>OZ020569.1:52669293-53276293 GCA_963971475.1 Chrysops caecutiens
CCCGATACTACAATCTTCGCGGATACTACACAAGGAAAAGAGTCACGTTCATATTTTAATTGGACAGTTTTTACGGTCCCAAAATATTCTCTAACAGCCAACATTCGTTTTCAGGGTGATTACACAAGATAATGCCATAAAAATGGAGTCTACCCATCCAAAAAATGCTTTTCTCCCCAGGCTGAACAACCTGTTAACACACGAGACTGACGCAGTTTCAGGAAATTGGTTTTACCTTCCACTTTCAGAGTCATCAACCAGAAGAAGAATTTCTACAGTTCTGCAAAGTAGAGAAGAGGAGACGACAGCGGACGAATGAAAAACAAAACTAAAAAATTTCTTAAATTCCAATTTCTGGCCAAATGTGAATGCACACCTGATTCATACTGACAAGTCTCCCCGAAATGCGATGAATTGCATTCGTTAGAGAAGTGAATGTACGCGGAATGGCGACTCATTGGAATAAATAAAAAAGGCCAAACTTGAAGTTGAATATCCAGTTGAGGTGCAGGAAATAAAAACTAACTTTGACCGAAACCCTGGCTCTTGGAAATGTTTCATCCAGAGATGGTTTCCAAAAGAATATCTTAGAGATTTTCCAAGAAATTTCTGAACAAGTTGACATTTGAAAAACCGGCATACCTTTGTAGGTAGGTCGCTTTGGTATTTCTTGGAAATTTCTATCTTGAACTACTCATACTTATTTGTTGATTTACTTCTAAAATCGGTTAATCACAAGTGAAAAATGGCGGATGGCAAGAATGTTTCAAATAAGAAAGCAGCATTTCCTTATAAATGACAGAAGGCCATCTATCCAGACTTGGTTCAAAAATCTCGACTCGGCTCAAAAAAGTCCCCAGCTTCATAAACCTGCACTGGAAGGCATAGACATCTTGTCCATACTGGATGAGGTTTATCCACTTCATGTTGCTCGTCTTTCTACAACAAATGCCTCCTTGCTACTTGAATAAACCTTGCACGTATTCGACGTCCTCTGATGAAGGTGAAAAAAGAAACCTACCAGTTGTTCTATGACCAAACCAAGTCGATCGATAACGCTATCAGAATTTCAAGGCTAGAAAAAGGTTTTTCCTGAAACAGGAAAAAATCCAATAAAGCTGAATATTTTTTTTTCCCAGGCAGAGTATCACTAGCTTTACTTGAACAAATAAATACTTTATGTGTTTTATGTGTTGTACCCTAAAAAAAAGTTAATTAAAGCAGATAGTGTTGATATCAGTGTTGTATTGTATGTATGTCATATTTTTCGCGTTTACTACATTATCTTTATATCTTTTTTCTATAACCTTAGCTCATTAGGTCATTGAAGGGTCATTCTTTATTTCATCACTCAATCCAGCTACTCATTGTGTATATATGTGCATTTATATACAATTATTTAATGACTTTCCACTAGATAATTAGTATGCAAAGTGAGTTTCTACGGACAATTAACTTGGAATAATTTAACGAAACCGAAACCTACGAATTACGTAGAGAGGATAACTTGACAAAGGCATGGTAGACACATTTATAACCGAATTAATTGACATTTTCTCTGTATTGGATGTCATGGACTATCCTTCTTTAATTTGTAATAATTAAATTGTAAATAAACTACACAAAGATTTCATTTTAAAGATGTCCTTAAATATGTTGAAATTCCACAAAATCTAAGTTATGTTGAAATTTAAATTTTGTATTCAACACAAAGTTTCCAGTATGTTTAATTAAAGAAACAAAAATATTTACATTAACTTAAAATGTTTTTAACCTTTTTTCATTTTCCGTGAAAATTATCCTTGCTTACCTTCTTATCTAAGAAAAATGTGCTTTCTATCCTTTTGCCGAAGGAACCTAATGATTTCCTGAGCAACCCACTTGACACGTTTCATATTCATTTATAGTATTTGAGTAAACCCTTTTGTACCTTTTTAATACAGTCTTACCAGGTTGAGTGGATTCAGTTAAACGTTTCTTAAATACCTCTTAGCTTTCAGCAAGTCCTTGGGACGAGAACAATGTTATCTGAATTGAGTGACGAGAATTCACGTGCGCTGTTCGCCTCAAACCCTGAAAGCTCGTGCAATTATATGTCACTGTTATGACAATATTCGACTTTTCAAACTGTTATTTTCATTTCTAGTTTATTTCCTTAACTAATCTTTCTGAACATTTGGAAAGTATGGAAATATCAACATTATGACTCTTGATTTCCATGTATGTTGTTTTACAAAGACAATTATGAAGCTTTCATGGTGCTACTATATTATTATTGAATTGCTAAATAACTTCATTGTGGTACGTATCCTCAAAACAAATTGACATGCTAAGTATGATTGAAGTTTTATCAAAATTTTTGTAAATATCAGTCTCAAATTGACTGGAATTAATTTTCATTTATCTTCTAAAGAGACTACAATCATTTTGATGTTGGACTAAACCAAAAAACAAAATATATATAATAAAACAGGGTTTATTTGAACACAGTCTTATCGCAATGTCCTAATCGAGGACCCAATTATTTATTTTTCTCCTTCTTTGTTCTCTTCAAAAGTCCGTAATTATAATAACATCAAAGAATAACCACTCCACTGTTATATGTTGACTTTACTTTCAATTCCAAATAGCGTTTGTGTTTTTGGGTATGTACGTGATTTTATTTTGGGAAGATTATTTAGATCGATATCATGTTGTAGGACACGTTATTCATTCGAGCTTTTTTTCTGACTGTGTGTACTTTATCTTACAAAGGAACTAACACTAGGGAGAAATTCCCAAACAAACCAGTTGACTGTTGCCTCATACCTTGTTCTTGTAATCTGATATTTAGGAGATAGCCGAAATATATAAAACACAAAACAGAAACTGGTAACCAACCGTGGGGATAAAAAACATTCGCACACGGCTTACGATATAAATCAAGAGCGGGATACGTATTCAGAATGGGTTTGAACCCGTGCAAAATGGAGGAAAATTCACATTCGATTAGCAAATATTGAATTGAAAATGCCTAAGGGTTTCTTATCTTTGATATTAAAAAAATACTGAATGTTTTCGAAGCTTTCATAAAAATAATATATCGGTATCGAAGAGATATAATATCCTCCAACAAATCAATTTGAATTTCTTTACCTTCTCTAACGCCATCTCTACTTCACTATCTGCGAATTGTTGCTGAGTGTAAACGTTGTTATACTAATTTAAATTTGTGATGAGCAAAATTGAGACAAACTTTCTTGAAGGATATGAAGCATATTTTACGTTCGAATAGATATTGTTAATTTAAAATTATCACATCCGTGTTAGGGTTTTCACTTGCTGTAACGGGTTTTCTGTTTACAAAAACATAATTCCTCTTTAATTAGAGGATTATGTTATTGAAAGTATCTTTAAATCTTATTAATAAAGTATCAACATACATACTATGAACGTTCAAGGGCTAAATCCTAGTAAGTATGTGAAATTAATTTCATAAAGTTCAACACAAACACAAGAGAGAAAATATTCACCATGGCACGTTGGAACAACGTAGATGTGATACAACAGAGAGTCTGTTATATGTAACAGGAAATGCTGTTATATGCAGGAAATCAATTCAATGTAGATCGATCCTGGAAAAAGTTTCTCGCTTACAAAATGTCCTGGGGATAAACTTTTCCACTCTTATGGAACTTTTCTTTACACATTTTTCTTCAAGTTGAGTAGTTTCTAAGACAATTTACTCGCTGAGAAGAATTCCATGGGCGACTTTTCAAATTCACTTCAAATCCACCTCTTCATTAACACTTATTTTTCTTTAAGGGAATTATTTTGTGTGTGGCTTAAATTAAAACTCTATAAACGATCATGTATGGAAGGGATTTTAGAAGATTTTCGAAAAAAAGGAAAAAATTTAACATCTTTACCATGTTGAATAAAATAAAATGTTGACCAAGCAAGGAATCATATTAAGGATATATTTATAGGTTTCACCTTAATGTATTCAGCATGTTCTTCAACTGAGTCATTTGAAAATGACCAGCTTATTTTTGCGAGGTTTCCACGGAAAAGGTAGGAAAATTTTTTAACTGACAAAGACGAGTCAAAATGTCACAGTGCTTCTTACATTTAAGAAGATTTATATATCAAAAAAGACATGATTTCTTGTGACATCGTCATGAGAATCTTCTGAGGCATCTAATTGAAAAGAAAGTCATCTTCTTGCATATCAACTTCATGTCCTTCTTTTCAACGCAATTGGAACAGTGTCGTATTTATCCATCCCAATTAGACTGAATGTAGTTATTCGTCCTGTCGCAGGATATCACTTTGAGATGATTTAATTGGACTCTATGGCAAAAATAACTCTTACTTATTAAGAACTGAATTCAATTAGCTGGTACATATTTTATAATGTTTTCGTTGTTTCCAGCATGTAAGTTAACTACAAATTCACGGTTCCCATGCAAATCACATTCCCAGACATAACATGACACCGAAAAATACCGTTCCCAGGAACGTGGAAAAACAACATTCTGATAAGTAGAAGTTAAGTTACCACAGGTAAGTGCTGATTATACAAAAATTATTATCATAAATAGGGAAATTAGAATTAAGTCCAGTTTAGTCTAAATTTGTATTTTGGAAAGTCAACATCAAAAAATAAAGTTTGATTTTAAATAAAAATTTCGTTTTTTTTAATTGAATTAAAGTTAGAAAATTTAACTTGTACAATACATTCCACAAACAAGATCCCTTAAGAACCACGTTTCTATAGCACTTCATGATTTGATCACTTTAAGAAGAACTTTAATGAGCGACGACTAAGTAATAGCAAGTTTTTAAAAATCTCTCAGAAAAAGATTATGGATGGGCCTCACCCTAAATACAAAGAGAAATTCCACCTTCATGTTCTTCGGTAATATAAATTTTACTAATGGCGTAAAATTTTAAGATCATAAAAATGATTATAAAATTGAATACAAAATGATAATAATCATCACTTGATATCAGTTTTGTGCTAAACGAAACGTCTTATAATGATATAAAGTAAATGAATTACATGCCGTTTTCGGGATATAACGTCAACATCACTTACTATATTTTATATAAAGGACAGTAACTCGATAAGGCTCAGGACGAGGTACTTATAAATCCAGTTAAATTTTATATCTCATCATTAAATGTCGTATATTAATAAAATAAATTCTTTATAGCCTCTACAGCAATCATGATGATGCAGTCAACTTGAAAATGCAATTTCAAGGTACAATGAGTGCTCTTTAAAAGGTACATCAAGTCTGTGTACGTTGAATCTATTAAATGATGTTGCTCTTGTACGAGATATTAGATACTAAGAATCATTATAGACTGGTTAAAATTCACTTGAAGTTAGTTACAACTTAACCAACTGATTTTTGAAAAAAATTTCCTTATTTCAGGTGTGTCAAATTAATTAAAAGGAAATTCAACTTGTTCGTCTTTTTGGATAAAATTTGCGTGCAAACTATCAAAAGTGATGTCAGAATATAAAACGGCAAAACTCCACAGTAACGTGTTAATTTTTCAAATTAAAATAAAAAGCTTTTATGGAATTATAAAAACGTTTTAAGTTTTCATACGCTCCAACGATTACAAAGCGTTGTGGTCATTTCAAGGAAATATTTTTTGTTCGCCTTTGAAGAACTTAAACGCAATAACCAAAACAGATTTGAAGATAATGAAATTTACTTTTTTTAAACATTTTTCCTCCTAATTAAATTCGTTGCAGACGGACATGTTTCTACAGAAAAGAGGGTCCATCCAAGCGGACAAGTGATTCATATGTATATGTATGTTCATATATCTTATTACAATGAATAAGGTCAAATAAATGAAAACCCTTTAACCTCTTGTGGAAATCCATGCGTTCCCAATTATGTAAATTATAGCATCTTCATCAGTTCAGTAACTTCACACTTGTCAATAACTTGAAAATTTATATGGCGTCGTACATGCTAATTCAATATCACTCACTTAACCCGATGACATTTTGAGTTCTACAATTATAATGACGACACCAAATCGTGACACTAGAATCGAAGTCGATCCAATCGACTCAAATTGAGTTATATTGCGCCACATGAATTAATTGACATTTTAAAATGTTGAAAAAAGCCTTCATGTATGAAATGTTCTGAACGTCTTAAATAGTAAAGCGTCAGGCTACAAGAAATAAAGATTTATGCGTTCCAAATAATCCACGAATCCTTTAAGAAGATACTTGATTCGTATCTGATCAAACAGATTAATTGCTTCGCCATAAAAAAGTTGTTTCTTTCCAGCAAAACTCCCCATCGCGAAAACCTTGACTTGGTTATCATGAACCTTTCTGCAAAGCTTTCTTTAATAAAAAGTAAACCCCAGCAGGGGGTTGTCTACTAGAAATACATGGCTTCAATTAAAATTTTTTTGCAATATAAGGGCGAATACTTTCAAAAAGGACAATGTTACATCATCACATTCCAAGAAGTTCTTGATATAACTGTCACAAGACAGCATGTAACAAGGAAAGTTTCGTTTGACTCTGCAATAATTCTGACATGATGGACACGAACATGTGTTCAGTATCCTCATTATCCTTGTTATTTAAGGATAGTTTTATCTTGTTTACTTTTTACTTCGATTGTTTTGTTATTCTCAATTGATTTTCAAGCCCCACATGTTACAATACCTTGTACAAATTGTTTACCACACTTGATACAAATGTGGTCTCATTTAGATCAAGGTCCTGGATTCCAGATTTGCTCCTTAGCTTGTGAAGTTAGTTTGAAAGAAAATATGTTCCCAATCCGTGGCTTTGACTAAAATATACGAGCAACTGATTTTCATGAATTCGAAATTAATGATCATTAATAATCGATAATTATTTTAATTAATTTGTGTAAATTACGCAGGACTAAATGATGGTTTATTTTTTGTTCTGTTGTGTTTTCGTTGATTCTCTCAAATGATATATGCGCTATGAAGTGGTCTTTTGAACATTAATTAGACGTAATCAATAGTACACAATTATGAAGTTATATAGAATGATTTATGTTTAACGCCAAGCAATGATTTGCTCTTTTAATTTATAATTTTTTCTCGTGATATTGTTAGCAGCTTTCTGGTGTTGTGTCATAGCTAACCAAACTACAAGTGTTTTGAATGAGATGAGATACTGAGCAGGAGTCATACTAGTTTTAAATTCAATAAGTCATAATGATTAATGACCTATTTTAATGAGATAAGCTTCATTGTGGTTTTGTGATTCTCATGAAGGGTTGAAGGTTAGAGCAATTTTTCAGATTCTCAATTCAAATTTATAATTTATATTATCGAATGCGTAATTATTTCTGCGTATTCAAAATGACGCATTCTAATTAATCGGAATTTAGCCGATTCACCATATTTTTCAAAGCTTACCTGAAGCTGAAATTTCGTTCAAGTCTTCCAATTTCGATACGTGATACTCTTGATCATCTTTCATTTCATCATTTTTAATTTTCCACGAAATCCGATACTTGACCGGCTATGAAATTATATTCGCCTTGTCTCAGTTTTCGATATCATTCCTTCTGGATTTTATACAAAACGTGTATCCTTGAACACACATTCAAACTAATATTTACTAGGTTTTCGTAGTCAAACTTTAACTCTATTTCATGTCATCGTTCGCACCAAAATGGTGTGGGAATAACAATTGGCATGTTCATAAATTTCATGATATGTGACAAGGAATTTAAAGAATCTTCACACGGTCTCAAGAAGCTAAGAATGCTAGCATTTTTTTATCGAATTGAATATTTGCAGTTATTTAAACAAAAAGTGTTTAGAAATTTGTTTTAAGTGATTTTACGAACAAATCCTCTTTTACCAATTTTGCCACTTTCCATGAAAGTAGAAGTGCTTACTGTGTAGGTACTTCATACATATAAAAGGAAAATTTGTATTCATTACAGAACTTCAAAAATGCTTATATATGCGAACAAGTGGAGTAAGTTAAATACGTGCAAAATGACTTTTGAAAAGTACTAAGTGTAATCGATTATATCCACTCAAACCACGTCAATTGGTAGTGGCATAGGTTGAACGTGTATAAATATTTTTTTCCACTTCTTTTACAAAACAATAATCCCTAAAGCACGAAGTTACCATAAAATTTCCATAAGTATTTACATCCATAATAGCACGTAAAAGCTTTTGAGTTCCGGGTATTTTGTTAAAGCCTCTTGTGATATATTCTCAAATTACCTATTTCATAATCGATACATTGTATTCAATTTTTGATAAATAAAACGAATGAGATTTAAATTTATATTTATATGTTCTAATAATCGATTTGATACAGATACGAGATTATATAAAATTTAGATTTGAATTTATCATACACAATATCAGAAGTTTAGCTTGAAGGACACCACACCGACAGAGTAGGTAGGTATCAATTATATTTGAATTTGTTAAAGAAAAATTCATTTAAAAATGTTTAGTGATCATCATGTTTTGTATCATTAATTTTGAAAAACTGTCAAGTCAAATCATGTCAAATACGAGCCTTTTGGAGATGGATAGAATCACTTCACACCTCTTCGATAGTCATTTGTAATTCAATCGATTTCTGTGTTGTGCGCGTCTCCAAATTTGAATCAAGTTGAGTCAAGTGTTTAAGGTATGACGAGATGGAAGGCATTTGTGACAGACGACTTCTATTTTTACAGTCACAAGCCAACAAGACGAGCATTTTCTTTGAGACATTCGTGACAATTGTGTTTTGAAATTGTGGGCAAACATTGAGCCTTTTGTCCTTGTGTCTACATTATCTGACGACTTTTGATAAGATGAATTCCAACTCGTACCGATGTGTTTCTTGTATCCTTTCAATTGTGTATAACAAAGTATCCGCATTGCGGTGGAGAATCCTTAAAGGTATTCGATTGTGAATCTTCTTGAAATTTACTAGGTACTTCCCACCGGGGGTCTGATTCCGATACCACTTAAGCTCAAGCTTCTGGTAACTTAAACCCAGCGTTCTATCACGTGATACAATGATGAAGTAAAAAATTGCTTCCGTGGTTATTTCAAGTATCAACGGTACGACATCAATCGAATTCAACAACAAAGCCAAACGAAGCAAGAAATGTGAGACTAACCATCAATCCATCTCCGTATATCATTAAGACCTTGGATTCCCTGCTTTCTCAGACTCTAAAGAATGTTTTATGATGTTAACAAGAACACGTGAATCTCGTCTTTTATTTATACAATTAACTTCTTCCGCATACACTATAAATATTTGCACATAACAATTTCGAAGCACGCGTACTGCATTTGTACTTAAGAACACTTCGTCAGGTTGCTCGTTTTTACATCCTATATAAATTTGTTGAACACTGCAATTTGATATGTTGTACCTACTGTCCAAAATGATGTTTAATTATCAGATGTATTGATGTCACGTAACCAGATACCAATTGGTTTTATTACCGCGGTAGAATATCAGTTCATAATTACCTGCTATTGACCCTACGGATCATTGTTAAGTTATTAAAAACTGACACCACTGTGAAAATGTCAAACGAATGTAATGACTCTGTGTTTAGTAATTGGTTCCATAAAATAATTATATACTACAGTTTACACTTGCAGTTTTGACAAGAGAAATTGAAATTTCATTTCCTTTTGTGTGTTTACATAACTACATACAGTGCAACCTCGATAATTGCAACCCTTAATAGTCGCAACTCCTCAATAAAAGCAACTAGCTGAGTCTAGGGAAACCCAGTTGAAAATTTCAGATTTTTTGATATATGATTTATAGAGTGAAAGCAGAAATATACTTATATATCGTTTTCTTTCTTTCTTCCTAGCCATTGAAATGTGTTACTTGGCTATTGCAACAACCTCAGTTATTGCACAAGCCACAGTTTCCTTTAGTTGCACTGTACTACAAATTAATAAATAACTAATTGATAAAAGAACTCGTTATAAAATAATTTGGTAAACCTAAATTCTATATTTTAAGGTTATCATTTAGATATTTATATTTACAAGGTGTATGCGAAAGAATTTTTTTGCGCGTTAACTTTAGACTGATTAATATTTGAAAATAGCAAGAGAATTTAGAATAACAATAACCAATTCAATGAAAGATATCCATAAAACATGTTCAACTGGTTCTGTTAAATATTTATAGAAATTTTTGGAATTTCCGTTCGATGGAATGTGTTATATGGAACATGTCATGTAGTAAGCGGATTACCAGTAATATAACCTCACCTAACTGAAGATTGGTTGCCTCTTGAAAGGTACAGACTGGTCTAAGTCAAGTTTTGTTTGTTTTCAATAAATTGTAAGATATGCTTTGTCATATTACCAAACCACACGTAAATGAAATGAAATTCAAATTGTGAAAAATTTTGTCACAATAGTTAGAAATTGCCATAAATCACAAAATTGGCATGGACATAAACGATTCGCCAATATCCCTTCAATGATAGCCAAATTGTCAAGAAGTTTTTGTGTTAATAAGCCAATTCAAATTCTTCACGAAACTTCACAAAGAGTTGTAGACATTTTGAGAATTTGAATCAAATACTTTTAACTGAACCAGACTTACATTTTAAATGATGTGGTTTTCTGCACTTACTTTGACTGTCATAAATGTTTGAAATTATTTGCCGTCTTAACCATAAATGAATCTACATAGAACAGGACTTTGAGCTATACTGAATACCATGAAAGTGAAAAAGTACTTTTGAGAATAATTACAACAAGAGATTGATAGATTCAATCAAAGAAACAAATTCAGTAATTTTGCCAGTCTCAGTGATTTGTCTACGCTCGAGAGATGTACTTTATATAACCAATTAAACTGGAAGGATACTTCCTCGCAGCTATCAAAGACGAATAGGAGAAATGAGACATTCCGCACGAATGGTGTCTTATAACTCATGACAAAACCTCTTGTACTTTTACACCGATTTGAACTGATTTGTATCCTGTCTAATGATACCTGTATTTGTGTGTATTCCCGGAAAATGTCCTTTTTTGTGTATTCCACGAAAAGATAGAGAGAAGTAGAAAAGGTTATTTACACTTCTACTTGCGACATTGAGTTGATTCAAATAAAGGCTTTTCAATAAGAAAAGAAATTCCTCCTATCAACGCTGCAAGGTGATAAAGTTGAAGTATTTTTATATAAGATAAAACATGTTTTACAGAACCAACAGACAAATACGTGATTGTTGAAATTGTTTTGCTGACAATTTCCTAGTTTTCACAAACGGAAATGTCGAATGCTGAGTTGGTTTTTTTCAAGTTTCCTTATAAGGAACAGGTGAAGATTGTTATTGTAAAATGTTTTTCAATTTCTATAAAAGACTTGTAGACATGACAACATGATTCTTCTGTATGAGAACAGTCCAAGAAAAATCCATAACCGGGTTTTCTAGTAGGTACTCGGAAGTCAATAAAGAATTTTAAATGATCATTTCTTTGATTATTATTATCGCAGTATCATCATTTTACTTTATCTTATATAACAAACGTCCAAGTATCACATCACATTATTTCTTTTATATGCTTCATTTGAACGCGGTAAGCCAATTACGTGATGTCATTTCTAATTGCATTTTATTTAAAAATTCAAAATGCATTTTTCATCTTAGCTCCTCTCCACGTAAATTGATCAAATTATTGATGATCTCAACATTAAGAGTGTGGTTTTGAATTCTATCTACCACAACATCATGATGATATCATAAAATCCAAACGTGATTATTCATATTTTCTTAATTCTTGAAGTTTCGAAGATATGTACCTAACAAAATCAACACCATTGGCATGACCTCAGGGTAAATTTTCCAATTCAGAATTTTTATCTTTGCAAGATATAAACATAATTAAAATTTCAAATATTTATCCAAATACTAACGCATACAAATAAGTCTGTGTTATCCTACAGAAGAAACATTAAAAACAGATTAGCTCTAATTGAAATCGAAGGGTTTGAGGTAAATTTTATTTTAATCATAAATGCCATATGCTTGTTACCTACATATATAATATTCAGCTAAATTCCTGCGCACAAAATCACCAAAAAACAACAAGCACGAAAATGACAGGAAAATGTTATCCTGTTTTTTTCAAAATATGTAACACTTGTAATGAAAAGTGCTCCTTTTCCCATTTCTTCGCGTTTATTAAATACATTGGTTATGACATGTATTAATGTGAGACTGTATTCACGACGCAGGAGTGTTATTTCCTTCTTAATGGAAAACTTTTAAGAATGTACCTACCCCATACATTTTTCAATATTCATGTAGAACACTAAATTTGAGATTATTACGAAAAAATGAAACTAATAAATCAAACAGATGAAAATTTAGTATGAATTTTTTAAGGATTCAATTTCAAAGATATCACTCGGTTGTTATGAAATCTAATTACGAAATTTTTTGCTTTCCAGTGAATGCCTTTTAACACCAAAAAGTCTAATATCCACAAGAGTAAATTATTTCACCATATTAATAAATTATTATCCTTCGTCCTTGTAGAATAACACGAAATTTTAAACTCCCAAACGCATCATATACCTACAACAAAATGAAAAGTTCAACTTAATGCCGCAATTTTTAACATGTCCTTTTTTTAAATTTTTCATTCTTAAGTCTACATGTATTTTGATCCTTGAAAATATCCTGGACATACATACATATCATAAAAAATAAATCGTTTCAAGTTCTTAACTCATTCATCATGTGCATCATAAAATTTTTTTTGGAAGATTTTTTTATATCCTTGCCATAAGGAGTTTTCATATAAATTTCCCTTTCGAGATATTTTGTTTCAATTAAGGCCAAGTGCGTGCATCATGGCAGGAACTTTTCGGTGCTAAAGGGCTCGTTTCCAGGACTTTAATGATTTATTTTTATTAAAAAAAAAAGGATTTGATTAAGTGTTAACGAGGCTGACCTTTGCAGAATCCCAACAAAAGTTAAGATAAGGAAAAGAGTGATCATTTGAAATTTGGATCTAATTTTTATTCAAGTTGTTTTTAAAAAGGTAAGGACAGACCACATTTAGGTAGTTGGTCTTTAAAACAAAACATTCATAATATAAAAGTGAAAAATTCTTGCAGGCTATGAACACAGGTAAACGGTTTTCATTCTCATTTATTATTCAACCAAAAGTAAAAGTTTCACGATAAAAAAAATGTAATACATGTTAGAAGAAGAAACGAATTTTCTTTTATTTTTTGCTACTTTTAAACCTGATTTAACTCTGGGTCTGACTAAGACCTGACTCAGACCTGACTGTGGCCCAACTCACAAGAAATAAAATAATAAAAGTTTATTTCAAAAGACTAAGCCGCGCTATCGTCGCCGTCGTCGTTGTGGAAAGCTCAGGTACGACCTTGACCAACTCAAGGTGCCTACCTGAAAGTTGATGGTTCTTCTGTCACAGAGTCAAACAAGATAGAAACGACGAGTATCGTCAGTTAAAGACTCATCTACATCGAATGGAGCTCTTGAAGTTTATTAGCTTCTCAGCTCATAGCTCAATCTCATGTCAAACCTGTGTTGGTGCTTAGATAGGCGCCTCAACATTGGCCCGTCGTTTTTTGCTGTTTCTCCATCATGACCATGTCAGATCGGTTTTATGTTCATGTTGTATAACAAGAACGACTCAACATTTACTACATAATATGGGGCTTATTAAAAGCTCAACGATGAGATTTTTTCGGCATGAGCTTCAGCATCGGATATTCTGTCAGCGTTAATAAATATCATTCAAAATAGGTTCCACGCCTGTCAAGCGCATTCCAAAGTGATTTCTTAGGTTTTTTCTTATGACACTAGATATAACAAAGTATTACGTTCTGTTGGATTAGCTTCTTACTTTTAGACGTGGCTGGTATTGAATACGTCCGTGGTTTCAGCTTTAATTAAATGTAATGTTCATAAAAATTTTATCCTCCATTGCCCAGAGATTAGTTTTTTCCGGCTTGTTTCGGGCCAGGGAAGCGTAAATGAAGTTATAACAATACCACCATACCTTAAGATACATAGAAACGTCCGGTATTATTAACTTGGATCTCTTTGGCGCTTCTAGAGTGCCTACAGTGAACACGACGCTTTTATGAGGTTTCCGCCAAATTACTTGCTTTATGAAGGTTATTTGGAAATTGGAAACGAATTGTGGCTAAATGTTAACACACGACGATAGGTTTTGATATGAATTCATATCCACAAATAAACTGATACTTAAATCATTGACTGCTAATTTGGTGTTATTTGGTGTAATTCAGTGTCTAAATTGTCAATTAATAAAGTTTTACTGGAAAATATCATTTACAATTGATTTATGCTTCTGTACTTTACTAATTGCGCGTTAAATAACAATCAAGAAACCTGATATTGAAATATACGGAATTTTTTCTATGCGATGAACCTTGTGTTTCAAATTGAGATGATTAACAGTCAAAATTACCAAAAATTATAAACTGTAAATCAGTAAAAATTGACGAGAATGGAAACCTAATAACCTTATAAATACCAATCTAATAATCAATACCACATGCTATATGAGTTTGACTTTTGAAGTTAATAAAATAAAAGTTAAAATTGAAGTTAACTTTGTTCCAACCAGGGTGCGTTGAATCGGAAAATTCTGCTATATCAGATGCAAAACGGATTTAAGTAAACATTCGCCATTTTTGAACTAACGACTGACAGAAAAGCTAACCTAACATTGTACAGATTTACCTACCCGAAAATGAATTATTGTGTATAACACCAACACGTTATAAGCAAGAGAAAAATAGGACATTTCCGACTGCACGCACGTTCCAGGATAACGTGAATTTATGTTACCTTTAAGGATATTTATCTTAAAATATCGTGCGCTTTTTTACAAAAAGGCAATCCGCTTAAAACAAGTCATGATCTAAGTCAAAGCTATAATTTATTACACAAATAACCTATAAAAGTTTTGACAACCAATCCTAACGTTGCGTGTACGTTATTTTCGTATCCTTTCATTAAATCCTAATGAATTTGACTAAGGCGTTTTGAAAATTTAATAAAATCAAAAGAAAATGGGTAAATTGTTATGGAAAATTAAACTTTTCCCTGTTTTTGTCGTCGTAACTCACGGATTTAAGGATTTTCTATTCGGATGTTCAACGGCCATGACTTCCTGGAGGATGTGACTAGGATACAAGGCTACAGAATGATAATGCTTTGAAGGAATCTGCTCTTTAAGCAACAGAATGTCGCGAAAAGAAGATTACATCATACTATCATCACAGAGAGAATGTATGAAAGCTGTTTTATTTCAAAACAAAATGTCATCACAAGGATATTTTAAAATGTTCTCTTTTCTCAAAACCACATAAACATATACACATACTAACGCACAATGTCATTTTGAAGAAACGGAAAATTATACCAGTTAAATACTACAACTACTTTGAAGATGAAACTCTCAAACCACAAATTATGGTTTTGAAAGTGCTTCTGAATGTTTTGTGAATTATATCCTTTTGTTTATACACACGAATACATAAGCAAGCACATTTACCGGCTTATGGTAGTACATATTCCTGAAATTATTTTATAAAGTAAATTTCAGTGTATTTTGTTGATACGAGTATATATTCATCTTGATTAAATTGTTTAGCACAGCGTTGATTCTTAAAGTTCTATCATTTTATTTGTGTAAACGTGGTTAGAATTGTATCATGCCGGCTTTATTTCCGGTTCGTGAACAAGGAAGGATACTTTCAAAAATATGTTCCCATATTTAATTTTTGGGCCATACCCGGAAAAAGCAGTTCGATTGCCACAAGGTATATATTGATGATCAACCGAAAACTTATAATCATCGTCTTTGAAAATTATGGTCATTTCCTAATTTGGAACTACGGCCAAAAACCACTTGATCACGAGCATTCATTTTGAGATTCATGGTCGTATGCAAGACGACTCAATTCACAAATGCAGGAAGATAAAAACTGAGGTATACGTCATGTTAACACTTTGCCTTATCATTCTCGAATTTGTCGATCTGTGATTGTGATTGACATCTTCATATTAAATCCACCCGCAGGGTTGTGCTTGTTTACTTGATAGGCACCACACCTGCATGACTGTTTGACAACTTAAATTTGTTCGAAATGACATGAACATGAAGAGATTTATCTCTCTTTCTTGATTCTTATTCTTTTGACATAACAAGTTTCTCACAGAGTTTGAGAAGTTTGAGCGTAAAATTTTATGTGAGCAAATTTCTCTCCAACAATTTTTTTTTCATTATGTGTTTTTCTGACTATATAGGCTTAAATTTTTTGAGTGGAAGAAATAAAATAACCTTGACACATTTTGCTGTTTCGCATTTCAAAAATACCAAAATATTTTAAGCAAGCTTTTTCTGACTGTCTTCTTCATTACGTCGACTTTATAATCGTATCACGTAAAATATAATCGAATCTGCTTAGACAGAATTAGTTATAAACAATGGAATGTGATTTATAAACATTCCAAAAGGCATTCCAAGAATTTGATTTGACAACAGGAAGAATATTAGGAGAAGAATTTCAATTTTCAACTTTGCATAAGACAGAATTTGTTCTTATTATATTTTATATAATGAAAAGCACTTTACATTAAAGGGATATTGCCGATGTTCTGTTAGTTATGGTAAAATAACTAAAGGATTGTATGAGCTTCCGATGAATGACATTTTATATAATAGAAAATTAGCTTCGGCTTACACAATTGATTTCCTTCCTCACCACAGAAGTCAATCAAATATTGTATTATTCAGCAGTTGGCTTTATGTGTTCCATATTGCAATGCTAATATCCTTATAACGCATCATTTTAAAGCCACAAAATATTCAGGACAGACGTATTAAAATGAGTTGCAGTTTTCTTTGATATAAATGAAAGCTTTAATAGGTATATTTGCTTTATATCACTTTGTCACGCTAAACCAAGTCATAGAACCATACATTCTAACCGCTTGAAAATAGTTTTTCTTCTGCACGAACAAAAAACACAAAAAAATTACGATGAAAGAAACGTTGTGGGTGTGGCAGTACTAAATTCTACGCTATTTTATATCGATTTTCATACTGCAGAAAGGGAAAATAAGGTTTGGCAAAAGAAAGTATTTTTCATCATTTCCTTTCTAACCTTTTAGCAATATTAATATGTTATTAAGTTGAAAATTTCGCTTCAATATTAAAACACTAAACTATTTATATTATAATCTAGTAACATTCAAATGTTATATTCATGGCTAAAAGGGAACCTATTTCAGGTGAAAAAGAAGTCATCGAGTCATTTTTGCCCTTTTTTGTTATACACCATTTTGGAGTCATCATCCATTTAAATGGGTAGGGCTAAATAATTCTTTGCCATCCTTTGTTCGAGGTATTACGCTGTGTAAGGAACAGGATATTCTAATGGAGTTAACCTTAATTACAGACCGGATGGTGGTGGCAAAGGGATGACTTCATCTTTTCGAATGGATTCGAATCAAAGCACTTTCTCTATGGGGATAATTTGAAATCTATCTTCTATCAAAGGATATATTTACAGGTAAAGTTTTGTCATATTATCGGTTTTGAGAGATTAATTTTATACTTACGTAATGAGACATTGAGTATTTTTAATCGTATTTTTGGAGCTAAGCCTACACGCACATTAAAACAGCTACAATAATAGAAACATCTTTGTCAGCTCAACTCAACCCTCGGCTTCTAAAGCCGATTAGTCCTATGTGTTCAAGGGATAGATTCCATAGAACGAATTCAATTTTGCGATCAAATGAATCGAACAAGTTCAGAGCAACCAAGCAATACAAATTTTTTGTTTTGTTTTCAATTTTTAAACCCTACGGGAAATTGAACAACTGTGGGAAAAGGCTTTTATTCTCAAACGTAGAAAATGG
Organism: Chrysops caecutiens; assembly: GCA_963971475.1. NCBI lineage: Eukaryota > Metazoa > Arthropoda > Insecta > Diptera > Tabanidae > Chrysops > Chrysops caecutiens. Next base: position 52,687,257 of record OZ020569.1, read on the forward strand.
GTTCATCTATTTTTTCAAGCGGACATGACAGCATTGAACTCTTCACGTGTGGGTTTTTCTATGCTTCAATTTTTCAATGATCCGTTCTTATCCCGAATATGACCACAATTTGAAGAAAATGTATAAGACAACTATGAGTTAGTTTCAATCAGAAAGGATAAGTCCCATAGATTATACAAAGACCAACGGATCTGAAAACACAAACCAAATTAAACTTTAAGATTACTCTGCTACCCGCATAAGTAAAAGAGTTATGACCCACAAATAACCTTGACTTTGATGTCATTAGGATGACAAAATGATAAAAATGATTAAAAACAAAATTATTATCTGAAATTAAAAGTTTCAATCTTTAATGATTTGAGGAACAGTGAAAAATTTAAGAAATTCTACATAAAATTATGTACAAGTGAACCTCATCAAAGTTTTAATCGTTTTGTCTTGCAAGTTCCTAAATCTTAATGCCATGGATTATTTTATTACCTTTGCAAATAATTTAAAATTTCTAGAAATTTAATTATGACAATAACATGAAATTATATTATTGTAATTTAACGCTTTTAAAGTATGTTTTGATTCGTTTTTCGGTAATTACAATTTCATGGCCATTCAAAATTATATTTTCATTAGTCATCCAATTCGAGACATCTATAGCTTTATTACCAACGAATTTATACCTGCAGACAGAATGTGATTGTATTGATAAGGTTATTAGATATTCCGTTCATTATTAATGGATTTATTTTCAGTTCATTTATATTTGTTAAATCAAAATTTAAATAAATAACGAAAAGCTTCTATTTCGCACTGAATTTCCAGTTTCATCCTTGATATACTTCGGCAAAACAATTATGCATACGATTCTCAAGGATTATTTTACATATAAACATTACAAAGTAATTTCATCATAAAATCACTTGAAAATTTTCCAAGAATTTATGGTGAAAATGCTATACTAATCCTACCTCCTTTTGAGGATAAAATTACAGAATCACTCGAATCATACCCTTTTTCACATACGTTACTGTTTATTTGTGTAACCATCTTACCGAAATGAATCTTTTCACGTGCCACATATGTTCACTTTGTTTACACTTATATAACGAACGTATCCTTATGTATGGTTGTCGTCATTGTTGGTATTGTCGTCGCCCTACCTTTCAATTTATTTAGATTATCCTGTGATTCTGCTTAAGGCAGAATACACAATTTTGGGGCTACGACTGTGACTAAATTAGTTTCTCTTTAACTTGGCAATGAAGCTGTTTGAGAATATACACAATAAGACAATTTGTTACACAGGATAATAACGAAAGGAGCAAGGACAATTGCGTTATTTATTGAATGTGTGGATATGTAGGAATGGCGGTTTAATACAATAAATAAGGGATGTCAGTAAAGTTGCAGTTTAAAACCACACAAATAACTTTTACATGAAACAAGACAAAGATTTGTTGGAATTTTCCTAGGAACTTTGAATGCGTGGATGTCAATGGTTCGTGGTTACTTTGGGGGTTTGTGCTCACAATTACTCTTCCAGAAAGTGGATCTAAGAGTAAGTTACTTGAACATGAAAAATGATGATATCCTCTTTGAAAGCAACTTTTCGCTGAACCAATGAAAGGATCATTCGATAGCCTAGGATTTAATAAAGGGCTACGTCACTTTCATATCTTTATAAATTACAGGTCAAATTTGTGCCATATGACTAAAATGAAAACAAATTGCAAACTTCGATGTTGTTGCCAGTGAATAAAAATGCAATTGACCAGACAACAAGGACGCAGGTAACGAAAAGCAGGCAAAGATGGAAGTCAGGCAAAAGATGTATTGAAAAATGTCTTGAAGCCACCCCTGCATGTATCCAAGGTTGCAGGGCATAACCATCAATTATGGTCACATAAAAAATGATGCCCATAAAATGGCAATTGCACCCAAGGCGGATTTATATCTTGTCAGGGTTGAAAGGGTGTTTTTTCATGTTTATCAAGAATGAATCTTTCACACAAAGGAAGGGAGACATTTTAAAATGTAGTTTTTGAACTTTTTCAAAGATTCAAAGAAAATTAATTCTATAACAAAAAGACGAAGTTTAAGAAAATTGCAAGGAACAGGTTTAGAATGGCCAAAAGATAAATTCCTTTGAGATGACAGTCAAATACTTCTTGTGGGTTTAACTTTTTGTGATGAGGTTTCAAAAAGTAAGTACTTTTTTCTCTTCGTTATATTTTGAAAAGAAAAATGTGGCTGCATTGTGGAATGGATCTCTCCACAAAACTTTGAACAGCACAAGCGAAAAGATTTAAACGATCGAAATATGAAACTAATCCTATCATCAAGGGAAGGGAAAACGAAAAAAGGTCCATTAAGGTTCAAGATTTAAAAGGTTCCACTCCCATGTGACGGACCAAATTGTGCAAAATTTCATGAGATGTTTCAATTTCCTTGGAAGAATACCGTTTTGTCTAGACGTAACGAAACGTATTTAGAGGCACCTTTTTGGGATCATTCTGGGAATGTGATTTTTTAAAAAGATTTTGTTATTTATAACCCTTCGTGGGCAAAAGGTTCCGGATGAAAAATATCACGTTATTTTTTGTTAATGAACCAAGGCCACCCGTGAACTTTATCCAAATTAAACCCAAAAAATATAAAATTTTCTGATGGGTTTCTGGTCAAATATCGAAGAATCGAATATTTGATCAATGCCTGTTCACTACTTTCCGCGAGTTCCGTGATAGGGCTATTTTGGTGTCCTCCATTTTTGGACCTTTTCATAGTTTGAATCCATGTAGAACTACCTCTTGTGGTGATTTATGTCATATATCACAAGAACCAAGCACTAAATCTTCTTCCACTTGACATTTTGACATTGCGAGGGATTTATATTTAGAAGTGACACAAAACTAAGAATTCTCTTGAAGGATCTTCAATCGTTACCTTCTGAATTTCCAAAGATAACAGAAAACTTGATTTGCTAATTGAAATCATCATTTGCAGGTTATGCATGATTTACCCGCAGCACGATTGTGTTACAACACATTAGCGTTAGTACGTCATATTCCCAGTGATGCATATCACATGAGAAGATTGTCTAATGATGGTACTTGAAACCATCATAATTATCCACTGGATGTCGCTTTCTTTATTGTGATATGCAAATGATATTTGCAAGTTTGCATATTTTATGATAGGAAATATAGTCACGAACCATGTTAGCAAACAATCGAAGACGATCATTGATGCATCCTTGACCAGAATTGACTTTCAATCATTTCAATGACACATAGTTTTTCTGATGACCTACGCTCCTCAGTCGTCTCTTTGTCATCTTCACCAGAAGCTGTTTATCACCACATACTGATAGCATGTTGCTGTCAAGGTCCAATCTGCTATTATTAATTGCACTTCGAATATAACACTATACAAGCGATTTCTGATGAGGGAATAACTTTCTTTGCTCGTTGGGAGGGTCGATAGAAATGATGTCAACCACCGACTTTAATCAGCATTGTAGGCGTCGACTCTGGTCATTCTAATATTAACATGTTAAATTGTCGACACATAAAATAAATGGCTAGTTGTCGGAAAGGTTCTGGTGTAACTACCCATTTGACCTTCTTTCCTAGCGATGACTGACACACATTTTCGTTTTACGATGATGGATTTACTTCTGCTTGGGTAAGATTGACATCAATTTGATCTTTGACCATTCCATAAGTTGAGAGGCTAGTTAACAATAAAAGTTATTCTTAGTCTGATTTTATGAGGAATATCTTCTAAAACAAATGATGTAAATGACTAATATCTGGTTCAAAATATATTTCAATAACTCCACAAATGTCGGGGTCGCGCCATTTAATCTCATTAAATGTTATTCCAATTATTCTTAAATTAATCCAATCAATTTTCACAGAATGATCCTTAACCTCTCTAATTGTGTGAGCCAAGTAAGTCAAAATGATGTACGGGTCATTTGGTCCCCCAATTGGATGCCGTGTAATTTGTGACAATGAACGAAATGGTTCTACTCGAAACCACTCGGCGGTTCTGGGTATTAATTATCGATTTTGTTTGTGTCAAGTACTTACTTTTCGTTGACGTAGAAAACTCCTATGAACCCTAATTGAATTTTAATCAATAACTGATTTCAACATTGTTTCAACATCAGGAAATTATTCAAATTTGCGGTAATGACACACTCATGATGCACTTGTTACCTTTCATTGCATTACCTTGAAAAGATAACCTTTAATCGTCCGACATTGAAATTGCAACTCACGTTTCTCATTTTGACTAAACCATCGTGCGAACTCCAAATCGAATCGTTTTAAAATGCAAATTTTACCAAATCATTCTGAGTTTTTCACATAAAAAAATTGAATGATTAAGAGGTGTCACGTAAATATCTTGTAGCACGTCTTGAGCTTTTGTTATGCTGATTAGGAGGTGAGAAATTAATTGTAGGTGTCGTTGTACTTAAAGAATCCCGGATTGTCTTACACTTTAATTTATATAAATTGATTCGGTTATCGACTTTGTGTCGTGCGATTTCTTATGGTTTCTGACAACACTTTTATCAGTGCATAAGAAGTCGCCATAAGCTTGTTAACAATGGAGTTGACAAGGAATAAATCAGGTGCATTCAGAGAACCGTGTCTTGACAAAGCTAATCCGTTTGAATGTTGTGAAGCTTCTAAAATCTTGGAGTATCATTTTTAGCCACACTTTTGGAAGATAAAGTTTTATTTTATATATATACATACATAAGTGACAACTTCCGTTGCTTAACATTTGAAACACTCATTTGGATATACCTGAAACGAAATAAAAATTTATGTTATTAACTTCGTTTTTGTTGAGGCCAAATGTTTTATGATACAAATTTTCAATACTCTGTAATAAACCAGTATATCTTATATACGCTTCAATAACCATTTGATTTTCGATGAAACTACAGAAATTATTGGGTAAATACCCTAGATTTCCGGATATTGAAATGTGAACGTAAACTGCGTATACATCCTGAAACTAAATTTCGATTCGAATTTCTATAATATATTCCATAACTTAAACTTCAAAAATTTATCAGATATCACATACTGTAGAGCATATTGAAATCGAAATATCTCGAAATGGATAGCAATTGTGCTGAATTTTATGTTGAAAAAAATCCTTATAGAGTATATAAGATAACATCCTAGTTCTAGACAAGAGTACCATGGCACTCGTTTTCTATAAATTAAATATTTTCATCTGTTTCGTATATTGTATCAGTCGAATGAATAAAACCTTCAATACAAAATGCAAAAGGATACAATAAAAAAATATTCAAGGATAAGGAATTTTTATTTCTCAATTTTATTATATGTTCCACACTAAAAAGGACCATTTCATAAAAAGGACTTCCAAATAAAATGAAGTGGAATAAAATTCAATAAGCCAATCGTATAAATAAACCCAAAATGACTTCGTGTAACTGAGTCAGACAAAAAAGCAAGGACAAACGCAAAATACAATGGAATCCTCACAAAACATCAACACAAATTTTATATTCAGGTGATATGAAAAGGTCAAGAGATATTCACATACCTGTTAGACCCATTACTACAAACGCACTATAAACGGAAACATTTCGTGTTTTTTGTTACGTTATGTCTTGTATACTCGCAGCAGAATCCTTTTTTAAAGGGCTAAGGATATATGGTTCATGATCTAAATAACAGTCCGATAATTTCTACTTTCCATTCAAATTGACGTTCGCATATAATATATACTATTGTATCCATCAAACTGACCATTTTCATTCTTTTTCAAGATTCGTATGTTAAATGCGGGGTTTCTTCCGGGTTAAATTGGTCGAATTTTTTACCTTTACGTATAATACACGGGTTAGCCAATGTAAGGCAATATCTATTCCATAAGACTAAGAGGTTTAAAACATTTTCATGTCGTTTATTTTACTAACGGATTTGTTATTATTGTAAAATTGACAAGCCTCCAGCAAGGACTTACATCCTGCTGTCAAAAATTTTATTCAAAAACATAAGAAAAATGTTAACCACAAAAGGTTGGGTCACATTTGCTAGATTACGATAATGAGCGAACAGCAACAGTTCTGTTTTGAAATTTTTAGCAGCAATTTTTAATGAACTGAATTTAACGCTTAAAGCTTCTTCAAAACCTAACCACCTACCTAGCCATCACCTACGGATTAAGTTAAATTTATTTTTTTAATTTATGCTTAAAAATTTTTATGCAAATCTTATTTATTTACATATAAAAGCAATAAAGACCCAAATGCAGTTTATGAGTATCATGTTAATATTATCAAAGAAGCGCCATTAACTTGAAGGCTACTGCAACAAACTTGATTGGATTTGTATTTAAAACACATTTTTTGTCACCACGTGTTAGTGAATAATTCAGAACAAGGTTTGGACCAAAATAATTTATAACTTTTTATTTTAATAAAATTCGATTTCCGCAAATTTTACAAGGCTATCGGATAAACGAGATGTTATCTGGTTTTTATATTTCTCTTTAAAATCTTCACCATAAACTTGAGCTTAAAAAGCAAATGGGCAAAATTTCAATCCAATTACGTTGCAACTATCACACATAAATCTACTTGTATGAAAATAGTACATTACATCAAACTATGAAATTTATTACTGTTTAAAAAGTAAAATATGAAAAAAGGCAAACGTTATGTAAGACATCTTCATCAAGTTATGACATCAGTTTCGTCACAGTAAACCAAAGTACCCATTTTACAGTTAAAAAACTTTAATGGATATGTTGTACGCTAAAGTGTGGCTCGGAGATGTATGATATGTAGTTATTATGAAATCTTGGAAAAAAGTATATGAAACCAAAACTAAAATTCCAGAGCAAGTATGTAATCTTTTCTTTGGATTAACTCATAGCATTGCATCTTATTATTTCCGGAAGTCTAGTTTCACCTGCTTAACATCTCAGACTTTTGAAGGTATCTCCTGGTTGACGAGATAGACGATGATCAAGATGATGTGGAATGTAAGTCCAACTAGAAACGCATTTGATGCCATTCACTCCAAATGCATCCAAGTGAATGTCGAATAACTTGCATTCATGTTAGTAGGTGAAAGTTCATAACATCTTTAAATCTTTAATTAAGCTTAATTGTATAATGTATTTTATAGTCTTTTTACCATATATGCTCCAAATAAACCAAACTGAGATTTTTTCGTACATTTAGTATTACAACTAGTTAAAAACACATTCTAAACCAGCATCTTCTTTTGACGTAACCACTCTATAATTGCTGCATGGTATGTTATTTTTTGAACACATCGCAACTTTTCCAGGTGCATTCCATATCATGTGCATCCCATGTGCACTTCATATCATGGTTCGTTCATGTGACTTAATAAACTAGACTTTTCGTTTGCAGGTGAACACCATTCTTTTTACCTTTATCCGGTTGAGTGTTTAACATGAAAGTCAAATTTATTTATCTAATTACATTAATTTTATATTTTATATACACATGAGAGGTACAGGTGGAACATCTATGCCTTGGGAACGTAACTCAGATCTCAAACTAGAGTATTTTAACTAGTTGGAGTTGTGCATATAAAAGATAAATTTGTTAAGGAGATTATCTTGAAATTATCTCCTTCAACAAACTTAATCAAAGTTTTTAAACATTTTAATTAAAAGGATTTTTGCAAGAAACCTTTCAAAGTCAAAAAATCTTAGAGGACATTTGAAGAACGTTGATTTTCTTTTCTTTCAAATTTTCGATAGTTTGGATGGAACTTTAACTACATCTATTCCTTTTTTTGTTAATTATTCACTAACTTATCAAGTTACGAGTTAACCAAATTAAAGTACTTTTTATGGACAATCAAGACAATTAACTTTTGAATGAAATGTTAATTGGATTCTTTGATGGATTCATGATTCTCAGATTTCGGTATTTCTTAGCACGTTTTCTGTGGTGCAAAAACAAACCCAATTGTCTTTAGAACACTCGAATAATGAGGATGACTTGCATTGCATAATTGACAGAGATTAAACATTTTACCAAGAATGTTTTAGAACGCGGTCTAATTTCAAGAAACATTTTCAGTGTATTGTATATCCTGAGTAAGAAGAAAGTGTATCACTTTCCTTACAAAAGTGGTTTTCAAAAGTGAAAGTTGAAAGGTCATTATAAAATTTGGTGAAAGTTGATTTTTATTAAATTTACCGCACAGGGACACTCTGGTAAGTTTATTGCACCAAACCTTTTCATTACTGATTATCTGTTTTTAAAAACCTGTTCCCAATTCAATTCCAGCCTGCAGCTCAATTAAGTTTGCAGTTATGGATGAGGTTAAAGCTACGGTGTTATGCAAGAGTTAATCACTGCACAATAATTACAATCGCAATTTTTATGGCATAAGAAACTCCTTTCAAAATAATACAAGTACATTCCTTTGATGGCTCTTTGAAACCCGCAGAGATGGGATTGGGATGGTGGCAAGCCTTTCGTGATTCTATCCCAACACTGAGAAGAGAAACTTGTAAATCCTAAATACAAGTTACAAAACAATCTAATTTTAAAACTGATAATGTTAACTGCGATAAAGAAGATAACACCTGCAGACGAGGTGATGGACAGAAACATCAAAAACTTCAACACTTCTTCCTCATTAAAGACAGTCTGGGTCAAGTTTCTTTGGTAATCAAAAACCACAAGACGTCTATGACTCGATGTTTTTCTTATTTCGTCTTACTTTCATTGGATCTTCTAGAAATTAAACCTAATGAAATTGAAAGTGACCTCAAACTCTTGTGACCCATGAAAGTGTGTTCATGTTTTATGAGGCCGTTACAGCTATTAACAAAAATTTTTTAAATGCAAACTTTTGTTTTATTCAAAACGTTCCATAATTTAAAACCTTTTACAAGAAAATTATACAAAATTACTTAATTTGCTTAAATTTATATGATTTTGTTAATTCGAACACGAAGGCGGGGCTGGCTTCTGTGTTTCGCTACAAAACCATTTGAAATTGCAAATGCACTAATTTGGCGTAACGACGAGGAGTATATCAAAATTTTAACATTTATTGGAATATGTTTTCAAAACCTTCTATTTAACCCATTTTCCACATTACTTTGCATTTTCTCAGTAGCTTGCAGGTTAATTGGCTAGAATTTCTGTGTATCAGCTTTTCCGCATGAACTTCAGTTAGTAGGTATTTGAACTCCCACTTTATTTCAATTTAAGCGAAACGTGTTAAACATATTAGAGGAATATGTGATTACCAGAAACGAAAAATTTTGGCAACAACGTTATCCATATAATAAAGCAAACACTTCAAACATTTTGTACAAACATGTACAACTCGAATTCATGATGAGGTTTTGCCAAGTTTTGCAACGACATTCAATTATTGTTGTTTGAACTAAAACACATTTTGTTTAACAAAAATACTTGTCAATTTTAAAGCAAAGCAGATGATGTTTAAGAAGATATTCGTGGCTTGTCAAATCATTACCAAATGTTTTTATGATCTACAAGGGTACTGTAACACTCAGCTATGATTTTGTGAGACCTTTATTTTAGCAGATAGACTTTATCACCATTATTCAATTAAAAGTCTTTATTATACACATATGTATAAAACAAGCGAAACTTGTTCTAGTACCGGATGCAAAAGTGAAACCCATCCCTTGAATCAGGGCACTCTTGAAACACTCCCAAGACGTGATTTACTTTCTACTTCAATTGAAAAGGTTTCTCGTACCTCAGGTGTTTGTTTTATTGATTGCAATCGTGTTTTTCTGGACTTGTTACAAAACTGAAAGTCAATCACTTTTAAGAGCTTTGTGACACTTAACTTTTAAACTAACAAAACAACCAATTGATGTAACATTCATTTAAAAATACGCTTAATGTGATTTAATTTTATGAAATCATCAATTAGGGGTCACTAAACATAATAAGTTTATGGAAATATATGTCTAAGGAACAGTAGCTTTGATAATAAAATAAATCCAATGAAGAGCTGTAAAACAAAAAAAAATTAATTTAATGCCAAAAATCACGCAGGCTATAAAAACGAATACTAAGAATTGCAAATCGATTGCAAGTTTTATTATTTTAAAAAATCACCTGCGTTTTAAGTGCACGAACGTCTTAAGACACGCACTGGAATTTAATTTTTAATCAATTAACGTTCCATTCAGACTGCGCTTGAGTTAGACTTGTAACATCTAAGACGACTGTAACTGATTTGTTACTGAATATTTAAACAAGTTGTAGCTACAAGTCACTCGTTGCGTGTTAGCGGAAATTGTCCTTTGGAAGAATCATAAAAGTCAAGATACTTTCAGAATAATCATTAATCCATCCATGCTCTGTATTCAAGTAAACTACTACATAGGTATCTACATTATAACAACGTTTTATCTCAAGGGATACAACATAATTATCCCAGAGAATTTGCAATGAAACCTCTTAAATCACACTTTTAGCAGCTACAAATATTAAAGTGCTTGAAAATATGCTACATTCTAAAGAAAATTGAAAAATTTATTTTTATTTTTCAAGTATAAGTAAAACATGAAAAATTCATTGTCACAACACGAAGAAGTTCACACGAAGTTGTGGAGTTTCAAGTTGAGAAAATATGAAAATATTTTGTGAGTTCTTTTTCTACTTTTTCTAAGAACAGAGTTAAACTATTATACGTGGTGGTGATATAAATTTATGCACTGAATCCTGTCGTGATATCGTTTATATGCATTTCAACATTATTTCTGTTAAAAGGAAGTTGAGAAACTTGGCAGGATGCTTTACCGTACAAGATAACACCATATCCTTGACGTGGGAATCACTTCGAACCTTATCTTGAAATTGAAGGTAAATCTTTGTAGACATATTGGAGTTGTCGGATTTTGAAACTTTGATAAAGCTTTTACTTGTATTCATTTGGCATGAACATGACCTATCTATGAGAGAGGAATTTGAGTTATTTTCACGAAACTCTGACAGCTTTTTTTTAAACTTTGTCGTTATAAATACATATCCTAAGAATAGCTCTGTCAATTATCAGACATGCCAACTGGACTCTGACGATTCCAGATAATACGATGAACCAACCCAAACACTTGAACCTAAATAGTTTGGAGAGTAATAGGATAGTCAATGTCTCATGGTAATTGAACAGGATATTTGAACTTTATCGAATTTATTATCCTAGAGTCACGAAGAGACGCAGTTGTTTGCATTTCTTGAAGTGTTTGTCAGTCGTTCGAATCTACTTTCATTCAGGATACAGTTTCAGCGACTAATGCAATTCAATTGGAAATGTCAGTAAATCGTTGAACAAATACATACGCCAAACATGGTATCAGAGGATGGTAATCCAAGGCAAATAAAATGTTTTGTGGTTAAAGGTATGTTGAGTTTCTCAGAATTCTAATTGCAGAATAATCTGTAAACCAATCAAAGTTCAAGTTGTTTTTGAAAAATAAACCAATTTGGGAAACTTCGCGGCCTTTGTTCTTTGAAAACTCGAATCTATAAGGATATTCGTAAATATCCTTCCAGTTAATTATAACAAGTCATACCGACTCGTAAATAGCTTCGAATTAATTCGATTACACAAACATATGGGATATGAATAAACCATCAACTCAAATGTACCCTTCAAAGGATACGAATCATGAGCGTTTCGTTGTATACGCTTCATAAAGTTTATGTTGAAAATATTCAAGGAAATGATTTTATCTCGCTATGACTTTTAATTGATTTTGGAATGTTCAAGTGACGTGTAATTATGATTTTCAAGCTAATTGAGTTCCATTATTTTTTTTTTTGCTAGGAAGAACAAACTAGGTGGAATCTAATTGATTAGCTGGTAAAATACAACTCACCTTTTTGACGGGCATCAGGACATTTCCAGGACTAGCTTGCCGCATGGCGACAACTCCAACATTTAGATTCATCGCTGCCAACTGTGACTGTGTCTGATTTGTGTTGCTTGGCGGTGCTTGTTGCACTGTCGCAGGAGTTAAAGGCTGTTGCGCCGCCAAACCTAAATGGTTCGGAGACGGTGTGATAAATGTCCTTAAGGACAACGGTGTAAACATGGCGGCAGCTGCTGCAGGATGTATAGTTTGCGGATGAGGATGAGTGTGAGCATGTGGATGCGGATGTGCATGTGGATGATGGTGTAGAGTTGAAGGATGGTGGAGTGCTGCCGCAGCTGCTGCTGCAGCTGAATGAAGTTGATAGTTTGGTTGTTGCGGTGGCTGTTGTGGAGGCTGTGACGACGGAACTTGGCATGCCGCTGCCGGAGCTGGCTGAGGTGGAGCATATCCTACTGCTGCCGGATGGAGTGGTACAGCTAGCATCTTCTGTAATGGTACCCCCCAAGGGAGATACCATGATCCCGGGTGATGTTGCATGTTTACCCTATTTCTTATGTTTGTTATCCGTGATTTATTGTATTCAATACACTACTTCCGCGTAACAATTTAACTTCGACAAACACGCGAACTACATAAAGTTAGAAATTCGATTTAAGCCGCTTTCGACGTATTCAATCAAACGACTATCAACGAATTCATTCAACAGGTGAACTGTGGTGAACAGGTTAACACTTCAAAAATAATTCACTTCCATGTATTTAACCTATTTCATATCAACACACTTCTTCGATATTAACCATAAATTGCCACTTATTTTTAGTATTTTGATTGTATTTCGATTTAATTCGAACATATGTAAAACAACACTGTCGTAAGACTCTCATCAATATCACACAGCACTTAGGTATCCGTGTAAGATATAAACACGTAATTTTAGTTCAAGTTGGAGGTTAACTTCCAAAAATAAATTCCCACGCTAATTCATCTGTAATCACATGTCATCGACGAGGTGTCATTTGAGTTATTTAACGACCAGACATTTCAATTTATCAAATTTGTGTTCCTGGATATCGCCCATACGGAAACTTTGTTGGATCTTCACAAACACCTTGAAGAAAATTTAACTAATTACGTTTTTTTCCATTCAAGATTTTGTGCTCCAAATACCTACTTGGAAAGTTCAAAACTAAAATTTAATTTCGTTTTTTTTTTAATCTTCTTTCCCACATCGACGTACTGCTTCAACATTTATTACTTCATAATTGAATTTACTAATATCCTTAATATCTAACTTAACACAGCAGAATGAAGTTTCTTTTGAATGCTCACAACATTCTAGAGTATACTGGAAGGAATTCACGAATCATGTGTTCATTATCATGAAAATGTGGCATGAACATGACCATTAGTTGAATATCCTAGTTCCATTCTAGATATCATGATTTCATAATGAATTGCATTAACTTTCTCGAGAGAAGAATGTGTTTCTTGGATTTTACAAAACTAAACGCCAAACCATGATAGCTACCCTGTTTCAAAAGTCTGTGGCTTTGAATAGAAATTCCTTAGCTTCCATTTTAGTGTAATAAAACGAAGCAATCCTTTTAAACGATAATAAAGAAGAAATTCCGTTCCATTCGACTTAAGCTTTCTCAAGCAATCAAGTAAAACTAAAAATTAATTAAGTCGGATCTGTTGTTTCACATCCTTCACAACAGAAGTACTTCATTTCAACCATTGAAACTAAATTAATTTCAGAACCATCACACCACACCCATGTCCCTGGTAAATTTTTATATATAAGTACATAGTTGCTTTAAAAGTGCCTTTTAAAGTAACGCAACACTCATTGAATTTCAGTGCTTGAAACAACCTCACATATTAGATATTTTTCATAAGAGGTCAAAAAGAGGTCAAGATGATCGTCTAGTGTCTGCAAGACATTTCGTATGTGTATAAAGGGACAGAATGAAGTCATTTGACAATGTTAAGAACAACACATTTGCACGTTCCGACATAAACATGCGGTGATGTCCTTCGTCCTTAAAATATATCTACCAGACTTTATCCTCAAAGAAAACGAAAACGACTTATGTGTTTTGAACTGAAAGTTTACAAATCACGAATCCTGAAAATGGTGTCGCTAACAATTTGTCCTTAAATGTTTCAATTTAATGAAGATCCTTCAAAATGTTCACAAGCAACCTTTCCAAGTAACAATACGTGGTCGGATTTCGTATCATTTTTCTGTATCTTATAAAGTTTACGCTTTAAGAGATTTCTCCGTAACGTTAATAATTTTCCAGTCATTTATTTACGTAATAAAATAATGAAAACAAAAGCAGGACATTGTTTCGTTTAAAGTAGGTACACCGAAAAAAAGGACGCAATGTACTCAGCTTTAGCGATAAATAACGTCTTATGAATTTCATTTCAAATGAAATGTTCTTCTTTCTAATGATAATAAATGTTACGTAGAAAACCCAGACTAAAAAATTCATTTCGGCAAACCGGGTAACGAGGGGTTTATTTTCAGTTTTGAAAAATGCTTTTAACTTTTATATTTGAATTTCAACATAAATCATTGAAAAAGGACCTCTCTAGGCGAGTTGGTGTGTGATGGTTTTCTTGCTTTTGGTCAACGGCATACGAAGGTAAGTGCCTTTAATATGAGACAATGCTAAGAATTCAATAATTTCAAGAAAAACGCTGACGGCATCTCTGCAGAAACACGAAAGATAGAACCAATCCAACGACGTCATGAATTATGACGGCGTGTGCATTATCTTATTCTTGATCTTGAAGAAGGTTTCTACCCGTATAAAACAGAAGGAAATTGACTTAAGGTCATTAATGTTGGTTCCACAAGCTAAATTAAAGAGTTTACGAGTCCTTTTGGTGATGTCAAACAATTCGTACTGTTTTCGTTGAATGGAAAAAACTTCTACAAGTGAATATTGAAGTAAATTTCTACATACATTACTTGAAAATAAATTGAATTTCTATTTAATTGAAACTTGAAATTTGATTTGATACTTCCCTCAATTGCGGGTTTACAAAAACCACGACCTTGCGAGATAGACTTGTATTGCAGTATCGATGACTATGATCACTTTGATATCTCATAGTTTAACTAAAACACACACTAATAGCATGTGACATGTAATACGATATCAAATATTGTAGCTTACGTTCCACAAGGTAGTCATGTAAAACTGATTCCATTAAAGAAATAGTTGTTATTGTTAAAAGTATTCGATTAGTTTTCAATGTGATTTGGATATATAGCTTCACCATGTTTACGTGTTATTGTTAAACCAGTTAGTAATCGGATCATATGAATCCGGAAGGTGTGCTGGAAGTTTATTTTAATTGTACAAGATTTAATTTTAAGCTGATAAAGTAATTAAAGCTTTGTAATCAATTGGCCTAATTTAGAGGTGTATCACCCGAAAAAAGAGTTTTTTGAATAACTCATTGACCTCGTTTTCAGAAAATTAACTTCAGTTGAGTTATCAGTGTTTGTCAGATGAAGAACTGCTTTTAATCCGATTCGTATTCAGGATATTCGGTCAAACGGGTTCGTGTCAGACAAAGCCTAATCAAGTCATTTAGTTTTTCGGGTTTTCATGTAACCCAACCATAAGTTGGCTGTGCGGGAACATGACATATGACACAATGATTATGTTATCTTCGCTATAATTTTATCTTTGACTAATTAGTTATGTAACAAAGCTTAGAACATTAAGAGAAATAGGAGATATATGATTAGGCCTCGTGGATAACGGAATCAAGTTAAGTTTAATGAATATATCAATGACCACAACGTCAAAACGCATAATTGATGTTCCCAAACCACTATACAATTCATATTTTGGTTTCACATCAATTTCAACATTTTGCAGAAATTTTAACCTTTGATCACATGGGTTCGCTGTCAGCGGGTTTTCTACGAAAAAAAGGATCAAACTAAATAGAATTTCTAAATGGTAATACGTTATACACTTTTTGCTGAGTGTTAACGGTTAAAAGAAACCCAGCCCTCGAAGCATATACGTGAGTCTGGTATTGTTCAAAGCTAGAAAACAAAGTTTGTATGTATTCTGTATAT
Organism: Chrysops caecutiens; assembly: GCA_963971475.1. Taxonomy (NCBI): domain Eukaryota; kingdom Metazoa; phylum Arthropoda; class Insecta; order Diptera; family Tabanidae; genus Chrysops; species Chrysops caecutiens. The sequence continues at coordinate 52,703,281 of OZ020569.1, forward strand.
TACATATCTCTAACCAGATATGAATTCACATTATTGGTGTGCTAGCTTTGTAGATTGAGTTAACAAAGCACGCCAATTTTCCTGTTAAAAAACTAACAAGGCCACAAACAACAGAGGATGTACGGGACGTCACGTAACAGCGAGGGTATAAAATCAATAGAACATTTAGTTGTGCTTTCCTTAACGGGGTTACAATCCTGTTGTGGATACTACTCACACAGCTACGTTGAACGAAACAAAGTTAAAACTAAGAATAAAATTTACTTTTTACTTTTAATACCAAAATACGATAGGATCCAGATTAAGGCGCCGATACGACAAAGGCACAGTAGGGCATGAAAAATACTAACGGTTCCACCTGATTTTAGGCTCCCTATTGACCTATTCATGTTTAAAATTCAAATATTACGGAAATTATTTGCCGACACCCGAGAGTCATGCGATTTTCAAAAACCTTCCCTCCTTCAAAGGACATTTTCAAGGACTCCGTTTGTAGAGCACCAATGAAATGTACTTTCACCAAATCTTATAATAAAGTATTGCAGCATTTGTTTTATGATCAGGTGAATTTCAAGCTAATAAATTATCCCTAGAAACAAGGAAAAATTCTGGAGAATTTTCTTCAAGCCGTAACGTACTAGCAACAGAACCTCAACCAAAATGCCTGATTTCGCCATATTTTTATCCATTTTGCATTGGAATGGTTAAAATTATACAAAAATTGTTGTAATGAAATAAACAAAAATGGCCGGATTTACGGCACGTTTGGGAATTTGAAAAAATCTTACAAAACCAGACGATACAAATGCCATTTTTTGTTGCTCCTTTTTGCGTTGTCCTTATAGCATATTGTATCTTATACTCAAACATACACAAACTGTGTTGAGCTTTTATCTACTTTTGATGTTGACGATTTCGGAATGTGGTTCACCAAATTCAAGAAGAAATTGAGAAACCCTTCCTTCGATGAAACCAGATTAAGTATGGATGAGGGAAATATATTTTTTTCAGTCACAATTCTATTTGATTTTGAATTTTATTCTTCTGAAATCTCATTTAAAGAACCTGATTTTTTTCCAAGAACAAAAGTGCATGTTTTATTTATTTTTTTTTAATTCGAATTACCGTAGATTTTCTGAAAGATGTATTTTTATTTTCAACAAAGTCTGATAGTTTGTGGTTTCTTCGATTTCGGGGAAAACTATCAAAGGTGGGTTTGAGCTTGTCATTGAAGGGAGCATGGAGAAACATAAGTTTTCGAAAATGGAAACTTGTAAAAATTTCAATCAACGGTATTTCATTCATAGCTAGAAGCGGAAGACATAAAAATATCACTACACCTCTAGTAGAAACTTTTCTTATTTTCCAATAGAAATGGGCGGCAACGATGAATTTTCCTCCTCCTTCAAGAAAATGTACCTAAGCCAAGAAATTTTCTGAAAGTTTAGCGCTACAAAAAGGCGAAGGAATACGAAAAATAGAATTTGATAATTCATGGAAGTATGAAAAGTGTCGCAAAATTAGCTTTGTCCGGTTGAAAATTTGTGAGAAAAATCATTTGAGTTTTCCCAAAATAAATTTAAAAAACTCACAATTCCTGAAAGACGTTTGTTCGCGGGAAAACCCAAAGCATCTGGACGATTTTGCTGTTTGTTTTTGTATTTCAATAGGAAAGTTTAAACATAATTGGCTTCCAAGTTACCATACTTCTTATACATTTTCTGGCAAACTTTTGCCAAAAAAAATATTTCAGCTGACTGTTGCCTACGCGCTTAGACGTCGATTAAAAAAATAGAAAATATTAAAATTTGAAATGAATAAATTAAATACGGACGGGAACGAAAATATTTTAAAAGTTGTAAAGCTTTATCAGAATGAAGTAACGATTAATTGAGAGATAAAAAAAATTTCTACAGGTGGCGAAACGTTTTAGTAAGCCGTTGGGGAAGGTACTATTTTGTACAAAATAATTTAATTAATTTATGGCGAAACTCACTACACTTTTGCGGTTATACCTGGTATGCTGTATATTTCGTAAGTTATTGCTAAATTCAGCATCATCAACAGTAACAATTCCAAGATACTACTATATTTAGAGTTAATTCATCTGTAATATAAATCAATATTACGCCTCTGGAGTCTACAATGTGGACACTTGAATTTGTCCCATTTGCTTTGAACACAAATTAGGGTAATCCCCTTCGACAGATTCTTCAAGATGCGATGAAAAGCAAAAGATTAATCAAAGACCTGTGAAAGATGAGTGTGTAATTGACCATTAAAGCAATCCAAACGTTATAATTCGATATACACGTTTAATTCAGTTGGACCGATGCCAGTCGATAAATTTGACAGGAAATAAAATTCGAAAATCTTTAAAAAACAATTTATGTCAATATACAAAATTTAATAAACGCTGTTTCCGGCAGTGAAATTTTCCGGGTAGAAAGGAATTGAATTTTATTTACAAAATTAAATATTTGTTTGTTACGTGCATACCTAGGTACTGTGAATTCAAAGAATTTATTGAAATTGATTAAACAGATGCATCAAAATCTACAGGAACTTAATAAAACACGAATGAATTCGAACCGGAAAAGCTGCGTCAAAGTCAGAGAATATAAAATTTCAAAAACTTAAGAAAAAAATTATTTTTTTCACGAAACTTCCGTTTTTCCCGCAGACATTTTGTTCGTAACCTGCCAAAATAAACGTCAACAAAATTTATCGAGAAAAATCAAAATAAAAATTTCAAAAAGATAATTCAAATTTTCGTTTTCCTTTTTGGAATTTTTCATAGGAATTTAACACGATTTTGATAGCTTCTGACGTCATAATATTTGTGGTTTGATTGTTTTTTGTATACCTAGGTAATGTTTTATTTTTGAATTTACGCAAAAAATTTTTTTTCTTTGAGACATTTCACATTTTCATTTTCATTTTCATTTTTCGCAATCAAAAAATTTTGAAAGACTTTCGCGTGCCCATTCCAAATGCAGACAACCTGTCACATTGATTTTGAGTTTATTTTTTGCTGGGTTTCCTTGTCCGGTTTCAAATTTTTTTTTCTTTGCTTTAATTTTTTGAGCCAAGCAATGAAAATAGCCTATTATACTTAGTAACTTATTTTCGGGAGATGCTCAAGACGTCGTTTTGAAATTCTTGTCTTTTGTGAAAATTTTAAGTGAAAATTCGTGGACGAGAGGGTGCAGGGTAAAAGTTTGGTTTCTATATTAACTTTTTTCAAATTCTATGCCTTGGGGATTTCAAACAATTTACTGACGTTTCTTTTGGTTATTGGCGACAAAAATTTATGACTTTGAGAAAATGTTTTTTTTTTTAATTTTTTTAGAATTTTAACAATTTTCCTAATATTTTTCTTAAGCAAAAAATACATGTACGCATAGCACATTTTTTTGTTGATTTATTCTTAGCTACAGTTAAGCGGAAGGTAATTTTTTATTGTTTTAACTTGCTTTGAAAATACACAGAGTGAAAAAATTAGAGTGATTAGGAAACGTGTAAAAGCACTTTCTCGAAATTCAATAAAACTAACAGAAATAAGATCACTGACGCACGTATTTTTATAAAATTCTCGGAAATTTGTGTCATCCGGAAGTGATTAAATGAGAAAACACAATTCTTTAATGTATCCTCAACTGTATCTCGTGTATTTGATTCGTTTTAATTTTGAAAATTGGATGCTTCATTCTGGGTGTATAATGGGATCCCTTCTGCGTCTAGCCTCAGGATGTTTTTGGATAGTATAATGAGCTTAAATCGGATGTGATACTCGAATGAGTAATTGACGTTAATTGAGTTCTGGAAACGACACAGGAGTCGAATGTCCAAGTTCAACGAAAACATTATCAATGAAAACATCAAATGTATTTATAAAAACGAGATTCCATCCACATAAAGTTTGATTTGCCCGAGCTATTTCTGTCTCGTTATCACATCATTTAGTTATTCATTTATTTTTTTTGTTATGCTCCCTAATCTTTCGCCATAACATATCAGCCATTCTAATCATTTCAACTTGTTCACATTCAATCCTTAAAATTTATGATATTCCACAAATGCCAAAATTTTTCAGGAAGCTTGTCCGAAAGATACATCCAAAAAAAAATCAATGATTTGCTTTAAACAAGTTTATGGAAATCGACGCTTTTGTGAGAAAGAAAATTCCATTGGCCCTAGTCCAAGCAGATAAAAACGATGACATCTAGAATTGTTTGAAATCGGCTTGTATTTATCATAAACATAAATATTAAATCAATTTATTCACATTTTACAAATGATACAATAAATTGGTAAAAGTTCTTTGGAAATTTCATCGTAAACATGTCTAGATTATAAAATTTTTGGTTTTCTAGACAATTTGAAGATTATCGTACATAAAGATATTTCGGATGATAATTTATCCGGACGTCGAAAATTTCACATCAGAGCATGATGTGTCATGGACTCATGATAGCAAAGGGTCATTCAGTCTTTAAAGAATGTATTGTTACGCCGGTAAGCTGCCCGTTTGCAGCACCACGTAGATCGGGCGTAGTGTGGTGAAGAGCAGCATTAAAAAGCGGGGAACCTAACGGGTACATCGCCTTGAGATTTCGGGTGAGACCTCAACCAACCCTTGTTAGTGCCCCGAGGATTAAATTGGATGGAGATAAACCTTGACGAAAGACGACTGCGACATCGAATTATATGGAAAACAAAAAAGGTCGATGCTGGTGGCAAATCCCAGTTAATAGTAAGTAACGAGATTAATAATAATAGTTAGTTGTGTAATATAACGAGTATGACATTTTGCTCCATCAAGTTTAACTGTTCACAATATGTTAGAACTTTCGATTCATGTCACTTGGGACAAACTTTTACATTCAGGAATCTAAATTAAGCTATCATGCCTTCATGTAATGTCCCAAATCTGCCAGTCATCCCTGTATTTTTAATCGCCCTTGACGCCATTTCATTATCTAAAGTGTCACTTGACTAAGAGAAATAGTGTCCACACCCCCACAACAATAGAAAGTTCTACAGCCCGTTCTTAAAAAATTGAAATAGTCTAAGTTACTCAGATTAAATAAAAATTTTAGAATTTATAGACGAAAATATAAACAAAAAAAACAATAATTTATATGTTCCTAATTCAAATAAAACATAAATCTCTTTCATTTGAGTCCTTCTAATGTCTTCCTTTCGCATTTTATTTTTACCCGGCAAAGCGTGTGCCCCAGCAACGTTAAAGAACTAGAACAATTCGAAATACGCAAAACAATGTTAAGGAAAATATATTTTTTAAGAATTAGAAAATAAAGTTCTTGTTATTTTTTCGCTTTTCAAAAATGTAGTTGATAAAACAAAAACAAAAAATACATTTCTTGGCATCAAAGACAATACAATTTTGAGCACTTTTCGTGTTATTTACGCGCACAAAAATTAATTGTACGTTGCGTTTATGTAGATTATTTAGTGATTTTTTTAGAATCGTGTACAAGCTTGGAAACATAAAATTTTTCGGAAATTCGATATCTTGTGAGCTTTGCGTATAACCTTCACAAACTGATAGTATTTTTAGGAATAGCTCCATTCAAGGGAATTTGTTTGTACTATAGATGTTTGGGAACTTAAACTTAATTTTGGCTATTACAAGTGTCTCACCCGGGTCCTGTTTAAAGTAGTGTGAGCCTCAGTAACTAAACCAAAGGGAAAAATTTTCAAAATATGCAACGTCAGTAAATTAGGTAAACATCATTTCCGGTTTACTTATTGTACTTAAATTACCATCAATCGCGAATTATATTCGAAGCTGTGGTTTAAAATGTTAACAAAACGTGGGGATAATCCCACGCTGTTTTTTCGCAACACGTGAAGCTCGAAAAAATTCAAGTGTAAAACAAAAATTTTGAAATTATAGTATACCGCATTTGTAAAATCCAAAAAAATATAAATTAAGAAATTGTTTTCTTCATTGAAAAACTCGACTTTTTATACCCACAAAAAAAAAACAATTTGTTTTAAAGATTTATTTAGTGCGAGCATTTTTAAAATGTTCCTAGGAATTTTCGAAAGAATTTCTTTCGGAAAACTTTTTTTTTCTTCTAATTTTATAGTAACGTCTTAAAGGAAATTTGTCAAGTTTATTGATAATCTTCTCTAATGCTTAGGCGCTCCCAAGAAGATAAACCTGATAATGATATTAAAGCTTATTTTAAATTTCTACGTTTTCTAATTGTTATTTACGTAGAGGAGGCAATGATCGTGAAACGTGCCGACAATAAAAAGTAGATAAAAATTTTTTACCAGTGAAACACGCGGAATAACCTGTCAATCGACTCGGGATAACTGGATCTGTTTAATATGGTCTTATCATCCTGTGATAAAAAGATATGCGTTTAATACTGGCGCTTGAATGATATCCAAATATTTTTGGAATGTGAAATTTTCAAAACCAAGAAGCTACTCTGCTTGCAACTTCCGAGAACTTGAAAATCTGAAATCTGGTTCTGAGAAATCCCCAAAAGAATTATGCACTATACCTCACCCCATTGCAGCTATATAGTGGCTTTTTATAATAAAACGGAGTGACTGTTCCGGATCTTCTTAAATTTCCTTTTCTTTTTGTACTTGGCACAATTCCAGGCGGATAAGGCATTTTTTTGACACCTTAATGACACGATGCACGTTGATCCCATACGTTTGCGAAGTCTTCGAGAAAATTCTTCTGTGAGAAGAAGCGATAAAAATTTTCTTTGAGGACTTGTACAATGACAAAAAGAATTTTAAAAGTAATAAAAGTTTTAAATTTATAGCCCCAAACATAAAGTGGTTAGAAAACGTCAAATTTGTTTTTGATACCAATTGAAAGGCAACATAAACATTAGTGTTAAATAAGTCACAAACTCCATCTGTTGTTTGTCAGACGAATTAAGAATATAAGATTGTTGAGTCATGAAAAGTAAAAGTGAAACAATCACAATTGTCGTACTTGTAACACTTGTTACTTAAGTAATTATTTAAAAACATTTCCAATAATTAAAAAAATAATACGATAATTAATTTAATCACACAATCATTGCGAAATCAAGATTAAAACGAAAAAATTTTAAATAATTATCTGCTGAGTAAGTGAAAATTTGTATCAGAAATTATAGTTAATGTTTTTCCAATACAGTTGGATGATAATTATAATACATATTGGTGTGGATGCACTAAAGATACAAACAAAGTGATAATTATTATTGATTTAAGCTCCCAAGTTGATAATCTTGAAAACAAGTTTCAGTGCTTGTGGCCAATGTGAGCAAGATTTTCCTTATTTCGCTGGTTCTGTTGATTTTAGTGCAGTTGAATGCATTTATTAGCCTGTCACATTACTACCGTGTAATTAAAATCATTTCTTATTTTGTTTCTTGTATCCTTTGCAGTATAATACATTTAGCGATTCGCTGGTAAATGTGATTGACCGCATTGTAGCTGCTTGACAACTTTTGCTTTTGCTTTTGCATTTAGCATATCACTTGCAGTTTTACATCACGTTGACTTTCACAAAAGTTGCTTGAAACCGCCCGAAAACATGATTTGCCCCAGTTGTCAGTTGCATATTTATACATATGTGTAATTGCAAAGTGAATATGGTTCAATATGAAGGGTACCAAGTACTGGGCACCTTCAGGGCCACACTTTTACTCCACGTCGTTTTTAGTTGTGTTCGCGTGTCAAGTACGGATCTCACCTGTGTATCTAGTGATTAAGTTGGACACAACAAGGTGTTATGTAGCAGTGCAGTGGTAAAAATGCAGTGCAACATGGTGGAATGAAATTGAATTGAAACCACTGATTCTACAGCAATGAGGCCATCAGGATGTCATGATGTCCAGTTCCATTACTGCTGGTTAAATGTGCATAGACCACTTGACTCATCTGTAGTTGTGCATTTTTTAACATTTGAATCACGTTTCATTTTTAATCAATTGTACTTTTCACATTTATGTTACTTAAATTTATTTAAAAAGTAAAATATCATCACAACTGAAAACGGAATTCAAACTGTTGTAGATGATATTGGAACCAAATCAATTACAGAACCGGAAGCAAGAAACCCCACGAAACGTTCTCCTTTCGCGGTCTTCCGACCCGTTTTTATTTGGTGTTTAAGACACTTTTATTGCCATGGTTTTAACACATTTATAGCTAATTGCAACTGTACTTGATTTAATTTCTCAAGATTATTATGCTCATTGAAGCGCGAAGGTTTCGCGTTTACCTTTATCGGTTTTAATGAAGAAAATTGTTTTTAGTTCACTTTTAATTTTGAATTACTTTACCGGAAAATAGTGACACAACCTCTCAACTTATGTGAGAAAGTATCAGAAATGTCATTGACATTTATCAGGTTTCCAAAAACTTGAAATGCAAGAGAACCAGAAGAACAGAAATCAACTCTGTTTCTGACAGGGCAATTATAAAATTGCAACAAAATTCTAATGCAGTTCATTATTTTAGGATCAAGAAAACATTTCAAATTATGTAAATCATAGATAAAGGACAAATTTCCAAAGTGTCAGAATTTGCGAAGAATCCACAAACTTTCTGAATACAAAAAAGAAGGTTATAAAAGGTCAGTATTTTTTAATAAAATATAGATTGTCGTTTTAAAATATTGTTTTCAATCGATTTAATGGTGAATGAAATCAATGTGAATAGCTGTAGATAAGTTACGAGGCATTTAACATCAAGTGGAATGTCTAAAGAAAATTTTGTTCTTTTGGAAAAATTTTATAGTCAAAGTTTTTGGAAATGTCAGGATATGACGCAAAAAGAAAAGTTTTTATTTTGTGAATTTGACGAAAGTTTGTCTTGCCAAAAAACAAGAGTGGGTTGTTAAGGACACCAACAAGGATTTGGAAGAATCTTTCAATAAATTGCGATTTTTATTTAGTTCTTGGAATACCCTAGCAAACCTTTCGTCTTCTTTCTAAATTTATTTGCAAAAATCCTAAAACTTTTATTGTCAAGTGAACTTTGTTGAAGAGGAAAATGTTAAACATGCATTTCATAGGCCAGAATCTTACAAGATTATACAAATAATGTCTAAATTTTTCATAACAAGTAGTTTTTTCCCGTGACAACTCTCTTTGTATGTTCTTACATACCTATATGTTAAAGTGCTAATTGAAACACGAAATTAATATAAATGAAAACTTAAATATTTTCCACTTTGATTTATTTGAGAGAAACATTTTTGAAGTGTGATTATTAGCATAGCATTAATTTTTCAGTTTGCGCTACAAATCAATTTCTTACGGAATTGCAGAAGAATTTTACGAAACTTCTAAGACATTCCCTTCATCTCAATATCTTTAGTTTTATATGTATATTATACATGTTATAAATATAACAAGTCTACATTACTTCCTATCAGCCAGCATAGTAAATTGTTAAAAGGTTCTGAGAGGTTCGTTCCACGTCCCTAGACGGTAAAGGTGAATGAACATGTATTTTTGGACTGAAGAACTTTAATGCTAATGGAATTGACGTCTTTCAGAACCAGAAAGCTAATAAGTTGAAATCATGAACCTTTAATTAGCAAAATTAAAAACCCACAAATTAACAAAATATGAAAAACATACACTGCATCCGATACACGTTGAAAATTGGACAAAAACTTTGTGTCAACTTAAATTTTTTTTCATTGAGATTATCCGATTGATTCTATAAACAAAAATTAAGTTAAAATTCGTGGCTTTTTTGTTAACATAATTATTCAATTTTTTCAATTTCCACTTTTGTTCATTCTTAAGTCATTCAAATCGAAACGTCTTCTTTCTTAAGAAAATTAACAAATGAAAATTTTTTGTGTTTTCTTATGGAAATTTATTCAAGTGGCACAACACGATTTAATTCGATTACTTTTGTCAAGTTTGTCTTTAAGAAAATATGAAGACAATGAAAAAATCCGGAAATTTCTTTGAATAGTTCGGCAAAAAATTACTAATAACTGATGATCTTTTCTTTGTTTTGATCTTCGAAAATCTTGGCCTTTTTCTTAATTTTTTTTTTGTTTTATAATTTTAATTTGATTTTTAAATGGTTTTCAAAAATTCTACGATGAAAACGAAAGCGAATCTAAGCAGTATGACACAATTTCCAAAGTTTGACAACATCATTTTTTGCTTTGACAAAACAAAACCCTCAGGTACAAAAATCATCAAAACCTTGTGAAATATTTTAGGCCGAATTGGTTGAAGGTCGGTTATTTGCATAAAAATAAGCGTGGCATGAAATTATCTATTTGGATGCCATGTTACCCAACGTCTTTAACACTTTCTAACGTTTTCAAGACGTTACGGATATAATGATTTCAATGTCATGAAATTTTGAGGCGAAGTCGGGTCATAGTGGATAACTTTGTCCACATAACTTCAGTTATGTAAAATACTTTAAATAGCTTCTTCATCGAGTGAAGATCTTGGTTTATCCTCAAATCGATATATGGATGAAGTTTTCCAATGCAAACAAACCCTCTTTGAGTATTTTCGTTTCCGTTAAATCTATACATATAGGGCAATATGTTCCCAGTAAATTTCCTCCTTAAAGGGAATTACCTACTTGATTTGTCTTCAACAAAAAAGTAAGAAAAAGGTGGATATCCAAAATTATCAAGCTGTAAAGATAATTTCCATCGAAAACATTCACCAAAACTCGAGAAAAGAAAGAGGCGTCTTAAGAAAATGACATCATTTTCATGTATCCAATAAAAGTTCGTATCATATCCCATAACGAATCAATATGGATTATAAGTTACTTTAAAGAATTTTATTAATATTCTTATTTTATTTGGTAAATCTACAAATAAGACTTCAGAAATACAAAACACGAGGCGTAGGCGGCCGTTTTCCTGTTGCTCATTTCTCTTATAAAGTTATTTACGTCTTGAACTTGACAACACATTGCACTCGATTGTAGTTTTATTAAAAGAAATATTTTATTCAATATTAAAACTTTTAATTTTATAAAATGTTTCTCAAACGTGTTTCAATTTCCTTAAAAATGCCACAGTATTTGCTTCATGTTTAATAGGAGAAAGATCCTTAAGCTACATCAGAACTCCATTTGAGTGATTTTACTGCTTTTTTGGATTATTGAAAATTACACATTTAATTATTTGTTGGTATTAAACTAAGCTTAAACTCATTTCGAAGCATTTACTGAATGAATTAAATGAAATTTCATTTTAAGCAATTTACTACCATTTTTGTTTTATTTATTGCGCTATAAAGGCTCATGTGGATTTATGAAGCTCAACATGAGTGGAATGAATGTATGATTGTTGTTTTCATTTCTTATTATAGAAAATATTTGGAGAAAATTTTATCTGAAAATTTTCCATATTTAACCTCTGTATGTCGTTTAGGATGAAAATATTGAAAAACTTTGTAGGAAAATTTTCTCCTTTTTCCACAATATCTTTAATGGTTTGTTGGTACCTCATGACCAATACCTACTAGTCCAAACTTTAAGAACACATAGTAAAAAGTTTTCATTGAAGAAATTGACACATTTTACCAACACACCTTTACATTACCCACCATTGGCTCACAGCAACGCAAGAATATATAAACAAAATGTTGTTAACAATTCCACATAATTTCAAGGATTAAGTTTATTCGCATGCATGAACACATATTTAATTAAGCTTACAATAAACCCAAAACAAGGTTCACGAAGGCTCTTAGTATTAACATTTAAAATTCGATCCTTTTATTTACATTAGAATCACGTTCGACTTTACCTCGTAATCCTTTTTTCCACACATTTACAATGCTAAGTGATAAAAAAGGGAAACAACATTTCTTTTATCATGTAATTCCTTTAAAAATGAAAGCTTTTACAAAACCCGACTACTAAAAATAAGCACAAGAACCATGGGAAAAAAAACATAGAAGTAAATTATAAAAGTTTTGTGGTTCAAAAAGGGAGGATCTCGAAATTGATTATAACGACATCCTGTAACAAATAAACTTGCACGGTAACTCACGTTCACTTTACGACCAAATACTCTGTGTCTGCTACTCAACCTGAAACTCTTAAGAAGAATTGATCCTTTCGGTCAAACCTACATATGTTGTTTCAAACTTGTATACCAAAAAAAGGATAGAAGAAAAAGATAAAAGTGAGAAAAGCGTAATAAGCTCTATGTATGAAAGAACATCCTTACAATTTCCACCTTTTCAGTTCTAATTTTTATCACAAAATGACATTTGTGTCCCTTTTGAAAGGTTCCTTTCTTCATCCTAAGAAAGCTTGCTAATAGAAACTGTCTAAGTTTTGAGTCTGTCTTGATTGTGAGTTGTTGTTGTCGACAATAAGAAAGGAACTTTAAAAACAGTCATTCAAACAAATCTTGAAAGGTTCTTTAAGATAATGTACAAAAAAGGACGCCGTAATTCATTGCGTTCTATCCACCTCAAACCCAACATAAATGCTTCACGAAAAAGGGAAGAATTTTATTCAATTTACAGCTTTAGTTATTTGCACGTGATGCAATGGTATTTTGCGGTATTTCCTTTAAGTGTGTCAGGGCTATGAGTTGTGCATAATAAACATGTGCATTAAAAGTTCCTTTAAGTACACATATAAATTATGACATTAGGAGTACAAAGTATTTGTGGTTGCTTAAAGGGAAGTAACTGAAGTTTTGGAAATTTGTGTAGGTTACTGGGGTTACCCATGTATTTGTGTATAAGTAAATCTACTTCTAATTAAGAACAGCTCTCATATATCATATAAGTTTAGCTTGAAATTATGAAAATTACGTGTACACAAACGGAAGTTTATTTGTTCCCTAGTCATTTCTCATGCAATTACGAGACACGCCACCAAAAATTCAAGGTAGATTGTTGTCACGTTGCTAAGTAGTAGAAATTAATAATAACTCATGCACTAATGAGCTCATTTATTGTGCAAATTTAGCATTAAAAATTTAGTTCCAAAATTAAGTTTAAATTAACTGACCAAATACCACAATTTATGCAAAATCTAGTTCCAAAATTTTCTACTACAAAAGTATAAAATCCAGAACCAAACCCAATACTTTACACCCTTTTGACACGTGTGAACGACAAAACGAGTGATTTCATAACTTAAAAGACAAAACAAGGCAAGGGACAAATTCTCTGCTGGATTATCTATTTTTGAAGTTTGCCTTCACAGAAAAAAAGTTAATTTTAAACTTTGGTTTGAAAAATAAATTTAAAACAAATAAATGAACCATTGATTCGGGGAAGTCACCAAAATCCGGTGCTATTTTGAATTCATCTGGTTTCCAAATTCAAATTGCAGTATCAGTTAAATTGTCCTAAAATAACAAGCGAACAATGTTCAATAACTTTTCGACTAAAACAATTGGTTTTATTTTGAACAGGATACATAATGGAATCCAGTTTTCAGTTAATTTAAAAAAGAATTAGTTATTTGTAGTTTTATTTAGCACTCAAAGTTGACGTGCAAATGATATATATTTTGAAAAATAAACCCATTTCATTGACCGGGTATTGTATGATTTATATGTCAATGAAAACCGAACAGAATATTTTAATGTTGTCATATTTGTGGTACAAATTGTTTTTATTTTTTCTGAAAATATTTTTAAAAATGTGACAAGTTCATTAAAATATAAATGAAATGAGATAAAGTGCGCTTTGGAGGTGAACACCTTTTTGAAATGCTAACAACTTTCATACAAATACAACAACGAGTTGTTGGAGTTTGAGTTGGAATTGAAATTGTCATATACCTTTAATGTTTCACTAAACAAATTGCAGTGAAAGAAATTGAAAGAGTTGTTCTGTACTTGACATTTCACTTCAGTTTTAAGGAAGTCATGAAGTTGTTCCAATTTTAAAGAGATTTTTCACAAAACAGAAACGATAATTTAAATAATGAATTTTATGTAAATAAATTTAATGTAACAACAAACAACATAAGAAAACGTGTTCATGAAACAAGATTTGAATAAATTCTTATCGATTATCAAGAACAAGGTGCGCCAGTTTGTAATTCATAACTAGAACGAATAAGAAATTATTTTCAATTGATCACGTTTTTCTTGCAATTCAGAATAATAATAAAAGTGAAAAATGCAACAAACAGTTTTCCAATTCTATATAATGCGTTTACTTTCTCAAAACTGAATAATTTGTTCACTTCTTGAGTTCAATAACTCTTAAGACATTTTTTTAAATAAATGATTAATAATATAATATTATATCAGGATACATTCCCCGTTATAAGGTTTTGCTTAAAAATTTTGCAGAAACTTAGCTAATAGTCCCGTTTGTTCCAACCTTTTTATTTTTAATAAAGCAATATGAAATTGAAACTTTTCAATGGTGGTATACCTTCACTACCAACTAAAGAGTCGTGTTCCGATACACAAAAAATAAATGCAATATGAACATTTTGAGATAACCCATTAAGCGCAATACGATAAGAGTGAAATTGGTTTTTGTGGGTAAAAAGGTTTCAAGTTTCATACCTTCGAGCATTTTCCAACCCGTTCCATTGAGATTGAAGTTAAAGGTTTAGTCACGTTTTATCGCCGATGCAAGACACAACCGAGTGTGGTGTGAAAAGGAACCACATTTTTTTTTGGGACATGTCACCCGACATACTACGATATCGAGCTTTATTCATCCTTCTCTTTTAGAAACTTTCTTTCAACACGTCCTCGTTCCAAAGCATGTGTAGGATGTGTGAAAGTAACAGACATTTTTCCACATTCTGTCAACTTTCGTTCTGGATAAGAGATAAAGGACTTGAAAACAAAATGCTTCCATTCGAATGTTGCAGGTGTAGCCCATCCAAATCCGAAGAACCCAGATGCAAACTTTTAAATTGAATTTCACTTCCGTTTTACAAAGAAAAAACAAACTTTTCAAACTTCTGAATTTCGTGTCTTATCTTTGTGGAAATTTATTATCATCGATTGATATTAAATTCGCAAACAACAAATATTACTTACTAACATTTACTGCACTTTGGGTTCTACTACAGGGTACCGCTTCTGTTCCAATGTAATGTCAATCGAATTTAAGCAAACATCGCAACATAGTCAAACTAATCGACGTCTTCGTCATTAATTATTTCTTGTTAGTACTATCTACTATTGATTTAGATTTTGAACAGAACCTAAAACCTATATTCCATTTCATATACTCATCAATAACCGGTTGTTAGAATCACGATAAGGAAATGTTATTTTATTTATAACTTTCCTATAAAAAGTAGGAACAACCCGAACCGTTGCTTCTTGCGCAATCCTAAAAACATAAAATTTGATATAACCAGATTCTCTGGTTTCGTCGTTTACACAGTGAGGAATTTTTAATTAAGAAACCGTACCAAAGGAGCTTGGCTTGGTATCGATTTAAGGATAACTTGCCGGAAATTATCCTTGGAAGGATTAATTTCGTTACATAGTCAATAATGACAACCCAAATTAGAACATGACTGAGAAAAGTAATGTTATTTTGTTATTTAAAACTGATAACTGGTTTTCAAATACCAGACATTTTTTGCGGCGCCAATGATCCCATTGACGTAAACTAAACAAAATCCGGTCTAATTGATTTATGCCTGAATCACACTTTTGTTCTTTATAATATAAAGTTTAATGTCTTTTTGGCTAAAAGACCAAAGTTGAATGTGGTAGACGATTTCAATCAATTAAAAAAGGCAAAAATTTCTCAAAATTTTATGCACATTAAATGGTTTTCTTATTGTATCTGCTACACTGCTTGAATCTATTGTAGTACAAATGGGGAAAGTATTAAATTTCTAACATTTGGACCTCCGACCAAGGCAAAGCTATATGTTTATTGAATCAACAATTCTCCCAACCTTGTGCACATAACAATAAAACAATTTTTCAAAATTACATTACATAACTAATGCAATCTTATGAGATGATTTTGATTATCATTCATTCCCTCGATGAAACTTCCATCAATTGTTCTCTGATTATGAACTTGAAATGCAAGTGCATCATTGCATTACGTTGTTGAAGTGTGAAAAACTTGAATTCATTGCCACAAAGTCGTGGAAAATATAATTTCTTTTTACTTTTTAGTTTTTCCGGCAACTTATGAATTCATTTTATCTTGAAAATTATATTTGAAGTGCGTATTTGATTATGGCATTAACGTTTATGTAATAGGTTTTGACGGAATCAACTTTGCCTGAGAAAGATCAAAGTCGGTATTCGAAGTTAGTAAAACACTTAATGATGACGACTGAATTAAGTTCAATAATAAATCATCAATGTGCTGAAATTAGCATTTCAATCAAATAGCTAAAGGAAAATTATCCAAGCATATTCTAAATTAAGTCCTTTTTCTTATTTGGTTTCTTACTATTATCTCAGTAACACGACAAAATCAGTTGTTTTGATTATAAGATTAAAGATATCGGATTCCAATGACGACAGATGAGATTCGAATCTAAGCATCAAAAATTCCATTTACATACTTACATACAGAAGTTATGTATTATACAATATATAGTACATGCCATACACACGTGTTCATTTACCAAACATACATTTGACGTAACACTTGATGGACATTTTGGGTGGAACAAGTGATTGATGATTGTTTGGTAAATGTATAACGTATGTTTAATCCTGGTAATCCCCTTAAAACACATACGTATGTACTTGATATCCTTTATCGTTATCGTAAAACGAATATGTTTTCTACACAATTACGAGGTTAAAGTGTGTGGTAAAAGTTTACATGTCGTTAAGGGCATACTGATGTTTCAAAAATTACATCGTTTATTTAATATTAATTTGTATTTAATAGGATATCCTTTTGAAAATCAAGTACAGTATCAAGTTTATTGTTCCATAAATTTCTCAGAATTCAAAAAACTGAAGTGAATTAGTGAAATTGGGGAATCATACAGTTTTACAACTATAATCCTGACAAGGTTATAGCTTGAAGAAAATAGTAGACCGTGGTTCACATGTCACATACGAAAGCGCGTCAAATTGGTGACACTCAAGCAATAAACCAGTTCGGTATTTCTAAAGTTGTCTAGTATGTACCATTTAAGGGCTAAGCACTTTACAGTTTCCTAAACGGGTCATCATCACCTCAAATAACTGTGGGAAAGGTATCACATAAACCACATAACCTTTTTATTTAAATTCAAACTAAGTTAACCAAGGACATAGACATGACATGGAAGATAAGAGAAAAGTTTTGAAAACTGTCAGAAACCTGTGAGAAAAAATATTAATTTATTAGACTCCTCTCAAAATGGTCATATGATACTAATGACACTGTTTCCTGAAGTTATTCACCTGTTAAAACAGCATCAAGTGATAAATAGGTTTCTCAACTGCCAATTATAATTTTTTGAAACTTATAATACCTAAACATATCGTTTTATCAAACACGCTTTCATTTCTTAATAATATATTCAAACGAAATGTTCTCATATATTCAAACCGTTGCACGAAAAGCAACAAATGTTGAAGCAGTATGTTGATGTCCTTTTTGTGAGCACAAAAAATAAATACATTGTAGAGAATAATATCAACAAACCTTCGTTCCATTACAATATACTTTTGTACAATTTCTTGTTACGAAAGCCACATAACGCGTTAAGTATGTTCTGTAGGTGCTAGTAGTATATCCTTTTTTCCTTCTTTAAGAAAAATAAACCGTATCTTGTAACGCCTAACGTGAGTGAAGGTTCTTAGTTTTCTTATTCAATACATTAAGAATTCGAAAATTTTACTTATTTTCCGTCGTCTTAACACATACAAGCACAAATATACATAAAAATTTATTCAAATTTTATTCCTGGCAAAAGGAGCAAGTTATGGAGATATTGTGAGAAGAACAGCAACAACAAACACGAACGAACACTCAAGAAAACATCCTTCACTTGGATTTTTTCTAATATTTATTTATTTGTATTTTGTTGTAGTTGGGTATTGTTAAACACTTTTATTTTGAAATAAATTATTTAGTATAATAATTAAACGCGTTTTCTTTAAGTATTAAGAAAATAAAACACTTTCTTTCTCACTGAAAGTAAATTGCGGAAGGAATTGTGCACTTTTTCAATTGTTTCAATTTTGAAATTAAAAATAATTTTACACTTATTTTCACTTTAACAAAATAAATTAAGAAGTCAAATATTTTTTCCAAACACTTTCAAAGGCAACAAGGATTCGTGATGTAACTTAGAATGAGGGTTTCAAGTTTAACACGTTTCGTCTGCCTTATTTACGTTTATTTTAAACATTTGTTTTAAAATATATTTAAATAATTATAATACAAGAAAATGTTATTATTATTATAATTTTTTCGCTTTTTTATTGTAGTAATAATAGACAACAAATGAACGAAACACGCGCGGCTAAAGTACACACGAGACAAGACACCGCGATGGACTAAAGGCTTTCGTCGGACTAACCCAACTAAATACAACAAAATGACATCAAAGTCGTCATGATTTGTGCTTGTGAGCCGTTGATTCTGGGATTTTGCCAGACTCGTAGCTGAACGGCTCCCCGGGCTGTTGGTATTATTCTTGGGGCTTAGACTGTTATGTTGGGGACCGTTGTTGTGGCGCTTCTGTAGTGATTATAAAGTGGTTTTCTCATTGGGTTTTCGTTTCATTTCTCCAGCAGAGAGTTTAACTATATCATGATGCAGTGAAGAGTTATGTGCGTCGTCTCTACAAGTTTCGTATGATTTCACTGTGGTATGTGTAATGTTGGAGCGGGGTTTTTACTTTCGATTTTATTTGCCACTGTAAGTTTTTCGAGCAGGTGGACTACTTGAATATTGTATTGAGTTGTGCTAGAATTCAGAAAACGCTTTAAAACATCTTTAGTATTATTCCCAAACAGTATGAATTCTGTTCTAAGTCCAACTTATTCTATTTTGGTCATATTGCATGTCATGCGTAGAAGTGTCGTCGTGTCACAAAACAATCTTGATGGGGAAACACTTGCAACACTCATGGAGTTTTACTAATTTTTGTTTGTTTATACCACCCGTACATTTGCAGCCAGACCTTAGCGGTCGTTGTGACACTGACAGCTGACTTTGCTCTTTAATGTGGCTATGCTTTGAGGTATAAGTTGAAATACCCATATACCTGAGGTGACATTAAAAATTTATGATGAACCTCTCTAGACTGCTTTCAGAACAAAAGAGTGGAAATCCTTTCTTTCAAAGATACTAACGAACTTTGCATTACCAGTCATCTGGGAATTGTCTACAATACAAACTTGAAAACGCTCGCTTGATTATTTGCCTCAAATCGACAATTTTTATTAGGATTATGTTTTCCTCATTATTACATCAATCTTTTTTCAATTTCGCTAATTCCAGTTCGAAAATTTCTTGAAAATTGTCCCTTGACATGATAAATGACTTCTTATAATATCACTAAGTTATAAGACCATTTATCAAATCAACTTTCTGGAAAATTTTAATATCAAAAGTAAAACTCTTATAACATCGGTATGATGATTCCGTAATTTTAATGTGATTTTATTAACATAACAACATCAAGAATTAAATGAAAATTCTTCTTAGATTCTTACTACATATAACCGCTCATTTTCAGCACAAGAAAAAGTTAATTTTCATTTTGCATGTTTATTAAATCGACATTTACTTAAGTATTTAATAATTCTAGGGGTGACTTAAAACATGTCGGTAAGCAACTTTGTTTCTTGTTGCTTTGCTCTAGTATGTAATTAACAAAGTTGAAATAAGAACTAGTTTATTATGTAGTTTAATTAGTTTCATTTATTATACGCTTTTAAATGATTGATAATATCCACAAGCTGGAAAATGCTCATACGAATTATTAAAACTGAGATTAAATTAAGAATTTGATTTGTGAATTATTTGTGAATTTGATTTATGAAGGACGTCGAATACTCATTCAATCTTCACAATTCTGACCGGCTGTTCAATCGTAACTCCATTTTCTCAAAAAGAAATTTCAAGTATTAGTATATAATAATTCATTCACAATTGAGCTATTCGGCTATCCTAAAAATCAGTTAATTAACTACTAAATTATGATATGTAGAAGCAACAAAACTAGATGGGGAGAAAAGGTCAATTTGTGGTCAAAATACGAAGCGATGCACATTCGCTTTACCTTTCAATTATTTTGTCAACAAATTGCGGACAAAATTATAACTAAAGAGAAGAAATGACCCCACTTTGGAGTATAATATTAACTTCAATTTCTCTTTCGATTAGTTCCATGTAATCGACAAATTCTTAAAATTACGTAAATCGTGAATCTCTATGATATGCACGTGGCTGCGCATGCGATGAAAAGTTTCAAATCAAAACAGAATCAGCACAAACACCAGCATAAAACTCACAATTTAAAGGGGAGCTGTTTAAAATCAAAAGAGAGTGAGAAGAGCTCCCGAAATAGTCTCCATTGGTGAAGATACTCAGGCGACTCGTTTCTCTCGAAGTCGAAATGGTCTCAGCAACATCTTATTTGTTGAGGAACATTTCTAATATCACGTGCGTGTTGGGGATGCTCCCAAAAAGAGTTGATTGGCAAATCTCGAGATTTCCGTGCACCACCACATAAATTATCTACCTCCATATAAGGCTCCATTCAATGACATTTTAAAACGACTTCCTGCTAGATATGCAACAATTTTGTAATGTCTCGTGATATTTGATTAGGTACGAAGATGTTTGTACATATCATTATATATTTTATTTATTTAAAAGAAGCAACTAAGAAAATAAGAGGAACAATTTTTATTTGCGATTTAAACAGGTTTTTTGAGCAATATTAAAAGGGTGATGTAGTAACAATGTTCTAGATATTCGAATATCCTATGAACAGGTACTTACTAACTGCTACTATCTGATGTTAAAAGTTAATTTAACAACTAACCGCCGGCATCTTTTACATCCACGTACTATAGAAGCTACAATATATCACTAATTACAAAATACTCTCTATTATAAGAATTATAATAACAACAAGTCGAGCTAAGTGAACAGTTCTAGTTAATGTTGTATCCGTAATATGATAATAAAATTCATCCCGAATCCAGAATAGAACCGATAAAAGTTGAATAATAAATTTAAGTATTTATGATGTCGTTACATTTTGTATATCATGCTGATAATTGCTTTTAAACGCTAATAAAATAATGTACGATTTTCATGATTTACTTATAATAAAAGATAAAGGGATGAGGATAATAAAAGTTACAGGACAAAAAAATATGTTAGAAACAAATGGACTTACCGTGTTGGGGCAATCCCACCAACTTTGTTATGTGTTTTATAGCACAAATGTAACGTACCTGAAAGGATATAAAATGAAAATGCATTAAATATCTATTATTATATAAATTACAATGATTGTTGAATATCAACTATCTCTGCATAATGAAGGGATCAGAGAACACAATGGATTCAAACTGTGACAGGACAAGTCACACAACGGAATTTCATAGAAAAGTTATATGAAGCAATTTTGTAGGAAAATTGATTTTACAGACCAAAAGGATAAATGAAAATTGTTGTTCAGTACAAAAGGACAATTCATAGAAACTGACTTTTAAAGCCATAATCAAAAACCTCATTTTATAACAACGAAAATTCAACGCTTGTCAATGACCATTTTCTGTAGAGCCAAAAGCCATTTGTCACTAAATCAATAATTGTTTTGGTGAAATTTATAAAATGAGTCTGGCTCAATATTTGTTGAACACAGGATATATGTATATACCTTGAATTTGGTTCAATAAGCTTATGAGATTTATGTAGATACATCATAAAGGAAAAATAAATGAAGTTTTTTTCTGAATAAACAGTAATAAACCAGAAGGTAATATTTACTTAATTCGGGACAGTTTTATAGCATTTATTGTATGAACTTGGTCGTAACTTCAAAGGCCATTGAACTAATTATCCTCAACTGTATAAGTGGACTTTTGTGAATTCATCACAAGTCAAAATTCAGGTTATACAATTTCAATTGCAGGTTTCAAAATTGTTGTCCTTCTTAACAACCCTTTCAAATGATCAAATGAAATCGATGGATGTATTGGTAGATAGTAGGTATTTATACAAAATCACAGGGTTATGAGGTAATATCCTGGACACGTACCTACTTTTAGAAAGGATTATTTATGAATATGTTGAAAATATATAAACCTTTATTTGAGGGTAATTTCAACAACATTCCAATCACGTCATTTCGAAATAATCCATGTGATATACATAATAACTAGATTTTCATCACATAAAACAAATCAATGGCCGAAAATTAGTGATACTATCATTAAGAAACGGATATAATAAGAAGGTCAGCACAAAATATTTCCATATCACATGCAAATATCGAATTAGTTTCGTTCATTCTTGAAATTACTTTGTAGAATTTCGTAGATACGCTGTAGATACTGATTTGGTAGTATACCTATTAGCAACATTAGTTTATTTTTGTTT
Source organism: Chrysops caecutiens (assembly GCA_963971475.1). Taxonomy (NCBI): domain Eukaryota; kingdom Metazoa; phylum Arthropoda; class Insecta; order Diptera; family Tabanidae; genus Chrysops; species Chrysops caecutiens. The sequence goes on from OZ020569.1 coordinate 52,725,825, forward strand.
TCAACGTTAAGGAGTGGCCCTTTAACCCCAAAACACGCACATTCTGTTAAATAATTTCCTTATTAACAAATGTATCCACACTTTCCCAGTTCGATAATTGGTGCATTTGATACGGCCTCACTGAATATGGATTCGAGTTGTTCGCAGTGGTTAATTTTCTAGTAATGTACGGTCTACATACATTGCAACCTTGATAAACGCAACTAAAGGAAACTGTGACTGTTGCAATAACATAGGTTGTCGCAATGACCAAGTAACACATTTCAGGAAGAAAGAAACAAAGTGATGTAATTACATTTCTACTGTCATTTAATACATATATTTCTGCTATATACTTGAATATATGTATCTTATTCCTTGCTAACAAAAATCTGAAATTTTCAACTGGGTTTCCTTGCACTCTTTGTGGTTCGCCACAGCTAGTTGCGTTTATAAAGGAGTTGCGGCTATCGATGTTTGCAATTATCGAAGTTATACTGTTTCTACTATAACATATACCAAATGCTTAATAACAAACTTCAGGTTACTAAAATTGTCGATTCCGAATACTTTCGGCTGAAATCCATCAACGCTCTCGTAGTTTTCCATCAAGTCCCTTTTATTTCATTTAACCAAACCTTTCCTAACAGAAAATTAAGCAATAAAGTTAATTACATGATACAATTCAATGTTTTACACACAACAAGGTTTCAATTACGTTCAAGTGACTTCGAACAACGAGCACAAATTTGGTGGGATTCCAATTAATTATTGATTTCGAAAGCGAAAAGTCAATTCAAAAATGAGTTTTTACTCATTACAAGTTAATTCATTTTAAATCAGAATAAAGACTGGAAAAACTTTTAAATTAGGAAGATTGTTCCTTCTTTGATTTTAATTTTTTTAAATATTTAAAAAAAATTAATTAGTTCAAAATTTTCCTGAATAACAGCCATGAAAGAGAAGTGATTTAACGGAGGATTTTATTAGCACTACAAGAGTCAAATATCTTTTTGTCTGTGTTATTGGAGCTATCTCTTATAAACCTTCTTGGATTCACTTCCATGAGATCTTTAAGGAATACTTTGGCAAAGGTCAGGGGATGGTCAATCAATTACGCTTACCCATACAATTGTCTCGTGTTCTATTTCAACAAGAAGATCAGACTGATGACCCTGTTTGTTGAACTCAAAAAGGGTTTTGTTCCTCGAAAGGACATCAAAAAACCTCAAACTTAAATTTTGTCGTTGATTATTACAGGAAGATTGGAATCGAAAAAAATGGTTGGATTTCATGACGAGGAAATCACATTCAGTAAATATATTCTAATATCCTCAACATATAACAAGCACATGAATTCGGTAATATCGTAAAAAAGTACGATGAAAAATTCAAGGATTGTAATATGATTCTCCATTACCAAACATGCTATAGAATGTAAAGAAAATGGCTCCGGGTTTGTGTATGGTTAGCAATTTTACATTGTTGCCCACGTTTGAAGTCATATAATACAATAAAATCAAAAACTAAAGTTCATTCGGCAGCATATATTTGGTCATATTTTAATTTTTTTCCCGTTCGTTTTGTGCCTAAAATCGCTATATCCTGGCCAACATATTTAGGTTAATATTTTCAATGGCGTGTGGTTTAATCTTCATGTGGCGGAAACTCGAAAAATTACTCTTTTTTTTGTGGGGGAACCTGTTATTGAAATTGATATTGCTGGAATGTTTTTGGGAAAATTATGAAAATATTGAGTTTTTGACAACGTTTCAATGTTTGTCGGATGATGCACGGAAATTTCTTTTATGAGACAATTTCAACTTTCATCAGGGTATGTCAGTATCCTTGTGATAAAAACTTGAACGTGGTTCTCGATAATTAAATAATAATAACCCGGAGAAGGTTGTGATTTAATGCCTATCTCAAAGGCTCTAATAAAACTGGAATTCAAACTGTATATTCAGGAGTTTGGCAACGGAAAAAGAAATGAAACTGTGGCTCCTTTGAGTTACTTGAAAATGAATGCATAATTCTTCAATACGTATACGTTCGTTCAACTCATTATAAAATTAGAAAGTGAAAGGTTCTTGACATGTTCTGTAGAAATGTCAAATGTCTTGGGAAATTAGCACTTTTTATCTTGCACAAGTTTGATGCATTTTCTCGAATTTGATTCCGGACTGGAAACTGTAAGATTCCGGAGATGCAAGAGTATGCTTCATCAAACCCGTCCATGTCATGTATTTGATTCAAACTTAAACTCAATTTTCCAATTAAATCAATGCCACTTAAGGACTCCATAAGTTCGTCCTGCAATGACGTTTAATTAAAGTGCTGGAAAGATAACAAATGCTAGCAGTTAGTGTGAATCCTTTCAATTTAATTTCTTGCTTCCGAACATGGTGAGTTTCCTGACACTGATTCAAGGAGTTTCATTGATATCGAAGTAGTGTTGAAGGGAGATTGAAGATTTTATTCGTTTGAACTTTCTTGGAATTGGCTAATAGTTTCTACACAAAAGCTGCATTGAATTTCAAACTTAACTATCCATAGGTGTGTCCTTATTATGTAGGAACTTGTTTTCTTAATAATTTGACTCCATGCCAAAGGACTAAATTTTTGCATGATAAATTGACTTCATAGTTCTCTAGCATGCAAAGCTTCACAGCTAATTTGCATGAAAACCCAGATATTTCTTGGAAAACTCAATCAAATTAACAAACTGATAAATGAACTTCCTCCTCCAAGATGGAGGAGGGTAATTCGGAATTTTTTTGGGTTGTATTCTCGAATTGGTAGCGATACGAAATCAACTAATGAACATTTCAACATTTCAAATGTTTTGTTTTCGGAATATCCTTAAATTACATCAAGAACAGTCGAGCTTTGCTTTTCTTTCAATTACAGAAGAAGTTCCTGAACGAAAATGACAAGCTCTACAAATTCGTTGAATCGGCAAACTTTTAATGATGTTTCCTTGAGCTTATTGTTTTCATTTCAAAAACTTTGAAATAGATATTCCTACTCTAGATGAACAACTGCAATGTTTAATCAAACGAAGATATTTCAAGTTTTTGAAATCTCCCTGTAACCAATGTATTCACAGGAAGTTAGCCGTTCTCAACAGGAAATTTTATTACTACAATACACTTACATAAAAAGTAGAGCTTCGAATAAAACTCAAATAACTATCAAATTATGACAAACTTGAGTTTATTCACTTACGACATATTCATTCTGATAGCATGATTGCGTATAAATTTTAATAAACTTGTTGGAATGCGCTGTTCCACAATGTGTGAATAGCGAATAGTTCGTCTTTGTCTTTTTTTTTAGGGTTCCTTACCCAAAGGGTGACAACGTAACCCTATTTACATGACTTCGCTGTCCGTCCGTTTGTCACAGAGCTGTATCTCTGGAACCATAATAGGTTAACACTTCAAATTTTCACAAAGTGTGTACTATTATGGCCGATTTAACAGTAAATAATAGAGAATTTGCACGGTGGTACGGAACCTTTCATGTGCGGGTCCGACTCGCACTTGCTCACTTTTATTTTGTATATTTTTTTTATAATTTTGGGTGACGCCTTAGAAAGTATGTTGAAATTAATTGATAGACTTTTGAAGTGTGCTTGATTTTATGTCAAATATATCAATGCAAATTATCTTTGGGCTATCAAAAAAGCTGTTGAGAACAATCAAAAGAATTTTAGATTTAACAAGAAACTTCAAGCTTCTCAAGAGAGCTATCTAAACGAAAAAAGGCAATTCAAATAAGCGAAAACCTCTTGTTACTCCTGTTACAATAAAATAAGGATAATTCTATTCTTAGTTTGATTGCATCCTCATACAATAAAGGTTATATATACAGCAATATAATGAAACAATAACACAGGATCTTTGTAAAAACGTACAATGGGCAACACAACATCAATTCCCTACTCAATCTCGCCAGTCGTCTCGTAAAAGAACACTTCGGGCAGGATAAGACACTTAAACATAAAATAATGAACTAATTGAAAATCCTTACACAATAAACTGAAGTGGCAATTGCAATTTTGTGTTTGTTCTTAGATCTTTAAGAGTTCCAATCTCTGCCTTGCAAAACAAACACGGAGAATGGTCATATTTGAGTCCTTGAAAATAAAGGACAATGATTCCTTAGGCAACTCATGCTTAAGTCCACTTTTATATTTTAAGTGCTATCGCATTTATTCTTGTAAGTGCAAATATTTGGATCAGGTCTCTAAAATTCTTTATGACAGAAAATTTTCACTTTCATTTACTTCGTAGAAAACTGTGAAATACTTTTAGTAATATCCGAGAAATTCCTGAACAATTTCAACACTATATGTTGAAGTCATTTGCTTCATGATTTGTGTTCTCTAGTATCATCTAAACCAAAAATCATGTCATAGTAAATTGTGATATCTTGTTCGCAGTGGAACAGTAGTTAATAAAATTTATATTTGCACGTAACACAATTTTAATGCTTACCTGTATGATAGATTTTCGATTCAAACGCTAACAGTTGGACGTTAAAGATAGAAGCCCGTTGGACCGTATCGTTGAAATTGTCCGGGAATATATACATATTCTGGACACAAAAATGAGCATACCGAACGTGAAAATAAGAAATATTCATGTTGAAATCCGTTCTTTATATGGCATATATGACATACTTTCTTGAGTCACATTCGCAACAAACGTAGAGCTATGTATTTTTCAGTTGAATCCTGTAGTAAAATCAAGTCGTAAATATCTCATTTATCCTCCAACCAATTTTGTTCTTTGTGTCGTAGATATATAGATCCATACATGTGTTGAAAGAGATGAGAATAAATAAGGATTTCCATAAAAGAAATAAATGATTGGCTGATCCTTTCATTGACACCATCGTAAACAGGACGAGAGCATCATGTATGCTTCTTATATGTAAAAAATAAAATATTGAATCGTGAAACTTGGTTTATGTGATAAGCACGTATCCTTGCTTTTTACCGAACAGTTATTGAATTTGTACATTTTGTCATATACGGATGCCATTGGAATGTGCTATGTGTATTCGGATAGAAGAATTTTCAAAAAATTATCTTTAATAAATCCTTGAAATATTTAATTTCATTTACTGTGAGGAGTTATCCTACATATCGAAAATCTCATCAGGATAAATAGACACTCTATCCTAGATAGTGATGCGTTAATATGCCTTAGATATCAGACCATCTGTGACAGATTTGATAAAATTTAGTTAACATCCTTGCACGTCTTTGATCCCGTCAAATATTCGTGTTTCCGTACCGAAAGTGAACGTTCCGTACGTGACCAGTGTCTGTTATATAATTATGTTTCCAGGACAAATGTCAACTGTGATATATCAAACCAGATCTTTTGGGCACCTCGGCTGTCGAGCAAGGACATATTTATATGTTTTGCGTGATAATTCTTTTGGGTTCACATAAATAGTTGAAATTTCTACTTTGATTAACTTCAATTACATGGCTAATTTTTAGAAGTTGAGAGTTAATTAGCACCTAAGGTTTTGTTTTAAATTCATCACATACAACTATAGAATAACTTTACGATATAAGAGTGTAATGAAATCAATTTCATCGGATCCGGACACGAAGGGTTCCATACCACCATACAAAAAAAAAGACTTTGTGAAAATTTAAGGTGACCTATTATGGTTCAAGAGATATAGCCCTGTGACAGACGGACGGACGGCAAATTCATATTAATAGGGTTCCGTTGTCAACCTTCGAAAACGGTAAACTTTTGAATGAATTTAAACCCCACATTCAACAAAAGGAACCACAAAAGAAGAAACCGCGAAAATATGGACAACTAAATGAATAATACCAACAACCGGATACTTCACGGTTAAAGGCAGTTTTAGAGGCTCGAAAAAATTTTGTCAAAATTCAAAATTGTTCGCTTAAGTCTAATAATTTCAACACATGTATGTTCTCTAAGTTGTCAGAAGACAGTCGATCGCATCTGACTAATCGTACCTCAAATATGACGATTTCTGTTTTTATACTTATTAAATGATTTTTCAAAGATTGGAATAATTTTTCTGACCATGAAGTACAATAGAACGGTACAGGTTTGCATATATTATTATGAGTAGCTTTTAACATGGAGACACCTTGAAGATATTTCCCAAAATAATTACACCAATGTTAGTTCCCATTCGAATTTTGATCGTCTTTTCCGTCATAGTTCATTAAATCATTATAGATATTCCAAAAATTCAATGAAAATTCGAACAAAATGGAAACTCATCATGCCAAACCCAGAATGACACTAAAGTATTGTAAACATCTGGAAGAAATTAAATCTTCTCAAGTCTTACCCAAATCACATAAAACAAACTTTGGCAAAATTTTAAACGACTTCTGAAAGAAATATGTCAATCATTATGCATTAAATTTCAAAAACTGTTTTTAGAATGCAGCTGCATTTATGACATGTGCCAAACTTTCCTTAAAATAGTAACATTTACATAATACACCTCTTTGTTGATGAGACAGTTTTAACTGGAAATATGGCAACGAAAAATGTTTGAAAATTCAATAACAAATGAACTTCCTTAAATTGCAAATTCAACTTCCTCAACCAATTAATTCCACAATTTTCATCAAGGTTGGATAACGAAGCGAAAAAATAGTATGGACCCTTATAAAGGTTAGGGTTAACGATTTTTTAAATTTTATTGGACGAGTAACGACGCAGAAAGGCGATAACAAAGTTGAAATAAAAATCCTTTAGAACGCTTTATTGATTCTGTATCCTTTTTGAATCCCATAACGTGGTTCTTTCACACCACTCATCATGTAGGTATATCATTCATCAGTTTACCAGTTTATTCCAAAATGGAACTTTTCGTCCGTTTCATCGAGTTAAGGATTTTCGTTGAGCTTAGTTATACACCTGAAATGACAGACAGGATCGTACCTTTAGCGTTTATTTTATCGCGAGTTTATACCCATAGGATACTCAAAATAGGTGTTCGCTATCAGAAGCGAAATATAAGAGCAAGTGTGATAACTGAACCAAAGGATCAATGTTGAATATATAATACATACATTTCTGACACAACATTTGCGTAATATCTTTCAAAGAATACATGGAGCAAACATGTGTTCAAGATATATTCAACCGAAACTTGAATGTTTATAAAGTTGGTAAAAAATCCAGAATATTCTTCGCTAAGGCTTCTGGCAGTAGCTCATTGACGTGGGGCAACAAAAGTTTATACGATTGCTTGATAGTTGTTTCAGCAACGCCGGCCACGCGTCCAATGTCCTGTAATTGCGTCGTCTTCTCAGAAGACTGTTTCACGAATGATCATATTGGCCTTTGTAAAACCTGGAAGCATGTATATGTATACCTGAGAAGCCATGTAAATGGAAGCTGCTGCAACTGATATTGGGGATCTTCCACTTACAACATCCATCGACGATGCTTTTTCAGCGATTTTCTTTGCGATGTTTTGTGTTGTTGGAGTGATGTCTATAAACATATAGTAATTGATGTGAAAAACGTGTTGAGAAATAGTGAGGCTTACCCAAATAAGAACAAAATCTTGACATAAAATCGGTTGAATTCAATGCCTTTATTTCAGTTTTCAGAACTTTGATCATCAAACAGTAGCACCTGCCAATTTCCTTTTTCCCTACTTCACTCACGGAGCAAATTTCTTTGAAGGTCCTTGGTACGCCAACTTGACGACATGCCAAGTACAAACAGGCTGCAGCTTTGGCAGCGTATGAACGACGAGTGAATTCGATTTTGTCGTGTATCTTTTACAGAATTGATTTAAGACAATAGAAAATCAATATTGCACCTCATGTACCTGTTTGTACGCACTATTAGCTCTATCAATGATATCTTGGGGTAAATTAATTCTTGCAGCCATTAGAGAAATTTGTTTAAATCCATTAGGAAGTGAACCTTCGGAGCCATAGGAAATCCTCTTGTGCAAAGTATTCAGCTCCCTAAAAGTATCCATCGCCTTGAATTTCGGACCATATCCTATTGTGGTGGCACGTCCTTTACTGGGCAAAAGAGGATCCTCTGGACCTCCAACACGTGAGAGTTTGTCATGCTTTTTGTCTGAGAAGTTTCGCCATTCTGAACACTCGGCAATGACTCTCTCTGCTACTACAAGCCCACATTCTGGACATACTAAATTTCCCGCGCTGTAATCTTCCATGAGGGATGCTTCGGGATGATAATCGCAAACCACTTTGTCGTTGTTGAAAAACCTTTATGGACGTTAGTATTTATTTGTTTAAAATTTATTTCATTTCAAGAACCTGTTATTTTCAAATCGGCTCATTTTTATCAGTATGAGAACTGCTCCTTCAAAACTATTTAATTTTTCAAATGCCACCTTTGATGTAACTTTGTTCAAGAAATCAGTTACCAAAAGTGAAAAGCTGAGTGTACCTTGAATCATTATTTCAAAATATTGATAATAATGAATAATTTTAAATGCAGATAAAATAACTATGGAATAGAGAAAGGGATTATTTACTCTATCCCGATAAAAGGAAGAATGTTACAATTTCATTTCATTATGCAGTCGTAGTAGATTAATTTATACCAGAACAGCATTAAAAGGATTCTTGATTTTATGTTGATAGCGACATTGCAATGGTGTGGTTTATGCATTTTAAATATACAATTTCGAACGCATTAACTTAACTCTTTCACTGCATCGAATCCATGTTGTCTAGGAGGAAAAAGCACATTTTCATTTCAATAACGATAAATTTCCCAACGGGCAGAAGCATTTCATTTATTGATTTTTATCGTGTGAAAATCATAAAATGATTCGATTGCAATTTCCAGAACGAGCTATAGAAAATACGTATTTTGTCTTTTTAGCGTCGTGCAATGTCATGTCAAAGTTCAAACTAAACAACTTAAGGGTTGAAAATTATTTTCAAAAAGGTTAATGCTGGATGAAGAATAAGTTTCTTGTTTTATGAAGGGTAAGTTGTTTTGATTCGGGATGATATAATCTCTTTAGAGTCACATTATCCAAGGTCTTGGTGCTTTAGAAATGGATCAAAATCAACAGTAGACTAAATTCTACCAAAACCCGTAGAGGAAGTCCTGTGTCTGGTCTGGTTGACGTGACTTCTACGTTTAATATTCACATTCGTGACTTAGATTTTTAATTAACTGCAAAGCCATGAAGCGAATATTAATCAAGTTGTGTAATATAATACAATATAATATCATCTCGTCTCCATAGAATCCACAGTCTTTAAGCTGTAAAACCCTTGAGAGCTTTGCTTTATGAATTATTTTGCCTTCCATGACACAGCTTTCCAACACTCCAACATTGAGGGTTACAGGGGGATGAGTAAAGGATAATTTCAATTCTAGGATTTTCATGAAGGAATCCACCATTGTAAATTCTGTGTGGAATTTACACTTGTAGAAAGTGAAAATGATGCATAATACAATAAAATTCACTGTAGATTGAAGCTGTAAGAATTGTATAATGAAGTGATAAAAAGTCATGGCATGAAATTACTTCATATAAATGGAAGTGATTTTGTCTCTTAAACACAAGTATATTTTGTCATACTGTTAAAGAGGAAAGTTTTGTTGAATATTTTCATCTAATTGATTAAATCAGTTTGGACAATTCTGATATAATTTTCTATTTTCTGAATATTCCAAAACTTCGTCAGGTTAAGTTCCAATTAAGGTTAGGTTAGAAAACCGTGACGCATCTAACTCAGAACAAGTTGAAATTAGAACAAAATCAAGTAGAGTAATCTATTTTCCCGATCACGAAGCTTCAACAACTATACCTACTCAACAACCACGAAGTCTCATCTTTATCAATTCAAAGGGAGATTGTGCCATTTATTTGGGAAAGCCTCAATTTACCAACTTCAGTGGACTCCATCTTAAAAAACTTCAATCGAAGTTGGTATGGACAAAAACTAAGATGAAAACTACCAGGGACAAGGTTCTGACTGTGTTTTGTTATAAATCTGCTTGTTGTTTTTTGTGCAAAAAAAAGTTCACGATATTTTCAGATGACTGAATTGCAATAGAGTAATATGTAAATTTTCCTTCGCATCACTTAAAAAGCTATTGCCGGAACCCAGGATACGACTTTCTTTCTGTAACAGCGTTTACAGAGTTTTCACATTAACCACGTACAATGCAATGTGATTGGAATACTTAAACAGATACAAGATTTATGTTGAGGAAAACTAAAAATTGCTTTAGTTGTTGTAACTGCTGTCGTTGTATAGTTGTTGCCGAAAAATGATGAGGCTAAAAAAGAAATCAGGTCATTACATGAACAGTAAAATCTACTCAACTTTTTATTGAAGAAAATGGATTTTTATCGTTAACAAAACTTAGTAAATGATGCTTTAACTTCTTCGGGAAAGAGTTAAAATATTTGTATTCAGTAAACTTGCTTTAATAACGATCGGAATAAAAGAAATTTGGTTCTCAACAAGATGTTACGAAGCAAACTGAGAAGCGTCGTCAAGGTCCACGCCATAGATTTTCCGTGAAAACGTCGGGATAATATTATAATAAGTGTTTCTTACTAGTATGTACTTTAATCAATCTCTTTAATACAATGGTTATATAGAGTAGTTTGGTTACAGAATTGCTTTTTTCATTTCTTCTTCGGCAATGCTCATTTTTGGTTTTTTAAATTCGTTTTGATGTGAGCATTTCTCTGATTTGCGTTTTGGTTCAATTTGAAGCATATGTATGACTCAAAGGATATTAAACATTTTTTACTTATGTTGCGGCGAATATTTTTATCGTTTCACTAGTAGTTTTTCTCAACCTCTTTACAATAACAGTCGAATCAACATTCTAGCTAAATGCGTTCTCACGCTACACTGATTTATAATTTCACACAACGTTAATTTACAAAAATCACGCGTATAGGCGCTTACATTACTCCCATGGTGTCACGGGCAAAACAAAGTCTGCACGATAAACAGGTTCAGCCATGATCTATCCATTGTGAGGTTAATCGTTGTTATCGCACTATGAGTCTCGCAATTATTAGCGATTGAAATCTGACGGTATTTTGTAACGCCAGAAAATTTGACTGGCCACCACTGTACTTAACGAGCGAAGAGACGTTTTTACGTCATTACACATCACCGACTATTCGTAAAGAATACGATTGTTGGCAACACCTCGAAGTGGTTAATTTAATTAAAAAAATAAATTATTTTCTAAGCAACTTTTAACATAAAATGAGTGCAATTAAAAGTCAATCTAATACCCGAGGTAATTTAGTTCGTATTTTTAGTTTATTGGAAAGTAACATCGTTTCACTTTATAAAAGATGATAAATTACGGTCCCTAAGTTAATTACGCTATTATTATCGCAACGTTCAACAGTCTCCCACAGTACTAATTTGTGGTCTACACAAAATTACATTTCACTCAAATGTATGGAGATGGCGCTAATAGCTTTCGATGCAAGGATGCTGCATCCTGTTTACAAAACATTCATGACAGTTTAAAATGGTTAGTTAAACGTACCAATGTGATATCCTTGTACTTCGCCCCACTGTGCTAAGGTCCCTTAGAGAAAATGAAGGCATGAAAATTGAATTTCCTATCACAGCTCTAAAATAATCATAAAATGTACTATCAATATGCTATACTATATATACACAGAGCGTGCACAGCAAGTCACTGATTTTATTGGAAACGAACCATCCCAGAAGGATAATTTAGTTAGGCCAAGGTTGTGTTTGATCAGGATGCAGGTTTTTTGCTGTTTTCTACTTGACTCATGCAGTTAATGACACTTCTATCGTTTTAGATCTAGGAGTTATGTTATACATGTACTCGTACATTGGCAGGCTCACAAACGTTCTTTCCTTGGTTAAAACCTATATTCTATACTAATATTCCTCCGAGATATGCAGGAAAAGGCTTCATGTCGCCTGTGTCGACATGCTTTACTTCATAATCCCAGATTCCTTATTAAATGACGCAAAAAACACATCTTTTGCTCAAGTATTAGTGAATGTATACATGTCAGTAATTAAGAGTACATTGACTGCTAAATGATTTACAGACTAATCTGCAAGCCTTTTTGGACTGTAATGAAGTACAGGCCTTTAACCAAAAAAATAAGACATTAACTTAACCCTCAACTTGCCAGGATATAGTATTCTTCGGTATACACTCAAATATTTGGAGAACTGAAGTAAAAGTCGATTAACTTCTTATTAGGGATAAACTAATTATGCCAAGGATAAAGTTTTCTTGATTAATAGGGATATTCACAGAGTGACGAAAATGGAAGAGAAGAATTTGGAAGGTTATTCCTGAATTGAATCTCATCTGGTTAAAGGTTATTCGGCGTGTATATATGTATGATAAAAAACATGTAATTTGTCAGTATAAATGACAAAGTTAACTTATTACAGTTTTCGGTGATTAATATTAATAAAGACGTTGAATGATATTTTACGGGATATCGTTTTGAGAGCCCTAAAATGATAGAATAATTGTCCAGGTCTGATTGAGATAACATTTCGTAGAATTATTGAATAAAGAAATTCGGAGTGCTCTTCAGCTGCTTTGTTATACCACTTCTGTGGAATACAAATGTATGTCCTTACGACTAAAAGCGCTATAGGTTTATAGTAGTAAAATAAAACTTAAAAATATCATATGAGTAGTATACCATAGATATAATAAATATAAGTAGGTACTTTCACAAGTCTCAGTAACAATAAATTGTTTTCAAAACTTTTTTAATGTTTTAGTTATTTTTAAAATGAGTTATTCCTATTCATAACAAAAATAATTTCTTAAACTGAACCCTCGAGAACAAATTATGTTTCTTTTGTTTTCTAATTATAGTTAATTTCGGAAATTGTTTGGAATTTGTTGATTTTTCAAAAATCCGCAGTTTTAAAATCACACACGTTCTGAGAAGTGTATTTTTATTGTGACAGTTTTTTTCACTTTTTACTCAAGGAAGAAGTAATGAAGCTTCGTGCTACAAGTGATTTAGCAATAACAAGATAACCTCGTTTTTGATTGAAGAAACATTTGTTTTCAAGCCTTCATGCACAAGCCCCTGATTTAATTTTGGCGAGTTTACCATCAGCTCAAAGCAGGTGTACTCGTAGCTGTGTGTATGTGGATATGACAAATTGATAATGAGCTCATAACTTGTTTAATGAGGATAACTACAAGTTAATTCATTAGTGAATCTAATCATATAGACATGATGAATATGTACAAAACACCAACTTGTCAAAAGATATCTGTCTCACTTAATGATACTTGACAGAAGCACAATTTAAAACATCTAGGTATTTATAGTCAAATTTATATCCCAATGGAATGCATTTTAATGCGAAAGTCAGTGATTTGTATTCATCCATCAGCCGGGTATTACATAATTGACAGTGAATAGGGTACAAGTTTTCACCGGAAGTGAATCTACTTAAATAACTTTGGTAATCTGATCAATCTTTCCGAAATTGTAACTTTCTAGTAACTTTGCTTTCTGTAAACCTTTTTCCCTCTATGTGTGACATGCTCAGTCAGCATTTGCTAGAAATACATTAAGGGAAATAGAATAAACTTTTTGACCCTGTTCTCTCTCATAAAGCCCAAGAATTTGTTATAGTATTTATCATACTTAAGTCTTAGTTTCAAAAAACATTTAACTCATTTCTTCAACTGGACTGACGCTTGATGGACTTTGATAAAATTTCTAAAAACTTATTATCCGGAAGAGCTTTATTTTTAGCTGCATCACAATCTGCAGCACTGCAATTTTAGTAAAGTACATGTTGTGCACTCAGTACGACTCAGTTGATGCAGGATAAAATTGATTCATAACCTTACCAGATAATTCTTTTTCAACGCTTTTTAATCTCAACAAAATGTGATATAACCATCACCAGCTGTATGTATGATGTATGTAATAAAGGACAGCTCTCATGCTAGATGTCCATCATGTGATGTGGCACTTTGTTACAGAATTATCTGGTACAGGACAATTTTCACTGCTTTCTGCAGTCAGGTTCATTTAAAAGGACCTAATTCCTAGGTCAGAGATTATACAAGATGAATGACAGGAATACATGTATGCTGGATTTAGTCAAAGGGAAAATTTTGAAACCAGGTGCATTCATATCATTTTGCGCTGTGCTTGTCAACTGTAGATAAGAAAGTTCTATAGATTCATTTTATACAGAATATACTCGCAGAGTCACAGAGATTACCCTCGACGTAGCCTAACATACTAAATCTCACTTCGGGATAAGCAAAAGACGTGTGTAAAAAGTGCATTTTGTTTGTGGTATAACGTCAAACTCTATCCAAGTTGGAGTTTAACACTGACTTCAAGATGTATCAACTCATGTATAGTATGTCTCCATGACTGAGTGAATTGTGGATCTAGTGAAAGACAAAAATTTTTCTGTAGTAACTTGGCTGGAATTGAGTGAATCTCTGATGTCTGCTCCCTGTACAGTTGATGCACGATCTTTGTGACTTTAAAAAATTTTCCTTTCCTTTAGTCTAAGGAAATTTAATATACGCAACAATGTTCTGTCGTTTCGTCAAAGAAATGTCATGAAATTAAAGGATGTGAATTATACATATCTCTAATTTATAATATCTTTTGAGATCAGTCAGTTGGAAAAACAAGGAAAATTCCACAAAAACAAGTTAAGGAATCCGGAAATAATAATATTCTTTGTCCTTTTGTAAATTTCTTGTATATGTTAAAAAATTTCAAAGAATTTCTTTTCGCATATCAAAGTAAAATGCATTTTTATGAAATTTCAGTCAGGAGGAAACTTATGTACTTTTGTAATTTCCAAAGAGCATACCTATGGTATATTCATATTAAATATGCGCTATTTGATACACTTCCAATTAATGTAATCGAAAGGTCGCTTTCAAGATTGACCGAAGTATGTATTTATTATATTTCGCATGTTTTCAAAAGTCGAGAATTTCTTAAAAAGTGCTTTGTGCCAAAAAGTAGAAGAAATATATTTTTCATGGAGCTGATATTCTCAAGAGTTTGAATTGACATCAAAAATAAATGAGAAATAAAAATTAGTTTCTCAATAATTTTCTAGCAATTTTACCGAGTAGAAAAAAGGACTCCAAGGACTATCGTAATATGAAACAATAACACTGGGGTCCTTGAAATAATTCATATTGGACATTTTGATTGTGGATTAAGTGGACATTTTGATTGACAATACATATATCTCAACTTTGCGATGGTTTTTCATGTGTGATTATGGTCAACTCGTGGAACGTCCCGAATAAGGATTTCCATTGCTAATTTCACTGTTTCACAAAGTCCAGGGATTTTTGTCACCGAAAATTTAGTCTCTATCCTTCGTTTTGCTACTGTCGCCATGCCATGGTCACATTGTGGGCACAGTACATTGGCCAGCACCATTTGTGTACAAGTACATGTCGTAAAACCCAACCAAATAAGGATGGGAAAGGACTGACCATTTCATTTATCCTGTGGATATTCACAAAGTAATTTAAATGAATTCCTTTTTTGGCTTAGAAAGTTCACAATAGGCACATGTTAGATCTTTGTGGTTGGTTTAAATTTTTGTCTAGACCATTTCTTTTTACAGAAGATTTAATTTGAGCTTTTCAAGAAATATCGAATCGAAATAAAATATTTTGAATTTCATTGAATGTTTTTTGGTTTGGCCCTGGTCAAACTAATTGCAGTTATTTGAAAAGTTGCATTTTCATGTTCGTATGTTAAAAGCTATAATCACAGAAACTCTTTTCTGTTACTTACACTTCATTCACAAGTTAATTGCACATTAATTACTGCGTATAGGTGCTGACTGAATAGTCAAAACTGTTGAATTGTCTCCAGGTACCTAATCGTATAAATTTAGTGAACTAATGGAACTACGGAATGATGTTTGTTAACCTTTTCTCGCAAAATCTTTTCTCCAAATGTGCTGAAAATATTTCTTTGTGAGTCTCATGATATTTTGAATGTTGAGTTTTTGCATTCTTAAAGTCTTATATAATAACGTCATCCTTAACAATATCTTTAAGGTAGATATACAATATTGAATTGAATCAAATGTTTTGACGGCGTTACAAACTGCAAATTACAAAATCTTAGCACGATATACAAGTCTATATGCATATTACGAAGAGTATCACCAAAACTGAAAGGTTTGTAAACTATAATTTGCTGAATAACGTTGAAACTGCACGATAGACAATATTTGAAATGAAGCTCGATTCTCTAATGGACTTTTGATGTTGACGTTTATATTACACCCTGCAGCTTAGCTCATAAACATGAATTTATGAAACATATGACTGATCGAAAGTGGACTGACCAATATATAATGGTGTTGAAAGATTATGTGCTTCTGTATCCATGTCAATAAATATGCCTGAAACAGGATGGATTTTATATCACATGATAGGTAAAGTGGTGATAATCGTACGAGCAAACATAATAAAGGACATTTTCCATATAAGGAAGTGGTCAAAATTTTGGTTGAAGTGGAATCTTTTTGGTACATTTGTCAAAACGATTTCATTACGTTATTATTCCAAAATTAATTAACCTTCCATTGATCCAAGCCAAGCAATTAATATGCAAATACAAATGTGGATATTGCACTGATAACACATGAATGTCAAATTGCTTGAAATTAATCGAATTGTGAATAATTAAGGGAATTTGTCATTTCACACAATGATTTATATGACGTGCTGTGTCAGGACACCATGTGTCCTGTGGCTCATAATTTTCAGACTGTTAACTTCGCGACATCATCATACCCAAAACACGTAACCACACAACATTACAATCACAAGTTTCACAAGTATCCTTTAATAACTGAGTAATACAACAAACACAAACACCAACACAACAAGAACACATGATGGATTCACAGAATTCCTTATAACAGACGGGCTGTTACCGTGTTTCCTGCATTAAATGGATTTTAAATATTCCATATAATATCAGCTAAAGTTCTGTATCTTTTACTCATCTTTAGTATAACTTTCACGGAGTTGTGTGCACATATAACTCCAATTGAATAAGTTGGTGGATAAAGTTTGAATCAAGTTTCATAAAGTTTGCAATGAATTAAATTTGAATCATAATCGCTTATATGATACAGGGTGTGTAAAACGCAGACTGCAACACTTTAATTACTTCTGTCTACAAAACCACTTGGTGATTGCATTGTATAATACTATCCACACCATATCATACCATAACTTGATAAACTGTTACTCTAACTCTTGAGGATATTCTCTTGGTACGTGATTAAAATTATATTGACTCCACCATTGTACCATAAATCCTGATTAAAGTTTTAACTGTGCTATAACGAGGTTAATCTTTCTTAATATTAATATAACAAAATATAATGCTGTTCTCCTTGTAAGCAAAAAATTAAATCATATATTAAAATTGCTCTCAATTTATCAATAACTCTTAAGATATTTTCTATAAATGTTCAACGTAAATGCTATTCATTCGTGATTTATTCCTTAAATAAGTTAAGTAAGAAAAACATTCAAACAATTAAAGGGATTTAGCACATGACTTATTTGTGCTACTTCCAGAATTTTAAGATCAAATATATCAAGGACATGGATTCTATAAAAAAAGCCTTTTAATATTTTCACTATTAATCTCGTTCAAGAAAATATTTTCTTCAAATAAAAACGAAGTAGTTTTAACCTTCAACAAGTAGCGGATTTGAGCGTAATTTGCTATTGTTTCTTCATTTCCATTTCCATTTTTATATATTTTTTGAGATTTCTTAAAGCTTAGTCGAGTTTTTTGCTCCCGGGGCAAGCGGATCGTAAATCTTCTTATTAACTAACAGAAGCTATATATAAATAGCAGTGAATATGCTCATGCATATGGAGCTTTTGTATACTAAGTTTTTCGTAAGAAAGCAAAAAAATTATATAGATATAAATATAACTATGTATATGTATATCATTTGCAAGCACATGTCGTTTGAATATAATTCGAAGTTGGCAAACTTCCTAACGGCCATTTTTAAACATGTTGAAAGGGTGTTTGTATGGAAAATATGTATTTTTTTACGGAATTTTGTTTTAAGGAGGATTTATATTGCACTGACAATAACTACGACATGCGTGACACAAGTGTCACAAAGAATTCTTGAATAATTCTTAACACATTCCTCAGCTTCAAGCTGCGTTCAAGCGTGTGACAGTATGACAACCCCTTGATGACAACTTTTGTCTCCATGTTGAAAATAAGAATAAATAATGGTTTTTATTGATTTCTAAGGTATTAATTGATCGATGAAGACACTGAATGAATGACTTAACACGAAATCCTAAAGGTAATGTAAAATCAAGGATCTAGTACATGTTTTATCTGGAAACATGACACCGCATCCGGTTCGAATAGATCATGGATCGTGCAATGAAATTTGCCAGATGTGATCTATTTCGGTTATGAACGCTTTATAGACTGAGTGATTCTTATTTCATTTTTCATCTCGTAGTCTAGTGATATTTTGGGCGACATTGTCACAGACCTATAAATCATACTCAACCGCAAAAGGAATGTTAACAAAAATTCTGTCTACGGCAGCCAATACAATCACAAAGGAGTGTCTTAAAAATCGACTGACACTTACAGGTCCAGACGTAATTTTTGGTTGCGTCTTAAGGGGTAATTAAAAAGAAAAACGACTGACAGGTGGAAAATTGAAAACACGGAAGAAATGAGGTGTGGTGGATTTCTTTTGTTTTATTATGGTTCAAGAAAATTGTGCGGTACTACAGTGGTTTGTTACAAAATTCATTGAATGGCTAAAGATGTTATTAATAGAACATAGGTTCATTGCATAGAAGCACATTTTAAGTATTTCCATGACATCAAAGCCACATGAATGCTGCAACCAAACTATTTCATGTCATGACAAATTACTTGAGTTTAAAAGTTTCAACACCTCAAAATGTTAAATAAAATTTTAATTCACACAAATTACGGAAACAATTGGAATATTTTCATGAACATGAAAAATTCCATTTGGCACACAAACGTTATAAATTTGCGACACATTCTATGTACATCTTCATATTATACCTACATATGTATATGTATGTACTTGTGTTATGATATCAACAATATGTTAAAAGCGACACAATTATTAAAGATATATCGACAAGCAATATTTTTTATCGTTTATTTATGAGCTATAAAAATTTGTTGTATGGAGAAAATACATGGCAAATGGATTGCTCTCTTTCATTTGAAGTGTCAATTGATTTTTCACGATATCGGATTGAAAAACTGCAATACTTCAGATCAGTTCCCAAGTTGATAGTAGGTATACTGCGAAATGTGGTCAGAAAAGTTCAAAAAACTATCTACATACTTATTTTCTGTTGTAATTATTTAACCGATTTTTAACTAATTATAATTTACATCTCACATTCTGTTCTAAGGTTTTGTCAATGGACCGATAGTGGTGTAGAACAATTATTTGAACAAAAATGAAACTTGAACTAAAAATTCTTTGGCAATGATTCAAATTCTGAACTCAACAGATTCTGAAGGAAATGAAATTTTTTATCTCTCGAATTTCAGGACAGATTCACAAAACAATAACCAAATAGTAAACGTGTTCTACAAAAACAATACATTAGCAGCATCAACAGGACAGAAGTATATTCTTGTATGTTTGTTTACGTAAATTCAGTCTGATATGTGATAACATCTAAAACGATTGAACAAACACAAAATTTATCCAGGTAGAATTTCTGTCAAAGTCCTACAACCAGAACAAGGTGCTTTGAAGGTTCCAAAATTCGATGCTCCAATTGTAGGAGTAGTTGCAGTAACACAGAGCGAAGGTATTTTTCAATAAATAAA
This sequence comes from Chrysops caecutiens, assembly GCA_963971475.1. NCBI lineage: Eukaryota > Metazoa > Arthropoda > Insecta > Diptera > Tabanidae > Chrysops > Chrysops caecutiens. Next base: position 52,745,757 of record OZ020569.1, read on the forward strand.
AGGAATATTTGGCAGAGCTAGCGTAGAATAGCAGCAGTGCAAAGGTAAAAAGAATTTGATTATATAAGACGGTATTCTGGTTTTGTCACAGTTATTATCGGGATAGGTATAAACCATAATCCGAATCGATTCCAATCAACCGGAACGACCATCGTCAAAACAGAAAGTCAAAGTACTTCTGGTTCTTACCAGTTACGACCTATGTATATACAAACAGTTGTATCTATAATTCTATCACATTCACGAAGACTAGGGTCCTAGGTGATAGAACCCAAATATCCTTCCGCGTAGATATGAGGATCTCCTTCCTGGTTTGCTTATTCTACAGAACGTTTTTAAAGCCTACTCATGAGCTGTTTTCGGGATATATTTTGTATCGATTTCACATTAACCTTTCCGTTGTATGTGTATTCATGTGAATATGTGTTTTACCGGAAACTTATAGAATTTATGAAACAGTGGTATAAAATAGCAATCAAAATTCTTTACCACTTTCGAAAAATTATCAGCTTACTACAATGTCAATATCTGCACAATGAGATAAGCTTGAAAGCAACATGCTCATAATACGGGAAGTATGATGAAAAGCCAATAAATTAATAAATACAAATCGATTTTTCTCGGTTAAATAAGCTGAGAAAATTGAAAATGCTTGTTGATGATGATTTTGTTATTTTTTCTTTGTTTGAGCTTGAATAATTCCAAATGGATTTAATAATAATAATAATGCAAAGCATTCACTGTAAGTTTTATCTTTAATAAATGATGTAGGTACTATTATTTTATCTTTAAAGATCCTTCAGAAGTTAAGGAGCAATTATTCATTCACGCGAAGAAAGTCGAAGAAGATAATTCGTCGACATTTTTGATAAATAGTTATTTGCGGACTTATACATGACATAAATGAAAATCATATCTCATACTGATTGACTTGACACAACCTAAAGTTTACACAAGGACGGTCTTTGTTGTGACATGTGTGACATGACATCCACTAGAGATATGATGGAATTTGAAGAATGTAAAAGCCACGGAAGTTCTTAACATTCTCAACATCTTTCAGTTATACAAGTTACAAGTTTGACGTGTTGTTTTCACTTAAAAGTAATTTAAAAATTACAGGTATCTTTGCAGATGATCTCATAACCACATTCCACTAATGATGGATGGTGTTACATCAACATCAACATCAGCTTTCAGCAATCTGAACTGATTACAGCATTAAAATACACACCCTTTCCTTGGACGTTATCTTCAATTAATTTCGCTCCGGTGTAGAATCACTAATAATACATTAATACTAAGAATATGTTAAGAAGTGGATAGTCCGTACTTCCAAATAATTAGCGATATCATACGATCAAAGACCAGCAATTCATCATTGAACAGGATATACCTGTCATTAATGGATTTCTCATAATTCAAAATGCACTTGTAGCAAGCACTTTTGCAAAAGTGATAGGATGTTTCATTTATAAGGAAGCATCAATAGACGGTTGCTAACTAATCATACCGTATGGTAGTTGTGCATCGTATGAAGATGATCGGCAACCTGCTTTGAAGCAATAAAATTGATTTGTATGTTTGAAAGCTCAAAGCCTACCGAAGATGCATCAGCTTCCATATCAGCAGAATCTACACAATCTAAAAATATCAGGTTGAAATGCCTTCAGGTGAAGATTTCATTTAAATGAGTAATAATTATGCGAAATGATCGAACGTGTCCATCAATTTTAATAGCCATAAGCGCAGGGGGTGGATTCTTTAGCACTTCACTTTGAAATTCATGTCAGACAAGGAATTTCATCAAAATCCAGTCTTCAGACTGTTTTGCATATGAAGTGCATTCAAGCTCACATTGTAAATAAACTTGAACAAGAATAGATAGATCAGATATCAGTTGTTGTGTTAGTGGTTATTAAGGTTGGTTAGTAATCATAAACACTGTATAACCTGTAACCTGGTTATCTAAAGCACGAACTTCTGTGCACGATAAGTTTTGACGTAAATCATAGTTTATTGATGTTAACTACAGAAAATCATCTCAAAGTAGATCTACATGGGGCATTTGGTGGCTATTACATCGCGTCTGGTTTCGATTCATTAGCATACAAAAACGTTTTATAGAAATCTGCAAAATATTTATGGAATTCATAAAACGATTGTACTTCACTAAAGAGCAAGTCAAGTGCAACCAAAAATATGCATTTCTGAGTGTTATTCCCAGAGGAAAAGAGGAATGAGATCGATCTAAACTAATGTTTTGAATTTTTCAAATGATTTCTTGGAAAATTTTCCATTTTCTATCTTTGGGGTAGAGATGCGTCGATAAAAGTTTATTACATCCCATGAAACTTGGACGAACATTTTGAATTAAATTAAAATTCAAAATTTTCAAGTTATGAGAGACTACAATATTTCATTGGTTTTCAAAATTCAACGTCTTTATTTATGACTATAAAAATATACCTATAATCATCAGGTTTGGAATTGAAACTGCACCGAACCACAAATCATGAAGTTATTCCTAAACAAAGTCAAACCTTAAAACGAACCTTTAAAGAACCTGCACGCGAACAAATTTCAAAACCAAACTCACTTAAAATGTTGGTGATATCCAAGAAGTTAAAAGGATATCCTATAATCATTAACGTCACGATATGCTTTAAACTTAACACGAATATAAATCTAGAATAGCTTGTAAATTTTGCACGTGTACCAAAATTGCTCTATTTTTAACGAGGGGGTTTTGTTTCAGAGCAGCAAACATGGAAAAAATAATAAATTTCTGCGACATTTGTTCGTCTGAAAATATAAAAAATTATTTTACGATAATATCAAGACTTTGTTACTACTATGATGGATTTGAGCAAGAAGCTACTGCTGTAGGTTCTGTGGGTTAGTAGGGAATACCTGTGTCGGCTAAGAACCCCCATAGCGTCTTTCAAGACTTCAGTCGATGTTTCAATCACTGGCTTGAGGTGACCGTCATGCAAATTGGTCTGGTTAATTGGACAATAAGTTCGTTTTATCTTTAACCATTCGTTTCATGTATCAGAGATGTCAATAAATTTTATGACTTTTTAATATGCCTCGTGGTAAACGTGGAACTATATGTAAATCAATTGAACATTGTAATATCTTCAAGCCGTCTCCTCTTGCGCTTGTTTTAGAAAACAATCTGTTATGAACGATGATGAAATGATAGAGATTCATTAGGGTTAGAGGTTTATCAAATTATACTATGGAAGAGAAGATCAAGATGAGGAGGAGATGACTGGTGACTTCATTTCGTATCTTTGCGTCGATCGTTAATTTTTAACCGATTAGAATAATCTTATTAATAACACCTAACAAATTTTATTTTGTTTCGCCGATGGCGAGAATACAATTAGAGATGAAGGAGAGATGTTATGCTAAAGAGAACATGAATATTAATACCTCCTTGGAGACTTTGAACACCTACTTCAAGATCAGATAAACTCTTCAAGAAAATTTCTAAGAAAAACTTTATTTCAAGGGTTATCCCAAATAATTGAGATATAAATGATTGTGATGAACTAAGAAAAAGTGTTACACAAACCAAATAAGCAAATTTACCAAAATAACCACCCTCAGCATATACTTTGCTTGTTTGTTTTCCATTATAAAAACTCAATAATATAAGCATCCCCAAAATCACTACCCTCAAGTACCAAAAACAACTTGTTCAATGAACCACTTCGAACCCTTTTTAACAACAATTTCATTAACAAATCACTATGGGACAAAAAGTGATGAATTTTTGGCATTCATTAACTATATCGGTAGTGATAATAATTGTCTGTCATTTTGTTTCGTTATATCTGGCAGAGTTGTTAAACTATAAGGCAACTTATTTAATGTTTTTCGTATAATTAATATATGTATATTTATTTATATTTCTTGCCGGTGCGGACAGAATTAGTTTTGAATGAATTGGTATAAATTAATGCTGAAATCACCTTCCAATAGTTTATAATCGGAAGACATTTTTGGAATCAGCAATTTGTCACATAAGATAAAGCATAACAAAAATTTTTTAACATTTTTTTATAGGATTTAGATAACAAGCTTCCAGTGATAAATGTTTACAGTTATTAAAGAAGAAGGGATATACAGAGGTATATAAAAAAAATTTATTCATTTAAGAGCAACAAATCACTTTTTTGCAATAAAGCAATTCAATAAAAAATTAAAATATATCTCCTATAATAGATGGTATGCTTATAAGAAGTTTTACAGTTCACAGTTTCTACAACGTCTAAAGGATGCAAGTGAAAAAGTCAATCTACTAGAATTAAGGGATTTTCTTGTGTCCTTGTATGCATATTCGACATTGGCATTATAGCATAGGTATGATAGTGTTTGCAAAGACACTTCAGTAAGTATAATTGAAATGTATAATACTTACTGGATTGAGAACATAAGTCGAGGTGATGGCTTCTATCCTTTTGTGATCTTGATAGAACGGAAATTAAATTATACTTGGTTAAACAGAAACGATATGAAAAAGCACTACATTCTCTTTAGTAATGTTGATAAATGAATTTTCCAAGAAAGGATATTGCATTTGTTATTAAACCAATATGTTCCCTAGATTCATAGCTACGAAGCTTCTTTATAAAATCACGCAGCAATTGAGTCTGCATATGATTCAACGAAGAGTTTATATGAAAATTGCAAAATTTTTAAACAAATTTTTTAAGTTTCTTCAACACAAACTTCAATTTCATTTCTTGTTAATTAGAATTCCATGTCAAATTATTGCGTCCTTGTTTCATGAATATAAGTCATTCACAATTAATGAAGAGAAAAAAAATTACATATTTAATTAAAATTGATGTTAATGATTCCACACTAATTAACAATTCACGGTTTATAGCTCCAACAGCTCACAAAGCATTGTTTTGAGTGAAAAAATAATCACCAAAACATGAAATGGAGAATTGCGTAAAATGATTATCAAGGCAATTATGAAGTATTCGTACGTATTATAACAGCGGGGTGGATTAGATGTAATTAATCCCAAAGGTAAGCTACAAACAAATTCTCACCACCCTCGCAAGGTTATTTTTACCACAAGCGACTTCCTTGTGAATTGGAAGAAAATTTCCTTGAAAACTTTCAAGAAATTTCAATTTCTTTCTTTTTCATTCACATTTCACGGAGCATTTGTTCTATTTTTAAAAAGAAATTGTGAACAATTTATTTTTTCATTACACTGAAATTTATTAACTACATTTGAATAATTTTCAGCTAAAAATGAATTTTTATTTTTCTTGTTTCTCCACAAAATTAACAAGTGTGCCAACCTCATCAACTTTATGTAATCGACAATTGATTTATACCGGGATAAAATCCATGTTAATGATACTAAATTATCAATAACAATAAATTAAACAAATTTTCCCAAATAAAACTGTTTAAGATACTCTTTATCACCATCGGAGGCGTTGCTCTTGAAATCAACTTGAACGTCAAACAAAATCGTTTCTATTATTTATTTTATTCAAATTATATTCGTCAAATAATCTCAATTGCTTATAAATTTTATAAATGATGTTTAGAATAAAGTAACACTTTTATTGACTGCAACTTAATCATAATTGGGAAATGAATTTTTAGCGCATAAATTAGTCGAAGGTATAATGTTGAGAATAATTGGTTTTCTTCCCTACGACTTACGCGAACCCGGACTTACGCGATTTTCTAATCGCGTCGATTCGTCTTCTGTTTGAGCGTCACACAACTCTGGATTATCGGTTATAGACCTACTGAACCCACACAATTGTTCATTTAATGTATACGTTCGGACTTGTTGCGCGAAATCAACGCATAGATACAACTTCCTTTGTGTTATGCATCAGTTTCTTACCTATGGAGTGCGTATTTGTCATTACATTTTTATACCCCAACTTACGCGGTTATCACTCAGTCCCACCTATCGCATAAGTTCGGGGTATTACTGTATATACATTTCCAATTATTTGAAGGAATATCATTTTGGATTGAATTCAGCGATTATGTAAAAGAGTACAAAGCTTATAACCACTCTAACAGTTTGAGGAAACACAATTAATATTTATGCAAGTTATTATTATAAATGGCTACTATTGTACACAAGAACAAACCCTCATTAACCTTTAATTCTATTACGATTCAACGTCGGGGTTAACTTTTGGTCATCAAATTGTTTTACGTATTCCTAGCCTTGATTGTAACAACCCCTCACAGAACACCGGAAAACTGTATAAATTAACGCCTGAAGTGATTGGAAAATGCGATAAGGATATCGTGATTCAAATGAACACCATCGAATACCTTCATGCGTCAGCAGTCCCAAACGCTGAAAGCAGCCCTTTGCAAGGTATTATTGACTAAGGGTTCTGTTTTATTGATTTGCATTTCATAACGCAATCCGTAGGAAATTTATTCAATTTCCAATGGGAAAATTCTATACGGTGGAGGTATTATAAAAATTTTTCCTTTCAGGATATGACCAACAGTATATTTTTATTTGAATAAAAGTAAAATAATTACGCTCGTATTTGGACAAGATGATTTATTTTTTATGAGCGGTCAATCAAACCTGAAGGAGAATTAATAAAAAAAATGGTTTTGTTGAATACCTGGCAATGCCGATGTGGGGGTGGTTTAATTCAAATGATTTATTCATATCCACAAAATTTTGTACATTGTTAATAGGTTCTATCCAATTTCATACAGCAACAAATCGATTTATGTTACAGAAAATTTTCCGTCAATTTTTTTGCTTTTAGCAGACACACATGATGGATATGTCACAATCATGCACTGTGAAGTTTCCATGAAAGTTGCAAAATGATTACATTGCAATAGAGAAAAATTGTATATAAAAACAACTCCATAATCCTACCAATTCTTGGTAATTAGCGACACTTTTTAAAAATTAAAATGTCGCTTTCCACATGAATTTTCGAATGTTCTGTTCTCGATATTCTCAGGGTACTTACAGTCAAAAAAAACTAACATACGAAAAGCAAAGAAAAGATACAAGATACTTACAACAGAAAAATTCTTATGTTCTCAATACCAAAAATCCTTAAAATTGAAATACATACTACAGATATAAGAATAATGATATAAATCATAAGTTTGAACAGAACGTAGGACAGTGAAAAAACTTTGATCCTGCTGAAATCCTGCAGTCCTGCTAAAAGTAAGGGACATACACTAAAATTTAAATAAATAAAATAAGAGTTCGTCAGGTGCAATAATAATCTTGTTAACATCTTCCATTTCCAAGGAGACCCCCTCAAATGACTTTTTATAAATGACTCTTGAATTCAGTGATGCGGAAGTTCATTTCATGGATATACTGAAAAGTGTCTTCGTAGTTGTGTTTTTTGTAGTCCCGTAATTCTAAATTTCTCAGGAAACTTTTGAACTTATTTTCTCTAGCCCATAAAAATGGAAAAACATTTTGATAATGTCACCTCAACTTCCTCTTCCGTCCGCTATAAACGTAAATACTGTGCACGGGTTGCATTGCATGTTATGTTGCACTCTCACATTTTGCAAGGTGCATTCTTAAGGAAACTATCTCTTAATCCGTAACTGCATTTTCGTGTTTTGCTCAAAATAAGTCCAACGCCGTAATTGTACGGAAACACCTGGAACTGATACGAAAAATCTACCACTATTATGAGAGAAAGAGAACGTCGAGTTTTCCGTCCTTTTAAAAGAAGATTTACATAAATTTAAGCTTGAAAATAAACTTTAAAGTTTCGCACTATTTTTCATCTTAAAAATTTATGAATTTTCTTTTCTCGGTTAGTTTGTTAACCCTTTTCTTTGTTCCATATAGTGAAGTAGCTTAACCTCAAAGTAGTTTTTTGAATACACGAAACCAAAAGACATTTATATTTAATTTTAAGTTTAGCGCAACACAATCATTTCAAGGATTCTGCAGAAAAAAAATACATCGTTATGAAACTTTTTAAACTCAAGAGGCACTGTAGTGTAGAAATTTACGGAAAAACACCATTCTCATGAAACCTTAAAATTAAGAAATGGGATTCTGCAAACAGTAGAGCTTAAACTCCTGTTGGAAAATGAGAAGTTTATCTTGAAATGACGAGACTCTGTAGAACGCATTGGACTTTGAGAACGACTACGACCAATTAGACGTAGGTGGCACATAAGTGAAACGAGGAGTAACCTTTAAGTGCATGTCTGTGAATCTAATAAGTCAACACTCGGTTTTAAATGATACAGTACTGTGCGAATTAATAGGCCTATTCAGGTAACTTTCGGGTTTATTAGAATTTGCTAAACTTTACTTGAACAAAAATGAGAGGTTTGATACGATTTTGCTCTGTTCAAAATTCTTGTTTTTACATCACGTCATAAATATCTATCAATTTTTATTTTTTGCTTTTTTTTTCTAGTATTGCAATATATTCCGAGCAAGTACGTAAACAAACCCAATGTGAACAAAGAAGAAAAATCAGTTTTTTGTGATGGCCACACTATTATTTTAAATTCCCAGATTAGATTTTGATCAAAATTCTAGTGCATAGACTTCGTTCTAATGTTGTTATCAAACAACAGTCATTTCGTGAGTGAACAACAGTCATTTTTAACTCTCTCGTAGTTTATTAGGTCATGGATATCACGCCAAGGAGACGGGACAAAATCACGCTTAGTGAGCATACGTTCGATTCCCAAACACCATAATCTCTTATCCTATTTTACAGCACAAGTGCGTAAAGTACAACTTTATGTAACAGATTCGTGTCAATACTAAATTTCAAATTCAACTTTCCACGAATTTGTTGCAAAAAATATTGTGTATACCGCGGGTGTAAAGTGACTGTCGTTGCTGCATTTGCGCTCGGTCATGACGCATTCGTACAAAGACTCTTGCAGTTTCACATTAATTCGAAAAATACTGTATATTCGTTTACATTGATTTGATTTCAGGTCAATTTTCATGATCGTAAAGTGTAAGGTACAAGCTCATTGTCACAGTGCTGCATTAATTTATTCTTCCCCACAAAACTCTAGAAAAACATACGAAACTTATCTTTCAACGAACAAGTTAGTTGTAGTTGATCCTTAGTTTTTGTCTATTGAAACGTTATAAAACAAATACCTCCTTGTTTGCTACACAGCACAGATATTCAACAAAAACCATTTAAATCTCATTTTAATTAATGTTTTTATAAAACGTGTTTAGTAATTTGCAATTTCTGAATTGTGTTAAGCAAATTCTAATCAATTTATGCAGTCACAAACACAAACACAAACACAATCACATGAAAATTGTAGCACTTTTCCTTGGTCAAGTGAATCTTACGATGGTCATTGAGTAGAGTGAGTTGCATTCATGTTTGTATTTCGCAGATGCTTAAATATTGATAGAATTGCAATTTGCATTTAAATTACTTTCTTGTCCTCGGCAAAACAAGATTGTAATTTATGAATAACTTGATACACTGTAAGAAAAACTTTAACACCAAGAATGTTTGCTTAATCAAGTTTCTGAAGCAATTTAAAAAGTTTGTATTGATTTTCTCACTAATCCAGAAATGTTCCTGGAATTAAGGATAAATAAGGGTTAACTACATCAGGATTTTATCATCAGTCTCATTAATTGATGAATTATATTTATTTTGGACATATAAGAGATTTGGTGAAAGGAAAAATTTATGAAAAAAATTCGAATTATTGACTGAAAAATTTGCATAGGTACTATTCTCGAATTACTTTCACTAGAAAAAACATTTCCGCCAGCTTTTTTTCGTTCTGCATTAGACTTTCATATGAACATCGAAGCATTCATTGACATATATGTACAATAACAACAACAACAAAAACTAGGAAACGATAAACTCTTATTTTAATGAACAGCAAAACTTTGTCAATCCCCCAATGCATGGCAAAAGCGGCCTGCATTCATAGAGTGCAATGTGCAGTATATAGTTATTGCATTTAGTGCACCAGGCCATAGTAAAAGTGAACAAAATTGCAGAGTTGTAGTTGAATATGGTATTGCAGATGGAAACAGGAATTCGTATGAGCTATCGATCGGTTATTAAATGTTCCACTTGTACGTTCTATAAATTTTCGATGCAAAATTGATCACTTGAAAGGAAATGTGCATGAAAAAACTATATTCATATATATGTATATTATACATGCAGAACACTCAGACAATTTGCGATAATGATTGCAACCAGTGCAAATTTGGGAATTTATTTCAATTAACGAATTAAATACACATACACATTTTATGTATCTCCACATGAAAATTCATGAATTGATGAAGATGCACCTTGTGGGCCGACAGACATATTACCTCGGTCTGATTAAACCAAATTTTGCGGAAATGGAAATTGATTTAATATTTGTTTAATTTTTTCAATCATCCAATTAAATTTATTGAAATCAATCAAATATCAATATGAAAGGGATATGTCAGATACCTATGTTTTATTTCCATTTTAGCCTTTTAAATAGAATGTCGATTTTGTTGGTCTAAAACTAAAGTCGTCTATATTACAAAATGTTATAAAATCATCACTCATAGTTTTACAAATAATGAATACAAATTTTAACGATAACGTTACAAATTTTAACGATTATAACGTTCTTATTATTTCACTTTCTTGTCTGTCCGTCTGTCTGTTCGGTACAAATCTTGCAATCGATTTTCAACTAACTTCCCGATGAGCTAGAGAGTTGAAACCTTAAACATAACTTAGAACTGGAAGGCAATGCAATATTGTATACATTTTTTTGTTTTTTAATTATAAAAACAAAATATTTTTGAAGTCGATTGACAACTACTACCTACTCTCCTTCCCATTATCTATTGCAAGCGACCCACGTTTTTCGATTTAAATCTTACAACTATTTTCAATGCTATTAAAAATTCACAATCATTAATTAGTCATAAGTCTGTATGGAGTTAGGAGAAATTATTCTATCCTTTTTAGTCCATTTTAAAAACGTTGCATATTAAAAATTCTTTTTTTATTTAAATAAGTATTTCGACACTACATTTATGGACTGTAAACCAAAGATATTTAATAAGAGACACTTTTGGCATGCTCCAATAAATTTCAAATTCAATCAAAATTTGCCTAAGAAGAATAACAGATTCAATAGAAACTTGTCGATTTGTTTAGAGCAATTCTTATTTGTAGACAAATATTTGAAATCTCTGTTTCATAATCATGTTCTACATATGTAGTTTCTGTATCAAAATGCATTTAAATATTTAAACCAATTTTAATTACAAAATGAAATGGATAGAAATGAATCTCATATTAAAAGGTTACCATAAAATTAAAACGATTTACCAATACTGATAGTTTCGTTAGAGGAAAACCCATTCCTGTTATGAATATCAGGTAAATCACAAGACTTATATCCTAACACAAAACGAGTCCTTAATCCAGATTGTGCAGTTTTGCAGAAAATGTATTTCAAACTTTATATTATAGAACTTTGTTTAGCACACTGCATAGCGTGCAAGTAACTATATAACAGAAATTGCAGTCTAAAATATTCGGAATTGCATATTTCCATTTATCCAAAGGTATGAACACTGATTGTCGTAGGCCGGGTTCTAGGGTTATTCGATTGTAATTGCACAAAGTAGAATGGTTACGAACAAGTCTGAAGCTGACATTAGCCTGGATATAGAACACCTTACTCTTTTGTAAACTTGGATTTCTGCAATTTCACGTTTGTCTGCACGTACAACAGTAACATAAACGAAGTGTGCTTTTCACCAAGACCACCACTAAAACAAGAGCAATAACAGCAGCAGTTCAAATCCTTTCCGTTTATCCGACATCAATAATTCACCCTTTTACTAACGTCGTCATGACTTTTACATTCAATGTTCAAAACGGGGTGAGTTATCAAACACTCGAAGCTATAAATACATTAGATAATTAATAGCAATGAGTCATGAAAATCTAAGGGTAACCATTTTCTATACTCGTTTCTGCCAGGGTTGAAAGGATAAACCAAAGGTCGTCATCGTGCCTTCAGGTCGTTTTGATGCGATTTCATTTGCGATGACCAAGTTCCAACAAAATTAGCTTGTGTTAAATCGATAACGAAAGGATGGTGTCACCTTTGGATTTCGCAGGATAACGAACACATGCTGAACGTTTTTGGGTTATACTTTAGAAACACCTTGATTTTCACATTCACATTAGCGTGTGATTGAAATGAAAACCCAGTTTCGGGGTTCGTGCTCAAATCAAGTTACAAAATTTATAATTCCCAATATGTGGTTTGTGCGTATAATTTTTGGATTTACGAATCGGTTTCAAAACTATTAATATATTTTCCATGTAATTTACATTAATTACACGTATTTTATTTGTTAATTTTATTTTTTTGAAATTAGTTATAGGCAATTAATTGATTTTGCAACTAAGTTTCGTGTTTTATGAAAAAACAAAATCTCATCTGCAAATTTGCATGATTACTACTTACAAAAATTCTCCAAAGAAATAAATTTAATATAATTGTTGCATTTCGTTTTACAAAGGACTTGTGCTTAGTTTTAGAGAGCAGCGAATTCTGGAGATTTGGCAGTTCAAATTCGGTAATTATGTCCAAACATTTAAATATGACCTCTCTTCCCAAAATGTTCTTACCTTATCAGATAAGTAAGGAGCAAAAATATTCAGGATAGTGTTTATTAAAATTCACGTTAAAACCATGTTCAAATTACAAAACCAATTAACGTCCATTTAAGAAGAGATGCACAGCTGCAGATGAACTTAATCTATCTCTATAATTTATCCAGCAGCATATCTCATGGCAAATCAAATAATCCAGACTTGATTTGGTAGACTTTTTCGGATTGTCCCATGTAAATCTGAACTCTGCTTAAACACAGAATCCTGTTTGATGTTGAAAATAACATTAGGGCCAGTACAAACGTAGCATGGAATTCTTTTCTAATCCTCATTTCTAATTGCCATCGGCGAGTCTTGTAAACATTCATCACGGATATGTCAAATTTCTATTTTAGTTGCAAACAACCGACCGAGTTCAACATTACAAGACCTCTACTGTTTTTTTCGAAATTGTTCTTAGCATTTGGCGTATTGAGCAAGTGAAATTGTTAGAATTATTTTTAGTTCCTTAGACTTTTCCGTCATCTATAGTGAAAATAATTTTCTTTACATTTTCCTTGACTTATTGTTTGGTAAATTTAAATAAAATACACTTTTTGAGAATTCAGCGACATGGTTGAGTTTGACTTCTTATTGTTGGCAAAATCATCAGGAAATGTTTTAACCGAAAACGAAAGAAGAGGCAACAAAATGTTCTCGGGTATCAGAACTAAATTTGGCCACTTTTCCAAAATAAACCTCAATGGAATAATGGTAAAAAAAATCCCTTCTAAAATTAACAAAATTAATATCTGGAAGAATTTTCGTTTTTCTTGTTAATTTCGTTAAATTGCCATTTTTGTTTTTGTTAACTTTTCGAATATTCGCCCAACTTTTCTTTGGATTTGTTCTCCCTTGGTGATTCTGAATTAATTAATACCACACCCTCGCAGCTTCGTATAACGAGAAGAAAACTGGGCAAGGTATTGGTTAGGGAATTTTTAAGGTTTTTCATGGAAATTAAGATATTTGTTTTCCATGCCTCCTTTTGGCCGTGGATAAACTCAAATTTGATTGAAATCAACAAGATTTTTTATTAAAGGAAGGAACAGAATAATCCTTTACACCCTGTAAATTTTGGTTTTATCTTCCTATAATTCAAAAAACACACAGCTTTCTTTAGAATCTTTTCATTTTATAACTTTTCGTCCATAATATTATCAGTAACAAACTTCTTTTGAGTTATATCTGAATTTGTCATAAAATTTATAGTAGTTATATTTCATAAATCTGAACCAATCTATCTCTATTTCAAGAATTAATAGCTAAATATCTCCAATACTACTGATGGCATATTTTATAGATAGTTTCCTTATATGAAAAGTTATCGTTACGTATCATATCATCTGTTGGCCAACGCTTTCAATTATTGTGTGTAAAAAATTTCAATGGATTACCAAAATGTGCCACAAACGGCCTTATTGACGTTACACCACACGGGGTGGTGAATTACAGACTATAGAATGCAATTTGGTTACCCTATAAAATTTTTGAGGTTGGCTTTGTGGAGCAGATTGTTGTTTTGGGTTTCCTCTTTTGAAATAGGCCATGCGTGCAGTTAAACTAAAGAGAAAATCAAATCTATTTCTATAACCGAATCATACAAAGCGCCCCATGTAGGTACTATGCTAAAATTCAACGAATTCTGTGTATGTACATTCAACTATCATTGTTCATAAGAAATTCGAAGGAAAACTTAACCACTTCTTATCAACTACAATATAATTAAATGTTTTGAATTGACGCAATTTGAACCATTATAAAGTAGGTTCCTTCATAAATTAAAAAACCGAAAGGCGTAGTTAAGGTCCGCGCCGTAGATTTTCCGTGAAAACGTGGGGATAACATTATAATGAGTGTTTCTTATAAGATTGCATGTACAATAGACAGTATAAATGACAAGTTTAGTGTTTTTAGCCGATTATTCTTTTCTTCTTCGATGCTGCCGTAGCTTTGACATTTGCTCGGCACTGGACATTTTATGCTCTTCCAACTCCAAATTACACAAAAGTGTCGGTTATAGCTAAAGTCTATAAAATCTGCAGCTAAAAATTTATACCTAACAAACAATTTAATAACGATGTTAGAAAAGTGTAAAGCTAACAGATGCAGATGAGCTGCAATACGCAATAACCAACAAAAATATGTTGTAATTATTTTTGTTTAATCTGAATAATAATTGCATCAAAACCGTATAAAGGCGGTGGAATTTTCATGTTGTATTAAATGCATCAATTTATGTTGCATATATCAGCGAATAGAACTTATGATACATGAAGTGTGTGGTTTATCATATGACTAATCACAAAGGGCTTCAGCACAAAACGTGTTGGAATTGATTTCATACAAAACTACATAGAATATGATATTGAAATATTGTCGTGTTATAATTTGCAGCGCTATTTCAATTATTTAAATATAAGTTTGTTGCGAATTGCATTTCAATAGAAATTAATTGATAATTTACAATTAAATAATGAACCAATCGATTTGAGTGGTTTGCTTTTCGAAGCGTTTAGATATTCGGATGAATAATATGTTAACATTTTACAAAATTTTCTCTATTGCTTGTGGAAGCATCAATTTGAGTTCATAAAATTATAAAACTATGTGACACAAACACTAAATTGTGAACAATAATATCCACATTTTGAATTTGAATCTAATAATTTTCCTATTTTTGTTTTAATATTTTCCAATAAAGCACTCTAAATTACATAAATCACATTATTAAGTAAAAGCAGGAAATAGTGTATCCTTTGACATATTACTTAACCACAAAGCACTTTTTTCAATGCAACAGCTTCAAAGGAAATTGTGTTTTTAAAATAGAAACGTATGATACAAAGATAATTAGAAAGCCACATTCATTGCATCAAGTTCCTCCGCTTTTGTGTTAAATATAGAAATTACCCCCCCGTAGGATAATAAAATTAATTTTTTTATTCGATCATTGTACCTTTGCTAAAAAAGGGAATCCACTTTTCTACAACACACCTGAGTCTTAATTACTGGTAATAGTTTTTCCTCCTGATGCAACAAGAAAATAAAATGCATCCCGGAAAACACTTAGAACACTCTCGTTGTTATTCATACTATAATTTCCTTTTTAATTTTTCCGTAGTGTTCTTTTTTCCTGCCAACATACTATGAATGTATGAGTGCACAGGGAATATGAGTTTTTGAACGGATACTTCTAATAAACCGCAACCAACACTTTGCGTTTATTGAGCAACAATGTGAACTATCCAATGGAAAGGATTGGATAATTTTGTATATACTGTTTGGCAAAGTGAATACATGAATATCCCAACCACGTGGTTCAATTATATGTGAATGTGTGATTCTGTAGAATGGAAACTTCATTGCCTGGAAACGTTTTCGGTATTTAGCAATTTATTGGACTAGGTCCTTTTATCTAAGAAATTCTTCCATATGAGGGTTCCCTTCGGCTTTCTCTCTCTGTTTAACGCTTCAACTTCATTCAGTGCACTTTACTAGCACTAAAATAGCACGGATGAGTTGGTCTGCTCAAATCCATCCCACAATAATAACATACAAAGTTAAAGTAATAATGTGTTATAGTTTACATAGCTATATACTTTGTTATGGATGTAGTTCTTTTCCTCTTACAGAGTAAGTTTCCTAGTGCAGAGAGCAAATTACATGACTATCCTCTTGTGTAACTTGGCAAGCATTTTAAAGAGTGCTAAAGTCATTTCATTCTTGCTGTGTTTTTTATTTTTTAAACTTCATCTTGTTTTTTGCATTTTAAATAGGGGAAATTATTTCAGTTCTCATTTGTACTATTTGCATTTTATTTTTTTTTTCCATTTGAATCATCCTGACGAAAGTTCAAGTCTCGAAGGATGTTTGTATAGTTTTAACTTTGTAATATAAATTATGTAGATCTATTGGATAAATTTCCGTAGAGACTACAGGATATTATCAGAATACAAAAAATAGTTACATTCAAGGGTTACTCAACCATCCCACACAAAATATCCTTGCAAGGTTTCTGGGTATTAAAGCAATTTCCTTATAAAATATCCTTTGCAACAGAAAATATTCTTTTAAAGATATTTACTGCTTTTGGATATTCAACATATAGCTTCGACTTGTTTATTCACATATTGCCAGTACCCTAAAAGGGTTAAAAAACATTACTTCCTTATGGAGTATTTTGATGAAAACACATTACCTTGTAGTTTTTCGTATCACAGCACATGTCTGAAAACACTTTCATGTACTGGATGGTTCAATTATGTCATGCATTGTATAGCAGACAACATTTTAAAAGTTCAACTAAACTTTTGACAAGCAAATTCATATTCCCATTCATTGAACAATCACATTTTGATTTTCCTCAAAATATCAACCACTTTAAAAATTGACCGTTGAAACCAACCACTCCCCAACAGTACGAATCATTCAATCCAACCCCAATGGATCAATTCCCATCGATTCCCTCAAAATATCCACTCGACCGTTTCAACAAAATGACTGTTTTCAGTTTGTTGAACGTAGAGATTTACAGTCCGTTTGGTTTGATTTCTCTACACGAAGGCTTTTGGTTAGTTGGTTCTTTTTTTGTTCTAGCCAAAAATCCCTCTAGGACTTGTTTAGTTTGTTCCATAAATTTTCGATCCCAGGATCATTGGCTATTGACAAAATAATTGCCATCGATTGATATATTCTTGTGTGTAGGATATTCGACACGAACACGCACGGTGAATGCATCCGTGTTCATTTTAGGTTTAGTATACAAAATACAATATATACATATATGTATTTAATAGTCGAAATGTGACTAATTTTAAGTATTTGATGTCCTATAGATTCTATAAGAACATTGTTTTTAGCATTTGATACAAACTGATTGACCAAACAAAATTTCAATCGCTGAATGGTTATACACTTGAATGGGTACTTACCATATATGGTTAAAGCTTAATAAAAACAAAAGTAGACATAATTTGTTACAAAATCCTTAGAGACATCCGGATATGAAACATAATTCTCATTATATTTTGTTATAGCTCAGATAACTTTGATTTTGTCAACACTAACTTTTGCAAAGACTTTCGTCATTGTAACTCTGGATTCCAGTTCAAGGTATAGTTAAAATTTGAATGTTCTTATACTATATAGCATATAGCTACAAACATTTGCAGAATCATGGAAGTAGAAAATAGTGCATCATCGTTTACTCAATATGTCGCAAGTTAAGATTTCAATATACCAGGTGCATTCGAGCTACATATCACCTGTAATATTCGATATACCTTTAAGGCATGTGGAAGATGATTTTATAGAATCAGCTATGAAAATCATGGAAAGACTTCTTTATATTTGTGTGAATATTTTTATATCGCAAATCAGTTTTCATTTTATTTCCAGCTAACGTATGTCTACAATTTTTATAGGGATATTTGGATGTATCGTAATATCTACAGCGTTACAGTAACTCATATATGCTATGCCAAGATGCACTCGTGATATAGACAACGTAGAAAGTTTCCGGTTCCAGTTTTTCAATTTGATATACTTCAACGTGCGAGAACTTTTGTTAAGAATTACCTTTTTTATATTATAACAGTTCTTTTCACACATGGATACACATTCGAATCTTTGCTTCGTTTGTAGGTAAATCAAATTACCTTTTCCGAAATATGTTTCGTACAGGGAAGCTATCAAACAAAGGATAATTCTCAAAGTACAGAAATATTTCTAAAACAACAATGACTGATATCAAATCCCTTACATATCTTAAAACAAACGAAGCTTATGTTAGTTTTGATGAAAACTTGAAAGGATAATAATGTGACCAAATAAGGAAAGAAACAATTTAAACCAGAATACTTAAAACTTTAGTATTCGGAAGTCAAAGAAATATTACTTCCGGAACAATAGCTATTCATCTTATGATGTCTAACATTTTCAAGTCCTCTGTGTGCAACATGTTTGTCATTACAGCATGGTTCTGATACATATTTATATAACTTATTTGAAAAACTTCCCATTTTAAGATAGTTGCAATGGGAAAATTTCCATTTATGAAGCCTTTCGCACTCCGACATACATACAAAGCAAAGGAGTGTGTTTATGACATGCCTTTTATACCGAAAATTTATGCCATAACTCAAAACATGATGACAATTTAAGTCATCATCCGCATACATATTTATAAAAGATACTGAGGCTTTAAGAACGAATCGTAAAGTTAATACTTTTGTTTTCCACATATTATACGTACATATATGGTGCTTTTATCTCTGAAAACCTCTATCTGAGAATGGCAAAATGTGCTGAACTGAAAATTGTTGAAAATATTGTAATATGCGGCTTAGGTTTCTTTCTATTATATTTTTGTGTGTGGTCACAAAATATGGCTTGGTTTATATTTTCGAGCTTAGTATCAACTGGTTTATTTCAAGGATAAAAGATTAACCCAATATAAAAAGTTTTGAATTTCAAAAGTTCGATCAACATAGAGCTAATATTTTTTCTCTTCAAATCGAATTGATTTACTTTTGCTTAACAACTATATAACGACCAGCTAATAAACAGATGGAAATATACTCACGGTGATATTTTGTTTAGTTATAGCACATGTCTTAAAGTAAACCTTAGCCTTTTGTTTGAAACCCAGCATTCCACCATCATGCTATAACTTAATCGAACACGGAGCCTTATCTATCATTGGATATTAAAAGCGTCCACATGTACATCACTTTCTAGAATATGACTATCATCCATCCAGCTCTTCAAACATATTCTATTCTTTTAAAGTATAGAGTCCAATTTCCTCCTGCTGTTCAAATTGAAATTGAAACCTTTTTCTTTTCTGCGGAATCATCATTGGACATCGAAATTATTCTGATATCTTATCTTAAATTATACAGATATTATCCTTTAACGTCTTCATATCGTAGTCCACCTTGAATTTTCAAGCAACATCAAAAACAAGATAACGAAAGTTAAGACATCTTACATTAACTGATAAGTTCCAAATGGATTTATTGATTTTCCTACTTAAGCTAACTCACGTTGAAGAGCAAAAATAGTCCAAATATAATCATGGTAGACCTTAGACACTAGTCAGAGAAATAAACTGTGTACCTACCAAACCACAAAGAATGATTTCAAAATAAGTTTAGTCGTTTCACCACTGTAATTATATAAAGTAGTACTATATAGAATGTAAATTTTTAAATATCCTTCTGGTTTTGTAAGCCTCCTACGAAATATTCACACTGTAGCAAGTGTAGCCGTCAAGGAAAGTTTTTCCTTTTATGATTCTAAAAATACGTTTAAATACGTTTTACTTAATAAATGTCTATGAAAATTTAGTTTTTGTCACATTCACATTTCCCGAATCCTACTACAAACAATAGAGTAAACTCATGTGGTATGGGTATTAAAAAGAAGTCATTTAGTTTACTATTATCGCCAGAAAGTCGTCAGTTTCATATCTGTACGCAATTATGATTTGTTAAACTATAAATTATCCGCATAAAACTTTGCTTAATTAGAATTAATTGCTATTATTTAGTGTGTGACAATCGGTCTGTAGAATTTTCTTAATATGGTGCACTTTCTATTTCTATTGGATAACATTCCACGGATTGAATCAGGTATTTACAATATAGACAAAGTAAAATTGGAAAAATTACGAAACAACATTTGTTCCTTTTAGCAATCAAACATGCAGACACCCCTTGATTGGTACGAGCACTTAATAGTTGAAGGGCTGAAATTTGATTTTACATTCAAAGTTCCAAGAGTACCTAAAAGCAATTAATGAATTCAACTTGTAGGGGAATTCGTTTTGCATTCGTTTGCACTTATTACCATAAACAAATCTGAAGTCTGGAATAATTTTGTAAGTAAAATTTTCAAACAGACATACCTGTTCGTCTGAAGTTGACTGCTCCCCATACTGCTGGAACTCTTCGAACCATACACATTGAACTGGTTCACCATCTTCATTCTCATTCCCAGTTGAAGGTGGTTCCAATTGAAAAGTAGAAGGTAAAACTACAATATTTTCTTCATCGACACTACGATAATCACCGTGTTGCGTTTGGGCGTTCCGGAAAGCACTTAACGATTTCATTGCGGATGACACTACTGAACCGTTCAAGTATGAAGACGTAAATTTACTGATCACTATTGAATTTAAATTGCACAAAGTTTTGATATTGTATGGAAGCCGAAAAAACCGATTTTTCTTGATCACGTTCTAAAAAGAAATAAAAAGAATAATAAGAGTTACATCGCTCACGAAATATTCGACGAGTTAAACTTTAAATCAGGAATTCAGAAACGAAACCTTCTTATAAGGGTAGATAGACAACCCACAATTGAGTACCATAGATTTAAAAAAAACTGGACACCTTGTCTACAGAACCAGAATTATTTTAATTTAAGTTTGCAAGTCAAAATTTTTCATAAATTTCATTTCAACGACTCTCTGCTTTTAGAGATGTTGGGTCCATAGAAACTAAATTCGGGAATCCTAGCTCAAGTTCGTATTGGGATTCTTCTAGCACAAATGCGCTAAAGTGGCACTTATCCCTTAAGTGTACAAATGCGAGCTATAACCACATTAACCAGAACATTGTTTATTAATTTAATGATAGGGCCTAAAGAGAGCAAAGTAAAGGAATCCTGTTGAACTGCATTTGATTACTAAATACGAAATGTTTATTCTGAATCTATAAGAACAATCCTCTCAGGTTAAATTGAACACTTTCCGCAATTGGCTTACTTCAAAAGGATAACTATTGATTCAACTATTTAGTGCATAATCATACTGAGAATTTGATTTTAAAACTAAAGATACATCTTGACTCGCAGAGAATTGTCTTTGATATGTCGATAAGGAGACCTTTGGTTGTTTTTTGAAGTTGTTTGAAACAGTATTGACTGAAACATTAGAACCCAATAAGGACTTTAATGTTATTCTATCCTCCTCGACATGGGAATTCACGTAATCAATGACAAGTAATATGTTCATGTCACACGTACATTTTTTAAATTTCTCAAAATTTGGTATTGAGAAACCCAGGCAAATTGGCCGGAAATTCTTATTGAGTCGATGTTTTGTGAGCCAACTACCAGTGCACCATAAACAACATTAGGGAAAACATAAGCATAACACCTAAAAATACAGCAAGGTTATGAAAATTACATGTAACATATGAAATAGGTAGAAACCTGTCGGAATGTCTTCTTAAATGCAGTATTAAATAAAACAAAATCGATATTTCTGATGCATATCAAAAAAAAATGCGCGCCTTCACTTCTGGTTGACATGATGTTGGCCTAGAAACAATCAATGAACATGGACGATTGTAAACAAAGTCATTTATAACAAATATTGACCACAATATCCAGATGCCACACTCTTCCTTACATTTATCCATTATATATACTCACAATTTTGAACAAATGTCGCCAAAAATACATGAAAAACTGGAAATTTCAACAAATTTTCACTTCGACCAAAACCGCGCTTGTCACTACCTTTTCGAGGTTATGTTCGACTGAAAGATGAAATGACCGGCAAGGATATGCCCATCAACGCAATCGTTTTGGAAAAAAAACTCATTCCTTCAGCGATTATTTTAAAACCTAATTTTAGCGTTTAATCTACATTTGACATTTTCCTTTAACAAGCATTATGGTTTCTTTATATTTTTATTTGCATTTTGCGCAAGAGGTCGATTGCCTTGTGATAATGCACGTCCACCACCACCACGATTAGCGAATGTGTTCCTTCCGCCTTGTCGACCACGTTGATTTTGTCCACCACCGCTTCCGCCACCACGACCAGATTTAACATCAGTTCGATTTCTAGATTTTGCTTGAACGTCTTCTTTCACCATATCAATGACTTCGTCTGGAATTCGAAGATATTTTATGGTACTTCCTCGAATGTAACATTCAGGCATCCGCCAGAAACGGTCTCCATCCTTAAAAATAATGTCCAACAAAAATTCTATCTAATAGATTGGTATCGTGTCAAACCTTTGATGTACATATTACATCTCTGAGGTATATATTCATCCACATGTCGCAGCTGACCAAGTGTCCATTGTAAGTTTCTCCATTTTTGAGCTCCACTAACTAAAATCACACTCAACTCGAATAAAACAAGATTGGGCTTATATATATTGGAATCTTACCATAGGATGACTCTGTGCTGTCTTCAGAAGTGACAATGGAAGCTACAATTCAAAATTTATTATCTACCATTTTTACTGCGTAATTATACAAACCATTTTTTAATAATTTCAATCTATCTTCAACGCTCGGAAAAGTGGAATTTGTTTACTTCGTTCCCTATCCCTAGACCGAATCTGACAATTTTCGAACAGCTGTCAACTTACCGGGAAAAGTGTCATCACGTCCACTGAACCTTTCTTCATGATGGGAAAGATGGAGGATTCTGTAAGTATTCCTGTTCATAGGCCTTACGTCGTAGCCTTTCCAAGACCTTACCGCACAGAAAGCTGCCCCTTATAATTGTCCTTTGAATTTGAATCCTCTCCAGTCCAAGAAAAATTACTGTACCTCATCTAATCATTGCAAATCAAGTCAAAGAAACATAGAATTTTGCATGTATTTTTGGTATGAAATTTGTCATTGAAATCATAAAACATCATAGAAATATGATCGTCTGTAGGCACTTTTATACATTGAACTACGATATACCAGTTATCAATTTACCAAAATCAAGATTGATTGAAAAATTTTGAGACAATGATTACCAAGTTTTCAAACTTTATTAGCGTACAAAGTTATACATCACATATGACTCGTAGAAATATGGTGTAATTTACATACATGCATACTTCTATGTCCGTGTCGGGTTAATTTACATTATCCTTATCTGAACCGATATGAGAATATTTTAAAGTTTATACATCTGCTTTTCCTCTTTGTAAATTATAGATTAATAAATTTTAACGTTTACATTTTGTTGCTTTGAATTTAAGACATTGTATGTCATAACATAGCTACAATATTATGCAAATGTTAATCCCTCAAGAAAACTAGTGTACCAAATGAACGCTTTATAGACTTAAAATTAATGTATAATCGGGAATAAAGTATCAAATTTTCAACCATTGAAAACTTCATTTTCTTCATAAAACTTTCTAGGGAACCTAGGATGAAGGGTGATTTACATTGCTTAAAGAACGACGTTGATAATTTTAACATAATAATGTGTTGCTTTTATGCAAAGGACAAGCTCCTTTAAATGGAAGTTATTGGAAATTAAGTGCTTTCAATTAGTTTTTGTGAGATCTTGTTAATTATATAAACCGTTTTACCTCAAGAAATGTATAAAGTCATAATCTTTTTGTTTTCTAAAACCTAGTTTCTTAATTTACATAAGTGATTATTTATATAACATATATTTCATTTATCCACTTTAACTATTTTAAGTGTAAACTTTAAATACAAGGATTTTGTGTTAAACTTAAACCATCGATATGATTACATTTGTGGTAAGTCCTTAATTGATGTAATAAATTTGAAGTCTTCCGGAAACAGTTGACTTGCAAATGGGTACATTAATTTGTAGGATTGTCTGATGGTAACATCGGCGACACCAGCTATATCACCAATTTCTTTTTGACTTCTCTTATATTCCGATGCCTAAGACAGGACAGAAAATGTATAATTTTTTATAATCAACACATAAATTTATAAAATGTTGCAAAACTTACTTGGGAAGCCATGTAAATTGCGGCAGCTGCTACCGAAATAGGTGATCTTCCAGGAACATAATCCATTTCAACTGCTTTCTTAGCAATATGTGTTGCAGCTTTCTGAACCGTGTTCGGTAAGTCTAATAAAATTGAAAAGATTCTATATTTATTCACTTTTTTGCAATAGAATTCAATTTTACCTAAATTAGCACAAAATCTGGACATGAAATCTGCAGTTGTAATTAATTCAACTGATGTTTCGAGCGCTTTCAGTGTTAGTTTGAAACATCTTCCAATTTCCTTCTTACTTATTTTGCTCACGGCACAGATTTCTTTGAATGTTCGTGGGACACCTTCTTGACGACATGCGATATACAAACATGCGGAAGCTTTGGCGTCATTTGATCTACCTTTCAAATTTTTACCATCATGTACCTGTTATTGAAAAAACTTATTTAATTCAATGACTCACGAAGAGATTAAACAATTTTTTGTATATTAGTGAAAGTGAAAATATTGTTTGGTGGAATGTGATGAATTTGAATTTTGAAAGTTGATGATATCAACTCCTGAAGAAAACTTCTAAAGTAAGAACCATCAAGTATGTACAAGGGAGTTTCTTAGGAATAACAAGTTCAAAAGAATGATTGTACGTATGATCCTCCAAAAAATGCTTTTAGGCTACCAATCCAATTATAACCTCGGGAAGATGAGATGAGTTATTCTAGGCTGACATTGCTTCACATTTACCTGTTTAAACAGGTTGTTCGCTCTGTCAACGATTGTTTTTGGTAAGTTGATCCTGTCAGCCATGTTAGAAATTTCTCTGAAGGCGGATACTAGTGCGCGATCTGAACTGCTCATAGTTTTACGATTTTGATATTTTAAACTTCCAAACGAGTCAAAAGATGCTGCACCAGTTCCGGGACCAATTATTGTTGACAAATCGCCACCACTAAGTAGTGGATTTTCTGGACCACCAACACGGGATGGATCAGTGCCACTTTTCTCATTGCTAAATGTCCGCCATTCCGACCCTACATCAATTACACGATCACCCACAACCAGGCCACATTCGGAGCATATCATGTCACCAGCTCTGTAGTCTTCAATCAGATGTGCGTCTGGATGTGCATAACAGCAGACTTTATTAGATGCATCCGGCCTGTAAATTGAAAGTTGAAAAACATGTAATGATATGTTGTTTTACAAAAAAACTTTATGTTTCATGTGCAAAACGGCAGAATTACGCGTGAGATTTTTTTGTAGCACAGACACAAAGTTCATGATGTTCATCAAACCCCGTGAATTTGTTTATATTTCGCAGTAATTCGAAAGTATTTTCGTTAAAATTATTTACCTTGATGTACTGGCCATTGTGATATTTATATTTTAAAGAATTTTATCAAAATATCTTGTGGAACTTGGACTATTTGGAAATATTGACAATGAAATATGTTTTTGTGAAATGAAGTTTCAAGTTAAGTTAGATTAGGTTCGCTTACGAACAGAATAATACTAGTGCTGCCATGTGCAACATTCGCTGCCCTGATTCAAAACAGGGTGTACAAGTTTCATTTCTATTATATGGATTAAAACAAAATTCAATATCTAATTGCAAGTGAAATTATACAGTAAACCAGTGACTGGTAAAGTTTGATGATTAAAGAAAATTATAAATTATACAATTGAAACGTGTTTAAATAAAATTAAACAAGCATATCACGAACTGTTCACGAAGAATTTTGCACCTAGTGTTTAATAATAATTTTCACCTGTTGATTATATAATTGCAGGTCCCTCGCTGATGCGGTTTGTGGGGTATCAAATACTTCTCAAATTTTGAACAAGTTCTTTTAATGGATAGTAAAAAATTTGTCCTTTTGATTACCAGTAGCTACTCATTCATACCCATGTTGTCATGTAAGAAGGTTTCCAGATAAATTGCCAACTTCATTCAAAATAAGTTGTCTTTTCTAATTCTGAATGTCAAATTGTGGCATTAAAGTTAATCTGGTTCAGATTGCTGCCTTTTACTTCAAGGTTTCGAATTAAGCAATTTTCCTTGAATAAACTTATGTGGAAAACTAACGATAGTTTGTGTGTTTTATTTGTTTTTGTTTAATAACAACAAATGCAGTGATTTACAACATATTCGGACGACCTCAACAATTGGCAGAAAGAGTACAATCTAGTGCAGCAAGAAAATTGCAAATTTCCCTGCAAGATGTCATACTCAGATCAAATCGATTCGATCATACAATTTTAACTTGGATTATAAATTGTAAGTGTGAGATTAGTGAGTTTAATAAAAATATTTAATTTTAACTATATAAGTCGTCAATATTATTTTGGATGTCGACTAATTTAACATTCCTACATTTTTGCGGGAGTATTTCTGTTTACGTCAGTGGCTATACCTTTTCAAATGATCCATCGTACGTGTAAATGAGTGAATGAATTGAAAAATTATATCATAGCGAATTGTGGGCGTTTAAGATGATGAAAACAATGAAAGAAAATAAGGTTTCTCTTGAATTCACTTGTTAAAAATAGTTATTTAAGTTTTTAGATTGTGTTAATGGATACGAAAATGTTTCTGCTGTTTTGAAATCTATTTTTGTTTTGAAAAGCTAGTTGATTAACTGGGAAGAAGACGATGGAACCAAGTAATGAAGGAAATCTATTGGAAGTCATCGATTTAGCCCATACACTGCGACAAGAGCAATTGTACATTGAAAATGAAAAGTCAGCTTTCACCGATTTGAGCGTGACACTAGCACAAAACTCAACTTGTGTAGCTGAGGTTATATCTTGTTTAGATGCAGAATTATCATAATGGTTAAATTTTTAAACTTTCGCAGTTGGCTTGGATATGCTCGCAGCAAAGGCAAAATTTAAAACATTTGATCGTTTCGCGACCTGAAACTGGTCCAGCTAAATGTTGCAAAAAGGCTAATAACTTGGAGAACACCAAGTTTCTGGATGCCTACAAGGCTAAAGATCTAAAGTATTTGGTATGTATATCAGGATAATATGAGATCAATACTGTATTCTAACCATCCTGATTTCGTAGCATGTGATTGCTTACACAGAACTGTTTCAATACTTACATCGATCGCCATATATTTTAGCTCAAAGTTTATCTGTAGGAGACAGAATTCCTACTATATCAGGAGATCAAATGGACTGTGTTATACAAACTATAGCAACTGGCTTATATGGCAATGCAATTCATTCCAAAGATGTTGAAATGATTTTAAAATTGTTACGTGAATTGATTGATGTTCAAATAGTAGGAAATGAAAATAGACGCCGTATGCTAAGGGCTGGTTCCTCTGCTTTTTCAAGGCTGTATTATAGATTACATGAATCCTTATTTTCGGCAAAGATATTTCTTACTGCAGCTTTGCATGAACCAGTTATGAAGGTTCTTATTGAAAGTGATGTAATTTTGGATGTGGATTTTACAAAAAATGAAGATGGCAGTAATAGGTAATATTAATTTTTTATTAATTTATATTAAAATTTTTTCACATTCCTTTTACAGATTGGAATGTGCAAATAATATAGACCATAATAGTATTATCAATTCTCATGATAGAACAGAGCAATTATACAATTTATCAAAAGAATTCATTGATAATTTGACGAAAAATTGGTCACTTTTCCCATCAACACTACGATGGCTGGTACAAACCATGTGTCACTTGTTAAAGAAAGCACATATTAAAGATAAAGATATCAATGAAATAATAACTGACATGGTTTTTACGCATTTTATATGTCCAGCTGTTGTCAGTCCAGATATTTTTGGAATTTCAGATGCACCAATTTCCGAACAAGCAAGATTGAATCTTATTCAAATTGGAAGAGTTTTGCAGATGTTGGCGCTTATGAAATATGAGGAAGTCGATTCGAAGTATAGAGAATTATATAATAAGTTTGAAGTGAACGTGATAAGCAATTTGTTAGACCAACTCCTAGTTAGTGGCTGTGACATCAGCATTGGCGTTATAGCAATAAGATCACAGCAAAATGATTTTGAAAGAGCCAGTGTTTTAGTAACTCAAAGTGAGTTAATAGTATTCACCGACTTTCTGAGAACTGTCTTGGGAAACAGTGAATTTATAATTTCTGTAGAAGATCGACAAAAGTTGGCGAAAATTCTAGATCAATTACCACAAAAGATTTATACTTCTTCGATGAATGGTGATTCACCGCAACATATTCAATCTGTAGCAGAATCATCAAATCGAACAAAACAGAGTTTGTTAAATCTCGGTAAAACAACGAAAAACAAAATAGCAAAAACAATGAGTTTGAATATTGCGAATGTACTTGACAGCGAAGAGCTTTTATCGGTTATTGGTAGTCAACAAAATGGTGCCTGCAATGTTTCACCAAGCCATTTGTCGTCATTAAATAACAACGCAGCTGTTGAGGAAACAGAGCAGGTGTTGTTGTTTCATATTTCATTGGGCGATGAGAGTAAACTGCAATTGTTGACAGAAGCTGAAGTTTTAAAAATGAATTGCATTGGTCAGGAAATTGCGGATCCGGTTGTGTTAAGTGAAGAAAATGTAGAAAAGTTAGATAAGGTTGATCCAGAATTTGATGGAATAGATCCTGTACTCAGGCCAACTCATACTAAAACTACGAGGTTAATAAAGTTATTTGATTTTGTAACATATAATATGATAATTTTTTGTATTTAGGTTTTCACTTTCTCACGATGATGCATCGATTGGAAACTCTGATAATTTAGAAGCTGTAAGCGAAGCACCTAGCAATCATTCTGTTACAAGTTCTTTAGAAATGGAGGAAAACGATCAAAATGATAATCTCTCCGACATGGTTTCTGCAAATGTGTCAGGACGTGGTACACCAAACATATCTGGACGAGATACACCATCGTCTCAAGTAACTGAAGGTGATAATCCACCTAATCAAATTCCGACGCCACAAATGGCGAAAATAATAAATAAAGCCCGATCGGATATTGAAGATAAGTTTTGCAAGTTCGAAATCAAAAAGTTAATAGAAGGTGATGAGACTATCTCTATTATATCTGACACATGGAGTACTGATGTATTAGCAAGTGATTCTGAAACTTTAGATGCTAATGAACGTGATAGAAATTTTTCCACTCCGTTAATTCCATCTTCTGTGGTGTTACCAGGAGATAATAACTTTGATCCTTTATCAGCTTCGAGAGCTCCAGGTATAGGAAGCTTCTTAGATGCATCTGAAACGCGATCTGAATCTGCGTGGAGTACTGATGTATTTGCAAGTGACTCTGAAAAATTAGCTGAAGTTGATACTGATGATAATTTAAGCATTACAGCGAAGTCAGATATTACGGATGCTGGTCGTTCGGATGGAGATCCGACTAGGGAACCAGAAATTATTCTTCAGAATAACATACAAAAAGCACCAGATTCTCCATTTTTTGCGCCAAGAGTACCGAATGTAAATTTCAAAGCTCCAGATTCACCAATGTATGGCCCTCGTCCTGCAGATTCGACATTTTTTGGTGGTTTGAACTATGATGAAAGCTCTAGAGATAGTGTACGTTCTTCCAGTTCAATTTCTTCTTTAGCCCGAAGTTCCGTTCGAACAACGAATCAATACACTGGTGAAAATTCCTTTCAACAGAACTACAAAAGTAGTTCAGATCGATCTGCATTTTTGAATGCTGGTAGTTCAAGAATGAGACGCCAAAATTCTGCAGAAAGTAGCATTTCAAATCAGAGTTTAAATTTGGAGGAATTCGGAGGGAAAACGAAACAAGAAAAGCAAATTGAATTTTCTAGAAAATTTTCAAAAGATTTAATTGATTTCGGTGGATTCCAAGAAGAAGGAGCAGCAGGAATTGATAAGAAAATACCTGTATCCGCTAATGAAGATGAAAACTTTAGAGGATTATATGATGGCTACAGTGAGGAATCAGTAATCCACCGTAGACTATCATCTGAGCAACGAAATGCAAGTTTTGATGGACGAAGAAATGGTATTTTGGAGCTCAAGTCGAGAGAGTCTGTAGTAACAACTACAAACCGTCATGTAAGCTATGAAAACCACGAAATAATCAAGAAATCTTCAACTATATTGAAGACATCTGAAGCATCCATAACTGACGACGTGAAGAATCAACAAAATGCGTTAGATGGAATGATGCTGGTACAAAAGACACAAGAGCTTAGTCTTAATTCTGATAACACGACTGAACAAGTTTTGAACAAGCAAGCAAAATCTACTGGAGCAATACCGAAGAGCATCAGTTTTGATGCATCGGCCGATAAATCGGAGCGTAATATTCATATGCGTCGAACAATTGACCCATTACGGCTCAATGGAACTGGATTCTTCAACAAAATTAAACAAGGATTCAAAAATAGACGAAACAATAAAGGTCGGCCAGGTCAAGATGATTACCCGAATAGAAGTGCATTTATGAGTTGCAGCACAATGGAAGCCGGCGATTGTGATTTAAGCCGTTCTCGAACCAATGATAATGGTTATAGTGAAATGACTGAAGATATTTTAGCAAAGTATAGGCGAAAGGTTTCTACATCCAGCGAAGCGACTAATTCCGACTCGACAGGAGGAAGTTGTTCAGCAAATCGGAAGAATTCGGATATTGAACCAAGGTAAAAAATTACATTTCGTTATACATTTCAAATTCAATTTTCTGTACGTTATTCTCAGAGTTCCGAATGGGATTTTGCCAGACAAAGCATTTGCATTTTTGACTGCAAAGAAGAAGCTCAGAGCCGTTTTATCTACAACGGATCTACATACAGCTGATTTTTGCCATACTACGGTAGCTTGTCTCAGGCTGAATTTGGTCTTTGATTGTCTCTTCTTTTTATTTTAGTGTGCTGATGCTTCCCCATTGCTCACGTATCTACAAATTCAATTAGCTCAAGCATTGAACTTACAAAATCTACAGCAAATCTCATATATTTCGGAAGCTATTCGTTGCCTGAATTCCTTAGAGCAAATTCAACATCAAAAGTTAATTGAAGAGCTTCAAGCAGATATTCTGAAGCGACAGAGCTACTTACAATACTTGATGCGTTACAGACAAAATCTGCTGTCAATATTAGCTAACATTGCCCGGTTTGAAGATCTTCTTCGCAACGACCGGGAAATGTGTAATCGTCATCTAATAGCTGTTTGTGTTAAAATGTTTTTGGAAAAACGACAAATGCACATTGAAAGCTTCCAAAATGAATTTATTCGGTTGACTGTGGTTGACGAGAAGATTGATTTATTAGAAGAGTTCATGAACAATCTTATAACTGGATTGAAAGCCGATGACATTCTTCATGGCGTAGCTGATTGGCAATTGCAAGAAGCTAAGACATCCATTGAACGTATTTTATTGCAAAGACTCTACAAACATGTAATGTTTCCCAATGAAGATGGTGACATTGCTAGAGATGAGTAAGGATAACTTAAAAGAAAAAAGTCAGCAATTCTTCATTCTAAGATTTTCTTTTCCATTTCAGAGTATTACATGAACATATTCGGAAATTGAAACGAGTTATAACACCATGTCATACAGCACTTCGAATTCCTCAAGAATATTTAATAGAAGCTCCATGGCCATTTGCTCAAAAGCAAATATCATATATTTCAGCATACAAAACACCTCAAGAAAAGCTACAATGCATAGTGAGGTAAAATTTACGAAATAACATTTCATTTCAAATTATATTTTACAAGTATGTATTTATTTTTAGGTGCATTTCAAGTATTACATGCGTTCTGGAAATGGCTTGTGATAGAAGCCCTGCTGCTGATGATTTGCTGCCTGTTCTTATCTACGTAGTAATCCAGGTATTTTCATTTTTATTATACTACTTGGTATTTAAAAACACAAGCATTCTATTTAGGCAAATCCCCCATATTTGCTTTCAACAATTCAATATGTTAATTGCTTCATTGGTGATAAACTTCACGGATCCGATCAATTTAGCTGGACACAATTTTGTTCTGTTGTACAGTTTATTAAAACAATGGATTATTTGGATTAAACTGATAAATTGTAATTATTGTAATTTAAAGAAAAATTATAGCTAAGCGTTTATTTTTTTTAATAAGCATATATATTATTATAAAGAATAAAAGAGGAATGTAGAAATATATATTTGTTTACAGTAATCAAAGGAATTTTGTTTTTTTATGTACATGCATATATCTCAAAGATTCACTTGCGAAACCGTTTCGTTCTCAAGATACGCCTAACCAGAGGAACATTCGAACGAAATTTTTACTCTTCGTCTGCTCTCTAAGGAGTTATTTAAGAACGCAGCTCGTGAAAATTCATAATTTTTTCTCAAAGTTAAGTTCGTTTATTCCTCAAAGAATCTCTTACAGTTCAGGAAGAAATGAAAATGCATTCACTAAATTTGGGGTTGGAATTTTATATATAATATTCATTTATTTTCAATAATCATATAACATGTATTTTCATAAATAATAAATTACAACATTAAATAAGATTACGGCTTTCATTCATAATATTTCGTTATATTAAATCATTTCAGGGCATCCTTTTTAATTTATCTGTAATATTTGATAAGCAGCTGCTCACTTCATTATGCATTTTTGAATATATATTTTATCTGTTAACAAATGAAATAATAATCATGTGTAAAGTTTTCAAATTGTTTGAAAAAGTACATATTTCAGAACTTGTTCTTATTCCAATAATTTTTATTCTTATTGTTATTTCTTATTATGGATTAAGTCATTATTATATGTAATTTTAGTACCAATTAAATTTTAATGTACATACCTATAGAATCATTTCCAATTTTGATATATGTTTAAATTATAAAAAACTTAATAAATCAAAAGATTTCAAAATTACTTACTAATTTCTGGTTTGGATCTAATGCTTTTGGATCTAATGTAATTTTTACTAATCGGCATATATAATTCTATGAATATTTCTATAGTAAAATTTTCCTATTTAATTTTATCATTTTAATATTTCGATTTATCCAATTTCAACATGTTCTAAATCTATTTGTTATTAAAGTAGAAAATGATTTTTATCTTTTCTTTTTCTAATAAATAACTCATAGAATTGATTATATATTAATCTTCAAATTTTGTTTGCTTTTACAATCATTTTTATTTAATATAAAAATTTTGATTTTTGTTGATATTGTTTTAAACAGGCTCATTTATTACTCAGCAAAAATAAGTTTGTATTCTAAACAACTCGCCAGTTTTCGTAAGCCTACCTTGGCGCTACACAATATAACGCCTTAAAGGTATTTTTTATAATAGCTACTTTATATATTAAGTACAAACTTGTACATCTTATTCGCGATTTTCATTGTTTTTGGCAGTTAACGTTAGGCAGTGGTGCCGAAGCGATGAATTTTAGAAGAAATACAATAGTATTTGAAACGTGCTTCATTGTTAGGGATCATGAATATTTTATGGAAATGAGAGGACTGTAGTGTCAATCGTGGTTTCATCCTAGAAGTCAGGGAAGGCGTAACAGTTTTGAGCCAAGTGTTCGCGAGTGAGGAATATACCAGGTTTTATAAAATTTATAGACCTCGATGATACAGAAGAGAAGCATGTTTAAGCTATTGTAGCGCTTGTCTCATATCATTATTTTCATTTAAATAGGCAGTGTGCAGCGGTTACTTACTAAGAAGAAGACAGTTCGGATCAAAACCCTTGTTAAATCAATAATATAGTTGTACCACTTACAGCAATTAATTTATAGTATTAAATTGCCAGTATCAAATTTTGTATAGATAATAATAGATTTATCCTATTTGTATTAAGGTTACTATCTGCTATATCTTTTATAGTTTACCACAAAGTCGTCATATATATGTTGTCTATAGCTTCATATCAAATTCATATATATCATATATGAGTTATGTATATAATATTTTTTTGTATACTTATAATAATATTCCACTATACATACTTGAGTTGTCTGCAAAATAAAATTGTTTGTAAGGTTTACTTTGCATATTAATATATTTTATAAATTTTTTTTATTGAACTTCCTGTACAAAATATTTGTATATTATTCAACTTAAATTTATAGTAAATACCTATGTTTTTATATATAAAAAAATTCCTTAAAAATCTGTTAATTTTCTTTTTTAATTTTTAACTTTTGTAAAAATATTGTCATGTGTTTTTACGAATAACTAACAAATTAACATCTGCATGAGAGCCTTGAATTGAATGAGGACTCATAAAATAAGTAGAAATATGCAATTTTTATTATAAAATTATATAATGATTCTAAGAAATAATAAAATATTCAACTGAACTACATAGCCAATTACTATATAGAACTCTTGTATGTACCTTCGTGTTTAGAGAACGTTATACTTTGTAGATTTGTGTATTAAACCAAGGAATATTCAATCCAATTTATCCTTATTGATCTAAAAATCACACTTTCCAGCATGTCATAACATGAGTCACGTCTTCAGCTGTAATCATATCATAATGAATATATATAATGAAAGTTATTAGATTCCTACACTTAACTTAAAGTCTAACACTCCTATTTGAAATAATTTTGAAAATGATATGCGAATTATCAAGTGTTTCTTATGATAAGCTATTAGTGCATAAAATGCAAAAGTATTATATAAAATTTAGCTCATGCAGAATTTTTGGTATATAGATAAACTAAACTATCTAACTAATTACAAGACTTATAAAAATTGAGGTAGAAAAACAGTATATTCCAAGATTGTTGTATATTTAAATAAAAATTAATATTAAATGAAATCAGTCTCATATGATAGTTATGTGTATATAAACTACTGTACTGTTTAGAAAATTGAGGCCAGTACCATGTCATGTTTGATTTATATCAGAATGCACACTATTTTGCTTTTGGGTAGCTGTAAAATAGGTTTAAAAACATGGAAAAGAAACAAAAAATCTTTTTATCACAAAACTTAACCAAAAATATATTTGAGGAAATATATAATTTATAAACAAACATAATGCAACAAAAAAAATTATTTATATTATAATTACATATTTAATTATCAATATTTTACTTTCTAATTTGACTAGTATGCGTATTCCGTTGTTGAAGAGATTAAAAAGTATTTTCTTCATATTTTGGAGAAACATGGGGTCATCTTAGTACTAATTTATGTTTTTGATATATTTTTAATGGTACTATAAATTATGCAGCACATCCAATTTGTTCACCACTACAAAATTTTTCGGCCATAAGTGATAAGACTTCCTCCAGTTTTGAATGTCTATCTTCGGCTGCAGCTAGTGCACCCTTGGTACCCCATAAGAATTTTATGTGAAATTCAGTACTGAAATGTTCAAAATAGTTCGTAAGTAAATTTAACTAAAATTACATAACAGCTTAAATTAAACTTACGCAAATGCATCCATAAGTAGTTCGTCTAACCTAGAGTCGGAATCAGTTAATACAGTCAATGCATTCCTTTTGTATAAATCTAAATTTTTTGTAAAACTTCTAGCTGCATCTAAGTGTGAAAATAGTATAGTTAGTCCAAAGTCATCTGCATTAATTTCCCATGAGCTAACACATGACGTTGTTAGCGATGGTTGTACGTTGGTTGTAGCTGTTAATATATCATCAACACCCCTATCCTTGAGGAGAATATACGGTAGCAGATGAGGAACTGTTGTATTCGGTGCTTGTGGATTTGAGCAATCATTCATACTTTTCAGTGTAGGTCGAAGTTTCGCTTCAAAATTGAAAGCGCTATCAGTGAATTTCTGTCTAAGAACATGCCACGTTGAATCGAGTTTTTGAATCTTTAAGAAGGTATTATTGAAACCAAAGTTTTAATAAAATGTTTTGAATTGAACATACTTGTGGCATACATAGTCCTAGCATGATGGAACAAAAACCAAAAAGATTTCCCAAAGCGGTTTTTGTATCAATTGCAACTTGTATCCATTTATTTAACGTTTCGGCACGTTCGAGATCACTTTGACACGTTAGAATTGTTACAGCAACCAAGAGTTTAAGGCATTGCGTACGTTCTATTAAATCACTTCGGAAAATTCGCCCTTGTGGTAGGGTGAGAAGCTCCAATCCAGTGCATTGTAGGGAGTTTTCCGATTCTGTATTGTATAAATCACCTAGCAGCAGTTTGATATCGATTCGTGTTAAGTGTTGAGCTATGACTCGTGCTCCTGTTTCTGCAAACATCACGCGAAATGTGTTTAGAGTTCCACTGTCAAGCGGTTTGTGTTCTATTGCTGGGAGAAGTGGTGTTTCATAGTTTTCCAACTCGAACTTTGACGCCTGAAATTTGCAGCAATTAAAAGTGAACTATCGAGAAATTTATTTATTTCTACTGTACCTCATCGAAAACAGGAATCTCCATTGATGCTAGTACTTGTTCAACAGCAATGGCATCGAAGTCACTAAAGCTCTTTAGAGTAATCGAAGAAGCTGAATGGGTCATATACTTTGGATTTTTAATAACAACTCCGCGATGTTGTACAGGATCAATAGGATCACCTGCTGCTGAACTTTGTGCTGAATCACCAGAACCATTCCCAGAATCCGAGCCACTTGCATGATAAGACACCACACGATTCACTGGATGTTGCTCAAGGGGTAGTTCTTTGATTGTTTCTCGTTTAGAGTGTGACGGGGTACGGGAAGGTTTTGGTGGCGGACTTGGAGCCTTTTCTTCACCTTCAGCGAAGTGGTTTTGTTCCAAACATGGACTTAATGAATTATCACTTGTGTCACGATTAAGACTAGGTGCGCGTGATGAAACTAAACGTAGATTACCAGAAGCGATTCGAGGCAACGAGTGAGAAGTGAATTTCAAATTTGCAACATGATCTCCAGTAGATCGAGACATCACTTGTATTGAAGTGTTATTATGGTTTATGACACCATCTGCACTCGTCGACTTTTCTTCTATAGACCTCGTCATTATCTCTGTCGGTCGTCCATTTCCATTTTGCTGATTCTGCTGGATTACACCATCTGCACTGCAACATTTTTCCGATGAACCCATGCGTCTTGTATCCGTTGTATGGTTTTGATTGACACTAACATCATTATTCTGTATAACTCCATCAGCACTGCAGTACTTTTCATTATTTTGATTGCTACTTGCAATCGTAGCTTGTACTGGTGTAAGGGAATGAGATCTTTGTTTTTTCGATGGTAATCGAGGAGGTGTATCACGTTTGGTCCTTGGTGGTGAGGACATTGGACTACGGTAACTATTGTATCCTCCTTGTGGATTGCATGGATTAAAACGTATTCCAGAATTTACAAGTGAGGGTGAATTTAAGGGGCTAGCACCACGTGCACCTCCAACATGTGGTTGAAATTGACTCGCTACTTTATTTCCATAAAACGACAAAGGATACGTTCTATTGCATGGAAACTGTATTCTAGCACCAGATGCTGCGGAAATTGATCGTCCTGGAAACAAGGGCATACTAAAACCTTCTTAATTCTTTTGTGTTAACATGAATGTAACTCACCTGATCCAACGTAGAAAGTTATGAGGTCTGGTACTGTGTCGTAAGCATCATCTTCGAATTGATACTGAACCCGCTCGTAAACAGTTTCTGGTTGAATGAGAATCTGAAAAATGTACAATTATTGATTCAATGGTTTCTATAAATTGTCTATGAATCCGTAGAAAATGTGTAACAGAGTTTATGTAACCAGTAAATGGTTATTCAATATAAGCTCTTAGTTATAAGCTTCCATCTATATCTTTCGAAACAATCTTCCCATTGAATTGTGAATTTTTTGCTTCTATAGTTTTCTGACAAAACCCAAATGCAGTGATTTGAAATAAACGAATGAAATATGTCAGATTATACAAACAAGGGTTGATCATTTATCCACGTAATTTTTGTCAATAAATAGAGTCAAATTGCATAATTTACACTTTATTCTTCCTTATTGGAGTAGAAAAAAAATTGTGAAATCATTTATATTACGTAACCCCGAGGGGTTCAAGACGGTATAAATTCTTACGAGGTGAAACGATAAAAAATAAATTCGATGTGAGGATAAAAACATTAGTAAAGGGTACAACAGGGTATATCAGGGAAAAATGGAATACACAGGACGATACAAAACCGTTGAAACTCTTTCAAGGATATAAACAAGGGCTGGGCTATATCTCAGTTCCGTTATACCGATTTCTCATTTTAAAAGGGATGCCGTCCCAGCTTGCCTTCAAAAAACGGTCCTCGATCTATTTTTGTTCATTCCAACAGTAGAATGTTCTATTGGATCGATAAAGTTCCCAAGGAATCTCTTAGATCTCCTTTTACACCGGATGTAAGGAGAACCACACAATCAATGATACTTGGGGTATGCATCCACCGACTTTCCTGAAGTTCCGTGTATAAGTATTTGCTAGAAGAATTTTACAATCTTTGCCACATGGTTTCTTCTTCGAGATGTTTCCCGTAGGGTTGGGAATACTACAATAAACTTAAAATACTTTGGAATCTTCTTGATGTATCCCTCTGCATTCTTTATGAAGATAAAAAAAAATTCTTTATATAACAGGGAACATCTTACCTTATTGATAACAAAATGTAAAACGGAAGTTTTTGTGCGGCAAGTAAGGACATAGTTCCCTGGCTGCGAGGTACAGTCTCTAATTAAGAAATCCCCTTCTTTCTGCACCGCCTCTTCTGCACGCTGCCTTGGTATGGGACCATGATACCAAGCATGTGATCTCAAATCCCTTGAATCTAAGCTCAATTCCCATTCGAGTGCTTTTTTGAGCGCAATCGACTCTTGAGCCTCTGGAGATGACGCTTCCATATCCACTAGATCTCCACAGCTTTTACTCTGTTTTCCTGTTGTAACGGTCAGAACTTCATATCTGCAAAGAATAAACAAGTAAAATAAATTAAACTCTTGGAATTTGTTGGCATTTGTTGAACGAAAAATTGAAAATTAAATATTTTCTAGGCAGTGGAACGAGTAAACTACTTATAGGAATCCTCCTATCTCCTGTCTCTCAGTGTCTTCAAGGGAACTTCACATCTTTTTATCTCACTCCGTTTTCATTTGAAATAACAAAGGAACACTGAACCTAGGCCAGACGAGCATTTTCATTGTTGCAGAATTCTGAAACAGTTTCTTCCAGGCAGGAATGCCATGTATTGTCCTTTTACTCTGCTTATTCAAAATTTCAATTCATTTCTAACAGTTGAAGAACTCATGTGAAGAAGTTTCAAAGTAATTTGCTTAAACAAAGATAAGAAGGGGAGAAAAGAAGAAAAGAAGCCACAATTTCAACATAGACATCATGATTATATGCAAATCTTTGATGGGAAATTGGTTTTTCTTTTTCATCGTTTTAATGAAAATTTGTATGAAAAAGGAAAGTCTTTTGACTTATTTTTCATAGAAAAATAATATTAATAATAATTATAATAGATTCTTGTCTGGCAAACGAATTGCTGTTCTGTAGCATCACAAGCCTTATATTATTAAGCTCATACTATCCATCACTGGATAAAGGCTTTCTTTCGATTTCCAGCCTGTTAATACAAAATGAGTTTTAACATAAAATGTTACGAGAAAGCCATGTGAAAAGCCTTAACTTCTGGAGGAACCTAAAAATTAAGGGTTTGAATAATTAGCAATTTGCTTATAAAAGTTTCTGGTTAGAACAACTTATCCAGTACCTACAACAAGCTTTGAGTTATTAAAAAAATTCATAAAATCGCAAAAATTTTACTTGTTACCTAATAAAGAAAAAGTTTAACCCTTTTGCTTATATCGTTTGAATCTGCTTGAAAGGAAAGGATCCGCGTATAAATTAAAAAATCCGTACCTTTTCATGATTAACATGCAGGCATTAACACCCTTCAAAGTACATCGTTTATGTTCATGTTATATTAAGTTCTTTTAAGTTATTTAAGTAACTGGACTGAATAAAGGATATATGGACATATGTATGTAGATTCACTAATTAAAGTATTTGAAGGGTTATTCATACAAGGTAAGTGTCCGATAAACATACTTGATGTTGATTAGCTTTACAAGATGATTCTTCCTTTACTATCATTCAGAGATGGGCAGGTTCCTAGGCTTAAGAGCAGCAGATTCAGTGGTTTGCTGTATTCAAATCTCATTTATAATTTGTCACAAGACATTTTTATTATATCCTGGAATATCCCGGAATATCACCCTAACGGCAGATTTGTATGCATTATCTTCTACATCCAATGCTCCATTTTTCCTAAGAATAAATAGTGAATCTTAAATTGCTTTCTGAGATGGCGTTTCCATTTTCCACACCTCATAAAAACTATAAAATGTTATAATCACGTTCTTGTCTTTTACCGTGTATACATGCTAAGAATAGATGAGATACGAGTAAGTTGGTCACTCTTTCAGTGTCGCACTTGCCAAAAGGTAACGTGCAATGTATAACTAAAACTATCCCCTCCAGGTTTGTTGAACTCATCTGATTTGCATATTCTAAAGGAAGTGAACTTCCGCGAATAAAAAGATGAAAAAAAAGACAAGTTCCATGCAAAGTTGGCTCGGTGCCATGTCAAAGTGTGTTAAAAATTTTTATTTATATTCGAAACGATACTAAATATTTCATTTTGGTCATGTAACATGGTAAATTAA
Organism: Chrysops caecutiens; assembly: GCA_963971475.1. Classification (NCBI taxonomy): domain Eukaryota; kingdom Metazoa; phylum Arthropoda; class Insecta; order Diptera; family Tabanidae; genus Chrysops; species Chrysops caecutiens. The sequence goes on from OZ020569.1 coordinate 52,786,850, forward strand.
TCGAAACTTGGTGTTTTGCGCGATACCATCTTGTTGTAATGGAAATTGTTCATGAATACCTGGAACGTATAAAACGCTAACCAACGATAAAAATTCATTATTAATTCTGTTATCAATATGCTGAAGTTGTTATAATTTATCATCGAATCAATAACAATGAAATTTATGAATTAATATATCACGAACCATGTTTTATAAATGTTCCTCATCCGCATCTGGAGTTCAAGTTTTGGGTTATTCAAGAGCATAAGTACCTACTCGTCGACATGGTGGATTCACGAGTTATTGAAAGAAGATTTTCGTTAGCATCTTGAGTACATTGCCTCATGACACCATGATTTCACGTCTTGGTACTTCTGCTTTCAGTGTTATTTTGTATCACAAAAACGTATCGCTTCACACAAATATCTTTTCTGGGCGTCGTGAAAACCAAAATCGATAAGTCACTCAGTGTTGAATAAAAATATAATTTATGAGATATACGCATGCGGAGGAATTTAATGTTTCAATTTGAGTGGGTTTTCGATTTTGTGAATTGAGTAAACAACTAGTATCTTCCATATAGGAACATTTCAAACCACTTTCCTCCTGTACTTCTTTGTTTCATAAAACCACTTTTCTTATATTATGCATTAATCTCTATAGAAGCTATTTTCCGTTTTGTCAATTGTAGTACATCATTTCCTATTGTTAAAGAATTAACTCTTATTCCAAAGGTCGTTTGTTCATGTCAAGTAATTCTGTACATCATTAACATTTCCTTATCTTTCCAGCACACTCCGCAGCTAAAGGCTTCTTAATGTATGCACTAGCATTATCTAGTGCTTCTACTCATCCCACAATCGTGTTTGCTTTCACTTTCTTTTGTTGGTTTCACGTCTTACTGCCGCCCTTCAAAATAGTCGATGTAAAGGGGAGAAATCGCTTTCATATTTACCACATCATCCTCCGACATGATTGTGGCACTTTTCATAAAATGAAGGTCCTACCCAGAAAACGTTTTGATTGCCATAACATGAATTTCGATAATTACAGTCACGTTGTTAAGTACATTGACTATATAGAGGAAATAGCACTTACAGGTGGGGGATGGAAACAAAAAACTGAATTAGAATAAAATGTCGATCCGTGTCACATAACGAATACGACACGTAACTCTTTGAACTTGATTCTCAAGTGGGATTTGTAAAACAGGGTCGAGATATACTTGAGGAGCTCCGAGTCGGATCATTACCAAGATGGCTGGTGCTATGAGGACAAGAAACTTGATATAAGTATTCATATGTCGTACAAAAAGGATTAAAGTAATGACTGATTTGATCGAAATATTTGAACCCGTTTTGAATTATGAATAAACACAAGCATCTCAGTATGCTGTTGATGTAATTCAAGAACAAATCTTTCCTTGGTGAATAAAATTATATTAGAAATTTATAATTTTGCAGGAGTTCCATTTGCCAAACAGAATTTTAATATCCTTCATTAATTAAGTATTCATAGCTGGGGATGGGATTTTCTATGGCTTTGAGTGTCTTTTGAGATTAGCAGACTCAGTTTAAGAAGAACGTTATTTATTGTCTTCAAGGGTGGAGACAAGTCAGCAACTGATTGAATATTATGTCGATTCCGTAAAGTGCTCGTAAAGTTCCAATTAGTTACATACTATATCCTAGAACTAACTCCAATGATACGCTTCTATGAGCTATGAAACTAGAATGTGTTATATATCGAAAGGGTATCTAGATATCAACGTAAGGTATGTTCTTGTACAATCATAGATCAATGCACAGCTTTAAATCAGGAGGAAGTTAAGCTGGAAAAAGTCTTTAATGTGCAGAAAAAGGTTTCATCAGATAATAATATGTTTGGGAGCGTCTTTGACCTAATTCAGCATAACACACCGACAACTGGCTACTTTCCTATAGTGAATGTCAGTACACAATGAAAGCTTATATAAATTTATAAGCCACCAAAGCTTTTAGAAGATTAAAAACAATACAATTTCTATGAAATATTTATTCAGTACAAGATACTCGATTATGTACGCCCACAAAACTTTCCAGCTTTCCCTACTTTCATCACGTTAAATGGCGCATATAAATTTTATCTATAAACAGTAGTTAATGTTGTATTTGTGATAAATAAATGTAAGTGAGGATATTTCCAATATCCACTCGGTTATTTGGTGCTATTCGCTAGGATAATCTGGACACAATCACATTAACGTACATATAGTTCCAGCTTCAGTGGCAAACAAACCCCTGAAACTTAATTTCCTCTCCATCATGATAGTCACAGTGTTTGTTTTTACCTGAAAATCGATAGTTTTCGACAGACTGTCATTACCCCGATTATCGAAAACAATCCGGGTGTCCATTGTCCTGATTTAATTAACTTCATTCCCAAGTTCCAGGTGTCGAAACATCAATTTTCTGGGTTTATTTTGTTGGACTTGAACAAATAGGGAAATGAAATTCTTTTACACATGAGTAAATGAGCATTTTTCATAGACCATTGAACGCATTTTGAGTTGTTCTCATAACGACTTATGGGGCGTCACTAATAAATACGAAGGTTCTTTTATAGGTTTATGGTTAGCTGATAAATTATCACCAGCAGAACTTTGGTCAGTTTATAATTTATGCTTGTGACAAAAGATTATCACGGAAGAAGCATAAATCTAAAAGTTCTTGTATCAACACATACAACCAGGACTGAGGAATCGTTTTCTTTACATGTCGTCGGTTTTCATGAAGAATGTATTATCTCAGAAATTAGCAAGTCGAGTAACAGACGTTTAAAGTTTTTCTGATGTAATCTAAACTCTCTAGCGGAGTCTATTAGAAGTTCACTTGCGGCAGTCTTGTAGAAAAAAACTTTACGTTTTTTGCAAACTTTCTATGTAAATAACTCATTTTCACGAAAAACAGAGATAATACAGTCTTCATGAAAACTGACAATGTGTGTTCTACAAATTTCCTTTTTTTTTTATGTGAATGTTTCAAATAGTAGAATTTCATTTTGTGCAAATTAAAATTTAAAATTACATGTTCAAAATGAATTCTTTATGATTATCATGTATATAACATGGATGCTGTAAAAGAACTTGTTTGAAAGACGAAAATCACAACAATATTCAATTCTGCATTTGACTTTTCCATGCAAATTTGAAAGCATCAACGCTAAATGTTCGTCTTGTGATCATTGCAAGAAGACCACAATATTTATAATAGCTTCGCTCTACACTCAAAGCAAATAATGCTTCTAGGTGTTTTTGAAGCACTCTTGATATCCAACAATTTGATATTAACATTTCAAATGTGTACGAAAGACCTTCTGCACAAAAACACACTGTCCTGTATATACTGTTTACCTTCTTAAAAGATATATTAAAGTGAGGTTGTGCAACCCTTTTTTCATATTAAAATGAAAAACGCGCTTGAATATTCCATTTTTAATTTTTGTTCCTCTTGTTTTCAATGGTACCATCTGACGAATAACCAAAACCATGAAAAAAATTATTAAAATGCAAGAAAATCCTTTATTATCCCCTGAAAATTATCCTCTTTTCAACGACGTAGCTCCACTTAACAATGCCAGTCTCCCCACCCGTAAATCAAATTATGAAAAGAATGTTAATTCACAGACTTCTCTTTTTGAGTGCATCCATTTTAAGGGTTGTCTTGAACATGTACATGCTATTCATGAAATATATGAAAGCAGCGTGATAACGACTTTGATGGTGTCCACAAAAGTTTGTGGTTGCATTTTCCCATAGTAATAAGTTAAATCCATGAATGATGCAAAGTCAGAAGAGCATCCAATTTGATCAAAGTCAACAGAACTGATAATCTGTAATAAAATGAATTAGTTGATAATCACGATTTTGGGGAACGCAAATCAAGTGGTATTAGAACAAAAATCACATCCGCGCAATAGGTTTTCCCGAAAATCTGTCCCCATGAAGTTACAATGTCATCTATGATAGTACTCGGCAGGATTTTGAAATTAAACATTGCGACATGGTGAATTTGTACTTTTGCCAAAAACAGGAACTAAGTAAATAAAAATGGTGGATAGTTTTGTTATATAATTCTTTGAGTCAATTTGGCGGTATATGACATCCCTATTTCAACATAACTATATTCAGTACATGAACACATGTAATTTGGTGTTCTTTTGAACGCAAACAGGAATTTCACCCTTACGTGGAATATATACTAAAAAAGGGACATTAATTCTTTACCCTAAGAATCTAGAAATGGTATATGTTGATAAGGTAACATTGAATACCCGGCATTGAAGATATAGCAACTTTAGAACCCAGAAATCTGCAGATTTAAGCTTAAATTAAAAGGAGTCATGTTTGCCGTTCATATCAAGAAGTTGCTCATTTCCTTCAGTATTCGAGAACAAAATAATTTCAAGAGGGATGTTTTTATCACAGCCATTTTGTTTGCTCTTGCGATAAAGTCTAGTGAGCTAGAGTTGCTTGTAAATGAAATTTCAAACATGTCGCTGAATATGCTCATCCTAGGTATCTCTTTACCTTGAAAGGCATAGGACGATTGCTTACAGTACTAATTTTTTTTACGTTTCGAGTTACCCAAACGTAGGGCACGTTCGTTGAGTTGCATTGATTTTATGTTCTTACGGTGTTATTCATCCCCAAACTCTTATAATGAGACCGTGCAAACCTAGATGGGTGTATTATATGTGATAACGTTTCTAATGAAAAATTGCATTCCATTGTTTGCCCGTTTTCCTGTTTTTCATTTTTTTAGTAATCCTGCTGCACAATAACCTATATGTGCTTTGTAATATTTTACACATTACACATGATATGTCTGGCTCAACTTCCGCCATACAAAGCTGTAAATCAATCCCCATCCTTGTGGAATTTTTTGAAAATTATTAGAGATACGTTGGACACGTTTGGTGCATTATTCATGTTGACTAAAAAGTCAATTTATTATTTCTCTACTGACTTTACATAGTTATTATAGGTTCCACGAGTTGGTCTATCTTTTACCCAGTTCTGTTACGCCCTTCATGTTGTGGCCAGAGTCAGAAACTGAATCACACCAGGACATGCCTTGAAGTTTTGCCAAAATTTTATGAAATTTACGGATTTTCAATATCCGTAAAAACCCTGAAAAAATTTTGAAGAGCGTGGTCCTTACATAAAATTTGTTATAGTTTTTCACTGCAATTGAATGTAGAAACGTAGAGTGGTTTTGTAATGCAGCACTGAAGATTTATGATAGTTAAAAAATTTAATTTACGGTTATATAGATTTATATAGATAAGAAATTACTATGACACCTCGCTTTGAACTTGATGTTTGTCAATATTACTTCATCAACAATTGACATTTGTTTAAACAGAGATCTGGAACCGGAAATTCATCAAACCAATTGTACAAAAACGTTTCAAAACATTTTAATTTAAATTCTGGGAATTTTGTTTCACAATTCATCAAGAATTTCCAATTATTGTTGGGCTGAGTTTTACTGATTCATACAAAATCTTGCGTGACTTCAAACGCTAGACATGGAAAATGCCGATCCCTCAAATAAAACCAGCCAAAGTCAGTAGTTTGTAATTATCCTCAATAAATGCTGTTATGAATTTATGTTACTCAATGGCTCTATTGGGGCAAAAAGGCAAAAATTAAAATTTATGCTTAAGAAAATTTATTGAAATGGAAATGAAGTAACACAATATTATGTTGGAGGTTTTCGAGTCAACTATGTCTGTATGTGGATCGTTACTGATCTAATGTTGACACATAATCCTCAGGCAATTTTGTGGCGGGTGTAAGGGATTAGGGAAAAGTCATTTGAGTAATGATTCGAATGGCCAACTCCAGAAATATGCTAAGTTGGTGTGTTTAGTCAAAGAGTATTTAAAGAAATTAATCCGGTTAGGTCTAGACAGTGGTTGAGGGAAAATTAGCCTTTTTCTTTTGTTTGGTTCCCAAGAAAGTGTAATTAGAGAATGTGCTCGGGTAAGTACTGAACTCGGCAATGAAGGGAAACCAAAAATATCCATTTGCTTGTCGTTCTTATCTGGCATCTTAAATTAAAGACAAGACGAGGAGACCATTTTGAAATTATTCAATTAATCCTACTTTCGGAATGCTGCATGTGTTATAAAGCCGTGACCACAAATTAAGAAGTTACTCAACCCGCATTCGATGCACAAAAGTCTCAAAGAATTTTCATCATCAGTCTTGCACAATTCACAAGCTGCATGTTCTCCATATTCTGGAGATTCCCTAGTGCCTTCAAGATTCGAATGGAATGTTGGAATCTACTAAGCCCAAAATGCTTTGTCGGATAATTTCCTATCAAACAGATTTTGAGAGATTAATAAGAATTGATGAGCTACTCTGAGTTATGTGTCTTAATGATAATCTCGGAATAGTTCTTTTCTTGTTTTTGCCTGTGGCAATTCATGAGACCAAGATGTGAACCAGATGACTGAGTGTCTATTGAATAACATTTCAATACCAAGAAGTGTTGCTTGATTTCGCTAGAGGTTAATGAAACGATTAACTTTTTCAAATCAATGAATTCTGTGCTATGGATTAGTAGACTTCAACATTTTTGAGGTGTTGACTTTTATTTCTGTTTCTTATTTAATGGAAGGAGTTCGTTTCCTTAAGAGGAATATGTAATTTGATTAACATTTCAAATATACCAAAACAGAAACTTTTGTTTGTAGTAACAAAAAATCAAACCTTTTTAGATATTTTACCGAGCTTTTGACGTTGCTTTTAATTTAATTTAATTTATTTTATTGGCAATGTTTTCAACATGCAAAATACATTATTAAATACATATTGAAAAGTCTATTAGATTTGTAAAACAAAGTCGAACATGCAATGAAATGGAAATGAACACTCAAATACCAACGACTAAGTTGAAGGAGTCAATTCAAAAATACGTTGTATGAGATAGAAGGCCTAAAAGGAAATTGAAAGTGAAATACGAGAAGATGTTATATTTCTCGTGTTTTTGCTTTGCATACAAATTGTACAATTCCAAAGCAATCAATCATTCAAAACGAGCAATCCTAACTAAGTCAGTTTATATGACGCTCATATCCTTGTGTGTATCTTCAGGTTGGTGTGAGTTTCGTTTTTAGAAAATTGAGGTATCAAAGCAACAACTTATGGCTGTCGCTGAAGAGCAAGGATATTTTTATCCTTCGAAATCGATGATGACACTCTATGTGGAGTCGTTTGGAAGATGGCAACATAAAATGTCGTGCTATAAAAAGGATATATCATTTACCATAAAAACTTAAACTACAGATAAATATATGGATTCGTCAATACCCACTTGTGTAATTCGTAATGAAAAATTTCGACAACACAAATGACTGAAACTTGTTCTTTCTAAAGTAATTGTCCCTTTTGACATCAACATGGCACAAGTGTTATGATTTATGTTTCTTGTGAAGTGGTATGTGTAAAATAGGGACCCGTAGTCTTTTTTTTCCTCACCCTATCACCCTACAGAAAGGACACTTTGGTGCTCTGACGAAATCATGTTACCTTATAATTTTAATGGAATATCCTTCTGTTTGTTTGTTGCTTATGAAGTGGTCCTTAATGGATTGCATATGACGCCAAAAATATTCCATTCGAAGGGATACAGGATAAATTGGAATCCATCTTTAATTATCAAATGCAGGGAAGATTCATAATTGCATTGCGTTTGACTTTAATGGGCGAATTGGGGCGAACAGCTCTCGAATATTTGTATGGCGTTTCGGAAAATTGTGCTCCTTAGCACGGAAAATTATACCCGGTTTTCCATGCGAGCCCATTTCCTTTGAGCATATCAATACTTTTAGTTGTGTTTTTTGGAAGTTGTTTTTAAAGGAATAAATTTCTGAAAAAAGACATTTTGCCAATACAAGTGATCTGATTGTGAATTTAGTCAAAGTGATGGAAATGATGAGCAGATTACAAGAAAAATTGATAATGATAATGTCATCTTGTTTGAGTAATGAAGGACATACTCCGCTCAGGACTGATCCCCGAACGTTAAATGTTCCCAGCACTTAAATAACTTACAAGACTCTCAAGGCTCTTTTGAACGAATTTGTATTCATTTCTTCTTTATTGCGTTCTTCCATTTCAAGCAAACCATTCTAGAACATTCTACAAGAAGACTTTATCCCATGAGTTTTTCCTGAGACTTTCATAAGAACCAAAACCAGTCCTCATGGTGAAAATCATTAAAAAACTTTCACGAAAAAGTAAAAGTTGCGATGAGTAATTGAGCTTCTTCACAAAATTTTGTCAGTGTCTTTTGGCTGTCGTCTTATTTATCAAATCTGAAAAAGGACCTTACAGATTTCGGAAATCCTTGAAACTACTGACACGCCATTAGACGTATAATCAGATTAATTTTTATAAAATGAGCGCCATTTGTGAATTCAATTTTTCACTCTTCTTTTTCGGTTGAAATTTAATGACAAAAGGACCGAGAAACTAAAAACAGGCGTTAAAAAATTCAAGAAAACTCCTCAAATGACTTGAAAAGAACATCCATGAGCGAATTGAAAAAAAGGACGAAAGGCGGGAGTCACAGCTGAACACAAAATACAAAAAACGATACCATCGTATTACCTTATTAAGGGAAAGAAGAATCAAGAAGGGCAGCTTGCAGGGTCGAGTGTAAAAAATGAATGGCAAAATCTAGCTAGGATTGCATGACAAAAACCCATTTTCCAGAGATTCATTCGCAGGCATCACATTTATTTTTTGTTTTGATCCACGCATAGAAAAAGGATCTTTAAATGAATAGTGGAATAGAGGAGAACAATAAGGACCACAAGACAAATAAAATTGTTGTTCGTACATAAAATGCAATTTCAGTTTTGTTATTTTCCAACGATGGAATTCTGCAGTGTTTAGGATTGTTTGCTTCCATCAAATATAATATCCTTTGTGGTGAAAATAGTGCATCATTTTCATTCAGGATAATATTTACCGGAAAATGCCTATCACAATCACCGGCCGAATTACGAGTCCTTATAGTATGGAACTTCAAATCAAAGGGAAAGAGAATACCCGGGTAGTTGGTTGTGTAAAGAACTTGATGAAAATACATATGTAAAAATTACCATTCCATATGAGTATGTCCTTCTTCCCTGCACGTCCCTGTGTGTGTGTTTTGATGCAACAAAAATTCGTGTTTCGTTTTGTTTACCTGTTCAAGGGACTTCGGTTTGAGGATGTGATCAGAATGAGAAGAATTTTTTCTTTCTGTTGTTGAAGTCCTTAATTTTGGTTGGATTTGAAACAATGCATGATTTATATCCTTGTCAAGTACACGAGAATCACAAATTTTTCTATCGCTGCGTTATCAATAAATCACACACGATACACGAGAGACACAAAACACGAATCACACTTATACATGCATAATACACAAGTAACAAAAGAAAAGGATTTGAAGCCTGAACACAATCCCACACGTACGGCAAGCCCCCCTAATTCTATCTTTCAGCAAAATAAGCACACACACACGTGAAATTCGGGAGCTTTTGTAGTAAACACTACCACGGAAGTCTGTATGTCGAATTTTGAAGTCCTTTTTTTGAACTTGCGGTCCCACTCACACTACCTCGATTTCCACCATTGCGTATTCACTCGTCACATTACGCCCATTTTTATGCAATTAAGGAAATTTTTTACCATCGTATCCTTAACGATTTTCTTAAAGAAAACTTTTCTTTCCTTTCAATTCCTCTACCACCGCACAACACAATGACAACTAAATTCTGAAGGATTTCATTTTGTTTTCAAACACTTTTCCCGAAAGTTTTCACTTGAAAATCGCATCCGAATCGGGATTTTCCGTAGCCGCCAGAGAATGACAAGAAAATGGTGAATGTTTTTCGCGTGGTTGTAAGGAAAATTAATCCAAGTTCCGGAAAATTTATGAGAAAAAAATATACATGTTTTCGTTAGGTTAAAGGAAGATAGGATTCTTCTTTTTTTAGTTAGGAAGATGAACGAACACACCAACCGACCGACGACTCGAGTGACAGTGACCTGACGAAAAATTTCACTGTGAGCACAACAAACTACGAGCTTATGGAGGGGAAGCAACTCCAATTGGACACACGCAAACATTTCAAAATATACTTACAAGAAAGTTCGTTTCGTTGTGTGTGTGTGACTCTCTGGGAGTCTTCACACACACAAACACACGCATCTTGGGAAAACTGAATTTTCCTTCTTTCGTCATCAATCCTCACGTTACGCGAATGTTTGTTTGTACGAAACAAAGAGGACTTGACTGACGGCGACAAATACACCCTCTTGCTGCTATTCGACGTAACATTGAAAAATTTTCCACGTTTACTACCACGAGTCGCGGTACAGGGTGAGCCACAAGGGTCGACGTTCAATTGTACAATGGGAAAATGTTCTTTAGTGAAACGGAGTGATGACATCATAAGGTTACTGTGTCGGGGGGAAATGAGGGGTTCGATGTTTTGAATAATTTTTTTGAGCTTTTCGCAGATTTTCCTACCACGGCCGAGTTCTGGGATTCTAGTATTCGAATCGATGTGTGTTCAACTTGAAATTGAAAATTCGCAATTAATGTAGGTTTTCCCGTGGAAATTGATGAAAGGAAATGGAAAATTCAGTGAATTTTAAGTAGTTCCAAATTAGCCGGAACTAAGGACAATTATTTTGGTTATCGCTATCGAGAGCAAATCCAAAGTAGCAAAAGCACAGGCCGAACTTTAACTCGATAGATTACAAATTTCAGCCAACTTCAGTTCACACGTGTATGAATTTCCTTCGACTTTTTTATATTTTGTTACAACCTCGATTAAACAAATTCCTCATATATTACTTGAACTTAAATTTTCAGGTGAAATTAACTGAAATTGTAATTTTGTGGAATTTAAAGAAAAATTTTGGATCGCGGCAAGGAAAATGAACTATGACGCTATTTGGATATTTCTAGGTGAACTATTTATCCAGTGGAGTAAATTAAACTCAGTTATTATCGAGAGCTAATTTTCTCTGGAGAAATGTATGTAGTTGACACTTCTGCTCTACTGGAGTGAGCAAAAGGATACACCTACTGGAAAATCCATTTTATATCAGATAAATTTAATATTTGTCCGTGTAGAATAATTTCGCAGGCTTGAGTTATTATATCTGCGTAATAGAGAATGAACTCATCCCTAATTCCCAATGGTAATTGCGAATAATATGAGTATAAAAACCGATTTCCTTCTGGTATTTTTAGACGTTAGCCCCATGGGAACAACAAAACACATTTTTTCTCGTACTGCATACGAATCCTTCTACATCGTATTGTTGTATTGATCCTTAGCTAAGGATTTCAAGTTCCTCTTTTCATTGTAAAAGGGAACGCGGGATTAAGTGCGTCCTCCTTGAAAAAGGCGCATTCGCAGGATAAGTAGAGAGCGAATTGTATTTGGATAAGAGTCCTTGGCTCTCATAAGGAATGCCATCAATGCTACCCTTATGACATACACTTGTAGCAGCTATTTGTACATTGAGATATTATAGGAACTTAAAGGCACACATATGAACGAGTGCTGTCAGTTAAAACATACTCACATTGAAGAGTCCTTCTCATCCTTTTTACTTTGAAGTTTTACATCGCTGATGACTTTGTTATCCTTAATGAGAGCAACATCAGGACAGCTGGGAGCTGTGACATGTAGAGATGTTTGGGTTGTTGTTTTGGTGTCTGTGGCGGTCGTGTCGACTGGCATGCTGTAACGTTGGGATGATCGTCTCATTGTGCCATGGATGCTGTTTGTGGTGATTCCGCCTGCAAGTAACGAAACATTTTAAGAGAATCTCAATGATTGCTTTTTTGCAAAGTCAGAAGTCCTAAAGCTCTCCGAACTCTTTCTGTATAGGTTATGGTAAACGTCAAATATGCACAAGTGTGCTTCGAATGATAAGAAGTCGCGAGAGGTTACGGACAATGGGGTATATAAAGCATTTATTGTCTACTAACGAGCATTGAGTTAATTAAAATGCCGCAATTATAAAGACAAGGGAACTTTAAACAAGCACCTGAAACGCAGCAGAAATACTTGAACGTATACAACCTAGGACGAGCACTCGAAAAGGTTGGCTTTCGTTTCTTCATAATTTGTTTCAATTGTTCATTTATTTTTTAATTTATTCATTAACGCACAAGTTGCTCTTTTAAAACAGAACGTTTAACAATTAAAAATGACGAAACTCATAACTTTTTCATAGAATATTCAAACTGCTCCACTATCTTGCAAGGCAAAAACACTAATGATGTTTTTCATAAACATCAAACAACGTTATCTAGCTATGAGAGGCATTTTGCTACGAGATAAGATGATATTGGACCTATTAGCGCTTCTGTTCAGGTGCTAAATTTCTCATCAATTCAAGATCATTTCGATTTCCAGTCTGTTGCCTTCTGATTTTCCGAGTTAATTGTGCCACTTTGCCGTGCATATTGCCGTAGAGAAGTGTTTTATTGAAGCAATCTCTTATCAGACAAGATAAGCTAATTATTTCTTCCAGAAAGCCTCTACGACTTTAAAGAGGCTACAAATGGAATCGAGGTACAAATTCACAAGTGGCAACAATAAAGTCAAAAAGCGCATCATGAAAATAAAATACCTCTCAGTCGGACCCGCAGATGAGGAGTTCCGTACTACCGAACAAAAAACAAAAAATTATTTTGTTGTTTGTTGTTATGGCGGCCATAATAGTACCTAAACATTTTGTGAAAATTTGAATTGTCTACCAATTATGGTTCACGAGATACAGCCCTGTGACAGACGGACGGACAGCGAAGTCATAACCCTTAAAATTGATAAAAAACAAATAAGCAACCTTGTGTAAACTTTCAAAACAATACAGAGTTTCTCAAAATTTCACACAACTTTTTGCTTGTCTTAACCTGTGAAATGGAGCCTTGAGAAGAAATTGATACTAAACATACAGTGGATGGCACCCGTGCAGGAAGTTACATTTTTAATAAGAGTTTTCCACCAAAATCAAGGAATTTAAAAATAGTTTTTAAATAAATTTTCAAAATTCAACAGTAGTAAGTTGTTGCAACCCTGTTAAAAGTAAAGGGTTTTTGTATTTAATAAGAGATATTACCGGAGATGTATTGAAATATGGTTCCTTTCTCCAGTTCGAAAATTATTCAGCCTCGACACAAATCTGACCATAGCAATGTCACAAACACTTCACTCACCTGCGCATTTCGACTTTTCGTACTTATCCCGGAGTGCAACCAAGCTGGAAACGATTCGAGCGCGATGTGCAGAATTTCGAATTCCCAAATTTTTGATGTCTGCTTCACAGAGATTCAGTAAATTTTCAACGCCAGAAAAAGATTTGAAATTTTCTTTAAAGAAAAAATTAAATTAATTCAAAGAATTATTCCCATTACTTGTGGAATTCCTCACCTTTGTACTGCTTCAAGTCGAGAAGATCCAACCATTGTCCGATTTCGAGATGATAGTCCGAGGTTACAGTGATTGGGGGCATTTTCTTCCTAAGAGTGGAGTACCTGAAGCTCCAAGAAATGCCTGAAAGAAAAGTTAATTGTGGATTAGATTAGTTCTGTAATGATGCGAATGTGTGGATTGCAAAAATGAATTTCGTCTTACTTTCTGGAAACATTCAATAAAGTTTGCTTTAATCGCTTCTAACTGATCTCGCTCCCGTTCACGCGACTCAGCGTCTGGTTGTCAAGACCTACTTTGACATGGCGGCGTATTATTATGCGAATGCTTATCACAAAATTTTGTTATCTCCATTAGACAAGAGAGCATATGCGATACAAGGCACAGGTGTAACGTCAATCAAAATTATTTCTTCTGCTACTCCTAATCGATACTCGAACGTAGCCTGAAACGCTGGGACGCTCAAAACAACTTTGAAGGGTTGGATTTGCATAGCACAGCACAATTAATTACATTGCTAGGGTAACTGATATTTAACCGACTTTTGTCACTGATAAGAGTGAGGCCTTGCATATCAATGAGTCTACAACGTGCTGAGTTAATTTTTGTGCAATTTACAAAATAATCGTCGTGAATTTCGACGTAAAGAAGCTCAATTTCAAGTAATAGGGGTCTGATTGAATACAAATTACACGTAGTAAAGTGGAGCTTTAAGGAAGCGGGGCTATGTATTTCCAAGACATTGGGAACAACGAGGGGAATTTATTGTTGACAAGAACATAGTTTTAAAGTCAGAACCTTAAAAAGAGACTGGAAACATTTTCAAATATTCTTCAAATTAAAATGAAGAAATTTTTCAGAAATTCATATTTAAAGCAAACAGAAGCTTTAACTCTTATGGAAATTGTTTGGTATATATAAGTTATTAATGAGCAGAACTTTAACAAATATCGTGTTACACTGGAATATCCAAAAAACCGTTCATTCATGTCTGTTCACCTTGAAATGAAAATTGTAATCATTGCAGCATGAATTTTCCGTTTGTTTGACTTTCTCGAACTGGAATTTTTTGAATAAATTAACATTTCCATCTGTTCAATCTTACAATAATTGAGTAAAACAAAAATTTTCATGTGCTTTGACTACAAAATCAACAGAGAAACAATTAATAATGAATTTTAACAAAATGTTTTGTTACTTAAGCATTATGAGAACGATTTACTGTGAAAAACTATGATTAACAATAATTTCAATGACAGAGTGTGGCGTGGAGAATGATGATTATTTCTAATGAATATTAATTAAGATTTACTGATTCATGGACGATTGACGACTGTGGAAAACAAAAACTGTCAAAGGTGTTAGAATGAAGAATGTGGAAATCCTTCAAGTGTGTCTTACAGCAATAGCTCTTAATAAATGCAAATCTTAATTCAAACTAATAAGTTATTCCTTTGACTGGTTATTGTCTCTGGTGTTGCCTCTAATTGTAGTTTACCTGAAAACTTGACACATAAACAAGTGCGTAACTAGTTTGACAAACGACACCCCCGCGATTAACCACAAGCACTTGACTTGATTAACCAAGGCACCATATTCACTAAATCCAGTTGCTACATTCCTTGGTCTGTGTGTCAAGCCTTCGTACAAAACTCATTCGGCTTAGAAGTGTTTTTGGCCTACAAAACCCTGACTAAAGTCTCTCACCTTAGCCCAGAGTTATTGGTACTTGTTTAAAATTTAAGGCAAGCGTTTTTGACGTGAAAACCTCTTTCTTGTCGTTAAGTATGTATTATAGATTGATAGCCAGTTGAACCTTCTTGTGTTACAAAATACCGTCATATTTCAATCGCTGATAATTGCGATACTAATAATGCGGTAACAACAGTCAAGGTAACAGTGGATAGAGCATATTTGTACGTATTTAATGTGCAGCGTTTGTTTTGTCCGTGACGTCGTCCAGCTAGTATAAACGCCTACGCGTGATTGTGTTAATTAGGGTAGTGTAAAATTATTAATTAATCTAGCGTGAGAACGCGTTTAGCTAGGACATTTATTTGGGTGTCATTGTAAAGATCTTGTAAAGAACTACCAGCACCTAAAGGGAAACAATAGAAATACATATTTGCCGAAATACAAGTAAAAATCGGTATTAAATTGAAAAGTGAAAAAAATTAAATATATCGTCTCATATGAGTCGTAAATATGCGTTGGATGGAGTAAAACCCAATTCAGAGAAAGCTGGCATCAAAACGAATTTGAAAAACGTAAAATGTCCAGTGTCGAAGTAGAAATGAAGAAAGCAATAAAATTGTGATTTATCTATTCTGCAACCGTACTTGTTTATATAACCATTGTATTAAAGAAATTGATTAAGGAATTTACTAATAAGAAACACTTATTATAATTTTGTCCCTACTTTTCCACGACTAATCTACGGCGCGGACCTTGACGACGCCTTTCGGTTTTAGACTAGTAAATATACCTAGTTATTTCAATGCATCAGTTTCAGAGATAGTGATATTTTTTAGAGACAAATGAACCATAAAGAAATCATTCGGAGATACTGAATGTACTTGGAATTTTGCCCAATAAGTCTTAAAATTTTATCTGATAGCAAGAAAAGAGTAATGTTGAACCTTATAATTCGATTTCTGCAATTTGCTTCGAATCACATACAATTAGTGGATATTAGTTCCGTTTGTAATACCTCTAGGCTCTCTTCTCTCTGGACAACAACATAAACAAGGATACCATTAAGTGGGACATTACAGACATTCCCTGGGGATAATAGGAGACAGGAGTCTAGGCGTTAGTGTTGACACTCATGAGTGACATTCGTCACACCTTCGATGCTCAGGTGGAATTGAAATTAAAGTTATGTCATCTTCTTAACCAAAGCTCACTTATCTGTGACACATGACAAAGACAAAAGAAGTAAATAGATTTCAGGACTAAAAAGTGTTAAAACCAAAATGTCTTGAAGGCTTGGAGCCACGAAAATCTTTGAATTCTTTGAATGATAGTAGCGCCTGAGGAATATTCATTTGTTTTACGCTTTTGTGTATGCTAAATCCGAATTCAACGCCACTTGATAAGATAAGAATCATCTAGACGTCATCGTCTCCAACCTCATCATCATCATCTTTCGTTGAAATGCAAAACTTTTAGCTGATGATGGTTCTAGAGTTTTAGAGGTTTCTGTTTTGCACTGTTGCGATGCTGCTTGTAGATATGACTCCGTTTTAATGTATACTTTGACCTGAAACAAGTTCCATGGAACCATCCAATCGCTTGACTATGTTTCGAGCTCTTCTTCGTGGCACAGCTTTGAAAATGGAAATTTTTTTAAAAACTCGTTCCTTAACAGGCAAAAGTTTTGTTTTTAAGTATGCACTTCATGACGTGGCATTTGCACCACAAAAAAAAAAAAAAAAAAAAACTAAAAAAAAAATGTTATTAAAATTTTAGTGTAATTAAGAAGGAGAAAGTTTCTAGTTCAAGTAGGAAAATTGCTTTCATCTACGGATAAAAGGAGATTCATTAACCGTAGAATTGAATCGCAGGTAGTTGGGAACTAAGCAACGGTCTCTTCATGCTGCAACCTTATTGCAAACTAATTATTTCTTCCGTAATGACTGCTCTTATCCAGGTAGCGCTCAGATACACCTTTAATTTTAATATAAGACGGTTTTTCGTTGAGGCATATAGACAAACTCTCGTTGCCTGTGAGACGATCAAATTTATTAGTTGTTATTACACAAAAATGTGTAATTTTTAATTATTCATGTTTCATTATCTATGCGTTGTAAATTGCAAATTCCTCAAGTCAAGTCAAGTCTTATCAGTAATTAGCAAAACATTTCTACTATTCACAAACCACACACTGATAAGGTCCAATTCCTCAATGTTTACCTGCCTGCAAGGTAAATGGTATGACTCAAAATTTTTGAGCTCATTTAACAATTGCCGGCGTCTCAACTTCGGAAAAGGAAGGTCCACATTTCGAAGGTCAACGGAAGTAGGTACTCCGACCAATTACTACCGAAAATTAAAAAACAGTGTCTGCTGATTAGGTACTGTGCTTCCGCTGTGGAGAGTTCGATTTTCAGTAGAAACGTGATGAGAATTCGGACGTGACGGAAAAGGTAAGACAGGAAATTTAATGAAAAAAGTAAAATTAATGAATACAAAAACGTTGCACTTCAACTTGCTTAAAAGATACATGACAGATGGATCCATTTCGGGGCATGTTTTAATGAGCAAGACTCGAGCAATAATGCGCCAAAACAGTAAGACGCGTGGACGCACCATATTGGAGGAAAGCTGTTCGTGTGCCGGATTCCTTTTCTGATTTTCAAATATCTGTGGCCGGTAGTTTTTGATTCAAGCAATTTCATGAAATTTGTGACTAGTCACACATTCGTGGTATCAATGTTTCAGGAAAGACAGCCTAAATCGATATATTTCTGGAAGTCTTAGACTTGGCATTCAATTTCGGCAGGACAAGTTGACGAAAAATGATGAAAGTCAAATGAAAACTGGATGATAATTCCTCCATCAAAAACTATAAGGCAGGTAAAATTTTTAATTAGTTAAGCTTATTTTTAGCTTAAGCTCATTCTCATTCCACAATTTTAAAGCATTAAAATTTTAATTACAAAAGCTCACGCCTTGACTTTGTGGAGACAAAACGAAATTAATTAATTTCAAGCATAAACTTTAATTAGCTTCATGTAAATGTGGACTTATTCAAAATAACAAGACTTGTTTATGTAGTTGTGTTGTCTTCATAAAACTTCAGTTGTATAATTTCATGCTCTTAAATGTTTATTAAAGTTAATTTCAGGTTTGAATTCATTACACTGCCATGGTAGGCCTGCGTCCTGAAATCACGTTTGGAGAAGGTCCTTAGAATGGTAAATTGTGTTAATTATTTAGTGGTGGCAATTAAACAGGAATTTTACAAGCAAATTTGTGTTTTGTTCATCGGACACTTCTGGAATTTACATACATTTGCTAAATTCAGAACTAGATTTTGCAATAAGGTGTTGTATGAATCTGATTTCAAAGTGATTTGAGAACTGTTGGTTTTGCGGAAAAGCGCTCAGTTGCACATTGTTCGCAATCTGCGACAACTGCAAGCGTTCGCATCATCTCAGTGTTTAGAGCATCTGTCCGGTAAACAGAAGACCCGCGCTTGAATCCCGTGGCGGCGGATGTTTTTCCTAATGCACATTACAGTTTTAAAAGGGGTAGAATTCATGATTTGACCATCATTTCGTTGTCCGTCTTTCGGTGTTCTGAGAATTTTGTGGAGATAACCGTCAGAAATTGTTTGGTTAAATCGCCTATAAACGTTTCCTGCTCACCTTAAGATTTCCACAAATCGAAGTTTTGTAATTCCAGGGGAATTTCACATTCCTTTCTTTATTGTTGTTGTTAAGCTTAAAGTCTGCATTCTTCGAAAGCAAAATGTTTTGTTAAATATCAAAACGCTTCAAAAGAAATCAGTTGGGTTTACATATATTGACATGAATTGTGTTTAAAAAAATTAATTCCTTTGGACATTCTCAGAATCATGGCACGAAGTGATATTGAGCTTGCTTCGTTTATTTAAGTAAAATCGTGGCCTGTTGTTATTATATAAACATGAGAATGACATATTATATTAGAAGAATGTGTTCGACACACTCATTTTGACCATAAACTTACTAAGAACTTGTGCCAAGTCGGCGTAAATTTTTCTGCAAATAAGCAAAGGCCAAACTGTCACGTTTTGACTGCGATTGTTTAAACGTTTATTTAGTGTCACTTATCTGCTGTCATATCGTTTTTAGTTCATATTAACCATTCTGTCTTGTTGCAGATATTTGCATGTTATGCGATTTTAAAAACATAAAAACTGTATTCGCTGAAACGTGTTTCTAGGCTAAAGAATGAAATTCGAATGAAAATGTGATGATTGTCAACTTTTTAAAATCTTGTCAAACTAAATGTTATGAACAAGATAATGCTGCTCGAATTGTTGGAACTAAATTGCATTTTTGTAGAAATTCTATGAAACCAAGATAAAGATGATAATCTTACGTGATATTAGGGTCACATTTTACATACTTTGTGTCCTCCTCTTCTTAAGTTTGCTGGGATCCGAGAATGTTTTGCCGCTCTTGTTCCCCATTTTGAATTGATTTTGTAAAAATAAACAAATGAAATTTTTCACATAAACTATTTTCGCATATTCCACATTCGCTGTTAAATAAAAATCACAATTTAATTGTTTTTGATTTTATGTGCGACACAAGAAAATCTTCACTTATTGATATTAATTGAACTTTCCAATAAATTAATAAAATTGGCTTCAACAATTTCAATTTTATGTTTTGACAAACCATTTGAGATTTGTTATTAATCATAGACCAAACAATATAAACTCTTCTTAAAAAATTGACACTAACACCATTTGCCTCGATCACTGATAAGCCAATCCGGAGAGAGTATCTTCCATATCCGGGTGATATTCAGAAGATTATCACGATAAAGTGATCTACGACTTTCTTGCTTTCAATCACAACAAGACTCCGAGTTGATTTAACAATTTTGAATAATTTTTTTCACATGAATTAACAACAAACCGATGAAATCACAAGACAAACTGTGATTTTTCTCTTCTGACATCATTTTTGCGAAAATACCAAAGACGACATTCACTTGACACAGTGTGACTTTTGTTGGGTTTCCGGATCATTTTGTGAATTATTTATTTATTTAAAGAAACAAAAAAAGCACTTATAGTATAACAAAAGTGTCACATATCTGCTTGGTTAAAAGTGAACCACCTTGGAAGGTTTTCGAAAAACTTAACTTGTAGAACGTTTTTTTTGCTGTTTGAATTTTGCATTGAGGGCAAACTCTAAACTCGAAAACTTACATACAGGTAAACTAATTAGCGATAAACTCTGATAAATATTAACAATTAAACTGTGCACTTGAATTAATTGAGCCGCGACATGAGCGCAATTCACCGAAACGTTTTTGCCTTTATTTGCATAAACAAACAATTTTTTCTGTTGTGGGTTTTTGTTTGAGCAAGTGCGGGTGGGTTGGTGCTCACTGATCGCGGTGGCCGCACTGATCTTGTTATTTTTCAAAAATTGAGACGTGTGTGTTGCCAAATGCGAATACTGCTGCCTGTATACCTTCCTCGGAAGGTAACTTGAGACTACTGGTCTGGTGCTAGTCTGACGGATTCAGATATCAACAGCTCCCGATCTTGGCCAAACGATCGATAGAACTCGAAATGAGTTACAGTGACGTCGACACTACTGATCGCGACTTTGCTGTGTTGACGTCTGATGGCAGTGATGACAGTTAACTGAATTTACTGACAAAACTCAATGACAGTGACAATATCCACATTGACTGCAACAGTACACACTTTTATCTATTCGAAGGGGCACTCTATGGGGCTCATTGTACATGCAGTTTGCGATCGTCTTATCTTTGTCGCTTGTTTTGATTGGTCTGTAGTCACGTCAATAACTTCGTTGTCTCTTTTGAGACTTAAGACTCTTTTGGGTTTAGTTATTTTCATTTTATGTGGTTGATTTGATGTGATTCATATCCTATGCGAGAACACTTTACTCACTCAACGAATTGAATGTGATAATAAAAAAATTTAAAATTTTATGCTTCTTCGAAACTAAATTGATGTTCAATTGAAGAGTGTCAATTGGCTTCTCGGTTTTTAAAAAAAAAACAAACCAATTTATGTTTTTGTTATGCTTCTATTTATTATCATTTGGACAGATTTGTATATGTCGCACAGAGTTTTCTGTCTTTGCAATCTTTCTTCAAGTTCTTTATAATTAAGCGAAAGTCAATAGCGTCATTTAAATGAAAAGTAATTGTCCCAACTGTGTAGCAAAATACAAATCCTGATCAGATCTTGGTGCTGATTTGATTTTGAAAAATATTCACAGGACAGCGTGGATATCTGCTTGTCACTGGTGAATACGTTTAATATATTTTTATAGTACAGTAATACCTCATCTTACGCGAAACCGAAGTTACACGATTTACAAATCTCGTTCATTCGTCTTTTGTTTGAACGTCACAGAACTCTCGATTATCGATTTTAGACCTACTGCCTCCAATACACCTACACTATTGTTCAGTTAATGTACATGTTCGGATTTGTCGCGCGGAATCAACGCACAGCTACATTTTATTTGGTGTTATGCATTTATTTCTTATCCACGGACGGTGTGCCTGTTTGTTATTACATTTTTACAAAACGACTTACGCGGTTATCGTTCAGTCCCACCTATCGCGTAAGTCCGGGGTATTACTGTATTAGAATTATGTTACATAAATTTATTAGAATACACGTGACTATTATTGTTATTATTGTGATGTAAATATTGGCAGTTGTTTTCTAACGCATATCTTAATGTAAACGTTCTGATGGATGTATATCACTTATAAAAAAAACGTTCATACTTGTGTTTGTCATGACATGTATATATGTATGTAGGTGACTTGACAATTACTTGATCCTAAGGACTACTGCGATCAGAACTCCTTGAAATTGTATGTAAATTTTTAGAATATTTCAGAATTTGCCACCGTACGTTTTTGGTGATATGAAAATTTATTTAATCTTTTTGATGAAACCCAATCCGGTATAAAACCTTTTATTGCGTTCTTTTGGTTCCATTCAAGTTTTAGCATAAAACATTCCATTTAAATTTTTTTTTGTTTAGAATTTAGCTTTATCATGTGAAAAAATTCATTAAACTTTCGTGCTAACTGATACCAATGATACTTTAAGCTTTAACAGTTTTTTACTTGCTGGTAGTGCTGCTGTTATATTAACATTTACCGGTTGGGAGTGGATATTTCAAAAATTTTTGAGGTCAATGCTTCAATGAT
The DNA here is from genome assembly GCA_963971475.1 of Chrysops caecutiens. Lineage (NCBI taxonomy): Eukaryota > Metazoa > Arthropoda > Insecta > Diptera > Tabanidae > Chrysops > Chrysops caecutiens. The sequence goes on from OZ020569.1 coordinate 52,809,272, forward strand.
TTGTTGATTTTGCGAAAAAAGGCTTTAACGCGTTAAAATGGTGTTGAAACATGTTTAAATACCACTTCAAGTTTATTCTATCATTTAATGCAGCAATTTGACATGAATAACATCCGAAAATATTATGCAGGTAAACACACCGGTGTACTATTACAATGAATTATTACTAATGGATTTGAGGTTATCACAACGCTACGTGTTATTCAATGTCAACCACCAGTGTTTGCACCGAATCCTTCAAACTAGTACCCTAGTAAATTAAATATGGAAGCTTCACATAAGCCGTGTTCTTTTGGTCAAGTAATATGTGAGGAATTTATGCAACCAAGGGCTAACAAAATGGAAAAAAAATCGAAGAAAGTTCATATAAATGTGAAGTGAAGTTGGTCAAAGTTTGTAATCTATCGAGAACAAGTCCGGTGCGTTCTTTTACTACTTTCGTTTTGTACTCGATAACGATAACCAAAACAACATGGCTAAAGATAGCATTGGAATTTAGTTAATGATTCTTCCTGCATCACTCTTTGAAATCGAAGAAAAAATAATTTCAAATCGTAGAACGAAATGTGGTAAACTTGAACCAAAACTTCCTTGACTTTTAATAAGTTAACTACTATATTAATATATTCATTGTAACAAAGTAACTAGACATTCGTCGAATGGACTATAAGCAATCAAAACTCAAACATTATTAAAATCATTTTATTAATAACGGAATTTTTCCAATGGCTCGATAGTTGTGTTGCTTAAGAATTAAATAGGAACAATATATAAATTGTCAACATTATGAGAGCCACAAATAGCTTGTTCGCAATACGGTGCTTTGTCATCATACGAGATTTTGACCGACATTTGACGACGGATTACCTGCAGCTAGCGTTCTAAGTGTGATCGTAATTGCGTCCTGCGGTACACGAATTATTCAAATTATGAAAATAAACAAAAGCACGTGGGCGGAGAGTGACGATAACCATCCGAAGTATAGTTCCGTTGGCGGTCAATGGACTAATGTGTAGTTATGCTTATGACTTATGCAGTGTCTTCAAAGAAACGAAAGCCTTTCTGGAATAAATATATCATACAAACTTCTCTACATGCCCTGTTTTCCTTACTGACGAGGTAATGGTGTCTTATGTCTTGAAAGAGGATTACCTTATTTACAGAATGAGATAGATCTATAGAAGACACATGAGTACTAACGTCTGACCTCATGATGGCTTGTTTGAATCTGATTGCCACGAAACCCAGTGCTTGAGCTAATTTTGATCGCCATGCTTTTTGAGGACTTATACTAGCCCATTTATAATTAACGATGTACACGTCGCACGATTTGAAATAAATATATACCAATGAAGCGTACTCAAGAATAACCTCGCTAATAGCTCACCAAAACCTAATAAACTTGTTTTAAGTCTTTCTTGTCGCAGTTGCCAAATAAAGATATCAACTACAATGAAAACAGTAATCGCAGTAGTCTTTAGTTTGTTTGGTGAGTTTATAAAGTATGTACAATACTTATGAGTTTTATGTGAATCTAAAATTACTCTTATTTTAGTATACGCCGCAATGACTTTCGAGTAAGAGGAACTGTTTGATAAATGAGTATATAAAATTTTTCCATAAAATACCTTTTTTTATATTGAGTAATGGTAAACCTGTTTGATTTTAACCACACAATAGAACGCAGTTTCATTTCAAATTAAAATTAAGTTTCAATTTTCATTTAAAGCTTTGGTATTTTCCAATAGTGTGGATGAAAGACTTTCTTAAAGTTAATACTTAGTAGAAAATAGGTTAACAAGAATTTTTTAGTATGGATGATTTTGGAAATTAAATTTCTGACTGTTTGATCCTAATCCTGGTACTTATATAATATATAGCATGTGTAACTTTTTTTTTTTTTTTTTGAAAAGTTTTATTCCTTGACGTTTTACACCATGTGACTTATATCTAACACGAATAATCTGCTAGCCTCAGAAAAATTTATCGTACTTAACAGTTAGTTTTAACCTATCTATATCTAAGTACAAACGAGCATGTGTAACTGTAGGTGACAGCCAATATATAAATCTGACAATTTATGACTTTTCCACTCCTCATTTTTAAACCCTCAATGTTGACTTTCTTTTCAGGTACTTGTGACTTGTTCAGGATTGTATAATTGAGACGTTTCCCTAAAAACGACGAAAACACTTGGTTCCAATTGATTCTTTTCATTAAATTCTGTTCAGTCGACTTTTTGATGCGCGTACATAAGTTTTCAAATTTGATTACAGAGTTAATGTAGGTGTATTGAGCAGTTCAAATACATTTTTATAAAGTCATACAAACAATTTGAACAATTTGAATTTCAAGATCAACTCTCCTTTGAACTACAACTAGCCAGAGCAGCAATATCAAATTCGTCCCCAACTGACACAAATGCTACCTTCATACTTAGAAGAAAGAATTCAAGGAGAAATTTAAAAGCACGTATTACCGTAGAGAATAATTAAAGCTGGAGCAGGAGGATCTATCTGTTAACGTGTGGAAGCCTATCTCTTAACGGCGCTCACATTCCTTGGCAAGTAAGAGTCAATATCTTGGGAATCACTGTCGATTGACTGACTTTGCTTTAATAAATACACGAAAATAACCTAGTCCAGAATGCTACACTCCTGATACCATTGCACTAAAACCAAAACGATGTCCTAAGAATATAAGCTGCTAATACACAATCAAACCATTAGGCCCCACTTGTAGAATGACAGCATGGTACTCAATACAACAGCCAAATTCACCTTTATCCAATTAGAACTTCTTCAACGAAATTCAATTGGAGCTTCTCCAAAAACAATAAAACATTGGTCTTTGTAAAGTCGACGCTAATCCTTAGCATATACGGAAATCAAACGACGAGCATAGGGATCTTTATACTGAACCAGTCATGCGACATTTTAGAGACCGTCCACTTAAATTATTTGACACAAAACACAGCTCCACAAACGAACCGCTAACCTAAGCACCACAACCTAATGTAAACGCCTCTGAAACTTACTTAAACTCAAGACAATCTGCTAACCGTACTTAACTGAGAGAGTAGAAGTGTACGACCCCTACCGCAAAGAAAAGGACAGAGTTCCTTGGCAGAAAACTCACCGGTATATCACCTAACAAGCTAAGGACAGCTGCAAAGAAGGCTTTCATTGTAGTTGATATGTTTATTTGAAGAATTTTCAAAGATTGATTCCGAATATCCGCTTGCGAGGCTTTTATAGCCGCAAATTTTCATGTGATATACTTCGTTACTTTATACTTCGTTATTTTTATATCTCATTTCATGAACATAGTAGTACTCGTGGAGCTTTAAGGACCTACAAACTTCGCCTCCATATTACAAATTTTTATATACTTACTGTCATGAAATAAGTTTTTGGATTCTGTGACTTAACATTAGGGCATGTTCTTGACGTATGTCTGATTGATTCGTTTATCCAGTTATTTACTTAAGCACTTTGAAATTCGCAGGTATAAGCACCTTACAGAAGGTATTTCTTCTGACAGCCTTTGCACAATACCGCAATCAACTATAATGACGACCATGAGTGATATACGGAGGAAAAATTATAAGTATATTACTCATATCTGTTAGAGTCTTGCATTTTAAAGAGGAGGAATACGACCGAGAAAGTTGTTAACTCTTTGTAGAATGAAAGAAAATTGTTTAAAATCAATATTGTGGGTATAGGTGTCAAGGGCGAGAACTTTGAAGGACAAAATATAGCAAAACTTTCTTAATCCCTTTCGTTATAGAAACAAAAATATTTCTAGGGTATGTATACCATTGAAACTACCCTCGTAGACCCAAATGACCTGGATATGGTTTCCCTATTGCTGAGTTAAAGGAGCCTTAAGGCATGGAAGAGGATTAATTAATAGAAGAAGATAGAACCGTTATGGACACATGTGCAATGGACTGCGTTCATATGATTCATCTCATCCCTAGGTCTGCTCCTCGGAATAGAGTTACAAATTCTGAAATTGTCTTTTTGAATATAAAGCTGTACTGAACTGTTACGTTCAAGGCTTAAGAGCTTTAAATAATAAAAAAGAAAACAAAGTGTTATTTATTTGATTTCATTTTGGTTGAAAGAGAAACGTTCATTCATGAATTTTATTATCGATTTGGCAGTAAATGTTACTAGTACCAGGTACGTGTCATGTAAGCAAAAAATAATTTTAATTTACTGTTTGAATCATTTTAAAAACATGTTTTGCAACTTCTACAATCTGTTTAAACTAGAAATACAAGATCCTAGCCAACTAGCCGCCCTCAAAGAATTTCAAAACAAACTTTAAACACCCCCATAGCTTTGAGCAAAGTGTTTAGCAATTTATAATATTATATAGTCTAGCACTTGTGTAACATGTACGATATGACATCCCCTGAGGTTTTCGGGCTACATATTGCATCTTGGATAACATCAACTCTGACTGTTGTACAGATGCTGTTAGTGGTTCTGTAGCTATCTCCATAGCGTCTCTGCACGAAATTGGTTAAGGCGATACATACTTTCTGTACTTTGCTTTTGTTATCCCATAAATGGTTGGTAATATTATGTTGATTAATTTATAGTTGGATTAAGTCTCGTGCTGAGTTACCAGTTGTGGTATGGTATCGAAGCAGTAGAACTTGTACGAACGTAAAAAATAACTTGATAAATGAATATCACTCATAAGTCTGTATAACATATTTAACATATATGCTGGCACGAAGAGTAAACGACTTCAAGACACTTAATTAGATTTTAAACAATTTTCATTAACAACATGTGTTGCCATGGTTGGTTCAGATTTTTGTAAAGCCTGTAAGGATTAGACTAATACACTTTTGATTCATTTAAATTGGTAGTAAATAAGCAATCTTCACCATGCGTTCAAACCACTTAGAGGTTCGAGAACCTCAAATTTATATTTTGACACGGTTAAGAATTTTTTGGGTACAAAGTTTGCAGATGCCAATGTGCCAAGTGCGGGTCATGGTTCGGCTTAGACTATTCCAAAAATTGCCTCTCAGTCATCATTTAGCAAACCGGAAAGTAGTTTACCTGGTTCTAATGTAGCAATCTTCAAATTCAGAGATTTATTAGGTTAATTCATATTCTTGTCGGACGCGTTTCTTAGTACTGGAGAGAATGGAAGATGCTATGAAACCGCGATTTTTATACGAAGTTACGTAAGTATTGACGATTCAAGAGGCAAATATGTGACACTCAAATGTAGTCCGAAGATTTCTCTTTCAAAAACTATAAATCAAAAACTGCTATCTCTAATAACACACTAAGCAGGACTTGATTAGCAAGTCAAGTTCTTGTCAAGCTGTGGTATAAATAACAAGATAGAAATAAAACCGATGAAATTATAGCTTCCTTGCATGTGATTACCTCGTACAAGATACGATTAGCTACATGGTAGAGGGGTATGGGTATTTAATTACACGTGAAACATGCAAAATCAGAGTGTTGCCTACCAGGTTAACCTGACACAAATGGAATGGATGCCTGGCAGATGTTATTGTGGCTAGTCATTGTTTCCATATCGATAGTTGAAAATATGAGGAACTGTTCATATAATGACGTTCGTATATAAAATAAATGACAAATGTTTGTTGACTTACCCTCACTGAATGGATACAAGCTAATCACGAACTTACACCTTTTCTGTAGTTCTAACAACACAGGTGATATACCTGCAATTTATTTTACAGATGGATAATGATATTAATTCGATATTGAGACGTGATAATGACACGAATGAACTCAACAACATTTCATTAATAACGATATGATACACACAACAAGAAGCTTCTATCACATTTCATATGAGCTTCTTCGGAGAATCGGACATTATAGCATAAGAAACAAGAAACACACAAAACTAGTTACACGTATCTACTAAATATAGAAACAAACAAACATGACTTGGTTAAGCTAGAACGATATACATGTGTGAGGCAACCATGACGCCGCCGTTTGAACTTCCGACACGTCTGTGAGTCAATGTGACCGGAACCTGGGATGATGCTGTACCACTTTAGCGAAAAAACACGTTTTATGCTGGTTACTCTTTAACCTAAGCCTTACTCTAAACGAACGTCTTGGAAGTCTTTTAGACCTCAAGTGACTATCGATGACTGTCGAGTTTGGCTTTGCAGAATTTGTAAAAACTGCGAAGGCACACTTGTCGTCATCAACAGAGGACATACAGTGTAAAGAGTGTAAAGTAAGCTAGATATATAAATAGATAACTGCGAAATGTTTCGAGCCAGGTGAGCTCGGTAAGCCAACTAATTCCAGGTAATTCCTTCTATAATTTTTGGATTTATTTTCTTCTTTTATTTTATATACTTTTTAGGTTTTCTCCATATAACTTTGCTACAAAACAAGATGCAACTAACACTTAGTACTCCCTACAGAATGTCTTAGAGGCTGGATCTTGAATCTTGTTGTGGACTTTTGGTCTCTTTTGGTTTGCAGAAAATTGACACAAAAACAGGCCAAGAATGTATGCAGAGGCGTAGTGAATCGAGTCTTATTAATGAGGATTGTGTGGACACCTTTTTCACTTTCAAACTATGTGGTATCAACACTTTGATCACAGTTAAACTGGATCAAATGTTTTAGTTGATCTGTTTGATTTTTCTCCAGGTAAGTCATTTTTTATTTAAGATTTAAGCGATTTCTGGGCAAAATTGTTGTTGTGCTCATTATTTTATTCGTCAATAGTTTCCCAGAAGCTAATATCTAACGTGAGAAATCAAAATGGCATAAATGTAAAAAATCTTGTAACCATTATCGCTTAGGTTAGGAAACAAAAAAATCAAGTATTTTTCAACCAAAATGTGATTTCGGGTCAAAACCAGTTATCTTTTCGGCAACAAGCACAAGACCTACGAAATCATTAATTCATCTCGACAGTTGATACAGATTTGTTGAGATCCAAGTGTGAAACCTTCTCTCAGATGAAATGTTTATTGTATCCACTAATGTCGAAATACGCAACTTTTCTCATTCATTGAAGATAAGAATTCGACATATAGAAATCCTTCAAACCACACTAATTTGCTCGCACCAGTGTAATAAACTTTCATGTATCAACCGTTCCTCGAGGAGAAAATTCCTTAGTGAAGAAAATTAAATAATTTTTCGTCTGATTTCCGACTGAATTCCGTCTGGTTTCGGTCTGCTAAAAAATTTCCGCCTGAATTCCGCTTGCCTTCAATTTTACGGATAAATGCTCGATCGGATTCCGACTCAAGTCAGTTTTCCATCTGATTTCCGATCATATTCCGTCTGATTTTTTCACACGGGTCTTTTGAGCGCAGTGTTAAATTCTGCACCAAAAGTCGTCTTGATTTTGTAATTTCCAAATATTTTGTTTTCGAACAAGACTCCTCGTATCTTAAGCAATGAACTCAAATTAAATTGTCTACCATCCTTATATCATTATATGAGGATACCAAAATTTTACAAATTTTCAGTCAGGAATGTCTTCGATTCTCAAAACAAAGTACTGTTTAATTCACCGAGTAAAGATCCGACCATGTTTTCAAAAGCTTGACTTCTCTACTTCCCTTAAAATAGGTGGATAGAAAAAGTGTAAATTTCACTGAAAATAACCCACGGTAGGAAATATAACGCTGGAGTAACAGTGAAATTACGCAAAAACGGGAACCATACATTTAAATATCTCACATGTACTTAAAAGTTTAAACAAAAATTTTAGTTATTATATTATACTACTGCTAAAGGTAGTAGGTAAAAGTTTATATTGTTGATTGTATCTTGAATACAAATACATTGTCAAGTATTTTAAATCATTTCTTAAGTGAAACTATTAATAGCTTATATGTAATTGTGATTTGAAAACAAGTTCATAAATCAAATTTCCTGATTGGATTTCTGTGTTCAACACACAAAATTAAGACTGCCCGCCCACAGCACAAGAAATTTGTAAGCATAAAATCTTAGTATAAACTACATAATATTTATAGTCATTCCTGTCGAAAGCGGCAAATAAATGTATCAAATTCAATTAAAACGGTAATCGACTTCACCCTTGGCATAAGTTTGGCGAGTTTCCAAAGTAATAAATCGATCAATGTTTCGGCAATCAAGCATTATCCTTATTTTAGTCTACGCAGCAATGACTTTCAAGGAAGAGGAGTGGGCAGCAGGTCCCTAAATTTTGCTCCTGTTGTTCTAATGAAAAAATTAAGTTTGTCCATAGCCTTAATTCCTTGCCTTAATTCTTTTTTATCAATTTTATAAACCTCCGTCTGTAACATGTACCTACATATAAGTCAAGAAAAAGATTCTTTTCCTAAAAATGCTTTTCAACATATATTGAGCAATTGTTTCGAAATATTGTTTTAGAACCTTGTAACCTTCTCAAATCTGGAGATTTCACGAAACTTATTTGTGTTAATTTGCTTTTCGATCTTACAATTGTACTTATACCACATTTCCTCTAAAGACATTCCTGGATACGTATATACATACTTATATTTGGCTACAAAGAGTTTTATTCGAATACAGATATGGTTAGGTGGGGAATTGTTTCAAAAGAAAATGACATTTCATTGATCTTACTTTAATTTCAATTTTTAATTATATCAAAAGCCTTGACATTTTCCAATAAAAACCATAGATATTTGAAACATTTTCTTAAACTTAATACCTGAGAAAAAAGTTGACCAGAATTTTTGAGTAATGGATGATTTTGAAAATTAATTTTATGACCGTTTGATCCTAGTCCTACTCCTACATAGCATGCAGATTGGGTTTTTATCATAATTTTTACTAACAAAACTGTTATGTTCTGGTTGCGCTACACTAACAAAGACGACATACTTGAAATCATTGAAAATCTAGGCGTCTTGAAAACTTCATACTTGCCATATCTATGGGGCAACCGGACTACTAATGGTATGAATATGGAAGTCAAGTAGTCTGGTTCATAGTTTGTACTACTACATCCAGGAGGTTTTGCTACGGAGACAGTGGGTGCCAACGGCATCTACCGCAAAAAAGAAGCCAGAGTGCCTTTCGGCACTCCACGAAGGGGACAGCATGCCTCTGATCCCTTTGAGCTTACCAAAAAACAACAAAACATAATTTCCTAGAGGGACTTTAATTATTCATTGTCTCAAAAAGTACAAAATTTAACGTACTGCCCAGTCCTCTTCCTCCAAAGCCACAGCGACGTAAACTGAAACAAGGTTAATATATCACTTTATAAAATCACCAAACAAGCTAAGGACTGCTGCTAAGACGGTTTTCATTGTAGATGTTTTATTTACTTGGCGATTTTCCAAAGAATGATTTAGAATACATTTCTGCCAGGTTTTATACCAGCAAATTTTCATGTGATACTGTAGATCGTGTGAGAATCGTTTATACACTTTACATACACTCGGAGAGTAGAAATGGAGACGAGAACCTTGAATTTAAGTCCTAATCTGACAATGAATAAATAAGATTAGTCAAAAAAATTATGTTTTTTTTTATTGTATTGTATGATTTTGAAAACCTTTTCGTCATAATTTTATATTAAGCCTTAACTGTCAGCAATATAATACGCGAAATTTGTTTTATCGAAATTGGATTTCATATTTTGCGGCATCATTTCCTTCTTCGTTGAAATTTCGAATTTTCAATGCCTTTGAAAATGTTAGCTGCCAAAGTTTTCTTGTGAACTATTAATTATTTAATTTGATTTAATTCACAAGCTGACAAAAGCCTGCAAACTTTTCGTAACGCCAACGAAATCTCATGTATCTGTCACGGATGAACAGTTGAGCCAAATTCAATTATGTAGCCAAGTCAACATTGGCTTCCATCATCCACAGGGTTTCCCGTCATAACATCAAAATTAGCCACGTATATAGTGAATCTATCGCAAACTTCACTAATATGAAAGGAGTTCTAAAGAGATGAATTGGTTTACAGTCTGCACCATATGGTTCCATGTTTCTTGGAAACTTGCACAACTTGTATACTTTACTCGTTCAATTTTGTAATATCTTGAAACTTGGTTAAACACAAGAATCCTTTCATGTGCTACAGAGGACTCAAGCCATAATGTCTACACCATATAAATGTTTATGCAAACATGAATTTTGTGCCAATAGACTGAAAAAGGATGTTTGAATTTTCTTCATTCAGACACATTTTTCAATTTCACACTTTAAACTAGAAACAATTCTCAGCTGTTTGTTTATATAGGTAAGACAAAGGAAATGCGCTTTATACTTGACGATTCTCGATTCTACCGAATCCTGGCATTTAATTCAACCAAGAAAATCTACTAAATTATTCCATTTTTAATCAAGAATCTCCAATATCCGGGAATATCTGCTTTCGCTTTTTCAACTTTAACTTCTAGTAAAATCTCTTCTACTTTAACTTCCTTTTCCCGAAAGTAGATTTCTTTGTAGACTTTCCTGCATGAGCGAGTACCTTCTTGAAGGAATAGGAAGCGAATTGCAAAAGAGGAAGTCATTTATCTTCTCCTTTGAGTTGTGCTGTATGGAATCTGGATGGTGGTCTTATGGTTTGATGGGATCTTTTTATAGAACGCGAAAGGAGTTCCTGTTCCTGCTCATACACAAGGTAGTGTTGTCTTGAATCGTGGTAGCTTAGTAAATTTAATTTGGTTCCTCTACTTTGCTCAGTAAAGAAGCATCTAAAGTAGTTGAATCCAGATAAACTCTAAACCTAATATTCCTTCCTAGCAAATGTTCCAATTTTTCTGAGAAAAATTTCTATACAAAACAAGATTCCGTTCATTGCAGCATCAGGTCATGAGCTCCAGGCTAACGTGAAAAAATCACTTGAAAATTCTTCCACTTATAAAATATAATTTCACGCTGCTCAAGGTATTGAAGTTGAAATTAAACCGTTCCCAAAGTGTTTCCTGGCTCAGAATACATAATTCCTTTTTATGCACAACTTCATCTTCACTCTTCGCCCATCCCTTGCTGCCAAATCCTTTCCGTACATCACATCAGGAATTAACTTCTGTCTGTATCATCATTAAAAGTTTTCAACAAGACCTGGAGGAGGAGAAAGCTTGGATCCCAGAATTTCCGAGGCACTAAAGCGTTAATTTACCTTACTAATATTGAATCCTTGAATGAAATCAAATTTTCTCTTACAAAGTGTTTAATAAGAACTGAGGCGATGCTCATATTTTAATATAATTTTTAAATAGTTTTAAAAATTTTAACGATAAAATACATCAAGTAATCTTCTTCGGATATTACACAAACTTATAAACTTCTAGGTTGAACAGTGAAACCAAGAACGACTTACAAAATGCAACTGGTGGGGAACGAGGTGCTAATTTCATAATAGGATATCCATAGATGCTTCAAATGTTCTGTGGCAAATCAATATTTGAAAAGAACAGAAAATGTCTTCGGGATAGATCAGTGGTTAGAGCATCCGCCCAGCAAGCGGAAGGTGCGCGATTCGATTCCCGTTCACGAGCATTTAACATTTTTCTCCTTTCATGTTCCTACAGTTCCATTATTAAATTTAAATTTATAAGCTTCACTGGTGACTATTTCTGCCACAATTGGAAAAGTTTATGTTTAATTAAACTTTTCCTCAGGACGAGTGTCTTTTTAGGAAACAGCCGGTGTTGTTAGAGTGATATCAGAAACAGTTGACTCGTTTTTAAATATTTTCGAACTCATAATCAATTTTTGAGCGTTTCATGATTTAAAGTATTTGTGTTCTGATTTCAAAAGCTTGAAGATCTACGCTGATGCAATGGCGGTACTCACAAAAGAGTAAACTCAACAAAATGGAATGAAATCCATTTATATCCTTTTAGCAGTTATTTAAATATCCACATGGTATGTTTTTGGACTTCAGGATCCTTTAGTTCTAGGAAATTTCAAAGGTTAATGGAAGCTGGGAGGGTTTCAAAAACAAGACGAAACAAGTTGATGAAATTCAAATTTGACGATTTCAGAAATATAATACAACCAATTGTTTTGCAAACATTCGTTGATGGAGTTTGTGACGAGCTTATTAAGTGCACTTAAAAAGCTACCATTTCTATGAAGCTTCAACCGATTCTAGGTAAAGATGTTGGAACATCATGGGGCAGATCTAATAGCTGTTTCTGATAAGGACATAAACCTTTCTAAGAACCAATGATGTATTCAAAGTTCATCAAATTATTTCCCGAGGTAACAGCGAAATTAATTATCTTGTGTTTACAAAACAATTAACAAACCTTCCAGCCTGAAAAGAGTGCCTCCAAACAGACACCTCCTTTTATGTTTTCGGAAAGAAATTGTTGATGTCATCAAAAAGTTCTGTACCTTCGAGTACCTTCCTAAGTTTCCTTCAAAATTTTGTGCAGCAATGTCGATTCAATATAGTCCAGGAATTAATTGTCCTAGTATAAAGAACTACTACCACTTGGAAAGAATTTGTGGGCTCATGGCATCCTTTGAAACGAGGCCAATAGTACAAATCAAAAAACGCTCCAAAGATCAACTTTTAGATTGACTTTATTGATTAAATTCCTCAGAGCTCAAAGACCAATTTTCAAATAGAAAGGTTGCTTTGAGAACTTTTATTGAAAATTTTCAGATGTCTAGGGAATTTATGAGTATCTTGTCCAAAGGACACTTCCAATAGGTTTACTTGGAAACTTAGATGCTGTAACAGAAATAGAGTTTGAATGAAATCTACTAAAAAAGGGGAACAATTGGCAAATTACTCAATCTTATAGTTCTACTTCTACTTTAGTTATGATTTGAAACAAAGTAGATTCACTGAGAAGGATAAGTAAGCTTTGGCACAATTGTCACTAGCGTACGAGAATCTTGTTTCATAACTCGCCAAATTGCGATCAAATGTGACTGAGAAATTTTACAATTCTCTAAAAGTATTTGTGTAGTCTCTGTATCTTTCTTATGTAAAGTTGTCTAGCAAATTTGAAAAGATTTAAAGAAAATGTTTCAAATAATGAGGAACCCATTGAATTTTGGTAAAAGTGCAGCACGTTTAAAGTATCATTGCCGGAATATATCAAAAAGTTTCTCCAAACAACCAAAGAGGGCCAGTAATGTTCGCGTTCCAGGCATTTCGAAGGCGGTGGACTCAAATTCTCGTGGTTTAGTTGTGGGCTTATATGCAGATCCAGAAGACAAGTTAGATTTTGGGGTGTTCACAGCAACTGGATGGCGTTACAACCAGAAATGCACGGACAATCGATTGGCAGATCTTCTAAGAACCACAGGACCTATGCCGAAAAGTGGAGAGTGCAGAGTTTTGTTTGATGTGGATAAGAACTTTACAGCAGTTGCTGTTTGTGGTTTAGGAAGAGAATGTATGGGTTATGACTGCAATGAAGAGATTGACGAATGGAAAGAATCAATTCGCCGAGCGTCGGCTATTGGATGTTCTGAGCTTCAAAAACTGCAAACTTCTAAGATATATGTGGAAAGTTTTGGACACGCTGAATCCGCCGCAGAGGGTGCTGGAATGGGTGTTTGGACATACCAGGAATTAAAGAATAAGAAAAACCAGCTTTACATGCCTCAAATTGATATGTTTGTGGAGCCTGGAGTTGACTGTGACTATAGCGGATGGTCTATTGGAATGGAAAAGGCAACTGCGCAGAACTTCACGCGCCAACTTCAAGAGAGACCTGCAAATCTATTGACACCATCGTCGTTTGCTCAGCACACTGTCGAGGCGCTCTGCAAATCCGGCGTCAATGTTGAAATCAAAGTCAAAGGATGGATTGAGAGCCAGAAGATGCACTCATATCTTGCTGTTTCGAAGTCATCGTGTGAATCACCAATTTTCCTTGAATTAAGCTACTATGGTACCAGCAGAAAGGAACAGCCCATAGTTCTGATTGGCCAAGGTATCACCTACGACACTGGAGGCCTTTGTATCAAACCAGAACAGCAACTACAGAAAATGCGAGGTGACATGACTGGAGCCGCTGTAGTTGTAGCCGCATGCCGAGCAATAGCTTGCTTAAATCTCCCAATAAACATTCGCGGTCTTGTACCGCTTTGTGAAAGCTCCATTGGAGCTGCTGCAATGAAACCTGGAGATGTGATCAAAACTATGAATGGAAAATGTATAGAAGTCCAAAGGACTGATATGGAAGACACTCTTGTCATGTTAGATGCGATTCATTACGCTCAGCACTTTTCTCCTAAATTCATAGTTGATATCGGCACAACTTCGAACCAAGTGCAATACACCCTCGGCGAAGCAGCTTCAGCTGTTTTCACGAACTCAGAAGAGTTATGGGAAAAATTCAGGAACGCTAGTATCCACACTGGCGACCGTGTCTGGCGATTTCCTTTGTGGAACTACTTCACCCGACAAATCAAATCTTCAAAAGTGGTCGACATCCAAAACCATGGCTTAGGCAAAGGAGGCGAGCCGTGCAAAGCAGCAGCACTTTTGAAACAATTCCTACCTTGTGGCCAATGGCTCCATGTTGATGCTATGAATGTTGTCGAAACTGATGGCAAAAGTTTTGAGTACTTAAGGAAAGGAATGGCTGGAAGGCCAACAAGAACACTTATTGAATTCATCGCTCAGCTTTGCTGTCCTGCAGAGCACCAGAAACTTAACGAAAAGCAAAAGATTAGAGGAAATTAATTTTATGAACAAAAATCTTTTCTAAATTTAATTATTCATACAATCGAAATTGTTATGGTGTAAATTGTAGAAAACATTTTTTTTCATGAAATTCGAATAGAAAATTTATGTACATTTTCTGGAATATTATTAAAATTGTTGAAGCATTTCAAACCTTGTGCTCTTATTTACCACCAACAGTATTCCTTTTTTAACAAACATGGAAGTTTAGTGTCTTAGCCTCGAACTTAGTATCCAATTAATATCCAATTTTGGAAAGTGACATAGTGGAAACTAATACCATTTTTGTTTACAACATAATTTTTTTTTAATAAAAATAGCAAAAGACACATTCAAAATTTTTACATTTGAAATACCAAATGTCTGGCTGACTTGTGTCGTTTCGTGTAACTTGTATTGTAACCGTTTCATTTTGGAGATAAACGATTAAACGTCATCGTTTATTGAAATCATAACTCATCGTTATTGATTTGATAAAATCAGGGTAGAATTTTTAAAAATTCTTACCTTTGTGAAAAGATTTTTTATTTAAATCCACTACACGTTTTCCTGATTCTATTACCCAAAAAAATGTAACAAAGCATTGCTTTTTTAAGGATGTATGTAACATTTCATCAAACAAATTTGAATTCACAAAACATCCCATGTGAGAAAGCAAAGAATTTTTATTAGGTTTCATATATTCTGTGTAGACTTGAAAAGCTAAGGACCGCAAAACTCGAAAATCATCGTAAACTTCAACAGGATTCTCGTAACAATAGGATATTAACGTTTCTAACACTTCCACTTCCTTCATCCACTTCCGGTTGACGTTGAACAATGTTACGTTCAAGGTTTAAAGGAAGTTTACTTTGATTCATTGTTTGATAAATTGTAATCTCGAATGGAATTTAAAATCCACCCTTAAATCGCATTACCGTCATGTATTCAAATTTTGCCAAACTTCCTGCTATGGATGGAATTATGATTTTGTTGAGTTACAGGATCACGTTCTATACACTGCATTTAATTTAACTCAATACTAGTTTGCATTTCTGTCCTGAATGCTGAACAGGATCAGTAACATGGCAGGATGTTCAAATTTTCTACAAAATACTCATGGAACCAGATGGAATGTGTTGAACATTTATTTGAAAATTCTGCTAATACTCATTAGTCTTTTACTAATATGTACAATTTTATCCCAAAATTAGTAAATCACCTGTTAATAACTCATTAGTTTTTCCTATTATTAAGATACTATGAAAATCATGAAACTCTTCAAATGATTATTAATTTGGTCAAACCAGCTGCTAATGAAGCCATACTCGTATTAGGGTTGAGAAAGTTTTCGAGTTATTGAAAAAATTTTCCTAATGTGAAATTAATGATGGAACTAATTGGGTTATACAATGAGGATTAACTAACAGGGATATTCTTGTGTTGTAATTGATGGTTCATTAACCTCATCTTTTAACACCACATTTTTTGACTGCTATGAAAGTGTCCAAAATATCACTTGGATAATGATAGGGAATATGATATTAGTTGCATTCAAGGAAAACTAAAACTGTTTGTTGATTTCAAGTTGATTATTTTCGAGAATCCCAGAAGATGAAGAGAGTAAAGTTGTTTAATAACTGGAAAAACCAATTTTAAAATCCTATTTCAGCCCTTCAGCTCAAAAACAATATTTTCATTGAAAGACATAATTATCCTTTCTATTTATTAAACTCTCATTTAGCAGCCGAAAGGTAATTTTCCTCTAATTCACCACATTCAACAGCATAAATTGCATATGTCAGACACAGAATACATACATACATATGTATATTTGTATTTCACAAATATCCTTCCATCAGGACGACAATTTGGTCCTTCCAATAGAAAACAGTGGCCAAGCAATTTCATGTTATTTTTGGTTTCATTGTATCACAGGACATTCGCCTAGTGTTCGTTAAAAATTACGTTTTCACGCATAATTTCACAGAATTAATGAGACAAACAGTACAAGGACAGTATACGGCTGCTTGTTTACAATACAAATTGATGGTATACTGTATAAAGTTGTGTTATTTATGAAGTACAAAAATGTCCCTTACAATGTGCACTGTTTGTTTAACATTACGAACGATAGTATGCGGTGCTTACTTTGTTTTATACAAAATGATTTTAAATTCAAAGTAACTTTTGCCACGTCCTCAATCAAAATAATTGCTACCGTTAAACAAATTTTTTGATTCAGAGAAACGCCTTGTTGGTCTGGAGACCTATTGAACTCTCGGTTATTTGAATTTAAAAAAAATGTTAGTTAACATCTCTGAAAAACCAGTCTGAAAACTTTTTGGACACACTTGGCACATCCTTGTCGACACTTGGTAATGAAAATAAATGAAATTGAATTGAATTCCCGTGAAATCATTACTTGCCTTTTTTTGAAATGCCATAAATGAATTTATTTTTTAACTAACTATAATTATGAAAACGCTATGGCAATATATGTATGCATATTACAGTCAAAGACCTGATTCTATTCAGTTAAATAAAAATTTAATGAAATCAACCCTTCGACTTTAATCTAGTTTTTGTGTGAGATTTAAAATCAATATTAACCTGGATCAAATGATATCAGTCGTGATACAGTTCGTGATATATAGTTTATTGGATTCACTATCAATGCAAATGAAAATAGAAAATCTGCATCTGATTTTGGTTGTCTGCAAATTAAGTGTTTGGAAAGCTTTCGTTTATAAATTGATTCAGTTTTGTTTGAACAACTTTTATTGATTTTCGGGTTAAACTGTGAAATGGATTGAATTTGAATTGACACGAAAATCGACTTAGACCAGTCAAATTGAAGTTGGTTGGAACTTTTCCTACTTTATTGCGGGAATGCAAATCAAACAAAACAAATGTTTAACGAGATTATTTAAAGTTTAACATCATAAACTCTAACGACTTCTGTTTAAAAAATTAAAAACACCAGGTCCGTAGGAATGACTGTTTGAATATAGTATGGCCAGGCGTAATGGAGCTAACGATTTATGATGAAAAATAAAAGTTCATTTTGTAATAAAGTGGTGCATGCCATACCCAACATAAGAAAACACTTAAAAATCCATTAAAAAGGTTTTACATGAACACACGGTTATAGTAGAAGAGAAACGTGTAAACTTTGACTTAGTAAAGGAAGTTAAACACATCCTGACTAAAGTACTGTTCTGGAAGGATGTACATCACACTTTGTTCGACTTTTTTGATATCTCCAGATAGTAAATATGTTCGTGGTAGATTCACTTACTTACTGCTCTATAACAGGACATATCTATGGAGTTTATGTAAATACTGAACAACTATTCTGAATAAATTCAAATTGTGTTACGAATAATTTCCACGAGTTTATATCATAAATGATAGAATAAAATGTAACTGTAAAAATTTTTCCCTATAGACAAAAATCTATGGATTTTCCACATGAGTTTCATAGTCTAACTTGTATGTTTTCCATGACAACTTTGCAAGTAGCGACACTTTTTAAAATTCGCTCAACTGCAAAGTTATTTAAATTTAATGTAACATTTAAACTTCAATTAATTTCTAAAACATGTTCGCTCCGCATAATGAAAAGCATTAAAATTTCAAAAGAATCATAAACAAAATTTTATGAAACATATGCAGAGTAACTCTATAGGTTTAAATTGAGCTTGGGTTTATTGAATGCAGGTGTAAATTAATTATACTCGTAAAACCGATTGTAAAGACATCGTATTATTTTTCTTTTGTTTCTTTTTATTTTAAGGATGTTGTAAAGCGAAGTAATAAAATTTTAAATGTTATAACTATGAATTTTCACGCATGAATTTAAATCGTACCAAAAATATCTTTCATGCAAAGGCGTATTGCGGAACATGGAAATTATTTTAAGCAACAATTTACCTCCTTTATCTTAAGGAGCATTAAAGAAATGACCTTTAATATCCTCTCCAAAGTCCAGCAACTTTAACACAACAATACAGGCAGGTAAAAAAGTATAAAGTTTTCATTATCTTCTCTAGTTATCACCTTGTACCAATCTCACCTGAGTAATGAGCACTAATTAATGTTGTTTGAGATAACAAAGCCTTGTACGATGTAATCCCTTGAGCTTCTCTGGTATAATAAACACCATCAGAATTAATGAGAAGCAAATCTTGCCAATCCCAGTCCCTTTATTCTGCTCCATTTCTATGTAAGAACAACAGGATGAAGGAAAACATTATCCAGATCGACTCGCATATCCTTAAATTACGTTTAGCTGAGTTTGATAGTAACGGGGATTTTTACGATAACATTATTTTTAAACTTTAACGATACGTTTTGTTTAGGGGATATCACAATGTGAGGTTTAAATTATGTTTCATTTTCAGATCTAACACAGTAAATAAAGCTGCCCTCAGTTTTTTTTGTATTAAAATAATGGTAAGAGTAATAATTTCATAAGATTTATTTTGTAAGAATAAACTTTGTGCAACTGGATTTTAAGTAGCTCCACAAGGTATTCAAATTAGATCACGTACAAGATATAAAATTTTGTGGAACGGAAGAAAACTTCTGTCTCATGTGCTGAGAAATTAATCATGCCTGACTTTTCATTACAGTGAATTCTAATTCGAGGTGGAATATTTAAAAAGAATAGGTTTTACTAAACTCGAGATCATATGTTATACATTTTGAACTCACGGACAAAAGAAACGCTTCACGATACAGACATACTCTATTAATTGTGCCCTCAGCCGTTTTTATCGCAGTATTAGTGTCGTAGTTATTAGCAATTGAAATCTGACTGTAATTCGTAATACATGAAAGTGTGACCTGCTATCAGTGTACTTAACGTTCGAAAAGACGTTTTCACATCAACAAGAATGACTTATGTATGAAGTTTCACATGTATTCACTGTTAACCATAATATCCAACTGAAATTTGCAAAATATCACTATTCTAAGAATTTTTACGTAAGGAGAAATGTATCCAAACCGGTGTCAACAGGTCACAAACTTAGTAACGTTGCCAGAGCTTTAAATGAACCAGGAAAATTTAAGGTTAATAAATTGCTTAACTCTTTAATCCTGGATATCCTTTCTAGTGGACAAGGGCAGATTGCTGGTAGCTTTTCCAGAAAATGGTTGTTATGGCAGGCCCTTCAGATTGATTTCACAACCTGATTAGGAAAGTAAGCTTTATCTTTTTTAGTTGCCAACTTCATTCACACGTGTTATGTGGTGGGATTTGTTACGAAATATCCTTAATCCACTGGACATATCCAATGTGATAACGACATTGTTACCCATTCCACATTATTTTATGTTGGACCATATTTTAATGAATTTCGGTTAAAGGGAAACTCGTTCTGGTTTTCAGGTCAACTGATAAGCACTTCATGTTTTATACAGAAAAATGTGCCTGTTTTATCAGATTGTTTTTTGGTGATACATAAGTTTGTCTCTTTACGAAGTGACTTTATTCAGAGGATAGCTTGTTAGAACAATGAACAATTTTTAAGGGTAATGAGGCGGTCTATTCAAGAGATAGATCTAATAATCATAATTCATTGAATATTCGGTCAACCATAGCAGAATCTCCTTAAATTGTCAATATTAAAAGTATTTTCGTGTTTTCCAGAGATTCGCGAAGCTGCTATTATTAACATTCCGCAATACAAGTGACATTTTGATACAAGCTTTGTCGAAAATCTGCCAGAATACACACAGTCATTATGAAATTTCCCTGCCCCGTAAAACGAGTCTAGTCGAACGACGAAACAATTAACCACAAAAACGGAAATCCTGTCGCCAATTAAACTTAATGAGGTGGAAGACATTATGTCAGGAATCGTGCTAACTATGCTACAAACTGTATTACAGTGCTGCGTTCACTGAATGGTTATTAAAAATTTTTAGTGTCGGGATATTCTGTAAACTGAAACTTGTTAGCAAATTATCATGTCCTCATACAAAGTGCTAAGGTCATGGAAGTGTTTCCCTATATGTTCTGCATTTCAACGCTACAACCCGTAGGGTTTGTGAACCGGAAATAATTAGAAGTAATTGTTACGAAAATTTAAATTCTGTGTTGATATGCAAATTAGAGAAACACGAATTAGTGACACAATGGAATGGCGTTTTTATGTTATTTTGTTTGTAGAATTGTAACAGTTTGTGAGCCACGAGTCGCATTATTTTAAATAAAGTCCTGGAAATCCAAAAACAAGGATGCATATCATACATGTAAAATTTAAGTTCTGACGGAAAGTGTTACATTAAAATGTCAGTGCTGTATTTTTGTACAATTTCTCGTCAGAATAACAAATTTTAGAGAATAACTTAGTGACGTTTTAATGTTGCGCATCCTTGCAACGTTTATAGAACAAGGACATAAGACTTTTCATTAATTGAGGACAGAATGTTGAGCTAAACTTCAGAAATATTTCTTTAAGAGTGACTTATATTGTCGCTTTTTTTGTCGCAAAAACCATCAAAACAAAATCATGTATTTTGCGGATTTCTTAAGTTGGCCAAAAAGTTTACTCATTTCCAAGTATCGACATTCACTAACTCCTTACCGGAAAATCAGACACGAAACACCATAAATTTTAATATTTCAAAATGCAATAAATATTCCTTCAAGCTCATTATGATAAATTGAATAGCGGCAATACTAGAAACTACATTCATTGCATCTGTGAGTACATTCGAAATCTTTTCGTACTCGACCAACTGAATGCACCTGATACTCCGCATACGTCCGGTGAAATGGAAGTAATTGCATTGAACTCTCGATTTAAGTGATACTGCACTTTATGTACTTGCATGAATACACAGGTATGCTGTACATTAAAGGGTTATGAATTGAATAGAAGAAAACGAAGTGGATGTTGCAGCATTCATATAGGTACATATAAGTATACAAATAACATTAAAGTATGCTTCTGCAGATTTTTGCCACAAAATCCATGTCTCATGTAGATACTGCTATCGCGTTTTTGTATGAATAAACTTGGATATACATTTTTCTCCACGTTGAAGTACTTTTGCGAAAATTTGATTTAAGAACGGATGGTGATTTTCAGAGCGTTTCTGGCGTACTCTACAAATAATGCACCACTGAAGCTTGGAATGGAACAAACTTTGAACTGAACACGGTTCCCACGAAACTACGCAGTACCTACTTAGTAAACTAAGAGACTCAATTTTGTAAGCACATCACTTTTGTTTCGGTGATTTGTTCTGCATGATCCTCTTAGGCTTTTATGAAATACAAGCGAATTGCGTTTTCAATACTATCAGATGATGTCATGGTATTAGAGACTTTTCAACAGGCAGCTAACCCGTTGAACCTATGTACGTTTGAATAAACATATTGTGCAATTTTATCTATTCATCCTGACTCATACATTCGCAGCACATGTGATATAAACCAAAAAGGTTCGCGGATAAACTTTAAATCAATAAAAGAGTAAACTTTTCCTGTGCTCCAATTTAAAATTTCCCTAAATAAACTTTGAGAGAAAATGTTGTTTTCTTCTAAACAAGGAAAACTTTGACAATACCACATTTCACGTTTCGGGATATTTAAATGTCTTACACTTTCACTGGCATCAGGTGTACATTTTCCATCAGTGAAAAGTGGAAAATTTAGCGTCTCTTAAAAAAAAACATTTTCTTAAAACTTTGGCATCAAGTGAACGCGTTGAGTTTTCACACAATTTGTGTTTTCACGTTAATCTACTTAAGAGTTTTCCCTTTACGAATGATTTTCTAACTTGATTTAAAGTTGAAATTTTTGGTTAATCTGCTTCAATTTGTCTCCATGAAGTTATCTTATTATCTAATCAAGCTTTTCCTTATTTACTGCTTCAACACATTTTAGAACCTATTAAAAAATTACTGAAATGTCTCAAAATATTGCTGTATTGTAATTATTACAATTACAAAACCAAATATAATATATTACAAACCATGGAAATTAATTTCCTAAAGTGTTTGTGTACTTTAAAAGCATTCATCTGGACGAATAACCCTCAGAACTATTAATTAAATTTTGTAAATATTCCACCGAACTACATATGCATATATTACAACATCAACACGTTGCTGTTACATTATCACTTGCAATAACAGTTGTTTTCATCCATAAACAAACCTATTCATTACGTTACCAAATTTTGTTAGCACATCTCAAACCACAATTGTCTATTTGATGTGGATATTGTACCGGATACAATTAATTGCTTTTCTAATTTATTTGCTTACATACATTCTAATTATTACTATAGATGTAATCATATAAATAACGCAGTTGTTTCATGCATCAAAGGATAAAGATTAAAAATTAAAGAAACATACCTCGCAATTGTTTTACTGAAAAAAGATATAAAGAATCATATCAAGAAGCTCAAAATCTCACAAGGATAGAAAAAAAATTTACAACAGATTTCATTCCATGAAATGTCATAAGAAAAGCTTCAAAGTTATATAACTAATTGATGAAACCTTTCTTGGTAAAAATCTGGTTTATACGTATGAAAATAAGAGAAATTCAAAAACCCTATAAATAAAGATATGAATATATTTTTAAAAAGTTAAATATGCATCCACGACCATAACCAAACAAATGTCACCAATTATAATATTACTATGTTTAAGGGAGGTTATTAATGGAGGGAAATATTAATTTCTGTTTAAAAATAAATTACAAACCGAATTATGGACAATCCCAGGCACCACTTGTTACCATCGTTAATGCCATCAGAATGGTATATCTAGATATACATTTTTATCCTATTGGGTTCTTCCACGGACATAAATGGATGGCACACACCACATAACACATGGTAGGTATTACAATGCAAATGTACATGTATACTGCGGTAAAATAAAATTACCATATGGCAATATTACATCAAAGACAGATTGCTGCTTTGTAATGCATATACATATGTGGATGAATCTATAAATTGATTTATCGGCTTTATGCCCTTACAATGGAAATTTTTGCAATTAAAAACGTGAAAAATTGCATTTACTACATGCTACCATTATCCTTTTGGTTACCAAACAAAATGATGGCATTATCATTAATGATTTTATTTATAAAGTTAAAATGATAAATTAAACTTTTTGTGATGCCAAGCGGCTATACATAAGCGATACAACCAGCTCTAATATCAAGGACATATATATGAATTCCATTTTAAGGTTTAACTTAAAATGAATCAAGGATAAAGGAACTAAGAAGGATTTCCATGAACCAAATCAAATCTCGAATGCATTATTCAAATGTTTGAGAAAAATACAAGAAAGTTTTTGAAGGAAATCAAGTGAGTTTTATGCAAAGAGGATATCATGGAAATGGCTGTCAAAGAGGAAGAATCCTTCTTAATAATTTATTACAGAAACATTTTTATACAACAGCAATTGAAGGAAAGTTTTAATGACTTTCTATGGCTTAAAAGGTACATTTGTATATAATTTCAATAAGTTTTGCCTTATCCCTTTAGTGGAAGGAATATCCCTTTTTCCGTAACTAAAAGGTTTGCCTTTCTTAAGGTTTATTACCTTCATATTTTACATCTTTAACGTGAACGAAATTGTTAAATGATTTTAGCTTTCTACGTTGCTCAAATGCAGAAATTATTGTGCTGGGGTGAATATAAGGCTTGAGTTGGATCATCCCAGTTTTTTTTTAAGGTTTTATAGATTTTTCGGCAAACCACTAATGTTTCTTATCGTTCGTAAAGAAAAAGTAACTTCCTTTCTGTCTTCTTTGTTAATAAGTCACGATTCGGTGATTGCCTAGACATTTGCTGAATTTCTAACAGAATGTCTTAAGATATAAATGTAAGCTTAACAACTTTAATGAAGTTTAACTTTAGCTCCAAGGAGCTTAAGAAAGTAGATATAGATATCGATCCTTCCTTACGACAGATTACTAAGATACAGTGATACAATTGGCCACACAGGATAATCCCGAACTTTTGAGATGAAAGTTTTCCTTTTTTAAGGATATACAGGATGGAACGAACATTGATTAAGGGATTATCTTTTAATGGAAATTTGAGACTTCTTAGCTCTTGAAAGTTGAGTCAGGAAGTGATTAGGAATATTTCCTGTGAACGGGAGTTCTAGTTATCTACACTGTTGCAATTTTCAAAATCGACTACATATCTAAGAAATAATCGCTTTCATAGCGATTTCTCTCCGAGGGTAAGACGCAATTGATTTAGAATTGCAACAGAAATTCCTAAGATATGGTCAAAGAAAAGTGCAGCTCTAACCACAATTTCATTATACACTTAAAGGATATTCTGATATCTCAAAGGGAAGCATTTCATGAAAGTATTTATTTAATGTGCTTCCGTAAAATTGGCTTAGGATGAATAATTTCAAATCTGAAGAAATATATAGAGTACTACTGATGTTTTCAAAGAATTGAAAGCATGAAATTTTCCCAAAAAACCCAAAAAACGCGATGCAGATCCTACAACATGATGAAATATTCCGTAGCATTTCAACCTTATTTTTCATTCTGCTGAGTCCTGAATTTTTAAATCCAACCACAAACAAGTCATTGGATTTTATCTCTTTATCACATACGACTTTAACGTTACCATAGCTTGATACAACCACATAAAAACTTTCAGACAAATTCGTAAAGTGCCAAAGGCTTAAATAAGCGAATGTTTGTACCTCCAAACAACCACTCATCCGGACAGATATATCTACAAACTTTTCGTAATATATGTTTGAACTTTTTCATTCACATTTTTATTTGAGAATATATGGAAGCTTTTGGGATTTTAGAAGAATATCTGCATAGTCCTTTGTATTCGTCGCTGCTACCTTAAGCAGGCACCTACAAATGTTTTAATGCATCCTTTGCAGGCACAGTGATTTCGATTCTTGTGTGTTAAAGCATTCAATCCTTACATCTGCTATGCGGGAAATCAAACCAAATATCCGCCATACACATACTAATTAAACTTTTAATTCCTGCTATGGAAAATCCAAAATTATCGCGGGTTTTCCATTGGGTTTGATCTCGGCTAATTAAGTAACTTCAATACTCCAAGAGTTATGGAAATTCAAAGGCCACAGGCTATTTATTCCATTTCATTTGCTTATCCGCTCTTCATAATCCTGCAAGCATAACGTAAACTTAGTTTTATTGTACATTCACTGATCCTTGACTCTATTAAACCATTCGAACTCAAGGACCTTTACGCTTCCATTTTGTTCCTTCCTTTAACCACTCGCTTCTTTCTGAAATTGCCTTTCTTCAAACTTTCAAGAAGAAAAACTCAAACTGACATAAAGAAAAGTTTCTCATCATTACGCAATACTTACGACAATGTGCCACTTTATCTTTGTTGTCGAGCTGCAATAAAAGATTTCTGGTCTATTAGGCAAGAAGTTACTGAAGCTTGTAACCAATTTTTCAATGGGCTGTAAGTGATGAATAATAATTTCACTTTTCTGTATTACGAACGGAAAAAATCGATAGAAATATTGTTGAAATTTCAAGGACGATTTTATTGCATTCGTGACAAGGACATAAAAGCCTTTTCAATTGAAATCTCTTATGCAAAGATAATTTTATTTTTGATGTATCTTATGACACAATATAATGTCAATAGCGAAACCCAGTTTTAAAGCTGTTCCCTGAAAAAAGCAGTAAATAAAGTGACACAAATAGACTTCTGTTGAAAATCAAAACGCTTCAGGACGCGAAATATCTCACATATTGAGAATTATAAGTTTAACAATATATAAGGAACATACATACATGTATCTATGGAATTTCATCACATAGCTTAGGGATAAATTTTTGATTCTTGTTTGGCAGATTCAAAATTGGACAATTTTCAAAATAACTTCAATTGATCCTGGCACCAAATTACTGAAGGAAAGTATCATCCCTTAAAAGCTTCATACGTTCAACGAGATCTAAATTGTTTCTTCGTTTCCAAAAACGCCAAGAAGGAGTTTATCCTTGGAACGGAACAAAGAACACAAAAAGCTTCATTGAAAGGGAAATGGTATCTGTCCCATTTTGGATCAGTTGGTTCCATTGAAACCATGAAGAATGTTCACAACAAAAAATGTTATTTGATTCAGAAAATCCCTTTAAACATGTGACTCTATCAGACGCGAAAGGGAATGTGGATGGATTAAAGGAACACCACATAAAAGTGTAATAAAACGAACCAAATTTTCTGATATAAGACGGAACAGTGTTTACACGTAAAGTGCAATATTTGTCGAAGGAAGGATAAATATTTGATAGTGTCCTTTGAAGTCTGTTGTGTTTTCTAGTGTTGACGTTTTACTTTCGGCAGAATCAGGTGAAAACGACATTTTGTATGTTTTCCTACTTTATTGACATCGATACAAATTTAGCAATATTTTTGCCAGGAACAAAAGGATTTCAATTGCTTAATATTTTTTAGTTAACTTCCCAATATTCTTAAAAAATGAGGCACTCTAATGGGGGTAACATAGCGGCGCAGATAATTTATGAGGCGCGAAATTTGAGCAAATGGTTTTTCGAATGAAAAATTAACATCAAAACGGTGATTCCATTCATGGCTACCCAGAGGGAACCTTTTACGAAATCAGCTTTTTCTAGGATATGCTAATTGAATTAGGACAAACCCTAAGGGTGGTGTATAATTAATTTAAAAATTGATTATGGAAAGTGGATACTGAAAATCCCTTCCAGTTGTTTCTTATGAATATTTCCATCAAATTGAGTTTATTAATATATTTGCGCCCTTTTTCGGTTTTAATTATTCCTGGACATGCATGTAAATATGACTTAATTTTTTCCAAAATGGCGTGTTCAAAAACAATTTTCCACACAAAATATTCATAACTGTTGATTCATTTTAATAAGGGTTTGGAAATCGGTTAACACAAGTAACCAGTCCCTTAAACCTTTACTAGTACAAACCTTGCGTTCATTTTGCATATTTAACACAGTCGGAAATCATAAATTATGCGTTACAAAGGGATAAGCCAGTACTAGCTACACGTTCGAGAAGATACTAGCAGTAGTGTGATTTCATAACTCCTTTCTCCTCAGGGGCTTTGATTGAATTATGTATCTCAGGTCGGAAAAGCACTATGTTTTCATAGGAAATCATTGTAATCTTTCAAATCAATCGGAGTCACTTATATCATATGAATATAGAGAATTCACACTTAAAATAACAACTTCATATTCCTTTAAACAGCTTTTAAAATTATATCGTCGGTTTTCATGAAGACTGTATTATCTCAGAAAATGGCAAGTCGAGTAAAAGACGTTTAAAGTTTTTTTGATGTGAGTGCTCTGATGTGTTTTTCTGATGTAATTTCAATTCTCTAGGGGGCCTATAAGAAGTTCACTTGCGGCGGTCTTGTAGAAAAAACCTTTGCATTTTTTGTGAACTTTCTATATAAATAACTCATTTTTACGAAAAACAGAGATAATACAGTCTTCATGAAAACCGACGATATCAATATAAGTAACGAAGAATTCGACATGAAACACTTTGCTACCAAAAATTATTAGCATAATTCATTCGTCTCGAGCATTGTTGATTTAATGAAGTTATTAAATTTATATAATGCAATAAGTTAATAAGCGAGCCACAGAAAGCAAACAAAATATTAACGTTTGTATAACTAATTTACCATAAAATGTTCTTTTTCCTCAGCATATAACACATCTCATACCACATTAAAAATCGTTTCCATAGAACTAATAACACGTTCTGTGTTATAGCCCACAAATCAATAAATGTTATATTACAGCAATTTGATTTATTACTTTATGTCACGACATTTATGTAAGGCATTATATTGTCATTAACGTAAATTGAACACGTCTTTGAAAACTTCAACTAAGAATCACGATTCTTATACAATATATTGTAGAATGTAGGTTGATATCACTTTTTGTAATAACTTCAATTGTTTGTTGGCTAAATATACGAGAGTGTCTGTATAGTTAGGGAGCTATTGTCATCTGTAATTATCATTAATTATAGCTTGAATTTAAGCTATATTCAGTACTTTTCAGTTATTGTGTGATTGGAAGGGAGTATCACTTTAAAACCCGCTACTTTGGACCAAGGATATCATTAGCTATTGTGACAAAGATTCCAGGTTTTTGTTAAAGAAAACCATTGATTAATGTTTTCTGTTTTGTTGTTATTTAAGAGATGTTTACAGCATAAAGAACACAGCTCGAGGGTTAGCTTTTTACATAAAATTCAAATGAGTATTGTCATTAATCACGAAGCTTACTTTCTTTTGTTATCGACGTTACCTCGAGATATACTTCAACAACTGGTAACATGAACTGAATTTCTTTAAACCTAATGAAAAACACAAAAATTTGGAAAAGTTTAGGTAGCGTAATGCTTTTATTGTTTTTTACTTGCTTAATTTACCTGGAAGCTGTTTGGTATAAATAGATTAAGGTTATTTGATAATAAGATGTGATTATCAGATACCACTTTAAATCAAAAATTCAACGATGTTTACTGTACATAAATCCATTTCAAAATATCTTTGTGAAGAAACATGTTAACTGAATGTACTACGAGTATTTCATATTTCTCATATAAGCTGTAACGCTTGTTCTAGCTTATCTTTGGTTCAATGTCTTAACATCAAGGGGTAATATGAAAAGCAGCCTGAAAGGAGCAGGAATAATTAATCAATATTACACCATAATTATTCAAGCAACCCTTAGAAATGATAATGATTTTCTGGAAAGGACTGAAAAAATATTTTAATCAAAAATGTCTGTTTCATAAAAACAAACTCCTTAAAGTGAGAAATTAGTGTCCAGAATTCTTTGTATTTAAGGCTTTCAGATGAAACAATAAACACAATAAAAAATTAAAAGGATACATCTAGCACAAATCCTTAAAAATGGAGCTTTAGCTGCAGGAGAACAGAAGATGCTCAAAAACAAAGAGGATTATTTTAAATCCTTCCTTAGTCAAGGATAAAAGAAATATCCTCTTGCTTTCAACTATAAACCTCTTCAACACCAGCTATCCAAATGAGGATGAGACTAATCCCATATTCATGATTACCCTGTTATCATCACATTCATGATGTCAGGATACACTGTTTCTGGAGTGTTGAATCCTTTTTCTCGGTGGCGTGTCCTTCAGGGATTATTTGTATTCCTCACTTCTTCAGGCTGACTTTTAATTATTAAATGCTTCATTTTTCACCTTAATAACTCACGGCCGTGGCGTCTGTCATTTAAACGTCGCCTCCAATCCAAATATGTGATGGATGCTGCCATCCTTAAGCAGTTTATCTCAAAATATTGTTACCAACAGCTTTTTGTGTTATTTATGATTTTCTAATTATTTTTTGGAAGAGTTTCACATTGAAGATGTGTTGTAGACGATTAAATAAGCACGAACGTCCTTAGGCATAAGGTAGGTAGGACATGAATGGTAGTTTTTGTAAAAGCACGAAAATCCTTTCAAAGGATATACGCCATTATCTTGAGTGATAAATCATTTATTAAGAAATTTATTGCGATAAATTAAACCGTTTGCTTTATTGCTTGTTATGGGTTTCTTGAGATTTCATGTTGTGCTTTAACTGTGACGTTGGAATTTTATGAATAACGAGAAAATTCATTTTGATATTTGTAAGAAAGCTCTTAGCATTGCCTTAGAGCAGGTAGACAGAAATTCGCCGAAAAACCATGACAACATGAAAATTAGCTTTCACTAAGGTTTCCCTTTAATTCCTTACGGTGAAAAATTTTTGGTGGGCGAAGTTTCTACCCTCAAGGACTTCTCATCATCAAGACGTTTTGAATTTAAATATAAAATTAAATTGTTAATGGAAATTGTCGGTCTGAAAATGTCGGAAGTACTTCAATTGAAAGTAAAATTAAGGAAAAAATTGTTTTCTTCTCACTTTTTTTAAAGCCCACCTCCATTACAGTGACAATTTGGAAGAAAATTTTTAAGAGAGGTTATCAGAAACAATTTTTCGCATAAAACTTTCTGAATCGTCTTCGTTTACTTTAATTTTCTACAATGTTGAATTGTTCAAGGCGTCCTGCCGTTAACAGGATACGAAAGATCAAGTCTTAAATTCTGATTTCGATAGCTCTCCGTAATCCTGCCGCGAAAATTTGATTTGTCAGTTTCAGGATTTCAGGATTTCGGGAAATAAGTCAAATTGTAATGTCCTTGATGGTGAATTCAAAGTCCATTCACGTTCCTTGCGTTCAAATTCAATAAAAGTGAATTTTTATTCTCAAATTTTTCCAACCGTGAAGGATTAGTCCCAAATTCCATTACGAAGGACATTTTTGAATTTTGGATTAAAATTGGGTAAGCATGTGCCACGGAATCTCAACACGTCCGATGTTGGCATCTGTTTCACTGTGATACAATTTGAACTCTTACCACCGCATCATTGGTTTTGAAAAAAACTCCAGTTGATATCTAACCATAAGCAGTTCAAAATTATGATTGAAGTTAATTATCTAATAATATTCCACGTGATACTCTTTTGGTGTTGACACAAAATTGATTTGTACAGTAATACAAAAGAATTATTGACAAAGAAATATGTTACTTTGTCTTGCAATTATCCTTTTTTGAGCATTTCGCTATTAGATTTGAAGCAATTCTTTGCACTGTGTTGCACGCAAACGAAGTTTCATCAATTTATACATTGCAAGGAACAAAATGTGTTTGTTTTTGTGACGAAATAACATCCTTTCGTTCTGAGGTAAGGTTTAATTATTGATTTACTTGTTAAGGAAAACCCACATACTTTAATTTAAATTCACCTGCAAGTTTATTGACAACTGTGTTTGATGTTAAAGTACTCAAATTTATATAAAATAAATCACTTCTCACTTTCGACCTTGTTATGCATTCAATGAAAGTTTAACGCTCTACATAAATGAAAGTGTTGTCTCATACAACAGTTTCGAGCTCACGTTATCCATTTGTCGGTCCTTTATAATATAACACACTTGGACACTAAAAAGTTTCGAGAGTTTTCCTCTCTAAAGGTCAACAGGTAAAACAAGTAAATCTTTGATTAAGGCTAAGAGTTACCGAAAGTTCCTTAGAGATGAAAATATATTCCTTTTGTGTTATTAAAACCAATTGATAAATTATGAGACATAAATTCGGAATAATTTTGAATTGAGTAAGGCCAAGGAAAGGTTATAGTTCATCCTGCTAATCAGAATATATTAATGCGACAAAGCTATACAACAATATCATGGTAGCAGAAGGGAACTTATCTCAAACAAAATCCCTTCTCAACAGAAAGCTTCGCTAAACTTTGAAAGATAAATTCTTCCCTAAATTAACCAAGAACGGCAAACGATTAATTTGTCCTATTTGTTATCTGTCACTATCAACTGCTGTCGAAATTTTGCTTAGTCATAAAATGAGGAAAATATAAGGAAAATATAAGATTTAATGGTACAAGAAAGTATGATTATCTAATTACGGAAACTTTTCACTTCTTGCTGAAATTAAAAGTTTACCAGAACAACGTTTTTGTGATAAGCATATCGACGGTAATCAATCAAAACGCATTCAAGGGTTAACTGATGGAAAATTGGTGAACTCAGTCATTTTCGGCTTTTTAGAAAATTACAACATTTTCATTAAGTTGACGCTTTTTATAACTTCGATACCTAGTGCTAAAAGACATCAGATTCGTGTTCATTTGATTCTCAAGTAAGCAGTAAAAATGTCATGAATCAAAGTCCTTATGGAATCCCAGAAGCATAACAGATAATTGCTTTTCAAACTTTGATGCTTTAACTAAACGCTTTTTCTGTGCCAGATTTTCTATCAACTTTAACAGAACAAATTTGGTCATTTCCGATTCTGGCCATTCCATTCCAGACAATGTAAGCAATCATAAAATCACTTTGAACGACAACATTTTGGATACACCATGGAAAAATGGTCTGTTTGCTTTGAAACCCTCGAGGCAGCATATTATGCTAATATTAAAGTTTCATTCTACATTGCCGATAGCACGAAATTCAATTTATTTGAAAGACTCTTTTTTGTTCAAACACAGAAAGTGTCGTCCATTTTATTTATATAAAAGCACTAAAATTTGAAACATAGCTTCATTTGAATGGGATAAAATCTTCTAGCTTCATAAATGAAATGCAAGTTATGTCTCATTTATATAGAAACTCCATGATGTTAATAACTCATTCTACTGCAGAGGCTATTCATAGTAAAGTGACTAAAAATTGAAATTCTAATTATCTTAAGCCAGTAATTTAGAGTATTCCATTCTGATCTAGCTCAGAACACCTTCCCATATCTTCAAAACTCAAATGCTTCATTTAAAAACCTGAGCATCCTTAAAGGCAAGGAATTGTCCCGAAATTATATGAATTGCACACAAATCTGGGCAAACAAGAATCAATTTCGACTATTGTGTCCATTCTCTAATTGTTTGAGAAGGTGGCTACGAACTCCTTAATTCAGAAATCTCTTAAGGGAGGATGAGTTATTCGTCAAGACGAATATCATTCATGCACCTGAGGGACAAAATGGTTCAGGATAAATTGACACAACTAAACGAGGTATATGAATTTATCTTTTGTGTGTAAAACTACGTTGTTTCAAAATTCTTCATTTCTTAATGTTGTTAAAGGATTATTTTAGCAAGTATCTGTAACACACTTAAAAAGCATGAACAAATAGATGCAATAATACCGTCTGCAAAATTGTAAAGATATGTTAAGGGATTCTTTTAGCAAATATCTGTTACACACTTAAAAAGCATGAACAAATAGCTGCAATCATTATCAATAATTTATACTCGTTCTGTATATAGCTTAACATATTGATTACATTTTCCTACTAATAGCAGCGCATTTTCTTAAAGAGTTGGTAATTACTCTTCCAGTATGTGATAATTGTTATTTCATAACACATACTTATCCGTAACACCTTTCTTGCACAACATTCACAAAACACTTAAATTACTTGCACGTACCTACAAGGGTTAATGTTACAAAAAACTCTTTTGGAAAGCTTAACAAGATTTTAAAAAATTACTTGGCAAATGTATGTGTAGCACATATGCTATCATTTATAAAGAGATGTTGTCTTATATAGTTTGTTTAAACTAGACGCGCGATAGGGCTTCGGAAAATACATTTTATTAGTTGTAAAACTTATTAACATGAAAAGATTTGCACATGAAATGGTTTATCCTCATTGACAAATTCATTGACGTTAACATATTAGGTCTGTTTACGTACGATATTGCAACATACTTGAATCACGAGATTGGCGTTTTTGTACTTTCTCAATCAATTGTTTTGAGGGGATTTAATGTGACGTCATGAAGGGGAAACGAGATCGAAAAATGTTACTCGACAAATTTGGTCGAGTAAAGTCGACGTGCTTAAAAAATTCTGTCACAACTATCAAATTTGTTAAATTTTCAAGTGATTCTGCTGGAGGTTACTCAAAAGCGCTTTTTTACAATTCGAGTAACAGAGTGAAATCAAACTTCTCATTTACTTCGAGTAAAGTCTAGTTAACAAACAGTCTATATAATGGTCTGAAGAAGACAAAATAGTTTGTTCGAAACGTACGTTGCCAGTAGAATTGTAATATTATATTTTTTTAAAAAGTATAATAAATTTAGTAGAAATTAAACAAATTTGTTTGAGTTTATTTACAATGGTGAATATAAATTTCTACCAAGTAGACGTCAAAACAATTCAATATATAAATTGATGTCGTATAAGATATATGGTCATATAAGATTTTGTTGGTTTCAGTGAATCGCATTGATATGAGCCACAGTCCTCAAATTATCATCATTATCAAGACATGAATGGTTTGTATAAAGAATTTCAGATTATTACAATGTTAACGAAATTCAATGATAACTCAACGAACGAAATTCATAATTAATTTTCCGAAATTTTGTATTTCTACAGAATCAATAGAGAACAGTAAAACAACGTCAACAACAATTTAGATATGTTATATGATATTCTTGTTTAATGAGACCAATTATTTTATCGTTCATACAACGCAAATGTATAAAGTTCAAATTACATTTGATTATATGACATACAAAATATATTTTAAATTAATTATTTAAGTTATATTTCATTTCAGTCCGACAGATTTTTCCATAATGAAATTAAATAGATCTTTTTTTTGGTTGGATATGGGGACTATATAATATCATGTGGATATCATTGACCACAATATTTAATATGAAATAGCTGATATCTTGAAGCGTTTATAACATGAAGTTTTGAAAAGAAATTCTTGCCTTCTAGTCAATTTTCAAATGATAATATATCAAATTCGTTTTGCTGAATTTTTGGAGTTACACATCTATTTAAAATCTGTAACTGATGAAAAGCGAAACATAATCATTTTGTGGCATACCTCCCGAATAACACATTCACCTCACGATCCAGCAATTTTTAAGGGCTCAACAAATGCCGGAAATTTTCATATTGAGCACCTTCCATTCAACTCAATTGTGTATTCAATTTGAAATGGAATTTAGTCTAACCAATTAATTGCATTCGTGAGGCCTTGTTCACATGCTGCTATGAACCAATCAACGTATTCACTATCGGTTTCAATGTAATGCCAATTAATTTTCATTCTATTTCAATCAACTATTATTCGTTTTGTTATACGTTGAAAACCAGAATCGTGGAATGAATAACAATCAGGATTCAATCAAATCCTTACCAATGTAAAAGGAACAAATTCGCAAAATACATTTCATTAGTTTGTGATCCAAAGCTTGGAAAAATCAATTGGAATCATCAGGAAGAATGTTCAACCACTTGAAAGTTATTGGAAAATTTGTTTCAGTGATCCTTTCGCATTATTCAGGAAAAAACCAAAAAGCTGTTGAAAGCACGCTAACAAGTCATTAATATTCAGCAATGCTTACAACTACATTTCCGTATCACGATTCAAATGGGCTGACATAGCTCACGCCTTCTTCCAAGTTCTAAATCACACAGAGAAAGATATATTTGCATCTGTACAAAACAGCAATGCTACAACAGGATTTCATATACTAAATGATAATTTACTTCCTTCAATTCCATCTTCATTTTCTACTGTCCCCAGTGAACACAAGTTTATTATGTCCTGGTTAGATGGAACTCTCTCTGGGATAGACCTACAAAATTAAAAGCACTCCCCAGTTCCAAAAGGACTTTTATAGCTTTCATCAACTTTCGTTTTGTTTGCACAAAACTTTCTCCCATGGATAATGCTGGATAATATAAAAAGCGTACCTCATTATTACGGTATTTGCGATGGGATTGCGACGGTATTTCAAGGCGAATAAAAGACTTCTGCTCTATTAGTTCTATATAACAAACACTTTTGAAAATTTTATCATAAATTGCTTACAAAATCCGGCAATTCTGAACTTTCGTCCTGAATCAAAATTTTTTTTCCAAAAACAAGTACATGGACCATCCAACGGAGTTTATTTGCAAGTAATTTTATATGGTATTCGTGACTTTAAACAAGGTCCTGTTTGTCCTGTTTGTTCCTTGAAAAAAAAAGACGTGACATTCTTATATACATATACATCTTACTAAAAAGCCATTTGAACTTCAAAATAAATGAGAAAAAGTTTTAATGAGTTTTTCAAGCTTAGAAGGTATTTTCGGTTGATAATTTTCTCAAGTTAGTTTCGGTATAAAAGTGAAGGAGATCAATATACTTTTCCCTAATTTTGTGCCAGGAGCTTTATTGAATGCCAATCAAAAGTCTCTCCGCAGGAATTTCAGTCTTAGAAAGTTTCTTTGTATTTTTCAAAACTTTCTAACTTGAATTCCTTTCATTCTTTCTTGGATTTTGGGGCTTTGACGTGAATGAAATCATTAAATGGTTTCATCTCTGTGGATATTGACAAAAGGAATTTCAAATATTGAACCTTTTC
Source organism: Chrysops caecutiens (assembly GCA_963971475.1). Classification (NCBI taxonomy): domain Eukaryota; kingdom Metazoa; phylum Arthropoda; class Insecta; order Diptera; family Tabanidae; genus Chrysops; species Chrysops caecutiens. Next base: position 52,845,955 of record OZ020569.1, read on the forward strand.
TGGGGGTGTTGTTTATTTTTTGGAGAGACCGTTTTCTTACCTTTTCCTCATTTCAGGGATATCACCATTAATCCAATTAAGAAAGAGGGAGATTTTCTGATTTTCTTAATCAGTGACAGTAAAGTGGAAACTTTTCGTATTGTTGTTTTCTGCCAAAACTATTTTAGAAACACTCTCAAGGCTTCGATTGATGCTAACAGATGAAAACTTCTCTATAAAAATACTTAGCCTAGTTTTAACATGTCTAAATCACGAAATATACTTTGAAGCCTCTAAAGTGATCAATCACATCACAGTGAACCACTCATAACTATATAGTGTAATTTTTGCCAAGTGGTGACTTGTTGAAAGGAAACTATATCATGTGTTATATTGTAAAATTCAAGGTTTTAAGAATAATAAATTCAAAACAAGTTGATGAACATGTACGTTCTATTTCAAGGAAATGAACTACGGGTTTGTTCTCATATTCCAGTGTTTGTCACATTTTTCGAAACCCCTGTTCTTCAATGTCCTGAATCTCTAGTTGTTTTTCATTTATGAACATGTGAATGTCCTGTGGTAGCTTCCGCAAGCCAAACTGGAACATGTATCCATCACATTGAAAAGTTATTTCAGTATGACATTTGATATTGTTCTCAAGCCACAGAAAATATAAATTTCAACATATAACACAATATATGTTGTGATTTTTAGAATGGCAAGTTTCACAGTATTCAAAGGATTCACAGCTCTGAAATACACCCCGTATGTGACAACATAGAAGTCACAGTTGGTTGTGACATATGACAATTATATGTATCTTGGCTACCAAATTTTCAGGAAAACTTGAAACATTTTTGGAGCAACTTTGAGTTGTTCAGAGCGATAAAATTGCCTTAATTACTTTTGGAAAAGACTGTTAGCTGGTTTCAACTCAGGTGATGACACTTACATCAACAAGGAGCACAAAAGCATGAAACCCTTTGAGTCTGTTAAATTTCAGCCAAATTCTTGCAAAATATTTTGGTCACCCAAAAAAAACATATCTATCCAAATGTGGCTTTAATATAAATTCACTCCTTTGCTTGATCATTCAACGAAAAGCACAACGTTTCAATTGTCCGTTTTAAATTAAGTTTTCCATGGAGCTTTTGTTCCACAAAAGCAATTCTCCTCCAGCAGAAGCTTATGGAATGCCTGAACCGGAACACCAGTTGAAATGTCGTACAACAGCAACAACAAAGGACAGCAAATATCCTCGAGCCATATCAACGAAAAGTCCTTGAAGCTTTTATGAATTAAACTGTATATCAAAGAAAAGCTTTACATAGGATACGGAATTCCTTCCGTAAGTTCTCGGATTCAGTTGATGTCGGAACATCACAACGAAAAGGGTGTTACTGGAAGGATATATTTCGATGGCACAAGGATCATCCTACAACGTGCGTCGTCACTCAAGTGCCGCCATTTAAGTAAGCAAATTTCACAAACTTTATTATCTTTCCCCAGTCGCCATGACTGTTGACTACTGAAGGAGATATCATATTTTCTATACAATTCAGGGGAATCCCCATAAAACGGAATAAGAGTACAATCATATAAAAGGCAGTGTTATTGTGAAGTCACGTGCGAATTTACCGTGATTGTCATTTGTAGTGCGACATGCGACTGTTGTTTTTTCTTATTTCATTCTTATTGTGAATTCTTGTTAATGTATAACAACATGCACATATAAATATAAACTAAATATCCCGTTCAAGATATACATTGTAGCAACAAAATGTGCTTTTATTTGTCACTTGAACTCGTGTAGAAAATTCATTCAAGTAGAAAAAACGTTGAAAAAGTCGCGTCTTTCGAATTTACTTTTCACGTTAAGAGGAAACATTTTTATGATTTTTCCAAGTGAATCACGTACAGGAAATTTATTTGAATTTTTATTTTGAATTTTTTGGTAAGAAAAACGTTAAAAATTTTGCTAAATGTTTATGTTCATGTAGATCTATTTTTAAAGTGAAGTCTCAGAAGTGAAAATGTAACTTATGATTCCATAAAACATGTTGTATGTGAGTAAAATTCGAAATGGAATATTTACTGAAACGGTATCCTTGTTATCATAATTAATTAATAACATGGAAAGTTTCTTGTTACCAAAGGACGACAAGGGAAACGATGTTGTGAATAATTGTTAATTTTAAAATGGGCCATACAGGTTTGAAAGCAATTTTTTAATTAATATTATAAAAGTGAGGGTCAGGATATTAAGTACACTGGTCTAGTGTCCTCTTTTCTGTGATTGTATCCAGACATTCATTGGAAGTGCAAGTTTAATAATTGCGTAGACGTTGAAATTGTTGTATGTTGTGCCTTGTGCACTTTTCCAAGCTCGAAAATTACAATTCTCAATGTAAAATATTCATATAAATTAGATATAAATACCGTAATGTAATATGTTTTCAACAAACTTCTCTGTTGACGACCGAAACGGTTCCACCAAACTAGGGACCATGGTTCTACATGCCATTACAAAATAGTGTAATTTTCATTTATAAAACGTCAGCAAAAATTATTACTAAGTAATAAGTTCTGGCCCCACTTCGGTGTTGAAGCCCTTACAGAAAGGTTAGTATTATACCCTCTTATTTATTATGAAGCAGTAGTGTGATTCGGGCCTTGTCCTTGGCCTTTGTTCGTGTGAAAATTGTAGTACATATTGTAGCGGGATTAAATGGATCAACACGACATTGTACTGAATATTGTTAATATTATAACTCTGTGATTGATTATTTACGAGGACCAAACGTCATTACGAAGGACCTCCTTTATTACGTGCTCTCGACAAATTAGCCTCTTCGTTGATGTTTGCAAAAGGGGTTTTGGGGTTATTAATAATTGCGGCCTGTTTTGGGTTTACCGGCATATTAAATTCGACGACGATGATGGTTATTAATTATTTATGCACAACGTTATGTCAAAATTTAATAAATGCTCTTTGGGGTATTATTTTGCCTTTCGTTTATGGCGGAAAATGCTCCGCAAATTATAGTATTCACTACGATTTTTAATGAATAAGGTGTCGTAACTTCCTTGAGATGATTTATTTGCTGTGTATTGCTGAGTTATGTTTATAGGTATGTGTAGTTGCCTTCTTGTATTGTGGAAATGTGACCTTAATTTTATAGCTAAAACTGAACGCAATAATATAAAAAGAAAATAATTTATAAACAATAACAAATTAATGATTAGATAGCTTTTGAACTTCTCATCACATAATTAAGCAGCATTGTGGATCCACAAAATTTGAATTTTATTCTTTCAATTAGATGCAAAATTTATATGAAGATCATTTGAACTTGCTGCGAATATTTTGTGAATAAATATTTCAAACTGGATATTATTATATGAAAGTAATTATCAAACATGAGAACTAATATTTCCATATAATCATGTCAATAGGTACCTCAAAAATTTACAACACTATACAGCCTTTGGGAATAGAATCCCTTCACGACTAGACTGTATCTAGTGCTGTAAGGCTTCAATTGGTATAACATGAAATCAGTCATGTGCCAATACAAAGGAAATGTTAATGCATATCGAGTGCATATCGATTACTTAATGTGCATAACCAACGGCTAGATTCTATTCATACTATAAATAGTAGGTATTGATACTGTATGTAGATGAAATAAGTTCTATCAGTTTGTAGGGTATTTGGGAATATGCTGTATAAAATGTTCAAAATCACACTACATCCATTGCTTTTAACTTTTTAAAATGTTCAGCAAATAAAATCAATTGATATTGGAAATTTTACAATCTGCCTCACACCACACAACTGCAATCTTGTAATAAAACCTCGCGTTGGCAATTCATACCTTGTAAATTGAATGTAACGTATTTCTGTTTACGATACCTTGACAGCAATATACCATTTATATTTCTGTTCAGGGAACTACTATTATCAAGAGGGACATTACTTCAATACTGTACAATATAATAAATAGCTGCAATTTCAACTTGGATAAACTAGTATTGAACATATTCATTGGTATATAGATGGATACAAGACGAGCACAAAGAGAGAATCAGTGGTGCCTATTTTGAAACGGTTTGTATCAAATATTTAATAAATTTAAAACCACTTAATTGGAATGATATCCCTTTATATATCTAGTACAGGAAACATATTCTCGATATGAGTATATTGTGAATACAGGCACAAGATTCAATCCGTTTCTAAAAGGATATTGATTAATAATGAAATTGCGACCACGCGCTGGCCACAAAACCGTTGCGCTGCTTGAAGCTATACCGTAGAATAACGAGTCATTTTGTAAGACTTATTAAGAACGACGAACACAAAGGATACCACCATCACCTACAGAACAAAATTGAAAAGTACTTCTCGCTGAGAATAACTTTTTTCCTTTGAATATCCAATGACGTTTAGGTAGTAGTTTCTAACTAATGTAAAATAACAGTAATGTTTCAGGTGGTCAAATGGTATACCATGCCTCTACAACAGGGTAACACACTCATAAATAGGATACTTCTAGAGTAAAGTTGACAAAAGCAACAGGGACAGCAAGGTAACAGTCCTTTGTGCTGGCTTCTTGTTGAGTTTATTCCATAAAACCTCATACTGTGAAAAGGTCATTTTAGCCTTAACCACATAAACTTTCCCCGTACAAAAGGCAAACTATCCTTGTGCATCAAAATTGCAAAATCCTTGCCTGTTATGCAAACATATACATTTACACTTGGCTTGACCTTTATTTACAATGCAGGCCACAAGTGGGCAGATGTGTTGGCTATATTAGCTATGCCTGGAGAAAGGGGGGTGGCTTAGATCGAAACTTGGTCTGTTGGTATTTTATTTTTTTTTAAACTTTTTCAATTATTCATTTCATTGTGCAGCAGCTTGTTGGGGATCGATAACAGGTTGCAGGGTAAATCCGTATCTTTACTGTAATTCGAATACTTTTCATCAACACAACGAATGCCCTCGGATATTGTATTGAAGCTGATGCGAGCAATGAATAAATAAGTGAATGAATGAGGTCAGGTCGCACAGAAACCAGACCACATTGAAACTTAATTTTATATACTTTATCACCATAGAATGACCTCAAAATGACTTTAGAAAAACTTTTCCATGTTAACAATTTTAATTACTTTTGTTTTATTAAAAAAGTCAAGCCATCTCGTTGTCATTATGAGGCATCCACGAATGTTCTTAAAGCCCATATCTATCGTTTATCTCCTAATTTGATTCACCAAAATGTTCAGGCTCATATAATAAAAGTTTTTAATTGAAAGCCAGGGAGCAATTTCTGAAGAAAATGCTCTAAAATGTCATCCTGAGTCAACGTTTAGGTATGTAAGGAAGTTTTCATAAAACCAAGAAAAGTTTTGATACCAGAATAACCACAATTTTGTATTCTGAAATTTTCAAAACTCACATTATGCCTTGTTGGCTCCTCTTTGGTCTTAAAGAATCTCTAATGACTTTTAGGTTATACGTTTTGTGCAAACTGGACAGACAGACACTTGAAACTTCCTGAATGAAAGGAAGAGTCACACGTTGAATTTCGTGCAAGAAGGTAGAACATTAGCCTTTATCGTTATATCTTTAAACATTAGTTGTTCCAAAGTTGCTGAGATGAAGAATTGGCTAGCATGACGGCCATAATTAAATGAAATATTCTTCATCAATTAAAACATCACTGAGCGTGTAATAAAAGCCACCAGCAAAACATTTAATTATCTCCTTATTTAATAATCAATCATTAACCAAAGGTGTTAATTAATTAAACTGGGAGAAATTTCATTAATAAGAACCAAAATTAGGCACGTCTCATTTTCCTTCGAATACTGCTACCAACATAACGTCGAAATAAGTTGCAAATTAATTTTGATTAATTGGCGTGAATTTCTTTCATTTATATTCGTATCCTTGACGCTGTGATTAGACATTATCATTAAAAGTAACTGTCTGCCGTTATCATTATAATTATTAATATTTTCCTTTCAAACAGTTCAAGAGCAGCCCCAAATGAATATCAGACTATTGTACAATATACAAATCCTCATCAACAACAATACCACTCGTGGCAACTGTATCACTATGACAAATCTTTCAGATTAATTCATGGTAAGAATGTTCATGTTTTGTTATCCTTAGGAGATTTCCTTGAGTGATAAGTCGAATACTTTGTATTAGGGAGGATAATACACTCGCATTTGTTTTAATTTCGTTAATTAGCTCCATGGGAAGTGCCAGGAGCTTTTATATTTACCTAGAGAAGACCAACATTATGCTTTAGCTAAGCTTGTTGTGTTCATTAACATATGAAGATGTGTTTTGGTTTTATATCTGTGAAAAACCAACTTTTGCATTAAGCACGTCTAGAACGTGCATAAGATCTGAAAGAGATAAGAGTCAATTAGCGGAATATTTTTGTATTACATATATGTGTGATATTGTTGTAGGAAGCTTTTATTCTTAATCTTTCGAAACTATTAAGTTTAGACAGTTGGCAGTTGGATTTTCTAAATCTCTTCAGACAAACGGTTTCGAAATGTTCATCTTATGGATATATGCGTTCTCAGTTTGATCAACAATTTACCCGTTATCCTATGCATTTGAAAACATAATAATTAGGTAACACTCTTTGGCAAAGATGCAATAGCCATAGTCATAGTTTTCCTAAAGGTATTGTAAAATCAATTCAGCAAAGATAGGCTCTTTCCTACGAAAGTGTTGATTAATAATTTCGTTAGAATGTTCAAACACACATTGAAACTCATCCAGATACATGAAGAAAGGAACAGAATTTATACAATGTAAAGCCTATTGCTTTATTGAGCACATAAATCAATACTCATAGTTGTCAGAAACACTGAAACAGAATGTCAGTTGCTTTGAAGTGATTGAAGTGTTTAATTATGATCCAAGCTGTTGTTGTACTTCCATAGTCTTTGATGTGAACGAAAGTTTCCCTCAAACAAAGGTTCGTTAATTAAATTTTGTCTTATATGCTTTAGCTCTGTAGCCATACTTAAAGACGGAATATAATCCGGATGTCTTTTGACACTTTGGCTTGAAAGTCTTCTAAAGTGTCATTTAAACTGCAACCACTCATTTGTGAAACATGTTATCTTACAAAATATCCTAATCATTCTACATCTTGAAAACGCAATCAATAATGCAAGTTGAAGTACATGGAAATTCATCAATAAACATTTTTTAAAAGAGATAACACATGAAGTCATCTGTTCTATGAGAGAATTAGGAAGCACTGAGAATATAATGTATGTAATCAACTTTGATATTATATAATGATCCAAAAACCGCTTCGAAATTCATTATTATGAACGAGTAATAATCAATAAAAGTCTATTTATGAACTAAGGAAAGTTTTTATCCAAGCAATCAAATGATAGAGTTGTCAGGCTCATCGTTAAGACAATAGAAATTAGGAATGAGGAATGAGTTCCTGTCATATGTGGTACATATTATTCTAACTAGACTATAAAGCCCACATAAATTCTCATATTAAAATTGAATCATTTTGACGATAATCCTTCCTGTAGCGTTCAAAGTCTTCGCTTTATAAAACACGTAATGGTATCGAAGTCTAAGTTTGATTTCATTGGTTTCTACACTCAAATAAACTTGGACAGCCGTTGTGGATAATAATTTACCAAAATTTCAACAAAACTTTCCAAAGATTTCAACTTATTGAACAGACAAGGTAAAGTTTTTCGTTTGTATGGGAAAACCACATGAGAAGGCTATATGCAAAATTTTGTTAAGTCAAACTGTTAGTTACTTTCCTCTAGACTGCAATAATTCAATTTAGATTATCCGAACAAATTTGAGAGTGAACAATGTTACACTATATATTACAAAGTTGTTTAAAACTCCCTTTAGTATCCTGAATCGAGTTTTGTGCTGTGGAACTTTTGAAAACCTTCAAAATGTGTGTGAAAGGATATGTAGGCGGTATTTTAAGAAGTGAAAATATCAAAGTTGAAGTGAAAGTTAAGAATTTTTCCAGAAATCTAAGCCAGAAGATTAGGCCTAAGGAATCGATTCTCTTATAGATCCTTTTGTAAGGAATTCTTAACTAAAAGTATTTGTTACAAAATTGAATTCGGTTAACAAACCTCGAACATGAAATTACACACTTTCCAAGTGTATAACATAAAAAAGTCAATCATCTGAAATACAATCCCTGTACACAGTGTTAAGTCCTTGTAGAAAGTATTATATACAAAGAATACAACCAAACTCCTGATTCTTATCTTTAACTTGATTTTCAAATTTTTCTGGCCACATATCCCAATGGTACGTTGGAGTTTCATGTTCCCTGAACAATAGACTTTATTTATAACAATCTGAAATCCGAAATAAACTGATTCTTTACATTGAATGATAGCTGGCTTAGCTATAATCGATATATACGGTACAGGCTATCTCAACAGGGGATACATATGAAGAGTGATTCATTTTAAATCAGTTCCAGAAACACAAAAGATATGAACGTACGGGATGTGCAGGATGCTTTAACATTGTGTTGTTGACAGGAAACAAAAGTCGAATGTGTTGGCCTTTTAAACTCTCACAACAACGTCAGGATAGCTTGATGAATGATCCTGAAATTCTAATCAACATGGAACTTCACATGATTAATTTTCTTGGTTTTACTGCGTTGAAATTTTCATACAAAAACTTCCACACAATTCCTTATGATAACGCATCCGTTTTGTATTGTTCAATTCCTGAACACATTTTGGCTTATCAAAGTTCAAAATGAAACAAAACCCTCATTCTAATATGCAAATGAGAAAGTACATTTGGTAATTAAGTTAACATCGCAACAAAAACCACATCTAGTCTTTGGTGTTAACAGAAAAATTAAAAATTTATCAAACGAGAAGCTTAGCTACAGTGAATTTCCAAATGAATCGCTCCCTCATTATATGATGGATAAAGAACCTTCCATGCCTACAACAATTTACCTTTTATATTTGTTCTGACTCCCTCAAGGTGTTGATTGAAATCCGTTACATTCAATAATGACTGAAGGAAGTTTGATTTATAGCCTCATATAAAATAAATTGAGCTCAACCCCTTTTGACAGAGTTACAACTTCTTCTAGTGTACGGAAAATATATGACTTGAGGTAATCAATGTCACGTTTGCTTGCGAATACTCTACAAAAACGATTTAATAAACTGAGTTGAAATAGAAAACCAACTTCGTATAATCATCCTGTAATTTGAATTCAATTAAGACAAAGTTTTTTGAGACACACATGTATATGTAGGTACTCAGGAAAATAAACCGCATTTTATGACTAATTACACAAGAAAGGAAACCTTGATGGCTTGCAATCCAGCCACGAATAGTATCCACATAACTTCTTTTATTGCGGCTTTATTTCCAAAAGTGTAATTTAGTAAGTTATAACAATGTCAAAATGAACCTGAAGAGTCGTTTAGAAAGTCTCACGTGTTGAATTCTTTCACGGCATTTGCTTTTCTGTTAAGCAGGTTAAATTTTCAGTGGAGGTTTTGTTACCTTTGATTAAGCGTTTGTACGTTTTTATTACTCATTAAACCATCAAGTTTTTAGATGTGGGAAAAGGAACCTGGAATTGCGGTACCTTGCAAAGGGATTCAAATTATTTTTGCGATTATTTTCCATTGAATATTATAGAATTTGTGAATTACAGCGGTATAATTTTGTGTGGCGCCATATCAATTGTATCCGGCGTGTTGTTGACCATTCTACATAAGTTGTAGCGACTCAAAATGAATGTTGCGATAACACGTCAATCAAAACGCGAGTTGAGAAACGTATTTGTATTTAAAGAATCTACTGAAATTCTAGTCATACAAAGAAGTTTTGGAATAACTAGAACTTTTTAATTGTATTCATTAATGTTAGTTTTTATTTATTTTGTTGTTTACTTTCAGTAAAATCCGATAATCAGCAGAACAGTCGGTTTAGTTGTCGTCACCATGCTGCGAAAGAAACGTGCGACGTAGAATTTAGGTACAACGTAGGTACCTATACAGAATATTTTAGTGTTTCAATTTCACGGAAATGAACAAAAATATAAAAATACGAGAAAAGTGATAGAGTGCAGTAAAATAAAAATTTTATAGAACTGTTTATTTTATAAAAGTCGTCCAAAATTTTATTATGATATTGCATTGCAAATGCGAACGTGTTGCTCGGAGCTACGCTTTAAATCAATCAGTTTCACCAGAGGAGATATTCTGAATCAGCTCGGAAAGTGTAAAACCGAGAGCTGATAATCGTCATTGGTCACAATGAATTGGATCGGCTTCCAGTTGTTCGTGTTCATTGAACTAACTCTTTCTCTGGGTAAGTATTTTTGGATTAAGAAAATTTGCTTCCCTCAATATCAACATTCCATTCCGACTATACATGATATTTATATGAGATCAATATCCATAAACTTCAGCGTTTTTAATTCATTTCCGAGAGTGTTTATGGTCGAGTATCATTAAAATTGTTCAACACTCCATTCGGTCGTACATGATTCTGATAAAATAAAATAAAGAATTAAAAACACTCTTTCGAGACTCATTTCATTAATTCCATAAAACTCCATTCATTCCATCATTTGTTCGAGTGGTTTCGTTGTTTTCATCACACTTGTGTTTTTCATTTTCCAGAACAAGCTTTTCATATTCTACATAGAAAGGCTATTTCAGTTTTCAAAAGCAAATCTCTTTTGGCAAAATTTCAAAAATGTCTGAATGCAGTTTTCATTTGAACTCAAAAAAATTAAGTTTCTAAAGAATCTTGGATATTTAATATTTTTCAAAATTTTTTTGCGCTTTTTAAAATCGCAATTTTATATTTGAAGGAATGAGACCATTTCGGAATTCATGAAGAAATCATCTTTCTATACCTTTACGTTCTGCCAAAAAGTGTTCCTTACTCATTAGCAAACATCAAGAAGATCGCATAATTAAAATATTTGCATTTTCCTAAGTTGACGAAGGTAACTCCATTTATTGACCTAATGCATTTTTAATGAGGGAAACCTGCAAAGTTGAATCAAACTTTATAAACTTCATGATGAGACGTTAAATAGCTTCGAGGAAATTCAACAAACTTCGAGGCTTGAAAGATTTGTATAAGGATGCATTACATCACCTGCAACAAGCCGTTGGCAATTCCTAACATTTCCACTTGACTATTTCCAATGCAAGCTTACCGTTTAAACTATTCAAATTAATTCTGTTTCAAAATGCATACACTGAAGCACACATATGTTTTTAAGGTGTTTTTCTCCACAAAAAAAATATATAACAGTATTTTCCACAAAACGTGAAATTTTCAACTTTTCTGCATGTTTATTTAACATTTTGCGAAATTTCCGCAAAAAAAAGGATAAATAAACATCAAAACCCAAAACATAAAAAATTTAAAAAGTTAAAAAATATAAAAAAAATCCTCGTGGATATAAATGCAAGCCCACGCTCGTTGAAAGGGTTGAGCAAAGCAAAACAAGCGGATGTAGATATTTGCATTTTATGCAGTTTTACTCACTTTTTCCCCGAGTAGGTACTGACTACTCCACGGATTAATTTGGGACATGTAGAAGTTGGTATGATTGATGTATGTATATGGAGTGTACTACTGTTTACAGTACCAATATAGTTGTGTCTTGGAACTTTTAATAGCACATAAAGCTTTCCCAGGTGCTGCGAAGCAAAATATTGGCTCAAATGGCTTAAAAGGGATGTCTGTAAAAGGCCTGCCACCTTCGTATAGGGGAACCTTATCCATTATTCTATAACTAAATATTTTTGATTTATTTTTTCTGTGTTTATATTTCATTTTATACAGATAAAACGAACCACAAGTAAAATCCTGCCTGTCGATAATGTTTTCACTTCCACGGACAAACGGAAAAATAGTTTTTATTTTTTTGCCAGAACCCGTTCATGCCTGAATTTCCGTTTCAATTAAAAATTTAAATGTTGTAAAAATAAATAAAAAAGGATTTATCTTTTTTGTATTAGTGCACCCCTTAACGTTTGCATGTATCTGCGTATGTACTTGCACCGACTTTGAATGGATAAAAAACGCTTTTCACTAGTCAACATGCAGTTCGTGGAAAATTGATGAAATATATGAAGTTTAGGTTTCCCTTGCTGTCGGATATACTCACCTGATCTAATAGAAGCGGGTTTAATTGAATGTTCGTATGAATAAACGTACAAGTGCGATTTGCCTTAATTGAGGATGTTTGCAGATATGAAGGTTTATTCGTTTCGGTTGATTCTAAATTCCTTTTATGAGCTTTATATTTCAAACTTAGGCTGACTGTTCCTAAAGTAAACTTGATTTAAATTTGGCATATGAAGTGTTTCTACAGCAAGCTTTTGTTCCATTTATACTCAACTCAAAATTGGACTTTTGAACGTGGATAACCAGAATTTGTTATTATTGCAATGAAACATCACCAATCTTTGGTCATTGACCTTATTTACATGACAAATTGACAAACTATAATTCCATTAAATTGCTGTTTTCAGATCTCACCAATTTAGATCAAGGAATTCACTTTCACTAAATATCTTTTTTTAAAATTGTAATAATATTATAATTTTACAAATTATTATGACATTTCTGGGCTAAATCGAAAATGACCTGTTTTCTACTGCCGCTGCTTAGAATTCCCACTTCAAAATTGCCTTATCGAATAAAAATCAACAAAAATTTGAATAATATAATGAACAAGGTACTTTTTCTTTGAAAAGCAGAAATCCGTTTTTGTCAGTCGGAAGAAACGACCAGGATTCAATTCGTTAGACATGCAAAACTGCAGTGTTTCGATAAACTATTGAACAATTAAAAAGAGACAGCGTTGAAAATTGAAAGCATCATTGGGTGTATCCAGTGCTTCCTGATAGATAAAGATTGTATAGAGTCATTCAAAAAAGACAAAATCAAATTATAGCCATCAAACCAAATAGGTCTGTGATACGTTGAGGCACGTGCTCGACAAAACGTGAAAAAAACTCTTTCAAAAGCGACGACCATGCAAAGCTACTAGATCTTTCATGCAAGTTGGAGGAACGTAATAAATTTTAGCCAGTACTGAAAATCGTTGCAAGTCCTTTTTTTCATCGAGCCAGTTTATAGCTTACGTTCACGAAAAATTTTTCAACAGTACGAAACAAGGATGCATTTTTGTGTGCACTACTGGTGAAACACAGCCATGTGAAAATGGCGAAAAGGACATGGGGATATCAACTATGGATGGTCAGGATTCATTTTGCTAACAGATCACGTTCGAGTTTATACGATGCATAAATGGGTTTAAATGAAATTTTAAAGTATACAGGACGAAAGGCAACTGAGAAGATTCTTGTAGTAAAAAAGGACTTCGTATCTCGTTAGAAGCAGCTCGACAATACGTGGAATTATTTTGTGTGGACACTGTCTAAGAAAACTGATATGTCCGAAGGATATTCTGGAAAATTGTTAGAAAACCATTATCCTTTTTGGGATTCACCATGAACGAACGAGTTCTACTACATTCAAGAAATGTAAAAATGTCTTTTTAAGCATTTGACAAAAATTTACTTTAAAAATGTCCTTCAACCCGACCATAAGAGTCCTGGGAAATATATAAAACACTTTCGAGAATAGTCTCCATTTCTGTGTGTAGTACCTTCGCACTCAAAGCACGTCCCTCTGGATAAAAATGAGTTAACCAATTCGTATTTTCGCCTTTTACCAACTTTTTTGTGTTTTTCACAGAAAATCTGTTGTGAAAAATCAGTCTGGAAATGCACTCAAAGTCTACTCATGACCCAATAAAGAGTTCAAAATTCTATTCTGATTCTGTGCAATAGAGAATAATGTTTGATTGAGGAATTTCTTTAGTTCATGTATTTCATCCTGTTTCCATTTACGTTAAGATTTTCCAATCCAATGGTACACAGTCGGGTTTAATGTACCTTGAACTACATACATAAGATTTAACTGTCTAATGCACATAAGCCATTTATGCCATCTATTGAACAATATAAGAAACCATCTGAATGTTTTATAAATTGTAAACATCTTATATCCTTTTGAAAATCACCGAATATTTAGATAAATGTTTATATTGTAGCTCCATCGGAAATAGTAATTCTGATTTTGAGTCAACCAAATGGATACTATAATGAAATAGCACAAAACCTTCGAGCGCAAATCTACAATCAATCAGCTCTAATTGATAATAACAATTTAGTGAATATATATCTCTCCCATGAAACATTTAACAACCCTGGAGATTGGACATTTTTAACAATTCTGCCAAAATTGGCAAAAACAAAAATCATATCATACGATGTAAAATGGCTGATATTATGTGAAGCCCAAAGTTATGTGGATTTACGACTACTTTTAGAGAATTTGGAAAGAGGTGATCCGAAACAGGTGAGCTATTTTTGTAGGAAAAGATTTAAGAATTATTTTACGTTCATGATATTCTATTCCACCAGGCACAATATTATGGTTATCCACTTTACGACCAAGAAGCAACGATAGTACACCATTTTGCTTTTTTCGAAAGTCCACAGTGGTTTCCCTACCCTCTCATACGGTCCGGAGTTGTTTTCTCAATACCTCTTATTAATCTGTAAGCAAAATACAAGATGTGGTAAATTTCAAAAATTTATCACTAATTAATCACAAACTTTTTCAGTTTAACCGAACGTGCTCAGAATGTAAAATCGGCAACGGACTTCTTTATAGATGCCTCACACGAGCTATCCTTGTTTATTTGGCAAAATGTGATAGTCGAAGGTACCAAAAGGAATAGAACAAATGAGCCGAAGGAAACCCGTGATATTGACCAAACAAATATTAAATTAGATAAACCAAAGCATCGTAAAATATTATTAACCAGAGCATCCTTCTTATGCCAGGAAAAAGGATCAGAATGTGCAATTTATCCTAACCCATCACTTCCGATATGCGTAAGTATAAATTCATTTTGTTTGTTTTGTTTCTTGCTTCGTGCAATGTTAAACATTTGTTTTGGACGAAGTCTTAGCTCGGACCATAAACAACGAGTTATGACATTGTTGTCACAGTACACTTTAGCATATGCTATGTATGTATATACATTGTCACATAAAATGTTATTAGACAAACTGCAAAGATGAAAGATTTCCTCAGAGAACAATAATTTTTATAGCATTGGACTGTTTTGCATTTTTAAAATTCTCCATTCCTAGTTCCAAGTGCTAACAGTGGACCATTTTCAAGATTTTTTCGAGTTTATTTTGTACGAGATGTTATAATAAAAGTGCTTGTAAAAGACGACATATAAAAATGACTTCATAAAAATGGCAAGAAATATGAACATTTGTAAATGCCCGAAGGAATTGTAAAATAAAACGAGAACCAGAGTCGGGGATGGTAAAATCATGTTAGACATTGAACAGAATTTTAAGGAAGACATCGTTCCAGGTTGGTACTTGCATTTCACCTAGGGTACGGAGTTCGAGAGCCGTCTTAGAATTTGCAACGATACGTCATGAATTTCGTGGGTATCTATGAAACCCAGTCAATAAAAACGCATGGTTGCCTTGGGAGCTCCGCTCCTGTTCCCTTTTAGCACATAAAACTCTAGCCAGTTTTGTGTACACCGTACCCATATTGTTCCTTTGGTATGCATTTCAGATACTTTTACGGCACCAGTGAACAAAAGTAAAACTTCAATTTCTCAAAAAAGCATCTTACATGTAATAATGTATGTAATAGCTACTTAACGCTTCTTGAAAATATCTCGAGAATGTCTTTCGGTAGAAATGGAAAGTATTCTGTCCTCCAAAATCTATTATCTGCGTGACAATATTAAAAGATTTACACGAATAAAATATGAGATCACAAAGTGACGAATATTTCACTGATGAATTCCAGAAATTTTTGTAGTACAAGTAGAACAAACTTTACAGTACTGACCTGAACCTATGATATAGCAATATCCTTTACCTCAGCAAACATATTACATTCATCAATTCACACGGTCTCGCTACCTCCTTGACTCAATTTTTTAGACAGTTTTACATCTATGAAAAGTCACCTACTCAAGTTTGACTTAACATATCAAGATGGTCGAGGAATTTGAATACACAGTAGAACCTCTTTTATCAGTCTCTCCATTATCCGTCAGCTCTGCTAACCGTCACCGAAATCGTTATAGAGGTTTTCACAATATTCAACAAAACACATCCAAATCGATTCATCCATTTAACAGCTACGGTGCCACAGAGAGACACACATACACATAGCGGTCAAACTTATAACACCCCTCTTTTTGCGTCGGGTGTTAAAAAATTATAGAGTGGTATCAAAGGGAAGTTAGAGCCAGCAACACAAACGCGTTGATTTTGAGAAGATTGCACACTTTTGGGAGGAAAGAAAGTGAAGCACAGTTTAAGCTGTCAAAATTAACCAACTTTTTACCATCACATTGAACATTTCTTTTAATTTTGCCGTTATGTAAATATGTATAAAATTATTAATTCCTAACTAAACATACATATCTTCGTTACGTTCGTTGTTTGTGAATGTACTCCTTTCCTTAAAATCTAGGTTCAAGTCTTTCTTCTTCTTACTATTCCGTTATCCGTCATTAAGATTACATCCACCACACCTCATGTCTTGTGCCTGACGGTTGTACTGTATATAGACAATATATTTTCGAAACTCTAACCTCTAACAAAATCACGAAAAAATCAAGTTCCACAAATTCTGTGGGAAGAAATGAGAAATAATTCATCTGCAAAAAGCAAACCTTTGGTGAACTTATAAAATTAAGAATAATGATTTCAAAATCATTTCATATCCTGCATTTCATCATAGACTCATCCTTCGTAGGATAGGTCGAACAAACGTTTTCAGTAACGTACAAGCAAACCTACTACATGATATTATATAACATAATGTGGGAAAGTTAGAAGGTTTCTTAAAAATAAAAAAAGGGAAAAAGTGAAAAAGAAAAAAGTTTTTTATCTTTGGTACCCTGAAAGAATTTTTTCTTATGGAAAATCTTATCTGAATTTTTTAGCATTCCATCAATCCTGAAACAATCTACTTCGCTATAAAAACATGCCAAAAATTCCACAAGGAAAGGATACCAACAATCAAAATAACTTGGGGACGCTATGCTATTCATAAAAATTTTTTTAGTGATGTTGAGGGTAAGTTATTTTTTAAGATATGTAGAAAAATATTCATACAGATATATAGATATGTAGAAGGTTTATTGAAGTATTACTCTAATATGGTTATATCTTTTCATATAAAAATTTTTTTTCCTTACAAATTTACGATCATACTTGCTATTCATAAGGATCTGTAATTTTTCATCTGATTCTAGATGAAGATATACCGACCACAGCAACTGGTATACCCAACACGGAAACAGGACATTGTGGTAAGACGTTATCGATTTTAAAATTAGTCCTTCGTCATGTTGACGAAATGAATCAAAAGTTAAAGAGGCCGATTGAATGGATATTTCTATCAGACGACGATACCCTTTTGAGGTAAATAAGAAAATTTATTAAATTTTGTCAACATATCGTAATTGCTTTGAATCTTTCCTTTCGTATAGCGTTTCTAAGTTATCGGAAATGTTGGGCTGCTTCAATACATCACAGGAGGTTTATTTTGGGGAACGATATGGCTACAGGCTACATTCGAAGGATGGTTTTAATTACATTACAGGAGGCGGTGGTATTGCATTCACAATCCCAACTGTCAAAAGGATTGTCAATACATGTACATGTCCATCGAATTCATCTCCAGATGATATGATTATTGGAATTTGCCTTCAAAGGCAAGGAATTCCAGCAACGCATTCTGCAAAATTTCATCAGGTTTGGAAATTGATTTGGCTCATGGCTTTGATTTATGTATGGCCTTTGCCAAATTGATATTCGGTTTTTAGTGAAAATTGATTCTATTATGTTAGACGTGTTGATAGAATTTATAATAATTATAGTATGAGAAATAATTATATCTTTGCCGAAAAAACCCATAAAGATATCATTTTAAAAATTTTAGACTTAACAGTACTCAAAAATTCTGCTTAAACTAATAGATGTTTTTAACACATGTTTTGTTGATGTTTGTTTATTAGATTTATAGCTCAGTAAATTACAAATTTAAAATTCTCAGAAATTCATCTGAATTATTTGGTTTTATTTTCCAGGCTCGTCCACCAGACTATTCACCGAAGCTTCTTACAATAGAATCGCCTATATCATTCCACAAATATTGGCAAATTGATCCAAGAATTGTATACAACACATGGTTTAAGGATGCTGACAATAATTTAAATTATGAATCAAATAAAAATTGTGATATAAATCCTAGCTCGAATGTAAAAATTGCAAAAAATTTAAGTAATGGCAGAAATACTGAGAACAATTCGAAGAAATCAAAAACACAACATATAGATTTGTAATGCAAGTGTAGTATATATTAAGTCATATCAACAAATATGTTTAGTGTAAAAAGTTCAATAATACAAAGTAAATTGTTCAACAAGTTGACGGCTATCAATAAAAGGAAAAATTTCTTTTTTACTTCGCTAAAGTGTTTATTTCTTAACATTCATTTATTGTTAAATCTATGAAAGATTGTTTCAAGGCTTCTCATATTCATTTTGATGCGTTTCTAATGTAATGGAGGCGCCAGTCTACCAGATGTCTGATTCGCTCTTGGATTTGCCTTCAAACGACATTCATCCACTTGCCGTTGGAGTTGTTCTTGAAGTGCCAACATTTCTCTTACTCTTTGGTATATTGAATCTTGTGGTCTCATACTGGGATTCCAGCGACAGTATAAAGATTTCCACAGCTTAATAGTCCGCATACTAGCAAACGGCTTTAAGACACTCTGCACGCTACTTGCATTTGCTCCGTACAAAGGATTCTTGTATTGTTCAGGGGAAGAATTTATGTAAGACCACAAGGAAACTGTTTTGTGCTTTAAATCTGAAATATAAAAACGTAATAAGTTATTTGGGCTATCTGATTGAATTCTAAGATACCCTCTTTAATTCTTTCATACTCGGTATTGCATAGAAAAGTTCCGAAACGGCAGGAATATAGATGATCCAAAATAGTGATCAGGAAATGTTCATTGAACTCAAGAGCATTTGGGAAAAACTGGCTTACTTGCCATACGCAGTCTATAAATTGAAGGAAAACTGGTGAACGGTCAGCATCAGAGTGATGATTGTCTCCGTGACCGATCCGATGCTGATACTTATGACCAAAACTTAACCATTCTTTTTCAATCAAAACCTCGAAACCTTTTATAGTTCTGTAATACGGATCAAGTAGTAACATAGACAATGCAGTGAGCTGCGCTGTTCTATCCCATCCATCAGAACAGTGAACGACTACAGAAGTGCTCATTATTTCAATTTTATCCACAATTCGAACAGCTCCAGCCAAAATGGATTTGATGTATTTCAACCAGTAACTACTTTCAACAGCAGTTAACCATTTCTGATCATCAATTGTATTATAACACACTTCCTTTAATTTTCTTAAACTTTCCCGCATTACGTGAATATTATGTATATCAAGGAAATTCAGCTCTACATTCTTATATGTGTCTTCGGATTCATAGCCACCTCCTTTTGCCTTGTTCGCTATTGCATTTGCGCTTGGCCTTGCATCCATAATTGATAGCTTGTCCGATTGTGCGTTGGCTTCCATAATATAATTTAAATATAATTCATCGTCTTGACTTCGTTTTCCGCTTACCTGGAAATTAAAGTGTTAATGATGCAAATCTATGTTGATCAAATTGAACATACTCCAACTAATGGTTGCGAACATCTTGTTATTGTAGCCTGTGATCTTGGATGAATCCATGATAAAACGGGTATACGATTCCTCGAACGAAATGAGGCGACTTTTTTCAAAAAATCATCTGAAGCAGCCTTTGGTACTGCCCATACTGCAGGATAGCTATCGCATAAAGAGTAGTTTTCATTGATTTTAGTTATCCTCCATGTGTCATTATTCACACCCATTCTACGTAACTCTGCCAAAGGCTCGTACACATTCCAACCATTTTCTGGAAACTGTTCAAAGTAGGAAAATGCGAAAAGTTTCCCGTTGTACGACAAAGGAAATGCATAAGTTGTAAGTTTTTCAAAGACTGCTCGTCTTGAGTGATTTTGTTGGTTGTGCGCAAATCTCAAATTTCTAACATCTTTACAAAATATTTCAATACCATAGGAATTTTCTCCACGTGATGATGCACCACCAATTTTCTCAACTCTCGAAATAGCACCGAGTGGAACATCAATTATAATTGGCGGATCACGGTCATTCATTTGTCGTGACTGAAAAAATAAACGATAGTTTGTGATGTAGAGGGATCCGGGTGATGGATTTCTGTATGGACAAATAAGGGTGACTTCATCATTTCTATCTTTTAATTCTTCTCCGTTCAAATACACAAATGGTCGATCTCTGCAAACCTGAAAGGATATAACAAAATTACTTTTATGCACCTCACTTGTTTAGCGAAAGTTTTCATCTGTACCGTTTCACCCCCGTGTTTCGAGTTCAACGAACTTGATTTTGAGTCTGAATCAAGTGAGTTCGAACTTGGATGTTTTGAGGAAATCAACTCAACACTTCCTCGATCTAAAACAACTCTTTTGTCCATTTCTGATTAACCAAATTCTTGATGATTACACCCTCAAATCAGAACTACTGAAAACGAACCAATATCAAAAACATCTAAAGCTTGCGTCAACACTTTGACAGATGATTAGGCTGAGTTCAGAAAATTCTCCTTGCCCGATGCAAACGGATAAGGTTTTGGTATTCTTTAAAAATATTTATCCAAATTAAAACTATGATATAATTATGTGATTAAATCAAACAGGAGATTGATTATTTCAAAGAATGTCAAAGTCCTCTAACTTGAAATCGCTGTTGCCACTGAAAATATTTCAAGTTAAAGAAAGAACCAAGTTAACCTGTGAAATTCAATTTATATTATTCAGTTAATATAATATTATTCTTATAATAATATTATTATTATTATAATTCATACATATAATATGATGTTATTTTCTATGATCATCTGTAGACGCCTTTACACTTCTATGACTTCTGTAGAATATTCAGTTCATATTATTGATATTTTCTTGCTCCGTTCTTTATTTCATTAACTATTTGAACTTTTGCTTCGAAATTTAAAAATTTCATTTATTTTTAATAAAACTGGACTCGACACGCATTAATTGAAAGGTTCTAATGAACAGAAATCTTCAACTGATAATGTCAAGGAAAACAACGATACTTCGCACGAGGAACTTCCATATCGAAATATCCACCATCCTAAAACCACTACCACTACTATCCTTATCGTATCATCCTTATCGAACTATGTATTAATTGCGAAATACGTTATTTCTTCGAGTTAGAGGATGGCAATTGCTTTGTTTTCAACGTCAAGTGCCAACGATTTTACTGCAACTTAGTTTTTTAAGTTAAAACTAAAAAGGGAGTTTAGTTTTTTAAGTTAAAAATGTTAAGTTAGAGAGAATTTCAAATTAGAGGACTTCGACTATATATACATACTTTTAATTTATCATTTGACACAATGTAACTTAATGTTTCCACGTATTTATATTAATATTCAAATTAATTGTTTTAATTTTAAGGAGAAGAAAAAGGTTTGTTTTCAAAATTATTCCCGATTTTTATATTTCATTAAAATTAGGTCTGCTCCCGTACTCGAAAATTTTACCGCTTTTTACCGCATATGAGTATTGTAGTAAAAAGTGGTTTATTTGATTTTGAATTTGTCTCTATGTAGGTATTTTGTTAAATTATCAATAAAATAGT
Organism: Chrysops caecutiens; assembly: GCA_963971475.1. Lineage (NCBI taxonomy): Eukaryota > Metazoa > Arthropoda > Insecta > Diptera > Tabanidae > Chrysops > Chrysops caecutiens. Next base: position 52,867,891 of record OZ020569.1, read on the forward strand.
TCTAAGTAACTAATAAATTATTGATTTTTGAACAATTTTTAAATTTTTTATGGTTACTTTGTACTCCATATCAAAATTTGACATTTTTACTGCAAGTTACTGCATTTTTTATATTTTCAAATTTACCGCGCAAGCACCATCCACCCAAAATTAGTTTGATTCGAAACTAGTTCTGTTCCATTGTCTCTTCCAATCACTCACACACTCGCGCATTCTGCCGTACCCTCTTTGGTATGCGGCTAGTGAACTGAACAACAAAAGATGCAAAACAAATCGTACATCGTTTGCTTTGCCGCCATTGCGTTGGTGTGCTTAGATTTTTGTAAATGACACACATGGACATGGTAATACGTAATTTTTCGGTACCCCGTCCACCATCTTTACTTCACTTTCAAACTTTGGGTTAGATTCGACACATTTGTGTTGGTGATGCCCATTTTGTTTGCATTTTTTGCAATTTTCTAGTTGAAAAATAAGAATTTTCCTATGGGAAACTCTAGTTCTAAGTGCAATAAATCACATAAAAATCATATTTAAGTTATAGTTATTATGCTTGAAGCATTAGTTCGTGAGTGAAATGATTATGAACAGTGAAATAATGAATTTAAAAATTAGTTGAAAATGCGCGAAGGATGACGTTTTGCATTAGGAGTTAGGACGGACGACGGACGATGAACATGAAAAGAAAAATTAGTTTGTGAGAGCTTAAGTTGTATGTGCATGCATTTCTCCCACATCTTCACGTATTGCGGGGCGGGGTGCGCGTTCTTTTCAAAGAGTTAATTTTTGTTCAAATTTCTACTCTATAATTTTAAGATTTCGGACATAAAATTGGATTAATTGCGTTTCAATAATGTGTTTTCATGGAAGTAATGGAGTTTGGTTGTAGAAATAAGTGATCGAAAATGTAATGTGACTGATTTAAGTTGAGAATTGAAAAAAGAAAACGAGAAAGAAAAAGTTTAGAAGAAAACGAAGCCGCGGCAGAACGTCATGGATTCAGTTTGGGAGCATGCGTCGCCGTCATACTTAACAATATTGGCCTCCCCGGAGTCAAGGAAGCAACTAAATTCAATCATCCTGACCAGAATGTGAAGCAAATATGCTTGATGAATTTGTTTTTATTTCCAATGTTCATTATATATAAATCATATAATCAAAGACAAAGAGAGAATAGTAGCGAAAAAATCAATTTTGGAAATCATTTTTATTTTGAAGATTTTCAAATTTTGTGGTGCAATTACATTTAGGTTGGGTTTTCATGCCTTAAATACTTATGAATATGAACTCGGAGCATACAGTTCAAGGGTCTGATGGAGGCAATGCTGGTGATGCTCAACAGAGGCAGCAGGTTCAGCCACAACAGCAACCTACCCAGCATTCGCCATCACAGGCGCCACCGCAGCAACAGCAGCAACAACAACAGCCTCAACATCATCAACACCATGTTCATCATCGTTTACCGCATCAGCCACAAATGGATGAGGTGCGTTATCAAATTTAGTCCCATGTCTAATAGTCAATACAGCCTGAAGTTATTTATATACTAACAATTTCAAGTTTCACTTACAAAATTAATCTTAGATCATAACTACTCTTCAACAGAACCAGCATCGACAACAGCAACAGCAACAACACCATTCGCAACAGCAACAGCAACAGCAACAACAGCATCAGCAGAGGCAACAATTGCCACAACAACAGCATCCCCAACAACAGCAACAACAGCATCATCAGCAACAGCATCCCCATCCACAACAACAGCAGCAGCCACAGCAACAGCAACAACATCCGCACACACAACAGCAGCATCCTCAACAACAGCCCCAGCAACAGCCATCGCAACATCCCATTCAACAACAAAACAGAGGTCCTGGGGGTGTCATACAACCTGTTGGAGATGCAGATGGCAAACATCCGCTACCGATTTCAGGTGTTCCACATGTAAGTACAAAGATGATGAAACCTCACGAATCAAAGGGACTGATTTCAGTTAGAAATGTTGTTACCATGAGAACCCCATAGAATCGCTTCTAGTTCTTCCTTCTTCCCTTCTAAAATTTTTGTCAAAATCCGCTGATTAGTCTTGGGGTAGTCAAAAATTGTACACAACCCTCTTGTAACACGTTTTTCCCATCTAGGAAACTACACCATATGTTTCCAATAAGCACCTCGCAGATCTTATGAGAATATTTGAATATAAAAGAAACTAAACAATTCAACTTGATTCTTTCAGCTGGGAAAGTACTGGGTAGTTACAAATCTCTTCCAAGGTGGTCCTGGACCAAATGCATACAATGTATCAGCACCTCCAACATCATCTACAGCTGGAATTTCTTTGCCACCTCCAGTGCCGCCGCATACAAGTTCATCCATGGTGAAATTGGAGACAGTAAAACAGGAACCCCAAAATATGCATCAACAACGTCATCCACAACAATTACATGCTGGTGGAACACCAACTAGTGTTAATGCAACACCTATTCAAATACCTAATCCTTTGATAACTTCAGTTGGAGGACAGAATCAATGTGGAAACAATCCAATAATACCGAATGGACCACCACCAGAGCATATACAAGTATCAGTAAATCCAGAAAATAGTCTTATGGTTATGGATACATCTTGTTCTTCTATGAAACAGGAAAAAATGATAAATTCACAAAATATGGGATCGGAACCCATGCAAGTCGACAGACCAAATTCGCATCAAATGTCACATTCAGTAAAGGAAGAGAAACCTTTTAATAATAATTGTAAAGGGCCGCAACACCAACAAGTTCAATCCCAGTACGTTGGATCAGATGGAAAAATGCATATTCCACATTTGCTAGATGGTCGTAACGCTGATGGTTCATTGCTAAAAATTCAACCAAATGAACAAGAGATCGGAAAATCAGTGGGTGTGGAAATGTACAAAGTCAATATTGAGGACTTAAGCCAATTTTTGTCATATCATGAAGTATTTGGAAAATTACATGGCGATGTGATATCACATCCAATAACTCATGCAAACCCTGCACATTCTACTAATACAGTAACAAATACAAGTATACCATCTTCGACGACGACAAATGTTGTGGCAACTACTAGTGCAAATGGTGGAGGAAGTGATCTGCTTATACCCAAAATGGAAAATGTCATGCCAAAAATCGACAATGTTATACCGAAAATGGAAAATATAATTCCAAAAATTGAAATTTCTGGCATTAATCAATCTCAGCCATTAACTCTAGCCGATGGTACTACTATAACACCTAGCACTCATACTTGCGATATTTGCGGAAAAATGTTTCAATTTCGTTATCAATTAATTGTCCATCGTCGCTATCATAGTGAAAGAAAACCATTTAATTGTCAAGTGTGTGGTCAAGGATTTACCACTTCTCAAGATTTAACACGCCATGGAAAAATTCACGTTGGATGTCCAATGTTTACTTGTAATGTTTGTTTTCATGTTTTTGCAAATGATGCCAGTTTAGAAAGGCATATGAAACGTCATTCAACTGATAAACCTTTTGCTTGCACCATATGCCAGAAAACATTCGCACGAAAGGAACATTTAGACAATCATTTCCGGAGCCACACTGGAGAAACCCCATTTCGCTGTCAGTATTGTGCTAAAACTTTCACACGAAAAGAACATATGGTTAACCATGTGCGGAAACATACTGGTGAGACACCACATCGTTGTGAGATTTGTAAAAAATCATTTACACGGAAGGAGCACTATGTAAACCATTACATGTGGCATACAGGTACATTAAATAACTTCTAGAATTGACAAAATAAATGCTATAAGACCAATTATTTTCCAGGCGAAACTCCACATCAATGTGAGATTTGTGGCAAAAAGTATACGCGCAAGGAGCACCTTGCTAATCATATGCGGTCTCACACTAATGACACACCGTTCCGTTGTGAAATCTGTGGCAAAAGTTTCAGTCGCAAGGAACATTTCACCAATCACATTTTATGGCATACAGGTAAGAAAACATTATTATATATTATGTGAATCTACATTGTGCGTTTTTTAATAGGAGAAACTCCTCATCGTTGTGATTTTTGCGCAAAAACATTCACACGAAAAGAGCATCTTCTTAATCATGTTCGTCAACATACTGGAGAATCTCCACATCGCTGTACATATTGCTTAAAAACTTTCACCAGGAAAGAACATTTAGTTAATCACGTTCGTCAGCATACAGGCGAAACCCCATTTAAATGCACGTTCTGCACGAAAGCGTTCACTCGCAAAGATCATATGGTTAATCACATACGCCAACATACTGGAGAATCACCACATAAGTGCACATTTTGCACAAAAACTTTTACACGAAAAGAACATCTCACTAATCACGTTCGGCAGCATACAGGAGAATCACCACATCGTTGCACATATTGTAAGAAAACATTTACGAGAAAAGAACATCTTACAAATCATGTTCGTTTACACACCGGAGACTCACCGCACAAATGTGAATATTGTCAGAAAACTTTTACACGAAAAGAGCATTTAAATAATCATATGAAGCAACATTCAAGTGATAATCCGCATTGTTGCAATGTATGTAACAAGCCATTTACGCGCAAAGAACATCTTATAAATCACATGTCAAGATGTCACACAGGAGATCGTCCGTTTGCATGTGAAACTTGTGGAAAATCATTCCCTCTAAAGGGTAACCTCTTGTTCCATCAAAGAAGCCATACAAAAGGTCAAGATTGTGAAAGACCTTTCCGATGTGACAAATGTCCAAAAGATTTTATATGCAAAGGTGAGTAATGCTATTGGAAACTAACTAGAATTTTTAAAAATTTCAAAATTGAATTCATTAGGTCATTTGGTTTCTCACATGAGGTCTCACTCTGGCGAGAAGCCACATATTTGTACTCTCTGTAGCAAGTCGTTTGTGGAAAAGGGTAATTTAAAACGGCACATTAAGATAAATCATCCGGATGTTTTGATACCACCAACTGTAATGGCAACAATCAAAACAGAAGCCAATGTTACAAGTAATTTATAAATTACGATAGGTTTAGAATTATTAACAAATAACAATATCTTTTCTTTAGTTCCTCATCAACCTCCTACCATGCATACAATACAACAAATTACGGCAACTACTGCAAACTCAACTGCTAGTAATGCAAACAATATAACGACTTTGTCTCCTGGTATGGTTCCAATAATAACTTCAACAATAACATCACATGCTACACAACCACCGCAACATATTCCTACCCAAATTCATCCTGTTCAAATCCACCCAGGTCAAAGTTCTGTAAATCCAGTGGACCAACAGCAACAGAACCAACAGCAATCACAACAGCGTCAAGTTCAACAACAACCACAACAACCTCAACATCAAGTGGTTCAACAACAGCATCAACATCAACCCCATCCACAACATCAACAACAACATCCACAACAGCCCCAGCAACCACAACAACAATCACAACAGCAGCAACAGCAACAACAACAACAACAAACTCCACAACCAGTTCCCATAGCAATTATTCAGGCTACGGATCCTTCGTCAATAGGACGAACCTCAATTCAAATCCAACACTTACCAACTAATGTGGATCAGCACTCGGTGGTATATTAAACCAGTTTTAATGAATCTTGGATTTTTAAGTAATTTTCCAACAAGGTATTGCATTTTTTATGTTATATTCATATTTTTACGGTTACACTTATAATTTTATATCATATACATATATATAAATATTATGTATCGTTATGTTTATCATTCATAGTATTCTTACTCAAATTGGTTGGACACTGTACATGGTACAATTGTACATTGGATCGTACAAATTCAACAAGAAGTTTTTGGTTGCGATTTAAAATAAAATTTTAGTTTCTAGCTGAAGTACACTGTCTACCCATGAATTGGATCGATTTAAAGTAATAATAATTAATCAGTATGTGTTAATTTTGTTTTAAACATTATAATATAATTGAACACACGTTTTTATTCAACTATACTTTGTCCCTTCATCTCAATTTATGAAATCCTTGAAACTACAATATAGGAAAGCAGGTAAAGACGGGCGTCAGATTAGTTGGTTCCGTTTGATAGGTATTTTTAAAATTTAGATATGTTTATTCGTAAAATTAAAAGTTTTCCGCATAACCCAACAAGGAACCAGATAGTAGTTCAAAATATATAATTTATCCTAGATTCACTGTACGTTTCTCCTATATTTATTCAATTATTTGTGCTTAAAATCTGTAAATCTACCTATTGTTTTCTTTTATAAGCAGAACATTTTATTCATATATGTTGTTAGTTTTAAATTTCTTCAAAATAGTATCATTAGCCAATTTCATTAGTTAAGCAAGATATTTAAACCATCAATGTTAGTGTATCCGAATGATGCCTTTTATTTTTCTCATTAATACTTTTAAGTAGAATATTTCAAATTCTTATATATTCATTAAGGTTTTCCTTTCATGGGTTTGACACAAAGCATTAGGTAACATATCACCAAGTTATGCTCAAATGAATCATTTAATTACTTATATGAAGGATTTGGGCGGCATTCGTTAGCCGTATCTAAGACATTTTTACCAAGCTTACTACAAATATTTAAAGAGCAAATACATATTTCGAAGCTAACGAAATAAAAATATATAAATTTAATTTACATTTTCTTACAATTTTAATGTTTTTAAAACAATTCAGAGTAGTAGAAAATTTTATGCAGCTGAGGTCTTTAGAAACAGTATACTGTCGTTAATTCACTAAGATAAGATAGTGCTATCATATTCAATATAACATTGATATATTTTAGAAAATAATAACTAAACTTAGGAATAATTAATTTTAAGTGAGAATTCATAGAAACAGTGTAAGAATTAGCAAAAATTTGATATAATTTGAAAGTACTAATCAAAGTAAGTTAAGAGATAAAAATAATACCATATTTTATGTTTAACTGCATACAGATAATTGTAAATAGAGTTTTCTGATTTCACATTTGACACATAATAACATGTAACATGTAACAAATTGTGTAATACAATTGTACAAATTTAAAAATAATACAAGTATGCATAGAAACTCTATAAATTGAATTAATTTCAATAACATTGAATTTGATAAAACTGTTATGAAAATAAGGATTAAATCTGATTGACAGTTCGTTACAAACTTCCAATTATACACATTGTTGAAAAATAACTAGTATGTGTGCGATTTTGTAAGTAATAAGATATATTGAAAACAAAATAGAAGCACTTTTTATAAAAGTATTTCAAAATACCAAAATTTTTCTTGCTAATGAAAAACGCAATTCCCCTTGATTAAAATCATCGTCAATTAATTTCGTTCAACTTTAACTTTTTCTGGTATTATAGTACGAAACGGTAAATACCAATTAAATATTGTAATAGAATTTCATTTTATATTTTTAAAGCTTTTAATAATAAAAATTTTCGTTCATTGAATGTACATTTGCTTTGACACCTTAGTTCAAGTAAAAGTTATACTGATCATACTTGTGAACTAATTCTCTCGTGAAAATAATGTCCTCTTTATGTTTGTCCGTGTATCGACACAGAATGTGATTAAGGATAAGGACTTTCCTGTTTTTGAAACATCATGTAAACATGGATACACATTTTAGTTAAAAATTGTTTCAAGAAACACAGAATGGATTCAAACTTACTAACAAACAACCTTGTATTCATTCATAGAATGAACCAAAACAAATTTTCCAATGAAGTTAATGTGGTATTAGGAGGGTGAGAATTGTCATACAACTAATTGGTGTTTAGTATTTCCCTGGTCATTAATGAGATATCCATCAAATTGATCATAAAATAACATTCGTCTGGAATTCATTTGGTGATGCTTGAAATTTGATCATTATACGGAAAAGAAATACATCAAACAATATAGCGCTATGAATGATAAATGTATCCTTATTTTATAAACTTTAATTTATTTGTTTATTAGTTAAGTAAATTCAATGTGTATTACACCGTTCACGTTAAACCATATTTAATGCTAATTGATTCAATTTGTAATCAGCATATTTTTTGTTTTGTGTTGTTATTACCAGTAATTGAATAATTTAATTTATGCAAATGGAATTTAAATGTTAAAGAGAAATTCAGTTCTGACTTTGAAATGCATTCTGTAAAACGAAATGCATTCTGTAAAACGAAATGCATTTTTTGTACTTTTGTTTATGCGTCTTATCTTATAAGAACACTTACAATTCATGTGAAAATAATTTATTCACATATATTCACGTATTTAATTTAAGTTAATTTTGTTTGTTCTAAAATGCAAAAAGGATAAAATCCAGGTAAACTATCATAAATGGTAAGAACTGGCTGCAGTAAAGAAGCGAAAAATAATGAAAACTATAATGAGCTATACTGGTAGTATTCATAGAATGTGTAGTTCGGTGCTTTTACTCTATGGGTTTGTTTTTAAATTCGTCATACTTATATATCTGCAAAATTTATTTTATTATTTATTTTTAGTAACTCTAACATAAGTGTTAAAAACAAAATTGTCGTTTTCTAAGAAACGAGTTTCTATCGGTTTTACTAAAATAACTAAAAATTCTTTTTATAAATTAAAATTATGTGATATGTAGAAAATTTAAATAGTTTTGAGTGTTGTTTGGTTTTTTTTTTATTTTGCAAAATCGCGGTTATTTGAAAACCTCAATTATATACTAACATTGAATTTATATAAAACATAAAATTAGAATTTGAGAACGTTTTGGATGCATGTTTGAAAAATAATTCATCAGATTTTTTGCATAAGTATAATGCAGGGAACAATTCAAAATTGATTTATTTGGTCTAATAATAATGGAAAATATTATAAATTATGAGAGAATTTAACATATAACAATGTTTAAAGCTGTTTTTATATCATTTCCACTATTGAGGTAAAATTCTTGTGTTTTCGTAATTGGTTAGAAACGACGTTCACTTTTAAAGTTTTTTCTTACGGATAAGTTCTCACTCAAACGATACATATAAAGTCTTGAGGGAAAAATGAATTTTTATGAAAACATTACATTTAAGATGGTAAAAATTTTGTATTATAATTACTACCAATCAAATTCAATGTAACCACGTTGTAAGTTGATGTTACTGAAAACAAGAAACCTTATACAAAAGTAGAAAAATTAACATAATAAGTTTAATGAAATCGAAATAAATGTATTGGTTAGAATAATATTGTAATATTAAAAATTGATAGTATTGTCAAACATATTAACATAGATATTTTTACAAATGAATGTATTTATAAGTATGAATATTTTGTTGATAAATATTTATAACTATCCGTACATCCATATGTAAATCATGTAGAAAGTATTTTAGAAATTTAATAAAGATCGATTTTAGATAATTACGTAGCATAAATTTCGCCACTCCTGGAGGTTTGTTGGATCGATTTATAGAAAATTCTCCGAATGCTGGTATATTTTGGCAATTTAAAAGTTTAATATACTTTTCAATATTTTTGCAATGTAATAAGAATCACAAAGTCTTTTAAAACCAGCTTTATTTATCAATATAATATAAAAAATACATATTTACACAGTAGAAATACTTAGGCTTATACTATCTTATAACCGACTGTGATTTGCTATTGAATCAAAGTCCTCATTTCCTAGAGCAAGTGATCGTAGCATTTCAATAAGCTGAGCATTTTCCTTCATTAATGCTTTAATTTGTGCTTGACATGCTAAAAATGACTGCAAAAAAGGTTTAATTTTATAATTCACTCTGTTAGAAGCATACAAGTACCTTTAACTTTGCAGCTGTCTCAATTTTAGTCATTTGGTTGATGTTTTCAAGTTTATTACCATCTTCGCTAGATCTTAATTCTTCCTTGATAGAGGATAGTCTATCACGCACACTATGTAGTTTTCTATCACAATCTCTAACATCCTTTTCCAGAATTTGTGTTTGCAAATAAACTGTTTGTGCTAGCTTATACCAATCAGCAAGGCACTCAGCTATCTGAGCCACATTTGGTTTCACATCGTCATTTAGTAAAGATTTGATACGTTTTCCAGTTTGTGATATCTACAACATGCATAGTTTAAAATAAACTTTTGATGAAATCAATCTAGCTTGAATTACTTTGATTTTTTCCAAAGCATGAAACTGTTCGTCATTATATGTCAAAGAACGTGTAGCTCTGTCACGGAGTAAATGTTGCCAAGAATCCCGCAAACGTTCTACAAAATGCTTAGCACGGGCACTAGATCGTGATTTGCATGGGCATTGTTTATCCCGCATTGCAGAACGCCACTCTTGTCTGAAATTTATAGTAAATTTATATCAATTCCAAAACGGTTTAATTGTAAAAACATTAAACATCATGATAAAAATATAAAGCTTACGTTAGGAATTCCTCCACAACAAATCTATTATGAAGTTGCATTACCCGCTCCACGGTTGTATCAAAATTAAATTTTAACGAATTTATTTCTTCAGTAATTCCTTTGATTTCATCAATGATATTCTTCTAAAAACATTATGTTTTTAATTTGAACAATGTAAGAATAATCAATAAAGTATATTTGTTGTTATAGTAATAATATAAAACTAATATGAACATACATTCCCCGCCGATAGGACCATACTATCAGCTAATTCAGAAACGGTTTGTAATAAATTTTCGAAATTTTCTGTTTTCCTGAAAATAAAGTACATTCAATTATGTGAAGTACAACATAGTATGATAAAACTGACTTCAAAAGCTCAATTAGCATCATCTTTAACATTTCAACAAACTGATCGATTCCAGCCTTTATAAGAGAGTCAATTACAGTATAATTTTCAACTCTACGTTTGCATTCATGTCCAACGCTGCATGCGACCTATAATAATAATAATGAAAGTATTAAAAATTATTTTCGTTGCTTGACATATTTCCAATGTATTACTTTTGCCAAACTTGCATCAGTTTCAACAGAAACGCCATTAGGGAAACTAGGAAAATCCGGAAGATTAAGTTCAGACGGCAGCTGAACATTATTATCTTCTTTGCTATATAAAAATATTGGCTTTTCTTGGTCGGTTTGTGGATATCCTCCAACTAAGAATATACGAAATAATTTTTGATGGCTATAAAACTGAACTGATTACTTACCCGTTGTATTACTTCCAACCTTGATCTCTAAATGATCATTAGCCAACAAGAGAATTTGACTTTCTGGTAATACATTTGTTTGAACAAGAATGTGTTCTTTTAAATTATACAGTGGTTCATTGGGCTCCATATAAACTTCTATGCTAGAAGTTCGATTCATGTAAAAGATGTGTAATACCCTCTTACTTAAAATATTTGTCACTTCTTGGAAAAATCTATCAAATGACCACATTTTTTGTTGGTTTTCTTCAAGAAGACCTGCCAAGAGAGGAGTAACTAAAGTTTTTAATCCTGCGCTTAGTTGACAATGTGGTGGCAGTGTCCGTGACCATTCGATAGGTCCGTTTTCTGTTAATTGAGTTCCCGAAATAACTCCAGAAGCTTTTTTCGTAGTGATCAGATGCATTGTTTCCTTATTTTTACGTCCACCATAAGGACGGAATGGTAAATTCCCTGTAGCCACATGGTAAAGTGTTACTCCAATCGACCATAAATCAACGTTGGCAGTAAATGATCGTGTAACCGACTTTCGTAGCACAGCCCTTTCGTACATGTCTGGATGTAGATATTCTTCTGTTCCGTACAGCGACATGAATGGTTGGTTTTCCTCCAGCTCACGTGCTGCTCCAAAATCTGTTAGTTTATAAACAGTTAAACCATCTTCCGATATAAACTTCATTATGTTTCCAGGTTTTAAATCTCTGTGCACAAGATTATTGTCTCGAAGATGTTTCATTCCAGCACTCAAATGTTCTAGAACAAGAAGGAATTCTTTTTCTGACAGTCCATACGTGTTCTCCGGATCATCTAATATGTTAAAAAGACTTCCACCAGTGCACAGCTCCATAACAATAACTTTCCCTCTACCTTCTTGATCATCTTCAATTGCAAGAAGCTTAACAATGTTTTCATGATTTACTTTCTTAAGAACTTCAAATTCGCGCATTTGGACGTCAGCTGGTCGCATGTGGCTCATTTGATTAAAGGTCTTGACTGCCACAGGCTCTCCATTGTTTTTGTTAACACCCTAAAATAGATCATGCAATTCTCAGTGGACAAAGAGTAAGATTAACAAATGAAATTCAACCTGAAAAACTGCCCCAGTTGCACCTTTTCCCAAAACACTTGTTGTGCACCACACATAGTTTAAAGAACCTCTTAAAAATGCCATGGAAAAGAAGAAATTTTTATTCAATTATAACGAAACACAAAATTGTACACGACGTGAGATGTTATTCTGGAAATCACAATTTATTGATTGTCAAAGTGACATGTGTACAGTAACGTCGGAAAATAGCGTAAATTGCAGTATCGATATTGCAGGTATTCGAATGTTGTGTAATCAAAGCATATCTGTCAAAATAATCCGTGCATTTTAAAGTCATCATTGGTTTCACAGCAATTAGTATACGGTAATGAGAAAATTTTTAATTTAAAATAAGAATGAATGCAAGTACGTCTTCCAAAAGTGACGTACCAAATAAAGGAGAAACAGAAAAGATTTCAACTTCAGATGCAAAAAGTTCACAAACAAAAGAATGGGGTTACGATCTCTATCCAGAACGCCGGGGTGAAACTTACAAACCTAAGTGGTCAAAAGTTTTATTCGGTCTTGAGGGACGAGAAAACGTAGACAAAATTAAATGTGAAAGAAATGTTTATTGGTGTATCAAAAATAGTCCTTTGGTAAAATTGATGATGGGTGCACTAAGGAGTTCTGGATGCCCCATAGACATACGACGTCACATTTCTTGTGAAGTATGTGACCAAAGTGTCACTGGAGGCTACGATCCAGTATTCAATCAAATAATTGTTTGTCAGAACATGGCCCGCAAAGAAGGAATGGTTCAAGGTGTACTTACACACGAAATGATACACATGTTTGATTATTGTAACAATGAGTTAGATTTTAAGAACATCGATCACTTAGCTTGTACTGAAATACGGGCAGCTAATTTAGCACATTGTTCGTTTTTAAGTGCCTGGATGCAAGGTGATGCATCACCATTTAAAATCAAGGAAGCTCATCAGGCAAGAAAAGTTTTGGTTTTGTTTCAAAAGAATAGGTTAACATTCTTCTTTTACAGGACTGCGTCAAAACAAAAGCTTTATTGTCCGTTCTGGCTGTCCGTAATGTTACTAAAATTGAAGCAATAGACGCTGTTGAACGAGTTTTTCCAAAATGTTATGCGGATTTAGAACCTATAGGTAGACGAATTCGTCGTAATTCACCGGACATGCATAAGGCTTACATGGAGGGACCAATGTATGGTTATGACGTATATTGATACCAAAGAGAGGCATGTTATCTTCTACAGTTCAGCCTTATTTTACGAAACTTTATATTGATATAAATAGGAATTTAGCGTGTTACATAGTTAAAATCATAAAATATAGTTAAATCAACTAAAACCATTTTAAATAAGGACCTTTTATATGATTAAGGGCTTCTGATATTAACTTTATCTATGACTTTTACCATTTACACACTTGCAATTGGGATAGATCACTAACACTCGTGATTTAGTATTTGAACTGTTCAATGGCTTTATTTGCATTTAAAAAAACATTAATGTTTTATGGTTTAGTAGTACATTTTTTATAGTTGAGTTAACAATACAGAAACTATATTTTACAATTATTCTTTAATAAAAAATTATACATTCAAATCTCCCTATTGCTAATACCATTTATCGTCCGTTTTAAATGTTTTCGGTTTCTGAAGATTCCTCGACATCCTCTAAATGTATATTTTATATTAAAAATTATCAAATTCATCATATACTTACTTGGAAATAGCATTCCCGAAATAATATCCATAATAATTGGCAGAAAATCACACTGTTCCATGATGTTTCGTACAGTAAAATCCACTAAACTTTGCCTGGCAGCGTTGTCCGTAGTATGTAAAATTTTCAGAAGTTCAGATTTTATATTAGAAGATAAGGAGATTGTTTTTTAATTCGTATCGGAAATGTTAAAACTATATTGCGGTGATAGTTGGAGCATAAAATTGGTGTGTTAAAAGAATCTTTTGTATAAAATTCATATTTTAATAGGGTCGAATGTTTTCGCATCACTTTATCTTTCTTGTTAGAAGGGATAAAAATTATGTCATCGTTATATAATTCTTAGTGAGATGTTGACCAAACGATGGGAAAAATGAAAGTTATGTGAAAGTTGCTTCATTTCCAAAATTTTTTGAATGAAAATATTATGTAATATATTTTCGAAAACATTAATCTTCGCTCTGTTAATTAAACGGTGATGAATCGTGTTATTGTAGCTTAGAACACTTTTTTACTGTTGAAATGCCATTCTAAAATATAGAAGAAATGAGAACTTTCATGTTTAAATTTTTGAAAACATTGATTTTAGTTTGAAAAAAGTTTGCAAATAAATTTTGGAATGTAACCATACCATGCTGGTGGTGTTGTCTTGACTATAACTTTCAGTAGAAATTTCGCTGCTGTCTGAAAAATTCATGGATTCAATGTCTTGCCTGTTTTGAACAGAATAAAAAGAATTCCCGTTTCGAGAGATACGTAAAAGGTACTCTGCCAAATATTCAACTGGATTTTCAGGTCGTACAGTTGCAATTTCCAATAAACCATTTGTTAGATTCGGGAGAACGTATTTCATGAGATAATGTCTTAGCGGCAAGCTATGTGCTTCAAGTAAATCTTGCTGCTCCCTTTTTAACTTTTCGAGCTGTTCCGTCTGTAATATTGCTCATAGTTTATACTTTGATTCTTAATTTCTTATAAACTTACCCATTGACGTAGATTCTTTCCTTTGTTAACATCCATTTTATCAGAGTGACCAACTAATGATCCTCTTTTTTCAATAACACTGTGATCTTTCGTACTTTGGCAAGAGACTGAATAAACTTTAGGCGCACCAATTCGAGATTTCACAAAATCCAACGCTTCGTGTTTGAAAGTATTTCTAGTTAATTTGAACAAAATGGGTATTAAATCATTATCAATGAAAAACGATGTAATGGACACATCATCTTCGTTTCTAGCCCTATACTCTTTGAGTCTTCTATAAAATTCTTCTTCTGTACAATGGTTTTTAATAGCCTCTGACTCAGTAACCGACATAGCTCTGCTGCATAATACATCATCATCAGCATCCAAGACAATTACATGAGAAGGCTTAATGTTGAATGCGTTGCTATTGGTACTTCGAAAATTTTCAGTTGGAAAAATTTGGTCAGCTTCATTGTAAGTATAGGGAAATCCATCCAAAATGTATCCTTGGCTTTGAAAGCACGATTTCCAGGACAATATTTTTAAAAGCAATCTGTAAAACTTTATAAACTGCACGAATTGGGGGTTGAATGTCTAAACATACATACTTTATAATAACATCTTTATTCTCATTCTCAACACTCGTTAAATCATCTAATTGTTTTTCTGATTTTGTGATCAGATTTTTCATTTCTTCTGCTATCAAAGAAGCCTGCTCCATGTACGTATCCAGGTTTTGTTCTGAAATGTAAACCGCGTTTTCTTCTAACAGTTTCAGATACTCATTTATCACTTTGACTGTGTGTTGCTGAAAGTATAATTGATTGCAGAAACTAATTGTTATCCGTAAAAATGTTTATGCAACGCTTGCTTCGAAAGTTGAATTTTCGACGCTCGTTTTGCGTGCGTAAAGTGTTCGATTCCCAAACACCCTAAACTCATCCTATTTTACCGTAGTAGTCGGTAAAGTACAACTTTATGTGACAAATTCGTGTGAAAATTAATCTCAAATTCAACTTTCCACGAATTTGTTGCATAAACTTTCTTGCAGTCGTTGGTGAATTGTCGCTCGGTCATAACGCATTCGTACAAAGACTCGTATAGCTGTAGCACTCGACTTCGTCTCGCTCCACAATTTGTCCAGTCGTCTTTGTACGCATGCGACAGGACCTTACACTCATGCTGCAATCCACGAACGCAAGAAAGCGTCACTTTACACCCTTGATACATAAATAGCTATTATTTACCAATTTAGAGGCCAAAGTTTGTTTAACATTATCATGATTAATGTAGTGTCCTTTATAGTAATCAGCCAAAGATTTGGCTAGAGTTGTTTTACCAACACAAGGGGGACCATCAATAATAATTTTGAAAGGTGATATTTTCATCGATATTAAAAACTCTGTCGTTATCACAGTTTCCAGTTTAGAGTTTTTTTGAAAACTGGTGAAATTGAAGTCTTTTAAGTAAGAACTTTCAACTTTCATATTTAATCTCAGGTAATCTTCAGTTTGTGTCTGAAAATTTCTATGGTTACAAGATCGTAACGATGAAATTTATCGAGATACTTTTATTGTAGACTCAGTTTTTTCAACAGCCCGAGCGTTGCTGACCAGTAAACGAATTGGTTCATCAGCCAATCCCCTTACGATTATTTTTGCAAATTCAAAAAGGGTATAATGTTGAGGTTGAGCCGCGAATATATAACGTATGATTTTTGGTGGAAATTCTTTTAGTAGTATCTCGATTATTCTAAGATTTGATAGACAATCCTTATGCTTTTATTATCATTCTGAAACAACAAGGGAGACTTACCTGCAGAAATCATTCAAGTACAGCAATGGCAGAATTTGTTTTCCCGGTTCGTATATCCTTATCACTTCAGTGTCACAAAAAGCTTTCTTGCATATATATCGAAACACATCATTCGATCCACCGTAGATTATTCCTGGACAAAGAACCACGGATCGTAGAAACGAATGATTTTTCTTTTGAGCAAATATAACATCCCTTTCAAGCTCCTTGTGTGGTCTATACATTTCATTTGTACGCCGAGAACGATAATCTTCTTCTCTAAAAGTTGGACAAGTTTCTTGGTTTGATTGCACGTCATTCGTCCTGCTCCAGGTGAGCGGAGTTGAAATCAAAATAAAATAGCGTTGGGCTAGTTGTGTTTCAGCGGAAAAGTTTTGGTAATGTGACTCTAATGCATTTAAAATTTTCCGGGCTACATCTACTTCACCTCGATCATGTCCAATATCGCAAATAATAACGTCGCATTTTAAAATACTTTCAACAAAATTTTCACTTTCGGGATTTAAGACATGAGCTGAAGGAAAATTCTCATTTTGATTATTTATATCATATTCGTTAATCGTTCCATAAAAGTGTCCTTCCACTTTTATATCTTCTGAGTGTGATAAGCTTTCAAGTAGAGCTCTTCCACGATATGAATTTATGCTGCTAATAAAAATATTTTTAAAGTTTCCAGCTTTGATCTCGGACATACTCTTTTTAGCGATTTGATAGGTGTTTAAATGATTGAAATATCATACAATATTTAAATTATTAAAACACATGCCATTAATTCGTTTGCTATGATTAGTACATAACTAAGTGTTTGGAATTAAAAATACAAAGTAGTGTATTACTTTTATTAGAATAATTTTAAACATAACAAAAATTTAGAACAATTTAAATTTCTTTTTAAGCTCTTGTTTCCGCCAACCGGGAAGAGAGTCAAATTCTGAATATCTCATATTAAATAGTGCAACAAAGTCATCATGAGTCAAGTGAATCTGTAAGAAATATAAATGAGTAAAGAGTTCAAAATTAATTAAAAATAATATTTTCATACTTCTTTTCTTGTAGGATTAACACCAGGAGGTAGTCTATCGGCTTCTTGTTGTAAGACATAAATAGGATACTTTTGATACTTATCAAAATCACAGTCACCATTGATGGAGTGCACCGAGCTACTTAGTGGCGAAACAGAGTTCTCTGTATGTAGACGCATTGCCTCAAAAGGAACATGATTCTGGAAGAAGCATTCATTGAAGTGGAGATCTGACTAAATACATTTTATAAATTACCCTCCAAAATTTATTATTCCAAGTTTCAAAGTATCCTGAAAAAATATTAGGTTCATGTTCCTGTCGGATAAGTGCCACTGCTGTAAATGGATTTCTGGATATTGGATATTTATTGAGATACTCTTTAGCACGAAGCCAACAAGAACTTTGTTCCTCTTGACTACACATATCTCCTACCCAAACGAATATAAGGTTGCCAGCATCAAGAATGTGTATTTCTTCTGGTGCGAGGTCTGCTTGTTCAAATGCTAATATTTCCTTGAACATAAATTTACCATCGTACATATAAATTGAATATAAACTGGCCATTGGTTTTTCGAATTTGTGAACAACTGGTTGGTCGTCAGTTTCATCCGAGTATCCATTTTGTCGATAGGGATATTTTTCCGATATAGAAGTCCAAAATTCTGATGGCTCTTTTGATTCTATCACAAGATTATATTCACCCAAGAGTCCACCAACATTTTTCGCAACTTCTCTAGCATCTCCCGTTGATGCCGTTCCGCACCAAACCCAAACTGCTGGTGACACAATAACAAAGCACTCTCTTGAAGAAAATTCTGATAAATGTGAAATTTGTGTAGCTTTTCCGTTGTATGTAGAGTCTCCTTCGACTTTCAAAATAAAGTTTTGTGGTGACATTGAATTCAAGCCAGTGGGATCAAAGTCAGATGCACGTCCTTGAAAAACAATAAATTTTCCACCAAATATTTGTATGAAATGTGCTGTTTCTAGTCCTTGTGTCATTTTAACCATCATTGAGCATTCGCCTAAACTATCAAGATAGTCACTAGCAAGGCGTTCACATTTAGCCCGCACATCATTAGGAACATCCAAACCACACCAAAAATACAGCACATATACTAGACCGGCTTCGCTAATATCTACCATGTTTCCGGTCAACTGAAATACCAAGTTCATTTTCATCGAGAATCATAAATTTTTAACAAATTCCTAATTTACCGGAACACAGTACTGCAGGATGTAACAATCTCCACTGAAGAAAGCTGTATGTTTCTGTCTGGGAAGTTCTACGTAGTGACCATCTGTTATTCGGAATATATTTTTTTCTCCGGAACCGTCATCAATTAATTGTGTGTCTGCGGCCATTTTTGGTCTTTGGAGTAGAGTCAAGGAGTTGAGCTTACCAGCTAATTTAGATATTTTATTGCTATTTATGTCACATGGTTGCCACAGGGGAAAGAGGCGCGTGAACTCTACTGGCTCGTGATTCTCCATTACTCTAATTACTGGAGTTGAAGATGCATACTTCTTCTGAATTTAGAATAAGATTAGAATTAGATTCAGAATAAAGACAAGAAGGTACTACCTTTTTAACAAATCCTCGGGCATTTCTCATAGCGTCAACTTTTTCCTGCATATCCACGTTTTTACCTATCCATACCCAAACACCGCGTACTCCTCCATCTATTATATATGCTGTAGATGAATCGCTTAAATCGCTTTGGTCTAAGGCTGCCGTTTTAATTTCTTCAATGCGATATTTTCCCGTATTATATCCGCATTTGTACAATTTCATACACACCCTCGGATGATCATCAATCAAACACGTTTGATGCACATATCGGGTTTTCAAGCACAGATATTTGTTCCACTCCTGTTTTCTAAAGGGATTCAGTGCTTGCTCATAGCCATCATCAACAACTGATACTTCAGGGATTTGGTTTTCTTCTTGCAGCCGTTTTGCAACATTCAAAGCATTTCGTCGCTCTGTAGGAGTACTTGCTCGACCAATCCAAGCAAATGTGTAGTTCGGTGTTTGTAGAATCATCACAACGTTGCTGCTGAAATGCTCCCAACTTATAGGAGCTTTTTCAACGCATATCGTACATTTCTTTCCTCTTACTTGATACAAACGGCATTCAGGGTTAGTTTGCTCTGAAATTCCTGACAGAATTCTAAAAATTTTATGAGTTAAAATAAATTATTTAGTTAATAGTAACAATTTGACCGCTTACGTTAATCCTTTTTTGAAGTATGACAAAAATCTTGGACTTTCATGTTCTTGAGTCTCTCGGAACTGACATGCTATATTGTCCAAAAACGTGTCCAGCTCCATTACTTTGTAAGCTACATTCCCTGATTTTTGTGAAGTTGTTTGAGCTCCTAGCCAAAAATGAATACAATGCTCCAAATTGTTTGGGTTTTTAAGTTCGCGGACCTTGAAATTGACCAATTATATAAGATTCATAAGAATAAGGAATAGTTTTACAATTGTTTCCTGGTTCACGAAAGATCCAGGGGAGCATGTTGCGCATATAATGTATGTGCTGTCGTCGTAAAATGTCCCATATTGGGATTTCGGCACTGCCTCAATTCGATCCAGTTCTACTTTCCAAATGTGAAAGCCAATGGCATTCTTCGAAAGTTTTCGAAAGACAGGATCTATTTTTATATCCGCTAGTGCCTGGCTTTGTTCATCCTGCAACATAAATTAAGAAATCTTCAGTGAGCAATTGATGGATGCCTTGAAGAGCTAGTCTATTCCAGGGCAATATTTGGCTCTCAAGCATTTGACTAATTCATTATCTTCCTGGAACGACTTGATTTAAACACGTTTGATCTAGACTAAAGAATTCAAAATAACTTTGAAAAGTAGGTTTTTTTTCGTGTTGTACATGGAAAATCAAGTCGTTTTTACAATTACAACAGGAACAAGTTGTTAATAATGAGTAAGCAATTGCGAAAAGCGAGAAACTTGGCGATTCAATCTAGAAAACCCGTTTTTGATCAGAAATCTACACAAAACGTTCTACTTTTCTGTTGTCGTAGAAAGTGAAAATCGTAACAAGCCTAGTTGCGTCAATAATGTGAATTCGACAGTGCAATGAAATTGGATACAAAATAACGTTTATTTGAAAGTTGAATGGTAGAAAGTAGAATTTCATTGGCGAGGATCTTGTTACACCTAGAAATACAATTATTCGCAAGGTCATAAAAAGATTAACGATTTAAAGGTTGCTTATAGTCCATTATATCTGCAAATACCGTGTCGAATTCTTTGATAAGAATATGACGGCGTAAAAGCTGGGAAAGTAGAAAATTGTGATATTCGATATATGTATGTACGTTCTTTATGAGACACTAAATACTACTAAGTCATTTAAAAATAATTGGAGTCTGATGATTTTATATTTTCAATCGTTTTGAAAGCAACAAATGCTTTTAACGTTAACAAATAATAAATTTTCGAAATTCGGTTAAGGCTGTCTGTTCAATCTCCTTTCAAACCTTAATATGTATATCAAAACTACCTTATTGTGTATTTAAATATAGGTAACCATTTATATAACTACGTACGTTCTTAAATGTATTCCTTGCCCAAAACTATGAAAACACGATAAAGTTGCTTTTTAAATTTTATGAGGATCATAAAATGTTGGTCATATGATAATTGTTCTTCACCGGGCCCATACACGATACAACATGTTGGCCAACTTGGTTGAAGTTCGGCATTGGTTGGATTCTGTGTGGGCAAGTGGACCAACCTTTTTGATGGTTGGATGTTATGTTGACACGAAATCAAAAATTTTTGGTTTTCGGTGGGAGAAGTCAGTGTTTGGCTAATTGCTTTGCTTGCTATAACTTGAATTCAATGTCAAGTTGAAAATAACAGGGTTTGAGCGTTCACAAGTATTCAAATTTTCAAAAAAATGTTATACCAAAACATTCCGAAACACAAAAGTAAACAAAAGTGGGCAAGTGCAAGTCGGGCCCGCACATTAAGGGTTCCGTACCAATGAAAAAAAAATTTTTGAATTTACTATAGCGGCCATAATAGTACACACTAAGGCCCCTATCGCCATTCTTACGTTTTCCTATCACTTTCCGTAAACACTTTTCCCTTTTTTGGGTACCGGCAAAGTAGTAAAAGTGAGTGACGAGTCATCACTTTTAATTATAATGTGAGTCCTTTTTAACATTGCCACTCACATTTTACTCACATTTTTGTACTCTACCGGCCAAAATTTTTGTTTATTTCCGAGTGGAACAATTGAGAATGGCGATAGGGGCCTAAGTGAAAATTTGAAGTGTCTACCTATTATGGTTCAAGAGATACAGCCCTGTGACAGACGGACGGACAGCGAAGTCATATTAATAGGGTTCCGTTATTACCTTTTGGGTACGGAACCTTAAAAATCAAGGTTGCTGAGGAAAAACAGTAGATACATACTTAAAATAAAAACCATCGCGTTTTATGAAGGCTGTTAAAATTTGAGTGATTTTTACTAAATTTAATCTCGACTGCAGTTATTTAAATGAAATCTTCCCAAAAATAGTAGAACTTTTCAGAATAAACAGAACAGGAATGACATTCAAAAATTTGTTAATATACATACTAAATCTTTCGCTGTTATCTCCAGAACCTGCATGCTTGATTATAGCTCTCCACACTTGATCTTCAATTATTAATTTAAGTAAGAATCTCTGATCCGTATGTTTAATGCACTGTATACACTTCTGCGAAATTTTCTCACTAAAATTCTTTAATCACACCGGAAGGGTGAAAATTTTGGTTACCACTTGAAATTTTGAACAACTTTTCAACTAAACATTTTATTTTAAATTACTAATTATTTGTCACAGATACTAGATTTAAGCCTGCTTTGATTATCTGTAGGATCCCAAAAATTTAAATTTTAAAAACTAAAACGACAATCGCGGAAACACAAATCTAACAGTGAACATGAACAACGACTCAATCCGACCAATTTTCCAAAGTGTACTCCACAAACTGAAGTCAAGTTTTGTCTTACGAGCAGATCAAGCTTCTTTCTTACCTTCTTTACAAACTCTCACTCACTGCAAGTCCAACTTCAGTTGAAGAAAATTTATCACCTTTTCCGCAAAAGAAAGACGGTCTTGTTCTTTAGTAGGTCATTTGGTGGCAGCAGTACATAAAACAATACCCCCATTTGTGAATGTTGTGTTAATTTCAATGTTACATATACGAGAAATCGTAAAAAGGTGAATAATATTTAATTTGGCGAAGATGCTTAACAGCGACAAATTAAAAAATTATAGGCAAAATTTTGAATATTTTTTCCCCAGAGAAGGGTACCCGGGCAGATGATGTAATCGGTTAACTTTATTATTAGTTATCTTGGGTTTTAATAAATGCATCAGACTAACTTGGATGAGATGACAATTTTGCATAATCTTTGTTTACATAAACATGTTAGATATGTAGTTATGTACCTTTTCCAGTTCCACTTCCTTAAAATGGAACACTTCGTGAGGAGAGTTCAATAACCGGTAATCGTTATTAAACAAATCATTAAACGATACGGTTTTTCCGCTTGATTTACTGGTAAATTGTAACTCAGCCATGACGAATACTTTTTCCTTTATAACTTTATTATCTCTATTCTTCCAGCACTACAGAACTCCAAGCGTCTAGATAAAGAACTTCACATTCACTTTGTGGACTTACGCGATTGTACTCCATGATACAAAGTGGCTTACTTTCACCACCGACGTCCCGCTTTTTTGTGAATTTGTCTTTATAATTAAGATTTTAATTTGTATCCGAGGGCGAAAATTAGTATGTTTAGGTAATGTTTGCGATATTATGAAAAGCAATTTTTGTAAACTTGTCGACTGAAATAAATTGGAGTTTGAATCAACTGCGAATTATTACTCTGTAACGCTTTTCAGTACTTTCTACTATCAGTACATGTCGTTCGTGTTAACAAGAAATAATTGAAGCGTTGGTGTTGCTTGTCTCTTTATCAGCATGAATTTCTTAGTTTGATTAGTTGAAGTATCTTAATTTGTTTTGTGAGAAACATTTCAAACTTAAACATACACATTAGGGCATTGAACGTCTTGAATTGTTAAAAACTTTGGATTGTTCATAATTGAACGATCTGGAATGTGTTCAATTTCGCCATTGCAACGTTAATGAGGAGTTATTAATCTTATTATTATTATTTGTTAGAGAATTGTTAAAGATTAGCGCTTCGTCGTGAGTTTGTGATCTTTGGTAATTTAAGTTAGAATAACTCTTCTCATCAATTTTCTTGTTGGAACTTTCGATTTTTTTCCTTAAGGCCATCATCACTTTCAAGCAACCTATACTCTTCTAAGTAGCAGATTTTGTGCCAAATGAAGTCTCAATACAAATCAATTGGGTTGATTCCATGGATATCATTAAGAAGGGATAACTTGAAATATTTCAAGTTGATTATATTAAATCTTTCTATATACATACTATACAGTACAACCGTGATAAACGCAAATAAAGGAAACTGTGGCCGTTGCAATAACTGAGGTTGTTCCAATAACCAAGTAACACATATCAATGGCTAGGAAGGAAGAAAGAAAGTGACGTAATTACTTACACATATATTTCTGCTATCACTCTATATATCATACATAGACATGAATATATGTATCTTATTCCTTGCTAAAAAAATCTAATATTTTTAGCTGGATTTCCTCAGACTCTATTTGCTTGCCACAGTTGGTTGCGTTTATCGAGGAATTACGATTATCGAGGGTTGCAAGCAATTATCGAGGTTATACTGTACATATATTCATATAGGGATGTCATACGAAGGTTTTGTAAAAGCTTTTGATATATTTCATTGTCTATAATTGTAATAGAAATGATATGTTGCGGATCACAAAACTGAAGTTTTGTAAACATTTTCAACATAAAACCTGTGGAAACTTTAATTTCCATTATTCCGGATTCACTTGTTGAATAAATTGTAATTGAAGCCCAAAAGCAATTGTTTTAAGGTAAACAGTGAATAGTTTTTATGAAAATTGTTCATCTCTTCGGATTGATGATTCCATTCACCATTGGAAAATTTAAAAATGCAAAGTTAATTTTTGTATGTTGAATACGAAATGATTAAACATGAAGAAAAACAGTATTTTATAATGGTAAAGAGCAGATCGATGATTATGTGGTTTCCGTTTGAACTAGTTTGCATCCCGTCGAATAAATCTCAATTTCTAGGTTAAGTGAATATCGACGTTTAATAACACAAATCGAAAAACTGCTAGAAAATAATTTATCTGCAGTTAAATGATGGTGATGGATCAGATATTATTTACCGATGATACGTTCGATTGATTGCACACAGATCAATGATTATTTTTCATGCAGACTCTTGTTCATGTGATGTGGAGTACTTTCTTTCATTCTATTTCTATGGGTATAATCTCGAAAGTGGTTAACCTCAAATTAATAACGAACGACTTAGTAGAAATGTAAAGTATAGCACAGAAAAACTGCAAATAAATATTCATCTCATCTTCACCATATCTTCTCTTTTGCTAGAAAAGTTTAAGTAAAGATTTTAAATAGAATCAATAGTTTTTTTCTATTATCGTATGCATTACATGGAGTATATATGTTCACTTAAGCAAAGATGTTTCACGGTGTTTGGTTAAGCGTCAATAATTGGAGTCAATAAATCCGTTCATGCGGTAAAGATGGTAAAATTTTTGTGCTTTTAGCAAAAGAACTATTGACTGTGAAAACAGCTCATCGTTAGTGGACAAAATTATTATTTTTTAACAATTTTCATTGACTCATAACTATTGTTAAATTTTTCTTTCGGTTTTAGAGCGACTTTACATATTTTGTTGAAACGTTCATTGGTCTCGCGCGAATAAGCGTAATGGGTCTCTTTCATGAAATAATTTCTGGTTGACCGCTTCAAAAGTACTTGAAACCATTGAGCATGATGAACTATCTGAAATAATTTTTAAAAATAATTTTTGTTAATGTCACGAATTGAATACTGTTTGCATCATCCATGGTACATGCCGTTTGTAGCTGATGACAGGATGTACAGCAATTTTTAGAGTCATACAACCCAAGTATAGAACAATTCATATTCGTAGCGAGCGTCACGTTTCTGTGATTACTACTCTGTCTGTATCTGGATAACATGTAGCTCGGTAGCGGTGATGATGATAGATTTGAAAATCCCAACAAGGGAATAATGCTCCCCTAATAATATTTTTGAAAAATTCTTTTGGAATAAAATTTTTTGAATTGTAGGAAAGAATATCTCTGAGTAATTATTTTAACAACTTAGAAATACATTACTTCCGAAAATATCACAATAAGCAAATACACAAAATCACAACGAGAAATGATACCAAGCACAGGAAAAAAAGATTGATTCTTTCAATTTATGGAAATGTTGATTTCCATAATCAATCACACAATCATAATCATAAGAAAGTTAAAATTAAATTTTTTGGCTTAAAGTCGTATATGAATAAAACTCGTAAGAGACGAAAATGGTAAACGTTTACAAAACTGATATATGAATAATTTAAGAAAATGGTTTTCTCACAAATAACTTTATTGCGCTCGGTTAACCATTTTGAGCATTATTTCAGTTTAAATTTTTTTCCCATACTAGGTTTAATTTTTAACGTTGATATAAAATTTAATTAAATACATTTTTCTAAAAATGTGTTTATGTATTGTTTGTTTACTCGGAAAGGATTAATTTCAAGTGTAGGTGAGAGTGAGGGAATTGGAGCCGTGTAAGGAATAGTGAACAAAAATACAAGTTTAGGTTACATCCATTTACTTGTTTCGGCCCTAGTCAGTCTTTTAATAGCCTGTCTTCCAGTGCTAACTAACAAACATTCAAATAATATACCCTTACCTAGGAAAAATTACATGTTTCATAGAATTTACTTTAGCTCTCATCACCCCGAACCTCGGGTAATGAGAGCCACAAAACATACATATGTATGTGTAATGAGGACTTCAAAAATTAAACTTATTTTTATCCATATAATTGGTAAACCAATCAAAACTATAGAGTCATCAACAACAAAAAGCAAAAATAACCTATCATAAGGTCCTTTAGGTGAGTAGTTCCCATTACCCGAATGGTAACCAGCCCGAAATAATTAATATAACCCAAAGAAAACACCGCTAAATCATTTATCTTCCACTTTATCGAAAAAATTATGCAATATTAATAATGCATATTATAGACACAAAATACAATACAATAATAAACTTTAAGGTACTTAATTTGGCAGTTTATTATAACTATTTTAAACAAAGCTAACTGAGTTTTGTCACTGCGGTGTGCGTGCTTCATAACCGGCCAGTGACGATCGCTTGATATACATAACCACATGTTCAAAAACCCTTTTTTGTCATTTTTACCAAATTTGTATTTTTCTGACTGTGTATTTTATGCAAATCGTCATGTTAAATCGCTGATCTTTTGCATTTGCAATTTATAAGAAAAGTCTGATAACCTAAGTGAAGATTTCCTAAAGTTAATGAAACTGATCAACCCATCCGTTTACTCGATCGATTAAAATCACAGCAGTCAAAGCGTTACTTGGGCATTGAGTCTTTAGATGAAGGTAAGTTTTCTACCTGACAAAAGAGACAACCACGCCATAGTAAGTAAGATCATTTTCTACCTAAATTTAAGTGTTCAGAGAATATAGTATAAACAAATAACTCAACGCAACGGTTCCTTTGCATTTTAATTTACACTTTCGTGCGAAAATTTACGGGACCCGTCAAAAACACCAACCTACTATTGGAATCTGATTCTCATCTTCAGAACAATGACCGGGTAATGTTGCTCGTGAGCTCGTCAAATCTCTTTGGTTGCCTCATGATGGAAGCACACAACATTATTCGTTGTGCTGAATACATAAAAAAATAATTACTCGTCGTTTAAAAACTAACAAAAAAGAAAGAAGTTTCTGAAAGAATTTTGAGACTTTTCCATGCAGAAGAAATAAGCTTATTGTCAACAATGAAGAATTTTTGAGTCAATGCCCTCGCAAGCAAGTTGAATCTTCAAGAGTTTGGCCGTCATATTGCTAAAGAAATTCTTAAACTTTATAAGATACTGTTTGATCAAAATGAAGGATTTGCAATTAAAGAGATGTTGGAGATTTTGCTGTGGAATAGATTAAACTTTGTTCGTTTAAAAAGTACTTCTTGATAAATCCAATAGATGGATATTTCAACTAAAAGAGAAGGATTGATGCTTCACTCCATATGAGGAAGGGCTAAAAAATCACTCCACGTTATCCTTGTGAAAAGAGCGAAGAGATTTCACTTGCATGTTCACGTTTGAATGTGAACCTTCCTTTAACCTCCACTTAAGCTCTTTTTCGTCATCATACAAGACCTCAGTGAAAGTATGCGTCAATGCAAACACAAACTGATGTTAACATTCAATCATGCTAAACATGACACTTATTTGTATGAAAGCAGTGTTGGAGAAACTATCTCATATAGTCCAACTGGTACCGTCAACCGGAACCTTACAATGCATAAAAACAAGAAAACATTACTTTTTGTATCTAGGTATTTAGTGAACATGATACCAATGACTACATATTTGACCACATACAAGTTACAATCTTCAACAAGATTCCAGCTACAAAGAAGTGGTCACTGTAACCTAGCCAATTATCATTTACATATTTACAGAATTACTTGTTTGAGGAAAGTTATAACAGCAAACGCTACATTATCTCAAAAATAAGCTTTACGACCAGAGGAAACAAAGCTGGATCAACTTAAACTGCAACCGTCAAACTAGATTTTTGTAACGATTTTCTCACAAAATTATTGAAAGTCGGTTATCTATGTTTTCAACAGTTGCGTTAACTTGTTTCTATATCATTAACGATAAGGCTATTTAAATTGTAACTAAATGTGATATGGACTGGTCAAATAAATTATATTGCGTGATTATAGTCACAAAATTTGCCTTCCAGCGCCGACGAGTTAACAAAGTCCTTATGCAAAATAGAATGATCCTCCATACAAAGGCGATTATTTGCAGATGACACAAATCATCATTTAATTAAAATAAAATAGTGTATATTTAAAATTATTATATTATATCATTTTCACGGCGAACACAAACTTGTACAAACAGTATAAACTCAAATATTGGTCATATTAAAGTTATACACGATCTTTTCAATCATCCAATGAACGACTACTAGTAAGGAAATGTTTGTTACGAACACCATTTTCAATTTTCATTTCAAGAAAGCCAATAGAACAATGCAAAGTACAGAAAACCATAATCCACTGACTTACTGGGAAAAAAGAGAACTAAAGTTTCTCATCAGTCAGTTTATTACCTCATGGAAGTAACATATCTAATTAACGTGTTGGGCAAACTAAGTAAAAACACAAACTACATGTTTTCTCAACATGAAATGCTGTTGTTTGCTGGGAATACTTGCACTTTCGTGATCACAATCTGTCCGAGAATACTCATTCACTTTCATTGCAATGCAAAACTATGATTTATTAAAAGAATTATATTAGGAAGTTTTTAACCTGATTTTGTTTCCACTTCTTCATTTTCCAGTTGTTAATCCAAGATGAGGGTTTCAGAGACTATTTTGAAGCACTTAGATGTAAGTTTCTAATAAAAATGAACAACTAATTGTTCATTGTAACTTGATCATAAGGTCTGTTTGTTTATAATAAATGTACAGTTTTTAACGTTTCAGTATATTCTACTCAAATCGAGTGCTAGAAGCGTCTAGAACTGAACGAACAATGAGTAGGTGGTATAGATTGTCACTGTCATCGGCGTATAACCCTCCTCGACTTAATCACTCAACCGAAAATCCTGCATTACGAAGAGTCGACTTAGAATAGTACACCGAAGTGGATCATTATGGTAATGACTTCTCGTATTTCAACATCGATTTTGAAAATATATAAAGCCATTTTTCGCAACCCGTTACAATTGTCTCAAACTGAATTCGATTTCAATTCATTTTATATAAACAATACCTTAAAACAAATCATACCATTCACGAAGTAAGAAACAGTTTGACTACAGCTACATATTTAACAAATTAGCTGTATTCATATTACATTCATTTAATTCAATTTAACTATATAATATTAGAGTTTAATTGTTAACATGGTAGTTATATATGGCAGTGTAACTATGGCTCACGAAAAAGGTATCTGGAAGTTTTAGATTAATGGGAACATCGTACAAATTCTACAAATTCGAATAAAACAAGAAAAGCGCAACAGACGGAGGGGCAACATTTCGACAAGTAAATAAATTAAAGTATTTTAAATAATATTTTGAATGGTGGAAATATTCCTTACATTTATTCGTACTAACCTGATAACACTTTAACCTTAAATTAATTGACAAATTTGGCTACATCTAGGGATTGGTTTGCCACCTTCCCACACTCAAATCTCTGGAAGTCAACAATTTCCACACTAAGATCTTTCAGAATTTCACCAACTGTGTGTTCCGGATCAAGCAAATATTCTTGGTATATTAAACACTTTTCATCGTCTTTTTCTTGGACTGGTTCATCTTGTCCCACTTCACCCACTTTGGCTGGATTCATACCAACTATATGTACACAAAGATTCTTGCAATTTTCTTCACTTAAATTGTCGATCCCTAACGAACGAAATGCAACGATAGCTCCATATTTGCCAAAATGAGTTTTATCTGCTTCTACGACTGTGGAGGTAGAAGGGTGAGCATATCCAGCTAGTTTAAGTTGATTATTGGTTTTAAAACATATTGCTCTTTTTACTGTGGCATTTTCTCCAACTGATCCAATAAGAGCCACTAGCTGGTCACCTAACGTTGACCCGTCATCTAGTTTTAAATTTTTTAACGCTTCGCCCTCGAAGCCCAGCTGATTTACATACAATATAAGTGGTTGATTTCCATTACATAGATTAACTAATGATATAGTGATACCTTCCATAAATCTCCATCAAAGTCCGACATTTCTGTGTAGCGTGCGCATACTTTTGACGCGTTCTCGACAAAGTCGCGGAATTTTTCATTTCTTGCAACAAAATCTGTTTCACAATTAACCTCTACCATAGCACCAACATTGTTTCTTATCAGCACACCTACAAGTCCTTGTGCAGTGACTCTGTCTTTCAGTTTCGTAGCTTTAGACCAACCCAGTGATTGAGCTTGCTCTTTGAGCCATTGCTCTGCCTATAATAATTCAAACGATCAGACGTTATGTTTCAGAATAGTATTCTATACTTTAACCTTGTTAACATCATTACTATGCAGTTCCAAAGCCTTTTGGCAGTTAGCAAATGTGTAACCAGTCTTTTTCCGCAATGCAGCCAAAGAAGTCTTATCAATGGCATACAGAGCTCTGGAACTGTGGAAAAACCGGGGAACAAATTTAATAAACATATTTTGCCACTTTTACACTTAAGGTCGTTGTTGTGGTTACCTGTTATAAAAGTTTTCATTTTATTATTTAGAAATCAAGCAATCAATAAAATATAAACAAACTTTTTTGCAATTAATGGGTAAATGTGTCCGATATAATTTTGTGTATTTAAGTGATAAAACACGTGAAATTATTTAAAATACTTTTGATGGGCTTAAGGTGAGTGCTATTATTAATGATGAATTTATTTCAATTGAATGTATTTTGTGTAAATCAATTTTACCGGTTTTTATTTTTACAAATCCCAAATACGCCTAGCTATTATCCAATCGTTTTGACGTTTTTATACATATGACGTTCATGCGCTTTGCGTCGAGTGTGAAGTTTGCTGTGGTTTTATTTTCAGCGGAAATATTTTTGAAAATGTGTTATCAGAAAATACGTTATAGCGTTGATTTCAGGCGGATTTATTTTATATGGTTTTCTATAGATATTTAATATTTTTAAGCATTCTCTAACTGAACTCGTCTGCTCACCTTTAACTTAAGTACAGTCATGCACGAAAGTGTGATATGGCGGTTAACAAACTGTTTATAATAAAAGCAACATTTTCCGTTTTAATATACACCTTATAGTCTTAACTAATATGACCTCGTAGCGTGTTTTTACAAAATATGAATTTCGTTTTTTCGTCAGAAGTTGCGCATATAATGAATAAATCAAAGAAGACAGGAGCGGTCTCAAAGGAAACACCTGCAAAATCAACGCAACAAGAACGTATTCGCAAATTGCTAAAGAGCAAGGCAAATCCAGAATATCTCTCACGAAAGCTATGGCACGAATTAAACATGCCACCATGTACAAAGCACATTTTTGACGGTAAATCATTATCACTTCCAGAGAAGCTCCTAACGCATACCAAAAATATGCGCCCCGATCGAAAGAAAGCGAAAGGAATCAGGACCAAAAGTAAGTATGATTCAAATTTTTGTCGATCAATATCTTGCTCGAGGTTCATACTTGTAGAAGTTAAATCATACACGGAAATGAGGAAGGAACGGGAAGAATTTCGACGAAAGCTAGTGGATTTGATCGTTCGTAAAGATGAAAACATAGACGACTCAGCTGATAACTTTCCCAATGCTGAAGAACGAGAACTTTTAAGATACTATTACTACATCAAACATGGTATCGACACCATACATGTGGCTCCAGTTAACGATAAAATTGTTCAAAAGGTCAAGAAAATGATACCGAAGCATCTTCTTAAATGGGAAAAGGTATTGGACGAGAACATTAACGAAATGAAGCTGGAGTACAATTTTGCTGTTAAGAAAGCTGTAGTCGACTTTGTTCTTGGCGACTCGCTTAAGAGAAAAGAGGAAACGCTAGAAATGACACCTGAACGTACTGAAGTGAAGCAATTTGCTAATCGTTGGAGATATAGGTGAAATTATAATTCAGATTAGGATATTTCATGGAAATTGAGGAGCTATCTTCTACTCCATAGATACGACGACAATTTTATACTGATAAAGCGACACCTCTTTTCTATAAATCGTTGTCTGGCACTTATCTTGGATATTTGGAGTAACCGATTTGGAAATTTAGCTTTTGTAAACGTTAAAAAATTGTTGGACAACCGACAAGCTTACGACTTATATGATTTTAAGGTATGTAATATTTTATGTAACGATCTACACCGATAATCTACAAATGGCATCTCCTCTTGAAGGCAAAATTACACTTTATACTTTTATTTAGAATTTTAATAAAGATTCGATTGATCTTCATACAGGGGGTCGTCTACAAGCAAATAGAAGACGTTAAGAATAAATTGACAAATGAATGGTACGGAGAAATCAAGAACATTATACTCCGTGGGGTTCGTAGGAAGGTTGTTCCAGATACAAAGAAACCTAGGTTAACCAGCAGATTTTATAATTGCGTTAGTACTCTGATGACTCAACAACTTGCTGATATATGTATTAAAAGTTTAAACATGTACACAGATTTCATGTGCGATGTTGATGTAAGATTTCTTATGAATAATGATGAGTTATAAGTAGGTACTATTTGCTTCATATTTCAGAAAAATCCAGGTGTGAAACTATGCATTATATTGGAGGACGAAGACACCCTGATGTTTCTGCCAAGTTTCAGTAAGATTCAAATGGAAGTATTGAAAATTGTCGATAGCATCGTACAAGCTGTAAAATTATTTCCAAGAGTTGAAACGCAAATTTTCATGGATACATATGCCGCTGGCCAGAAAGATTTTTTGAAACCAGCAATTCCAGATTCAATTATAGAAGAATGTCGTTTTAGACTCAATAACATGCTCGAGGAACAAAGGATCCTACCAGAACTTAGAATGCAAGATTTTGATAAATATATGACTCTGATGAATGGAATTGATGTTCAAGAAATTGATAAATTTATTAAGATAAGTCCTTCTTTCACGGAGTATTGTGAGAGAGTTGAGCATTATAGAAAAATAGAGTACGAAATCCCAGTTCAAGTATGGGCAGTCGTATCTCTTGGGTTTTATGAGTTCCATAGAGAGGGACTTATATCAAGTTTGGAACAACTGGCAAGATTAATGCAATCTGAGTTGTTAACTAGAATGACGGCAGATCAACAAGCTGATATAACGAAACTTGGTAAGGAATATGAAAAGATAGCTAACAAGGCTTTGACCGTTCCAGAAAATACTGCTGAGCTAATGGAATCCAGAAAGTACGTTTCCCAAACGGAATACGTGACGATACCCGAAATGGAACAGCTATTGAAAACAGTAATTTGAAATTCAATCTGATTTTAATAATTTTTATTTGCTACATTTTCTAGAACATGAATCACATACTGTGGCTAATGGACCACACAATATACTCTCCGCTGGAGATAAAAAATAATAGTAACACTTTTCAATGGTATCTCAAAATGACGTCAGTATTCAAGGAAAACCGTGATATTATAGCAGACAAGACAATTGAGTATCAAGATGCACTCAAACGACAAATAGAGACCTTTCGTCGTGATTTGGACACTTACTGGGAACAAGTTCAAGATTATGAGAATTGGGGTGACATCAAGTATTTGAGCAAGTACAGACGTAGGGCAAACATGTTGGATAGCCGTTTGATTGCTGCAACGGATAAAATTTTTAAGATCAATGAAGAAGAGAACGCTTACGGTTGGCAATTATCACAGTACCCCATAAGGAAAAAGACTCACGATAAGTTGATCCCTTATAAGAAACTGTTTGATGCCGGACAGGAATTTATGGACAAGTATGATCTTTGGATGCATTCACAAGTTGGAAGTTATGACCCAGATGACATCGATTCCGAAGTTGGATCAATTCATCGAGTAGTATTAAAACTTGAAAAGCAGTTTAGTGATCGAAAGCATACACAAAAGCTTGCCATAGACGTAAAACTGTAGTTCAGATATTGTTTTGAACGTTTTATAATTTTTCGTTTTATTAGATAAAAGATCAAATTGATGCTTTCAAACTGCACATGCCAATCATAAGCACACTTGGAAATCCAGGAATGAAAAGTCGTCACTGGGAGCAAGTTTCAGAAATCATTGGCTTCCCTATTAAGATATCACATGAGCTTACTTTGGAGAAAATTATTGAATATCAGTTGGAAGAGTACACAAATCGGTTCGAAACTATTTCTGAAAGTGCCACCAAAGAGAACAAACTGGAAAAGGATATGATGAAGATGATTTTAGAATGGGAAGAAATGGCGTTCACTATTAATCCTTACAGGCATTTCTGCACTAATTTTTAAATTATTATCCTCAATTCATGTATTAATTTTAGGGACACTGGAACATACATATTGTCTGCCGTGGACGATATACAAGTTCTGTTAGATGACCAAATCATTAAGACTCAGAACATGAAGAGTTCACCTTATATTAAGCCATTCGAATCAGAAATTCTGTAAGTCTTGCACATATATCAAACCACAGTTTGCTGTAATATAAACCTTTATTACAGCCAATGGGAGGCAAAGCTCGTTTTACTACAGGATATTCTGGACGATTGGCTGAGGGTACAAACCACATGGATGTATTTGGAGCCTATATTTTCGAGCCCTGATATACAACAGCAAATGCCGGAAGAGGGTCGAAGATTTAGTGCTGTAGATAAGGTGGGTTCTAAGAAGAAAATGTACTAGAAATCCAAGAGAAAGTGTTAATGAAAAATTTACTTCTAGATTTGGAAGGATTTAATGAAACAAGTTGATCTAGATACGAAAGTTATGTCTGTGGTGGAAATAGAAAAAATGTCGGAAAAATTGAAGAAAGCGTTTAATTTGCTTGAAGTAATTCAAAAAGGACTTAATGCGGTTTGTTTAAGTTATTTATTACAACGAATAAATTATGGGAGAATAAATTTTTCGTTCACAGTATCTTGAAAAGAAGCGCTTGTACTTCCCAAGATTTTTCTTTTTGTCTAATGATGAGCTTTTAGAAATTCTTTCGGAAACGAAGGATCCAACACGTGTACAGCCACATCTTAAGAAATGTTTCGAGGGTATTGCTACCCTTGAGTTTACGGATTCTCTAGATGTGACTAAGATGCGATCCAGTGAAAATGAGGAGGTCGAATTAGTCGATGTTATTTCTACATCCAAGGCTCGTGGTCAAGTTGAAAAGTGGCTGCTCGAGCTAGAGGGTGACATGAAAAAAAGTGTACATCACAAAATAAAAGGATGTTTTGAGGATTATCCTGAAGTACAAAGAGACAAATGGGTTTTGCAATGGCCAGGTCAAGCAGTGCAATCCGTTTCATTGACTTATTGGACTTTGGAAGTGACCGAAGCTTTTTCAGAACCGAATCCAACTAAAGCTTTGACTGGGTATCTGGAAAAATGCAAGCAACAGGTAAAGGGATCATTTTTAGATTGGGTTCTAAAACAAATTTGAATTTAGATTAGCAAAATTGTGGATCTGGTTCGTGGCAACTTAAGCAATCAAAACCGAATAACATTAGGAGCTCTTGTCGTTCTAGACGTTCATGCTAGGGATGTTCTTACTGAGATAATCGAAAAGAAAGTTGTTGATGGTACCGACTTTACATGGCTGTGTCAGGTAGAATAGATTCGATGTTATTGTTATTTTGTAATACGAATTATTCTCCTAGCTACGCTACTATTGGGAAAGCGACAGGATAGTGACAAGGATGATAAACTCCACATTGATGTATGGTTATGAATACTTAGGGAACACCACGCGTTTGGTCGTAACCCCATTAACTGATCGATGCTACCGCACTCTCTTTGGTGCACTTCATTTACACCTTGGCGGTGCTCCCGAAGGACCCGCTGGAACAGGAAAAACAGAAACTACGAAGGATTTGGCAAAGGCTGTCGCAAAACAATGTGTTGTTTTCAATTGTTCGGATGGCTTAGATTACATAGCTTTGGGAAAATTTTTTAAAGGACTCGCATCTTGCGGTGCATGGTCATGTTTCGATGAATTCAACAGAATTGATCTTGAAGTGTTGTCTGTAGTCGCTCAACAGGTAGAATGGACACAGTTGAATATTATCTGCTGATTATATTACTAATTTCTGTAGATACTAACAATACAACGTGCCATTAATCTAGGAAATTCGAATTTGGTGTTTGAAGGAACTTCTCTTAAGCTCGACCCAACATGTGCAGTATTTATAACCATGAATCCAGGATATGCGGGACGGTCAGAACTACCTGATAATCTGAAAGTATGAAATAAAATCCGATATAACTATGTATGTGGTTCAATCCTTTGATTCCAAGGCTCTTTTCCGGTCTGTTGCGATGATGGTTCCAGATTATGCACTTATTGCTGAAATTGAGCTCTATTCGTATGGATTTCTCAATGCTAAGCCATTGGCCGTCAAAATAGTGGCAACGTATCGATTATGTTCAGAACAGCTTAGCACGCAGCCCCATTATGATTACGGCATGAGAGCAGTTAAATCAGTTTTGAAAGCAGCAGGAGCTTTAAAACTACGTTACCGTGATGAAATGGAAGATATTCTTGTTTTGCGTTCCATTAGAGATGTAAATTTGCCTAAGTTTCTTAGTCAAGATGTTCAGTTGTTTCAAGGTATTACTTCGGATTTGTTTCCTGACATAACGCTACCGGAGTCAGACTACATCGTGTTAAATTCAGCGATAAGAAAAGCTTGCGAAAATTACAATAAGCAGTGCACTGACTTCTTCTTGAAGAAGGTTCAGCAGGTAAGCATGCTTACCAAATCACATTTATTTTAAAATTCTCATATGAGCTTCCTAGCTGTACGAGATGATTTGCGTTCGTCATGGTTTGATGATAGTCGGACTGCCTTTCGGAGGAAAGACAACGTCATATAGAATATTAGCTGAAGCTCTCAATATAATTGAAACTGAGGTAAATGAAAGATAATAGCTATTTATGTATCAAGGGTGTAAAGTGACGTTTTCTTGTATTCGTGGACTGCAGCATGAGTGTAAGGTTCTGTCGCATGCGTACAAAGACGTGTAGAGAAATTGTGGCACAAGACGAAGTCGAGTGCTACAGCTATACGAGGCTTTGTACGAATGCGTCATGACCGAGTGCAAATTCAGCAACGACTGCAAGAAAGCGTCACAAATTCGTGGAAAATTGAATTTGAGATAAATATTCACACGAATCTGTTTCATAAAGTTGTACTTTACGCACTAGTGGGGGAAAATAGGATGAGCTTAGGGTGTTTGGGAATCGAAAATTCAACTTTAATTATTGTTAACCTTTATTTATTTTAGAGTGGTAATGAGCATAAGGCTGTGTACACAGTCATAAATCCCAAAGCAGTTACAATGGGTCAATTATATGGCCAATTCGATCCTTTGTCCCATGAGTGGAGTGACGGAATACTTGCTGTCCACTACCGGCAATATGCAACGTCAACAACGTTAGACAGAAAGTGGTTGATATTTGATGGACCAGTCGATGCTATTTGGATTGAAAATATGAATACAGTATTGGATGATAACAAAAAACTTTGTCTTATGTCTGGAGAGATCATTCAACTATCGTCAACTACAAATTTGATATTCGAACCCATGGATCTGGAAGTAGCTTCTCCTGCCACAGTCTCGAGATGCGGTATGATATACATGGAACCATCTTCCTTAGGTTGGGATGTCCTTGTCACGTCATGGAAAAATGAACTCCCACATACATTCAATCCTGTAAACAAACAACTCATTTCAAGTCTCATTTCAAGATTCTGCCCTATATTGCTTTGGTTGGTTCGCCGTGGAGGAGTTAAAGAAATGACGCCAACTCAAGATGCTAATTTGATGGTGTCATTGATGAATTTGTTTGACTGCTTTATGGATGATTTTCAGAATGAAGCTTACGTTCAAAATCTCTCAGATTTAGATGTACGAGCTCAGCTTGAAGGAGTCTTCTTTTTCTCGTGTGTCTGGTCCATTGGCGGATGCCTAGACTCTGAGGGTAGAGAAAAGTTTTCTATTTTATTCCGAGGTCTCATGGAAAAAGTTTTCCCTGAGGAACTTTACCAAACATTCAGAATTCCCGAAAGTTTGCATGTTCCAAACTTATCCAAGCCCTTTATTTTTTCTATACCAAAACAAGGCACAGTGTTTGATTACCGTTTTATAAAGGAAGGCAAAGGTAAATGGAAGCCGTGGTCTGACGAAGTTTCTACAGCTTCTCCAATACCAAGGGACATGCCTGTGAACCAAATAATTATAACTACGAACGAAACAGTGAGAATTGCAGCACTTCTTGAACTATTAGTGCAGCATGGGAAACCTCTAATTTTAGTCGGACCAACTGGAACTGGAAAAAGTGCTTACGTGATTGATTTCCTTCTCAAGAAGATTGATACTGAGAAATATAAGCCCTTGCTCATGAACTTCTCTGCTCAAACCAGTGCAAATCAAACTCAAGATATCATAATGGGAAAGTTGGATAAAAGACGCAAAGGTGTATATGGGCCTCCTTTGAAGAAGGAGTGTGTCATATTTATAGATGATGTATCGATGCCACTCAAGGAAACATACGGTGCTCAGCCAGCTATTGAGCTGTTGAGAATGCTTTTAGACCATTCTATGTGGTATGATCGGAAAAATATAGTTCCTTTGAAGTTGATTTCAATTCAGCTCATGTGCGCGATGTGTCCGGCGTCAACAGGAAACACGGTCACACCAAGATTTCAACGACATTTCAATTGTATTGCCGTTGATGAGTTCGGTGATGATATCCTTAGAACAATATTTTCAAAGATTGTGTTGTGGCATTTGGACACAAGGTAAAACTTACAACACTATCTAGTGCATTCATTGATTAAATATGTGGTGTTTATAGAGGTTTCTCAAAAGAATTCGATCCATGTATTGAAGAAATAGTTCTGTCGACACTAGGAATCTACAACAAGGCTCGTTTGAACCTCCTCCCAACACCTTCTAAGTCCCATTATCTTTTCAACCTTCGAGACTTCTCTAGGGTGGTACAGGGTGTCCTACTCTCTGTTCCAGAGGCTGTGGAAGACTTAACTTCAATGCGTCGTTTGTGGGTGCATGAAGTTTTGCGGGTGTACGGGGACAGGTTAGTGGAAGAAGGTGACCGACAGTGGCTGTTTGAAGCTGTCTGTGATCAAATCACTACGAATTTGAAATCTGATCCAGAAGAACTGTTAGAAAGATTTAAGGAACCTGGAAAACCGCTCGTTGAAAATGATTTGCGTAAGCTGATTTATTGTGATTTCACCAATCCCAAAGCAGATACACGAAACTACTTGGAAGTGCAAGATCTGGAAGAACTACGGAATGTTGTCGAGTCATACCTTGTAGAATATAACAATATGTCAAAGAAACCAATGAACTTAGTTCTATTCCGATTCGCTATAGAACATCTTTCTAGAATTTGTCGGATCATTAAACAGCCCAGAAGTCACGCTCTTTTGATTGGCGTTGGTGGATCTGGGCGACAAAGTTTAACGAGGCTAGCCTCACATATATGTGACTACGAGCTCTTCCAAGCTGAAATTACAAGGGCTTTCGGTGTCAGCGATTGGCATGAAAACATTAAAAATGTTCTAAAGAAAATAAGTGGAGGAGAGTCTCATGGGGTGTTCCTCTTTACGGATGTTCAGGTGAATTTCAATAGGCCCTTTTTATGAAATCTTTGTGCGAATGTTCTTCTATAACTGCAATTTTAAGATCAAAGAAGAATCATTTCTTGAAGACGTGAATAACCTCTTGAACTCAGGGGAGGTCCCAAATTTGTTCACAAACGAAGAACGCACGGAAATATGTGAAAGAATGAGACAAATAGATCGACAGAGGGACAAAGCTGCTCAAACAGATGGCAGTGCAATAGCTTTATTCAACTTTTTTGTACAGGTAACAAAGAACTCAAAGTATATTCCAGTGATAGTTACGTTAATAATGATATTTGCTTTAGGTATGTAAAGATCAGCTACACATAGTCCTGGCAATGTCACCAGTTGGCGATACGTTCAGAATACGTGTTCGAAAGTTCCCATCTATTGTGAATTGTTGCACAATCGATTGGTTCCAACCATGGCCGGAAGATGCTCTGTTAGCGGTTTCTACACGGTTCTTAAGTGAAGTAACTTTGACCGATGCGGAAAGAGCTGCTGCGATTGACATGTGCATGGAATTCCATACATCAACGCAAGCTCTTTCAGAGGAATTCTACCTGAGGCTAAGGAGATACAATTATGTAACACCAACTTCGTACCTTGAACTTATTCAGACTTTTAAGACCTTGCTTGAAAATAAACGAAAGTATGAGAATGAGCTTGAACTGAGATGAGCTTTCATATATAATATTTTTGATTAAAGGGAAGTACTCCAGGGCAAAGAGCGATATTTGACGGGGATTCAGCAGCTTGATCATACCGCTGGAGAAATATGTGTCATGCAAGAGCAATTGGAGGCTCTTGCTCCAAAAATTAAAGTTAGAGCTGAAACGGTGAGTCTATCCCAAAGTTAAGACCGTACTGAATCAGTAAATTTGCCATAATTTCTAAAAGGTTGCTGAACAAGTAACTAAAGTTCAAGCACATAGTGAAGTAGCAGCAATAAAAAGGGAACAAGTTAAGAAAGACGAAGCAGCGGCAGCAGAACAAGCCAAGGAAGCTGAAGAAATTAAAGAGGAATGTGATGCAAAATTATCAGAGGCACTGCCTATCCTTGAGGCAGCTTTAACGGCCTTAAACACCCTAACACCAGCAGATATAGCTATTGTTAGGACAATGAAAAGTCCGCCAGTTGGTATTAAAATTGTAATGGAAGCCGTTTGTATACTCAAAGATGTCAAGCCGGAGAGAGTTACAGCAACCTCCGGTGTTGGTTACATTGATGATTATTGGACACCCTCAAAGCGAATTTTGGGTGATATGAAGTTCCTTGATGGACTTTTGAATTTCGACAAAGATAACATACCTTTAAGAGTTATTCAAAAGCTGCAAGAGCGGATTATGAATAATGAAAATTTTGATCCGGATAAAGTGAAAACTGCGTCCACAGCATGTGAGGGACTGTGCCGTTGGGTAATCGCTATTGTTAAATATGATGCGGTAGCTAAAGTGGTTGCACCTAAGCGTGAAGCCCTAATCGAAGCCGAATCTAAATACAACGTAATAAACTATAAAGTTCAAATTTATACAGAAGACTTTAGTTTTTTTTTTATATAAGACAGGCTGCCATGGCGATCCTACAAGAGAAACTTGCAGAGTTAGGTCGTGTGGAAGCGGACTTAGAAGAGTTGCAGAAGATGCTTGATGAGCAGCAGCGAAATTATGAGTAAGTTGTATTGCGTCAAAACATAGGGAGTTCTTTTAAAATTTCAATTGATCCTTGTAGGAGCCTTCAAGAAGAGAATGATCGATGTACCAAGAAACTACAGAGAGCACAAGATCTGATTGGAGGATTGGGCGGTGAAAAAAATCGGTGGCTTAATGCAGCAACAGAGCTGGGTCTAACATATGACACCTTGACAGGGGATATTCTTATTGCGTCTGGTGTAATTGCCTACTTAGGTCCTTTTACGACGGACTTTAGGAATACACAGATAACGAAATGGGTTAAAAAGTGTTTGTCCTACGGCATAGTCTGCAATGAAAGTTTTCAGCTACAAACAGTTTTGGGAGATCCAGTCGAAGTTCGTTCCTGGAACATAAGTGGTCTTCCCAGTGATTCGTTTTCAATTGAGAGTGCTATAATTATAAAGTTGGATTCTATTGGTTGAATATGGCCTAGACGATAAATACACGGATATAATTTCAGAAACGCTCGACGATGGCCACTAATGATAGATCCGCAAGGTCAGGCAAACAAGTGGGTTAAAAATATGGAAAAGGATAATCGGCTTTGTGTGATTCGACTTAACCAACCAGACTACACACGAGTTCTCGAGAATGCTATTCAGTTCGGACTACCTGTTCTTCTTGAGAATATCGGGGAAGAAGTAGATCCACTTTTGGAGTCGATTCTCTTAAAACAAATCTTTAAGCAGAGTGGAGCGTGGTGTATGAAATTGGGTGATTCGACTATTGAGTACAACAGTAACTTCAGGTTTGTGATTTGGAGAAGGTTAAATTTAACCAAGCTGACATGAATTTATTAGGTTCTATTTGTCAACAAAGCTGAGAAATCCTCATTACCTTCCCGAAATAGCTGTTAAAGTTACAATATTGAATTTCATGATAACTACAAAAGGACTACAAGATCAAATTCTGGCAATAACTGTAGCTCGCGAGCGTCCAGACTTGGAGACTGAGAAGAATACTCTGATTATTCAAGGCGCAGACAATAAGCGTCTGTTAAAGGAGACTGAAGATAAGATTTTGGAAGTATTATCATCCGAAGGAAATATACTGGACGATGAGAGTGCTGTTCAAATACTGAGCTCATCGAAGGCACTTGCGAATGAAATAAACGAAAAGCAAACGACAACAGATGCAACTGAGAAACAAATTGATATCGCTCGCATGGCCTATACCTCTATAGCATCTCATTCAACTATCTTGTTCTTTACAATTGGTTTTGCACTAAGCCTAATTCGATTTCGAGTTTTAATAACATTTATTATTTTCAGCGGATTTGGCAAACATCGACCCTATGTATCAATATAGCTTGAATTGGTTTGTTAAACTCTACACATCTGCCATAGATAACACGGAAAAAATAGATGATGTCACCGAGCGACAGGTGGATTTGAGAAACTATTTCACATATAGTTTATACGTCAATATATGTCGAAGTCTCTTTGAAAGGGTATCGATCGTTTCTAAGTCTTACTTTAATCTTCGTTTTGCTAACTTAAATCTTGTCTATATTTTGCATTTAAGGACAAGTTATTATTTTCTCTTATACTTGCAATCAACCTAATGAAAGCTGATGGAGCAATTGACAATACTGAATGGTTATTTTTACTTACTGGCGGTGTTGGCTTGGACAATCCCACGCCAAATCCAGCAAAATGGCTACCAACGAAAAACTGGGATGAGATTTGCCGTTTATCAGATATTCCTGCTTATCACGGTTTCAAGGAACATATCGCAGACAATGTGGACATTTGGAAGAAATTATTTGATTCCACAAGTCCAGAAACTGAAGAGCTACCAGAACCCTGGAATACAACTTTGAAAGTCTTCCAGAAACTTCTCATTATACGTGTTTTGCGATCGGACAAGTTGGTGCCATCCGTGAGTAATTTTGTTTCAGGTAGTTAAGATAGTTAAGCCTAATATGCTTGGAAGTCATGAAAAACTTTTTTTTCAGAGCAACTTGGACCAAACTTCATCGAACCACCGCAATTTGATCTTCAGGCATCCTATGTTGATTCGCATTGCTGTATTCCATTGATATTCATTCTTACACCTGGAGCAGATCCTACACTATCGCTAATGAAATTTGCTGATTCCCAAGGCTTTGGTTCTAACAAACTTTTTTCACTATCTTTGGGTCAGGGCCAAGGTCCCATAGCTCTCCAATTGATTGAGGAAGGAACCAAAGCGGGAAACTGGGTTGTACTGCAAAACTGTCACTTAGCTAAAAGTTTCATGCCAAGCCTTGAAAAAGTCTGTGAAAATTTCTTGCCAGATTCAACCCATCCAGACTTCCGTTTATGGCTCACATCATATCCTGTTGACCATTTCCCCATTGTTGTATTACAAAACGGTGTCAAAATGACCAACGAGCCTCCGAAGGGTTTACGATCCAATATACTCCGATCGTATGTTAGCCATCCAATTAGTGACCCCGAATGGTTTGAATCCTGTAAACAGCCACAAACTTTCAAGCGACTAGTATATGCCCTGTGTTTTTTCCATGCTGTTGTTCAAGAAAGAAGGAGTTTCGGTCCAATTGGTTGGAATATACCTTACGAGTTCAATGAAACCGACTT
Organism: Chrysops caecutiens; assembly: GCA_963971475.1. Lineage (NCBI taxonomy): Eukaryota > Metazoa > Arthropoda > Insecta > Diptera > Tabanidae > Chrysops > Chrysops caecutiens. The sequence goes on from OZ020569.1 coordinate 52,912,516, forward strand.
AAGAATAAGCCTTACTCAACTCAAGATCTTTCTTGACGAATATTCTGGTGTTAAATTTGATGCCTTGCGCTACCTAACTGGTGAATGCAATTACGGCGGAAGAGTTACAGACGATTGGGACCGTAGGACTTTGAAAACCATTCTAAATCGGTTCTACTGTCCAGAAATTTTGAGAGAAGAGGAAGTACATTACTTCGACGGAACTGGAATTTATTACTGCCCTAATGAAATAGAATACGAAGCTTTCCAGACGTATACCAAAAATTTACCCATAATTTCTAAGCCAGATATTTTTGGTTTCCATCACAATGCAGACATCATGAAGGACCAACAAGAAACAGATGTTCTTTTAAGTCATACACTTTTGACGCAGGTACAATTACAGTTATATCTGTTAACTATCATATCCCTTCTGTGGTATCTACAGAATAACTTTTGATTGAAAGATCACCAATCCATCGTTTGTTTAAATTTATTGTTCCTTTTTAATAGTTTTTCTCTATAAATTTTTTAACCCACTCTAATACGTTAAGGATCGTGCGGTAAGTTACATATTACCTAATAAGTTTTTCTATTGAAAGTAATGAGTTTGTTATGGTAGGATCTGTATGAGAGACGTGTAAGTATTTTGATTGCCTTGGTTTTTGAAAAGCTTTACAATACTTATTATTTTCCAAAGATATTTGAAAAATCCCGGGTAGAGTATAAGGAAAATTATTCCAAAAAATTCCCAGATAACCTTTCCCTTCCATTCCTTCCTAAAATCCCAGAATTTTATTCCTTAAAGGACACAACTGCTGCAGGGCCAGGAGACCAATCATCAGAAGAAAAAGTCGCCAGCGTAGCCGAAGATATACTGAAGCGACTACCTGCTAATTTCGACCGCGATGCAGCTATTGAGAAATACCCCACTGACTACCACCAGAGTATGAACACTGTACTTGTTCAAGAAATGGTTCGCTTCAATGTTTTACTGTCAACCATTCGATCTAGTTTGCAGACGCTGTTGAAAGCCGTTAAAGGTAAGATTTTGTTATTACCTGCGTTTGTTTTGAGTTCGGAACTGTTAGGAACATCGTACTAAAAGTACAATTTGAGAAGTTCCATTCTACACCGTTGTACCTAGCGCATTGAAGTAAAATCGTCACTTTGACGATTTTTCCTTTGAGCTGTTGGTGTGTTTATGAATAAATTGTAATTTGTATTACATTTTATTTGATATTTTGAGTTCGTCGGATGATTTCCTTGATGATTACATCTATTTACAACTTCAATTTAAAAATCTCGCCAAGTTTTCTTTTTCCTTCGTTTCAAAATGACATAAGGCAAACCAAAACGGCAATAATGAGACAAACAAAAACGAAAAGTTTGAAAGTACACCAAATTTGAAAACAAACGCGGAAGTTAGTATGTACTAAAAGTACAATTCTATTCTAGAAGTACTATTGACTTCTTGATCAAAATTAAAAATTTTTTACAAATGAAAATGGATCTTTATTCAACTCAAGCTCAGGCTTCACTGTCGTCCAATTTTTCCTCCAATTTTTTCGATTCATTTTCTTCCTCATTTTTAGTTTGAACAGTTGTTCCACTTCCAGAACGTGCACTCGCATCTTCTGATTCATCTCTATCGACTAGCTTATCAATGTCATCTTCTAAAGTGCTATCACCGGTCAAAGGCAACTTATCTACCGCAGTATCTGGTGTGATATCGAATGATTCTTTTTCAGAGGATCTTATTTTTTCATTTGGCGGAATTGACTCGGCTTCATCCATGGCATACTCCCAAAGTCTGTCGCTTATATTACTAAGTATATCATCCAAAATATCACTGTTTCTATGAGCAAGTTTCATTTTCAAATCGCTTTGGCGTGGAAACTTCCCATGCTCGTCTTGTGATACTGGGAAAGCTTTCTGGATTATTGATTTTATAGCCTGGAAAGTTTCATGTTCACCGCTGTTTTCTCGAACGCTCAAATCTGATATCTCTGTAAGGCCTTCATTCGTTATGACTTTGTCGATCAAATTAGATAAAATCATATTAGCGATCATACTCCTTTCTGTCCGTGGAGACCCTTCTTTGAAAATGTCATCCACATGTGTATATAGTGCGCGGTGTGCCGCGAGCAGATGACGCTGTCTGTTAACGTCTGACCGTTGTCTAGCCAAACGCTTCTGAACTTCTGGGAAGACAAACTCCTTCAAAAGATTTGTGATCCTATTATCAGTATCATCGGATACTTCTTCCAAACTATGACTTACTCCATGCCGTTGTGAACTCGTGGATGCCTCTAGATCAATTCGTTTTACCATTTCTTGTACGTGTTTCCTTGCTTCGCGGATTGCCTTCCGCTCCATCTCTTCGCACAAAATATTCTCTAAGTACATACTGACAGCATCATAAGCGGTTTTTAGGTTATTACGATATAACTCATCGTGCTTTTTGCGAATTTGATCTTCTAATTCCTTTTTCCTTGCTTCTGCAGCTTCACGCTTTTTTCTCTCGTACTCAACAAGCATGGCCCAAGCATGTTCTCGCCTTTGCTCGTACAAATGTTGTAATTCCTTTTGCAGGTAATCCAATAAAAATCCGATCGTTGGTGCTTCAGCTTCTCGCAGCATTTTGTCAACTTCGGTTTTAGATTCTAGTACATGCTGCAGTCTCTTTCGTTGCGCCAGGACGATTGCACGTTTCTGGTTGATTTCATTTGATTTTCCCGGATACATTGCATTCACTGCACTAAGCTGGTGCGTGGACTGGAACTCTTCAATCAGTGCATGATATTTATTTCTACCGGCGTATATCATGTTTTGGACAGCTCGACCCTGTTATATTAACAAAGAATTTGATGTTTAGTTGCCGAATTTTCTTTGCATTCATGTATTACCTTTATTATTTTCTGCAAGAAGATGCAAGCTTGATATTCTTCCTCTGCTCCCACATCTTCCTCAATCCCTATGGGAGTTTGGACGTCTTCTTCTCGAGCTGTGCTCTTTTCTTCCAAACATAAGATTTCTCTTTGTGACATAGGGACAGTGTTCCTGAGTGTCTGATCATAGGATAATGATTTGGATGGGTAATGATTTTGGTAATTTTATTTTATTTTTTCAGAATGTTACCTGCAGAGATTTGTATAGCTCCTTCAAATTCTTATCCCTAGAAAAACCACGGACGATCTCCTTGGGTATTTCTTTGGGTTTCACTAGAACTCTCAAATTCGATGTTTTTTCTTCGGGTATGGTTGGCCTTTCAAGATACTTTTGAAGATCTTCATAGTTCGGCTCAAACCTTGTTTTGTATGGCACAAAATGGCGACGTTTTGGGTGTACACCAAATCTCATCTGGGGAGCATACAAATCTGATGCAAGATCTGTATGTTCAGTGAAAGTGTCCATTGGTTTGTACTTACGAGAGACACCTTTGTGCTTCATCTCTAGTTTCCTCAGATTTCTGGCGTGTTTATGTCTTAGTTTGCTCAATTGCTTCTGTCGCTTTGCTTCTATTCGCCGCATGATATTTTCGATTTTGGCCGTTGAGGAATATCTAATATGTTCTTCACGCTTTTCGAGAAGTCTTTGAACCAGATCGTATCTCAAATCCTGACATTCACATATTTCTGCCTCTCGTGCTAACCACTGTTCCCATTCGAGTGCCTCCAATACAATACGACGCTTTTCAAAATCTTTCATTGACTTCATTTCAGGTAAGCTTTTCTCCCATTTTCGACGTCGCCTGGCTCTCTCAATAATCCGGGTTTCAAAGTTTCCAGGCTGCGTTTCTGTAGTTATAATGTTTGATACATAAACAATTTCTAAATCTTCTAAGGCACAATCTTTGGCTATTCCGTCTGGTAAGTACGGACGAGTTTGGGCAGAAGATTCTCTGAAACATAGGTGTTTACCTGATTCTCCAAAAAGCTTAGTCCAGTTATATGTTACCTGTATATCGTCTGACACCCAATATTGTTATACATTTTCGTAGGCTTCTCTAATAAGTCTTCAGGAATATCCAAATGTAGCTCTTCTGGGACTTCTGGGCAAACATCTGGTGCAACATGAAAGAAGCGACATGCGTCTCTACCATCTACGATATTTTCACTTTTCCTTTGCTGAGATGGTGAATTTTTCTCTAAATTTTGCATCAGAATGCGGATTAGAAATTTGGAAAAAAAATCCGCAAATGTTACCAGATTTGTAAGGAAAGTGAGGCAATGGATTCTGCGGTTTCCAGTATGTAAACGATGGCCGTCTTGGCATATCGCTGAACATTGACGAAAAGTTTGACAAAATGTGATATGGCGCCGATTGATTAAGAGCGACATGGTTAGCCTTGGTCACATCTTTGTAATCCGATGCTTGAAACAGCGGATCATATAAATGATCGAAAAGTCTTGACTGTCCTGCAACGTGGCTTACGTATGACATTTTGACCTAGTTCACCGTTAAAAATACAATTAAAATTTTTTATTCGAGCTATCGAGGCTCAATTTCATGAAATTTCTATCAAAAATAACACTAGCCCACTTGGATTGACATTCAATTTTACACACTTTCAGGTTTGGTTGTTATGTCAGCTGAAATCGAAGAAGTCTGCAAAGCTGTACTCGTTGGAAGGATTCCGAATTTATGGGCGAAAAAATCATACCCAAGTTTGAAGCCATTAGGCAGCTATGTGACTAACTTTATTCAACGCTTAGAATTCCTTCAGGTGAGTGGGTATATGCGCATTGGAATTCCAACTGGTTGATCGATTAAACTTTTCTAGACTTGGTATGACAACGGACCACCAACTACATTCTGGTTGTCAGGTTTCTACTTCACACAAGCCTTCCTTACTGGAGCGCAACAAAATTATGCAAGGAAGCATGTTATACCAATTGACTTACTCACTTTTGACTATGAAGTCATGGCTGAGACGAGTTTTGATAGACCTCCTGAAGATGGTGTTCTTGTGTTTGGACTGTTTCTAGAAGGAGCTAGGTGGGATCATGAAAACAAGTGTTTAGCTGAACCCTTGCCACGGGAATTATTCGACTCGATGCCAATTATTTGGATGCAACCGAGGAAGCGATTGGAACTCATGCCCAGACACGTCTATGAGTGTCCTTTGTATAAAACAGCTGAAAGACGGGGCACACTTTCAACAACCGGACACAGCACTAACTTTGTCATTGCTTTGCTGCTCAAATGCCATCCAGATACAGATCCATCACATTGGATAGTCCGTGGTGCCGCTCTTCTTTGCCAATTGAGTTTTTGAGGAGTTTTCGAAATTTTTCGTGTACAATATTTTGCGAGTTTTTTATTTAGAGTTGAATTGTGAAACTATATTTATATTTTATACCATACCTTAAATTAAACGTTTATGAAAAACAAATAATTGAAAGACTATCCTTAACAAAAATAAACTAATAGCGATTGCGAGAATCACTTTCATTTAGAAGAAGTTTGAAAGTTTATCCATTAATTATGAAATTTTGTTTGTATCACAACGCCTATACGTAACGTTACGTCTGTTTGCGTACCATTCTGTCGTCGTAAGGCAAAATGTCGTATCTGTTGCAAGTTTTCCAAAATAGATATTATGATAATTCGGTGGCATAGATATATTTGTCCAAGTACTCTGACAATGAAAATGCCGTCAAATTTGTTTACTTTTAAATGTTATTTGATTGAAGAGTTAAATTCTCTCAAATTCCTCATTTTCCACCTAGTAAAGTTGATCTATTTTGATCACAGACCTATTATGATCATGATGTATGAAATATGTCCTAATAATCAATCCTCATGGTTAACAAAATTGGGACTGCAGTTCTTTTAAAACTAATTTGTTGCATTATTGTTTTAAATATTGGTGTTCAAAAAAGCATAAAATAAATAGTCCTCTTGTGGAATCCTCAAAAACCACTGCAATAAAATAAAAGTCAGCGAAAATATTAATACTTCAAGCTCAAAGTGCTTTTTAAAATAAATAAAATTCAGACTTGCACAGTCATCCGTAAAAGGATATTACGACTGAATATACGTATTTTACAGAAAGTAAAAGCTTTCCATGATTTCCACCATTAAGGATGCATCGAGTCATTCACAGTAGTTTTATCATTTTTCCAGTTGCGTGAGTTTAATATGATTCCCAAAAATATACAGAAAAAACCAAATGTCGGCCTGCCAACTAACTTCACAGTAGTAGCTGGTAACTTAGTCTTGCTAGGACATAAAATTTTATGTCCTTTTATGATTACTAGTGTTTGCTTGTCAGTTGAGAGGTACTCGCTACTATAAAAGAGAACAAGGATTTTTTATAGCAATCTTAGCTGAAGATGCTGAAATGTGTTCGCACTTTTGTATCGTTGCTTTTATGAGTCATCCCTTGGGATGGACTATATAAACTTTAATCAGACACATATGGGGGAACTCATGTTTGTGTACAAATTGGTTTTCTTCCTGTTTACAATTCGGCTTCTTGCTACAAACATACACTTCCTAATAAATCCCTCAAGTTGTCGACGGTCCGTCAAACGCATTGACCACTATCCACTCAATGATTTGTCGTTAAACAAGGATTCTCTCTCGCCTATGTTTTATCGGAAAACTTTATTTAGTCATCGACTTTCCCGCATTTCATTTCATATCTTCATATCAATATGGGACATTATATATTTTATGACATAAATTTACCAATTAATAATTTTGATTGAATGAGTTTCGCATTGCCTATTCAATATTAAATAAATTAACTGAAACCTTTTCAAAAAGAATCTAATAGGACATGTGATAGACTTCTTTCTGTAATAATTTCGTTCGATTCCACGAAATAGGACTAAATCCTTACTACATGAATCTAAAATATAATTTAAAGTGAAGCAGATGAATTTAATATAAAACTTTATTTATTTGTAGCCACTGTCAGACCAAAACCTGTCATAATTCCAACTTTGTCTAACTTCCCAAATTCTAAAGTTCATCCCTTGTGCCTTGTAATATTCGCCCACACACTTTAAATTTATTATTCAGCCGTTGTTGGTAATTTTATGAATTAATCAAGTTTAGAATATTGTGGAAAATAATTTTATATGACTGGCATATTTCACCTGCAAAATTGAAGAGGTGAGCTTGTGTGAGTGTCACTGATACTAATACATTTCTCAGTAAAAACCACAAAATCCTTCTTGATTATCTTTAATAAAAAGCTTAATTTTTCCTGAAATACTCTCTCGGGAATGCCCGGTTGATTGAAGAAGGGATATGCGAGCTGTACAAACCCTTTATGGAAATCGTTAAGAGTTCAATACAAAATCCATTGATACCTTATTGGAACACCTGCGGAAGCTTCTTAAATTCTTCAAACATGAAATCTAATTTTTTAAATTTTTCTTCGTGAATTTGTAAAAACGAGCATGAAAAAATTCACCTTTACAGAAATAACACAAAAATTTTATACAAATACGAAGCGGTACACAAGGCCAGGGTGTGTTGCAGCGGTATGAGAATAAGAGAGTGTTGAGCGTTTTTTAAATTGGGCGGCAAAATTTCTGGGGCGAGTAGTTTGAAGGCATCCTAGATGGACGGATGGTGTGGTGTGATGATGGTGTTAATGCTGTTTCATATACATACGATTTTTCAAACACGTCCAGCATCCGAATTCTTCGTACTCCAAGTGTCGGATAGGAGTTGCAAAAGGAAATGGTTGCTATGACAACTACCACATAATATCGACCCGTTCTCGGGATTACAGAGTATATAAGCGAACGTTTATGAATGTGGATGGAAGTTCTCAATACAATGACGAGCATGTTATCCTTAATATATTCGCATCATCATTCTACATGGAATGGGCATGAAGGTAGCTTGTTGTGTGCTGGTATTCGTACTGTACAACGAATACAGCATCCGGCATGAGGATATCGATCCTTATGGAGTCATTTTATACCTTCTCCACATGCATCGGGCCAGGTCGGATGATACGCTTGGATGTGTTGTGTTCAACACGACTCTTTTGTTTGTGGGTATTATGTGCTGTATAATTTCCAACTCATACCTTTGCTGGCCTTGTGGATGCCTAGGAATGGAGACACCCATCGTTACAGAAAGAGATGTGTATATCAGCTTGAATCCAACTGAACTCCACAACTGCGCTGTTTGTACATCTAGCCCTCATGGGATGACATCAGATGGGTACAGCATCATTGAGTATGAGTCAAACATGTAACCCGTGGATGGAAGAAAGAACTTCTTCTGGAAGGGTGGCAAACCCCAATCATTCACATGCTAAGATATGTAACAACAAAAATATTTGTAGCTCTAGAAATGCCTTCTTACTTGTTCCGTCATCGCTCGCAAGTGATGAGGAAAATTTTTTTCAGTACATGATTACTAACCTTCTCTTCTCACCGAAACTTCTCGTTTTGTTTTTACAATTTTTCCGAACTTTTGATTTTTCACATTTTTTGCGGACATCTTATTTCCCATCAAACCCTCGATTTATTCAAGTGCAAAAATTTAGGAATATCCGACATTTTTCTTGTTTCGTGTTATGGCATTTCACCCTTTCCTTTGGGGGTTTAATTTGAATTATGTGATTTGTTTCTTTTCTGAGAAAAGTGGGCAATGTCAAGTTGAATGTAATTTATTGAACTTTATCTACACTAAGGGTGTGATACGTTGATGTAATGAAAAGTTCTTTGCAGAAATACGGATAATTCTATTGAATGAATAGCCAAACAAAATCGTTTGAAGTTTGTGTTAAAAATTTCTAAATATGAAATCAATAACTAATTGTCAATTGGATTTACGGAGTTAACTTTCTGACTTGAGTAATATTTCTTGACACTTTTTGAAAAGTATGGCGAAGATATTAAAACTGCATTTGGAGAGTTTATATCTTAAGAAAAACATGGTATAAGGGAGGGAGCGTACCTTTAATGAGAAAATAACACTTCGCAATCACAATTAATGGCTCTGTTCGTATTTTTGCAAGTGACCACTTCCAATGTTCTTGTTATTATGTGGTCATACCAGTTGCTATTTCTTGTAATTTTCTATGGGGGTATAAATCTTTCTATTTCCAAAACAACTTAAAAGCGCGTTTGGATTGGAAAAGTGGATTGGATAACATGTTCCGTTCGTTTTGCATATACGCACTCCGCCATATGTGCCTTTCGTGCAATCTGTGCCCAGCGTGGAGCAAAAACGCTGGAGTGGCACAAAAGTTGTATTTCGGAGCGATTCCAACTGGTGGCCGCGACAAGATCGTTTGAAGTATGCATCGAATTTTTGTATTTCTTTTAGAAAAATTATTTAAAAATAGAAAAAAATATTCAGTTCTAACATATTAAAGGCATAATAATTCGAATATGGTTATTTTATGTGGAAATAATATTATAATTTAAACGTGTCATTATTATGCTCGACAGATGGATGTGAAATCAATCCACTTTGGCATTGGGAACGAGTGCCAGAGTCAGCTTCAACACACTCCACTCCAAGCTGGCATCGGAAACGCTCCTTTATTTCTTTATTCTCATTACATTGAGCTTATAGAGCAACACCAACAATTTACCTTGATGTACCTAACAAGCAGGCCTTAAAAGTATATTGAGATACTAGCATATGTAAAGCTTACTGGTTGGATGATTTTAACTATAATTACAATGTGGAAGTTGTTGTACTGTTTATTATGTACGATTTGATCAATTGTACCCAGGAAAAAACTTTCAGAGAAGTTATCCTTCATGCCTTACTAGAGATATGTTTCATGGCAAATTCACTCTATTCCTCATATGGCATGTTATAATGCCTATAATATCGGTGTTCCTGTACAAACCCTTATTGCCTTCAGAGTTCTTATTGCTTTCATTATCCCTAATTGATTTCCTAATGCATACATGCACTTAGAGTACCTAGTCCAATTTACTATTTTGTTTACAAAGTTTAAAGCGTATTTCTAGATGAATCTTCAAAGTCAGAACACTCCATAAAAATCTTGGAACTGGTGGTTCAAGGTCATGCTAAACAAGCTTAAATTTTTATTTTATATAAAGCAAAATGAAGTTTAGCGAACAGGAATTTCCTTCTATAAGGATTTGTATACTTTAATTACAAAAATGCGCTAATTTTAGTACGAAACGGTTCATTGCAGGAACTGAAGAAGTGTATAATTACCATAAATGCACTTTTGAGAGAACAGTTCGATAATAACAAGCCAGAGGCAAATTGAAACCTAGAATAAATAAGCAAAGCCAAAACGAATTGGATAACAATCATCGAAGGCAGACAAACGGTAATTAAAAGGGTTATATTGGATCACGGCTAATGTTCCGCATGTTTGGCTCATGTTGAGCTCGGGTTGTTGTGGTGGAGGAATTTATTATTCCTTTGTCAGGAATAACCATCACGTATCTGTCTGGGTCCATAGCAACGTTAGTATACAAGCAGATATGCAACCTGAAACCAATGGTTAATTTGCATCCCATCAGATGGGGAAACATGTGCCATTTTCTGGATAGGATAAACAACAGAGATCACATAAAATTAGGTACATACATGTATGAAGTTTGTTATTTCTATGAAAATCATGTTTCAAATTTTGTACGTTAATTTAAGGTGATTAGTGTGTTCGGAAACACGTGAACTGAGCTATCAGAATGTGAACCATGTTATCGAATGCAGTCAAAATTGGGTGGCAAGTTTTGATGTAAACCGTTTTTCATAGAGTGTAGTTCTTTTTTGGTTGTTGTGCAATTCATTCAATGATGAAACAGTCCAAAATTCTTGAAAGCCCACTATGACAAACATGCTGCTCTCTATTAGTAACAAACAATTTTTCGCTACCTTCACGTAAATAAAGAGATTCTGTCGTTATTAGTGAACGCTTATTATCCATGGAACTCCTGTGTGTGGCAATTGTTGCATATTCAGACGAAGAACATATTCTGAATGAACTGGTGACCTGGAAAAGGGGTAAATCAAACCAACTTCAGAAGAATCATCAGATCAATCTTCTTCTGAATTTCACCTTCTGGATTTTCTTTTTCAGTCTCTTATAAAAGTGAGTATATATTCCTTTTTTATATTAAAACAACTTTAGATTCTTTAATAGAAAATTCTTTATTATACGATTTATAAACTTTGCGCAAAATAGACAGCTGACGGCACGTGGTTTTTCAATGCAATAAAGTCTCATCATCTGGTTTTCACCGTTTCAAATGACAAGTGATCTCGTTATCATCTGCTAAATTTGATGCTTTTATGTTGAGTTAATAATCCTAGCCGGTGCAAAGTTATTATGTTTTTTGTTTGTTTTAAAATTTGTTGTTTTCCGTCCGCTCTTGGCATTCACCGCGTGCCTTATGTTTGAAAAAGCACATACAGGCCTACAGTGGACACCAGGAGAAAAACGTATTTTTGTGACAAAACACATTAAAAACTATATACTGAATTTACTCACCTGTAGGACACACTTGATATAGCCTAAAAAATGCAATTCAAAAGTACCATTTTAACATTAATGTTTAAGTGACATTTTAAAAGTGTTATTTATAAGAAATTTTCGAAACTGCAGAACCTTCAAGGTACGTGAACCGCAACGGTCTACTTCAAGCATAGTTATTAGATTTCATGTCTCATGCAGGCCAGACACTTAGTCACTCACAATTAGGGGTTGTTGCCGCCATATCCAAGCAAATGCAGCTGCTGATATGTTTTTTATATTCCAATATGAATTTCTCCCTTTCATTTATGTATGTGGTTCTTGTTGTCCATTCATTCATGCTTAATTTATCAAGAATGTGATATATATTTTTTGTTGTTATTCGTTACCTTAACGTCGTTTCACCAAACAATCACACACACACTTTATACCGACAAATTTTGATAGACCCACTGTAGAGAATGTCAAAACCGGCTAACCGACGTTTGAGCTCAGCCATGGGTTTACCATCTGGAAGTGTCTGCTCTATCTTAAGCTATTCTTCCAGAGTATTTTTCATATTTCCCATGACACACCTTTCAAACGACCTACCTCTAGTTTGTCCTCGTAATCCAGCTTTATTTGCTTGCATTTCTAATCGCTGCCTTCGATATCGGAAATTATAGTCATTGTGATAATCTGGTTGTTGTGTAAAATTGTCCCTGATTTTTAGGGAATTCCTCTGAGTCAATATTGTCATGACTATGAATTTCGGGTAAACATCTGTTTACGAATTGCATATAAATTCGTTGTTGTGTGAAAGGTCGATGCTCTTTGACTCCGTTTAGGGTTATAGGACCACTATTTACTTTCACTTTTGATGGGCTTATTTTGTTCCAGATTTGCCCAGCTGTTTTGGTTAGGAAGAATGATAGGAATTTTTAAATTTGAATCGCATGATGATATGATTCCACTGTTGCATCGTACACATTTCTTTTATAAATTTATGCTCCTGTCTCGAAAAGCTACTATGCACATTACTTATCGTGAATTTTTCACCATTCTTACCCTGAAAACTGCTAGCACAATTTACTTCTTTTGGTTTTTCAATAAACTGCTAACACCTAAAACATGCATCATGGAAATGAAATTAAATAATTAATTTTATTAAAAGGAAGAGATCTTTCTGTTTCATAGGGCTTTATACTAACATTATATTTATACTTCCAATTTACAAAAATAATGTTGAAATTGGAGCCGAAATTCATTATCCTGTTGATGCGGGAGGCTCCATTTGATGAATGTATGTAAGACTCCTTTCAAGGCGAAAGGATTGTATAAAAAGATGCAGCATTTAAATAATACATGCATTTAACAACAGGAAAACCTTGATAACTATGATACTATTGCTAGCGTATTTCGTAAATGTCTTGGGGAGAAGGTTAAAATTTTAATATTGGGCAATTGTTTGTTTAGAAATTATATTCTTATTCTTCAAAAAAAAAAAAAAAGCTGGTGAAGAAAGACACTTGAAATTAAGCTCATTATTAATAATACTCTCCCTTCCTTGATAAACTTATTGGCTATGAATACTTCTATGATCATCAATTAAGAACAGAATTACCGTATGTACTATGTTTTGATTGACAGAACCAGTCTTTGCTTTTATTCGGGTACGCTGAGAGTTTTTAAAACCGGTGAGAGTTGATTCCAATGAAGACAATTACATCAGTTGGTAGAGCAAAACCGACAATTTAGAGGACTTCTGTGCCATGTATGCCATAACTATTGGACGGAATTTACCTTTTTAAAAGGATCTTGGAGTTGATCATTTTGTACCAAGAAAAGCAGTTGACTTATCAATAAAATACAAACGCACAATTCTTCTATATTGTAATGAAGGAAATATTAGTAAATGGTTGGGTGTGACTTACTTAAGAATCAAACCATATACAGTACAACCTCGATAATTGCAACTCTTGACAGTTGCACCTCCTCAATAAACACAGCAAAATATTGCAGAAGCCACATTGTCCTTGCGTTTATGTACATTAGGTTTTGCTGTTAATTCTTCAAATTGTAGTTCCTCAAAGGTCATAGATAATGACCTACACACAGGTACCTATCACACATAAAAAAGTGTTCCCTGAGTTTCCATATAAATTTTCAATTTAAAATTATTAGAGGAAGCAAAGAGCCCAGAAAAAATAGAAAATTCTACCCTACTTCTCCTACGGTTTGTACCTTTCATATACCAATTATACATTCAAAATGCCAAATCCAATTTTAGCATAGTGATGTTAAATTTTATATAGAGGATAAATTGAATAGAAAATTAGAAAATGAAAAGTTTTAAAGACAGCAAAAACTCCGAAGTTTTGGATCCTTTAATTGAAACTTTCTCAGTCAGAAAAATTTATTAATTGTTATTTGGCTTTATAATTGGAGCTGCATTCTTAAAACCACGTAATTTTCTTATTATTTGTAGTTTAAGTAGTTAAGTAAATTTAAATTTGTTTGCTATTCCTGCAAAAGCTGTACGCTGTCTACATTATAGACATACTTGTTCGAAAGGATAATAATCTAAAAGCGATTCTTTTGAAGATCGGGTGACACTTGCGTAGATCTAGAGACAAAGAATTCCTTGGGCTAAGGATCGTAACTTTCATTTAATTGTATAGAACTTTACCTTTCAAGTCCTTGGCAAGGTGGTATCCTAGATTATAGCCAATAAAATGCTGTTTAAGTAAACAATTTATACAACATCAACACAATAAGAAGAAACGAATTGAATGAAAGCGTTGGGGAAATAGGTGAAGTAATAAATTTTCCATGAAGTAGTCAGGATAATTATAAATTATTTTAGTTATGATGAAAAGATTTGAAAGTAACAATCACTGTTTTGTTTTAGTAAAAGCTGCGATTGAATGTCAAACGCTTACGGGCTTAAAATCACATTAACATGCAGACAATTAAAAAGTTAAAAATGATTAATTGAGTTGAAGAAAGTATGTACACACAAGACAATTGTAAAAAAATGAATGTTGTATTGAATGACACAGCAAAATTATTGATTTTAACACCAAGATATCACTATCAAAACACCAAGTACATAAATGTACCTATATCTTAAAGAAATGAAATTGCATGTTCACGTAAAATGATATTGAAGCCGTTATAAACGTTAACAGACCGAATTCAATAACCGGAAATTCGCAGCGAATCGTTTAAAAGTAATCTAAAACCGATAGTTCTGAAATCAGGATGACGTAGCCGCGACCAATATGATTTGAGCGCGCGCACAAGACACCAAATGATATACAACTGAACCGCATTATCCTGAATGAAACGTGAAAATGGTTCATATATGAAATTAAGGGATGAACGCACTCGCAAATAGCACCTTGATAAAGGTACACTAACATTCGTGTGAAATCACACTGACGCGCAAACGCGCAGGGTAGTAGGTACAACATAAAAATGTAACATTATGTGTTACTATTGTTATACATTTCAGTCAAATTTATAGAACGTTGGATAAGGGTGACAGGGTTTATATTACAACAATAGCCTTGACTGTTTTCCACCCTTTTTCAAGAAATTCTTCATTATTATTTCAGAGTCCCTGCCGTAATGAAGAATTTCTTGTGTGATAAACGATAATGCGATGGTATACAACTAGTGTAGAGACACAAAATTATGCTCAGAAGGTAACCCCTAAATCGAAACGATCGACAGTAAATGGGGTTGACGTATGCGCGTATAGCTTACATGCAAATAACTGGTTTGATTCAAGTCTCTGCGAACATGTTTCTTCGGAATATCATCTAAAAAATTGCCACGTTCAGAAACATTTTAGATTTGGGGTGAATCCTGTAAATCACCCTTACTTTTCCACATACAAAACTCTATCTTATTTATTGATTTTATCGATCACACAGTAACATGATAACACCTACTTCAACTTCCATGTTCCGATTTGATTTGAAAATATCTTTTATCTGACTTAATGCCGTGTACTACCCACAAAATAAAATTAAAAAAATTCAGTTAACGAACGTGGTGTCATGCAACTCGCACATGTTGTACCGGATGCAGGTTTGCAAACGCTTTAATAACACTATAAATTTGACACGTTCGTTTTATAGTCACAATTAAAAACCATAAAAAATTAACATCTCTTATACACAGAATCGTCTGTGACACGTTTTAACGAGGTACCATACTGAGCAACTGATGTATAAGCTATTTTTGCATCCCCAACGTAAGATGACTATTGGTCCACAGTTAATTTACTGAGGGCGCGTAGGTGGCGCTGTGTGGATCTCTTCTATCTTATACAAGTATATGTATACTGATGGAGGCTGTCTGGCACATGTGCAAAGGTTTGAATGTTGTCACATTGGTATACCTACTTTTCTAGCATCCCTTGTAAGAGGTTTCGTGACGTCAATGGACCGCTTCGCGCAGATATTTGGCTGTCGTAAAATTGTATTTTTGATTTCAAATGGATATTGTCATATATGCCATATTGAATTTGGCAGACATTTTGACGCCATTTCAATTTATTTTGTGGAGGTTTTCCAAAACGTTTCGCCAGTATACCAGAACCGTCAAGTCCAACATGGAGTAAGGTGGTCTAGTCTTTTATATACTACGTAATTTTTCGGGCAACATGACAATTTTTCTGAATTTATTTCTTCTGTCAAAGGAAATAAGAAAAAATGTCGAATGCGGAAACCGTTTTTACATTCTTTTTTAGATTTTTAAGAAATTAAACAATTCGGCTGAGTACAATCTCCAAGTTCTTTCAATATGTTAGATAAACTGCAGAATATAGTATCACAAAATATATTTTTACTGTTCTGTTATAATTTATTGAACTGACTATCAGTAACTATTTTCTTCCTGATACAGATAATAGATTGAAAAATTATCAATAATTTTGAACTTTGTCCAAATAAAATTTCAATATTCCTTACAAAAATTGTAATTCGAAGGTGCAATGATTGAAATCGCATAAAGGTAAGTGCTGAAACTTACCACCAAATTATGCTTCCTATCAGGGATTCTAGTTACAAATTACATACTAACAAAACTAATTCTCAAGAAATGCATATACTTATAGTTGATAAAATTAAAGCATCAAGTACTAGAAAATACCAACGAGGTTTACTATATGGATTTGTTACCATTTTTGCTGCTTCGGTGAAGTGAGTGCGAAATAGTTTGAAAATCAAGATTTCCACAAATTTTAATATTGAAAGTATATAATATACAATAATTTGTCCCACTTCACTTATAAAAATTTAAAGAATACAAGAAATCATTTCTACGAACATCTCAAACAGGGTGCGGCTCCATGACGCATGATTTTCGCTATCATAGAAAAATAAGTAAATTTGCAACATTCACAAAGAATAATAATCAAAGTCATATTTTTAATTATAGTTTTAACTGCACAAAACTTAAACTTTGAATATATTATACACTTGATTCGTCTGTAAAAAAGTTCAGCAACATATTAGCAGTTTAAGAACAACAACAATAACAACAACATCGAGATTCGAGATAATATAAAACAGTAAAACACATAGTATAAGATAGTGATAAGAAAACTAGTGTCTATAGTAAAATATTGTTTGAAGTGATATTCAATAAGACATCGATATGACATAGATACATAGTATATAACACACCTAGTTCTACCTACCTTTGAAGATACTGAACTTTATCAATAAACACATTATGATAAAACCAAGACTTATTTTGTATACTACACAAATTGCCGCACTTTAATCCAGTCAAAACTAATGACATTTATGTTTTATATTAGTTGTTTGTTAATAGCATGTATTTTTATTTTAAGTATTTTCATTATTTTAACCACTTATTCTTTACAAGTTATTAAGTTATATCTTCGTAATCTCACTTTTAAATATAGTCGTTTAATTGCTTATTGATTTTTATGCTTTTGGTATTATATTATTTTATAGTTTTAAAAAGTTTTTTTTTGTAAGTATATATATGTATAGTAGTTTTTTTATTCATACGGTTTAACGTTTAACAGCAATAAAATAATATTCTAAACATACAAAATATTATGCAAAAATAGCGTTGCAATTAATAATATGAGAAACAGGCAATAAAAAATTAAATCAAATCTAACTTGAGTGACTATTATTAGTAAAAATTTAGTAATAGTAAAAATTTTTTTTATTCTGTCTATTTAATAAATTTTCTTTTTTTTATTATTATTATTCTGACTGCTCTTGGTCTACTTTTGCTTATTCCTCTTAATAGATGTCTCTCTGGTGGCAACGGCAAAAGCGCACCAAGCGCACTAGTTGACGCCTAGACGTCTACTACGAATCGCAGTCGGTGTAGCGCGGACCCCAATCCTCTATACACAAATATCATGAAATGGAAGGATATTGAGATGTGTAAATATAAGGACATATATACAAATAATCTCATATCTATATACAAAAGAAAAAGATTTGATGCCAAATATGTTGTATAAATTGCAAATGTATTTATGCCAGGATACCCTTCTGTGTGTGTATATATGACACAAAGATTTTCATCTATCAAGCAAAATAACAAATGAAACGAGTACCAATAACAGCAACAAGAACAACAAGAACTTGGATAATAATTCCAACTCTGACTCCGGAAAATAAAAACTTTTCTGTACGAAATAATATTCGTGATACAGCAACAATATCTGCTTTAGTAGGAACGTATAACACAGCATCTAACAAACAGGACCAAAAAACAGGACGAAGATTAAAATGGGATGAAGAAAATAATGGGAAAAAGTGGTTGTTGTTGTCGAGGGCCCTGCACACACAAATGTATTGTAGACCCAAGACCAATTTTTGATGGTGTATGTTACACGTTTACCAGCATCCATTTTCCATGTCCTGCACACATTCAAGATGAGCTCCCCATTTTCATAATATCAGTATGTGTAATCGAAGCTTTTCTGTTATATCAAACTTGTCTGGATGCTGTATCCTTATGTACACAAATACAATGACAGAAAAAGAATTCACCGGAAACCCTCTGGCCCACAGCATCCATTGGTGTTGATTTATGTCTGTCATGTAACAAACACATGCGCAATCTAATAACTTTTAATCTACAATATACAGTCGGGGTTGACATCCCCTAAAGTAAGTTGAATTTCATTTGTATTGGTGTTTTTATATCATTTGTAATCGTTTGTATGTGCGTACACATACGCGTTTTAATTTTCCTCGAAATGAATGCATCATACCAAGGGTAGTTTCACATCCAACTCATTCTTTTGGACAGTACCAAATTTAAGAAGCCACCCATTCATCCACCGAATGGGCTAACATTCAACCTTCGTATTGTGTGTAACAAAGTCAGGAAAATGTGGTGGTTTAAGAGAGACAGCTATAATTCAAACTTACTAAAGTTATGAGATGAATATATGGTAAAGGTATGAAGTGTAATAGAGACACAAGAACGCTTCAGTTGTGGGATGCTGCTCGATCGATTTTCTCCGGCTTTAGGGTTTTATTTTTTTTCCACGATATTTTTTTTTGTTTTTTGCTACCCCATCTATATAAATATTTCTTTTTTTTATATGTATTTTTGTTGTTTCGTATGGTATTCGCAAGAGGCTGACAACGTAAAGGATGGAATGAGTAAAACTAAAACAACAAAACCTTTCAACCCACCTCCCATGGTACAGCGATGGATGCTGATTATAGGGTGGCTAACAAAATACTAGATACTAAATACAAATACAATAACACAAAGGTACATGATACACATGCAATTTACTGAACACGAACATGGTGTGGGCGAAATATATATTTTTCGAATTATTCTTCTTTTAACACACCCTGTTAAATTCTATAGAATGTTCTATAAGAGACGCGTTATTAAATATAGATTTTTACAAATTTATAACATGCACGTACGCATGGTAACAACACATTCATTACTTACTATTCAACGACATACAAAATAATATCTCGTAATTGCACTTTTTGTATTTTTTAAATTATTTAATTTTCATTTTATATAACATATTTTTATAGATGTATTTGAATTGAATGAGACATACATTCACATCGATTTTTGGTGATATTCCTATGCAATGGAGAGGAGGAATTGGTACTGAATTACAACATGAGATAGAAATCTTTTCATTTTATAATTCATCTTTTCTACTTCATTAATCACATTAAAGATAAAGTATAGAATAGACTTTTGTACATCTCTGTGTGTATAGACGGACTAACATCAATCCGGTTCGTAATTATTAAAATAAAAGTATGGCAGCGTTAAATTTTATGTTTACCCAACTTGATAATTAATGATAAGATTATTCCTTACTTGATTCCATCCTTTCTTACATTTATAAGAAACCGAGGGAAATCAAACCTGCTTATTAAATGTCAATGTTTTATTTAATTTAACTTAACCTTCCACCTATACAGCTATTGAGGGGTTGGTTCAGCTTAATGCTGGATCCTGGGCTTATTTTGATTTATACAATAAACAAGTTTAAATTTAAGTCAAAGTATTGTTTTTGTTTTTGATTGGCTGCTATAACAACGATGGGTTGTAGCTTGTTTTTATTTTTGTTGTTGCCAGTTGCAAGAGAGCGTGGTTGAAAAGGATACAATACGACTTTAAGATTTTATTAAGGGTTATGCTTGTTTAAGGGTTGAATCTTCTATTACTTGTTTTGAATCAGTTTTTAAACCGGTTTACTCGCCAGGATAATAACATTTTCCTTTGAATATCACTTGCTCAAGGAAATGTCAAATAGAGTTATTAAGTTTATCGTGAATTATAATGAAGAAGCTTAATCTCGTAAACTATAATGGTACAGTGAAGCTAATACAAAAATAAAAGTCTGCCTACTTCAAGGGCCTTTCAGAGGTTGGTTATTAACACATTTAGAAACGCAACTCCTCGTTTTCATATGCTTTATAGCCGTGTTCCAGCTTTTGTGTTTATCGTGAAGGTTTGCTTCGTCGGCTTTATTTTCCGCGGCTGTTAACCCTGATTAGGATAATGCACCAACTTCGCCCTATAATGAGGAGTAAGGCCTCTACGTACCTCTGGTTCAGGCGGCCAACAAGGTTTTAGTCTTGCAACCGTTGAAACACTTTCATCTTGCATATTACCAAACATGAAGTGATAACGAACCTACGTCTTTCATAGCCGTACAACGATACCACATTAATCTTGTCTCCAATGCTTTAATAATAAATAACAGATGCACCGCATAATTAGGAGATCAGTACACGGTGTGTACGTAGCATACTCAGAATAGCAAGCAATCGATAGCGCTTCTCTGATTGAAATAGCAAGTTTAATTGTTTAAACTTCAAAAGTAAGAGAGTTCTTCATAATAGTTGCATACTTATAAGTATTAACCAAGTATATCCTGAAATAACTCTTACAAACTGATGCCAGAGTTAGAGTGAAAGTATTTGCACAAAATTCTCTCCAAAAGATACTAGTCCCAACTATCGTATCTTTTTCCTTTCGTTGCTTCTTTAAAGTATCAAATATTCTGCAAATACTCCATTTCGTAAATTAAGGAATACGCATGCGCGAATTGTGTTTTTTGTAATGTATATCAGCTAATTGTGGATTTTGAAATGTGATTGTGGTAACCTTAATCTTATAGACTTTTATTTATTATTGTGCATGAACTATTTGTGACTTTGAAAACCATCATTCGTTAGTCATAGCGCTAATATAGTTGTGAATGTGTGAAAAGCTTATTTCCAGCTTGAATAAAGTTCAATTAAACATTCAAAATAGGGCCGCAATCTTTAATTAGAGTCCTTCTCTTAAAATCACATTGTAAGGGTTTTCTGTGCATCTCTTAAATGCCATGAAATATTCCCTACGCGTAAATTTAAGGTTGTTTTATCTTTGTGACGACCATCCCTTAAATGAATATGAATTGCTATCTCATTTTTATTCCATTAGGTATCGTTAAGCGGATTTTGAGACCAACAGTATTTTCCAAAATGGAAATCTCCACTTATTCTCTCCCTTTTAGTACAAACGAAAGAAACGAAATCTGGACATTTAGATAAAAGTAAAAAAGTAAATTCCCCAAAATTTACAGAACCCGATTATTTTAAGTCCCTAGAATATAAAAAGGGACGATTCGTTTCCCTATTGTTGTCGACTAAGATGTTTTCGTTGTTGGATTTGTAGATTTGTGAAATATATTACCATCCCTTCTAGTATTTAACGCCATTTCATAGCTGTTTGAATGTATATAATAGAGGGTCCTCCCTCTGCTCCGTTGAAAACATGGCAAAATCTATGTTTATTTTGCTGTCAAGTGGAAGTTTTCTATCTTTAATAACAGTCTGACGTCATTTCAAGCTTTTGCCTTTGTCTATCTGAGACAAATGATATGTGGCAATCAAGTAGGTCTACGAAAAATTGTCCATTCGAAATGAAATCGTCTTAGGCTAAGGTTACTATGCACGCGAATTCGTACGAAAATTTGTTCTAACGACTACATCAAAAATCAAACCGATTTGACAGTCCAATATGTTCTGAAGAGTTCTTGCATGTTCTGACGTTTTCTTCGCTTCCAGTGAAACCACTCGCATCGCAAAGCAGGCGTTTGTTTCTTCGCACGAGTTGATCAGAACTCATCAGAACTCGTCAGAACAAATTTTCATACCAATTCGCGTGCATAGTAATCCTAGCCTTATAGACAGAAAGGACTCAAATAAAATTGGAAAATTCTTGAAGGAATTATAGAATCCGTAAATTTTCTTCATTAAATAAAATTGAGAAAATTTAATTTATTAACGTTAATGTCAGTGAAAATGTCATGAATTATGGTAATCCTTTTAACAAGGATTTCTGCATTTGATAAAGAAAGTTCGCACAAAAAGAAAAATATCAATTTAATTCAAATTTGTCATATGTTCTTTGGAATGTGTCTTATTTGTAAGCATCCTTAAATAATCCAATTTCATTAATATCACGTCTTCATTTGCCTACTTACATTTCACATTTGCGAACTCAACAGAAATAATCTATTCAACATTAAGGATCCTAAAGGACGAGCACTGGAAAGAAATAAAACAGTTAAAGATAAAGTACATTCATTTCCTTTACTACACAAGTTCTCGTCGACAAAGTAGTTTGAAAAGGTGCACATCAAATTCACTCAACTATATAAAGGCAAGTAAACATTGTATCCTAGAGATAGAGAGTCCTGAAAGTGGAAGAACCTTGAGGTAGAGCCGTACATATACTTGCAGGTTTTTTGTGTTCTGTTTCGAATTCATCTTGAATCAAGACACCAAACCTAAGCACTTGGGCAAATATTTCAAAGTTGGTGGAGGTATTTTTGATGAAGTTTCCCCCTTTATCAAGCCAAGAGGAACAGTTTTCATTTGCATATAAATCTACCTTGACACAAACTCAGACAGGTTCAATTATATTCTGAATGACACTCAATGCCATCTTACGAGGTACATACAAAGCAATATATCGCGGGCAAATGCTATCATGAAGCACCTGTTTACTATTTTAATTTAATTTTAATGGCATTTAGTTACTCAAGGAAAAGTTATTTTGGCGCTATTTAGGTACGTGACATAAATTTGCAGCGCATGCCAAAGCTATACGATTCCGGGCTTATGAGAATTTAGCAATTCTTGTGATGAATGCAGAACATTCTAAACATAGTGTTAGATAAAAGGTTCCTTGATACATTCCGTGAACCTTCTTAAAATTTACAGGAATTGTCGTCAGGACTCATGAACCGCAATATTTTGTCAATTATGCGCCCACAGAGGTTAAATTGTTTCTTTTCGTTTCATTGAAGAAACACCTAGAGAAAATTGCAGGGCATAAAATTACCCTTGGAGAAAAGTTCAACAGGATAATATAAACGAAGCACTCAAGGTGTACGGGTGCATGTGCATGAATATGTTACGGAAGTAATACCCGTCATAAACATAACTTTTCCAATTTAATTTACCGAAAGAACTTCATGAAATTTGGTAATAAAGAAACAAATAAATTCAATACAAGGTACTCGTATATAAGAAAACTCCTATTTTTTCCTTTAACATTTAACGAGAACCTCTCTTTGATGAAGCGTCGTTAATTAGTTTTATAAGATACCTTGATGGGACGATCATGGAAATGGAATTCTTCTTCATTTTCATCTTCGTTTATTTGTTTTTTAATTAAGTTTACCTTCTTCACGTAATATTTAATGAACGTAAATTATAATAAATGAAGGTGAAAAATTTGCTGTTTCTTTGACTAGAAAATAAAATTGACGTTTCTATGAGCTACGAGACAAAATAATGGACTTAAATTAACAATTTTCAATTAGTAATTAAACCTAATTCTCATCTCTAATTATGGTCTTATAAAAGTGACGCTTCACTGGATGGAACGAAAAGTATGAAGAATGTTTGAGCCCTGAACTTTGTTTAAAATATCAGCCAGAACATTAAATAATATCAGCCAGAACAAAATTATCTAGCTTATTATGGTATCTGCAAATAGTCTTTGATATTTGTTTTCAAATCTGTGAAATCCGTAGCATAAATAAATTCACTTGAGGGTGATATATAAAATAAAATAAATACATTACGTGTTACGTCTTCAGCGGCACTTCTTCAAAACCAAAATTCATTTTGTATCCACGTTGAGGGTAACTTTTCGTAATAGGTGTAAATGGTTCGTTTCTGGTGAATGTAGCTGCTAACCTTAGGCGAATCAAGAGATTTCTTCGTTTTAGTGCAGAAACACCAAAAACATACATACAAAGTCATATGAGCTGGAAAAAACCTTAAGAAGCTTTTTAGCTTGCAATTTTCCTTATACTAATTAATTCTGATCAATAGAATCAATCAACCAGCAGCAAAGCTATAGATCCAATAAATCTCCAGAGAACGTCGAAGGATGAAACCTTAATACCCTATTCCCTTGGTTTGATTGTGCGCTTACACAATTTGATTGGTTACATCTCACACAAATAAATAAGTTTTTCCAATTTCAGTGGCATATATGGTAGTAGCATAACAGCAGGTCTCTCTTATCCCACAAAATACAGACAAAAACAAACTGGGCTCTTAAACTCCCCAGCAAAGTTAAGATTTGAAATGAAATAAAAATATTTACTTCCTTAATTTGTCCTTTGCGCAAAGTGGAACATGGCAATTTCCTCTACATGTTCGTCCTGAAATGCTACAAACATAAAATTTTGTATCATACTATCTTGTGGGAAGTTTACTTTATCTGTTCTTGTTACGGTTATTGGTATTCAATCAACATGATAATAATGCGAACATGTCGACAACATCGAAACATATTCGCAACAGAAATGGAACTATAAACGTTCTTAAGAATATGGAATTGTAGAACTTTCAAATTATATAATAGTGCTTAATATTCATGTGTAAAAATTATTTTTTACGTCGCCGTTGTGAATTTTTCGAATTTGATGAAGTCATATAAGGGGAAAATGAGTCTTTTTCCAGAATTTTATTCATACTTTTGTAAATTTTTGAAATTAAAATTTTAGGCATTTTCAACATTTCATTGAGTTATCCACCAAGAACTTATAACAAATCTAATTCAAAAAGAAGAAACTTTATTTAAGAAAACGATATTACCTTTGTGAGAAAGTGAAAAAGTCGATTGAATAGTCAAGGTGGAGTACCTCTGTACATTCTTCTTTCTTTTCAAAAAATTTCTGCACAATCAACAAAATGAAACCAAGCACAAACCTTTACGATAAGAACCTTTTCATAAAGGTTTTATTTCTCTCATTTTACACATTTATGTCACATCAGATAAAGTTTATTTTCCATGAAATTATTCCCATTGACACTTGACGTTATTCCAACTTCCGGTGGAAAAAAGGGTTTCTCTATTGAACGAGATGTGCAGAGGAAGTGTACAGAGCGAAGATAGGCCTGGATGTCGAACAATACTTTGTAATTAGAAATAAATTCGCAATTGATTACCCATTGTTGACTAACGAAATTGTTCCTTTTGTGTCCTGCTGTTCCTAGAACGTCGTGCGGTGTCGTCGGGCAAGGATATCCTGTTTGTGTTCTGCACACATATATATTTTCATCAGTTTTATAGAATATTCTATGTTTTGTTTTGCCCAAAGTTTTCAGTTCAAATTCAAATCCGTAGAATGTCTTTCAAAAGTCAGCCATGTTTGTGTTATGTGACTCCTTCGTCATACACACTTGGTTATACATACATTTCTTCGATGCTCTTTACAGTTTCAGAGTAATTCATTCTGTGGCGACTTGCACACTCCGATGGACAAATCAACGTTCCTTCCAAGGATCTCAATGATATACATCCCTTCGTGATAGATAAAATTTTTCTCTTGGGAATTCTTTCATGGCCGAAGCAGACGGATCCACTAGAATTGCTCAATTTCATGCTCAACTACTCCAATGCTGTGATTTCTATGCAAACTACCGTAACTATTTTGCATTATCTACTGGTTATTCAAATGTTCACTTTCTATATCTATATCCGTCTACATTCCATTTCCACATCACAGATTGCCCAATGTGGCCAATACGATTTTCAACAGGACCATTCCTGTGATATGTAAAAAGAAGGAACCAGATGCTCTGAGAAAAAAATATCATGCCATCGTCAGTGCTGAGTCAAGGGGAGTCCACTATATCCCTAAAATGAAAGTTGATTTTGGCGTAGAACTTGGATCCTGAATAGCATATGATAATAACAGCATAAAGGAAACTATAAAAATTTAATGATACGCTTAAAAATTATAGCCATATTACGTGGTTTTTATTTAAGCCCCAAAGAATCTGGTGCCGGCCATAATATCCATGCAACATTTGTGATTTACAGTGACTATGATGATTCGTTAAAGTTATGAGAGGCAATAAGATATTTTCCTTTTCTTCTAGGGATGGTTTTATCTAAGGGTTGTTGAGAAACAATTTTCAGTGAATCATTATTTACCCAAGGTATGAGGGTTTTTATATTTTTCATCGTGGTGTTAAGGATTAGGTGGAAACATCATTGTTACCACCACTTCAGAATAAATCAATTGGAGATTTTAGTATATTTGAACAGATATTACCAGGTGGGACTTGGGTTATGAATAAATACTCCAACATAATAATTGCTAGAGAAAGAGCTATTAGCAGAAAACACATGTTTCTGATATCATCATTTTTCATATTCATATTTTTATCAGTACCTGAACATGCTATTCCGAAAATTCAAAATATATGGCACATGTTTTTCAAATCGAATTGTAAGTATGAATATCAACTCAATTGAAACATTATGAAGGATGCCAAATTTGTGATAACATATCACCAAAGTCATGAAAACAATTGACATATAACACATTCGAATTTGTCGACAATTGTGTTAGTTAATATGATATCTATTCTGAGAAAATCCCCGGGCTTACATTACAGTAAACAAGATCCTTAAAAAAGGATTGGTTTACTTATTCCTATTTACAGAGGTAAACTTCGAATCAAAGAAGATACTGAAAAAAATATGTTATTTAATTTATTTCATTTGTCATTTTGGTAATCCTGGTATTTTCGCATCAAAATAATGTTTTTCAATTCAAAAAAGGACGAAATTCAACCTGCCAGAAAACATTTAACTCAATATCCTCTTTCATCATTCGAATTTTATTGCCTATCTCTTTCTCTGCGGGATACAATCCAACATTTCTTTAAGGATCTGTAACATTTTATTATCTGATTCATCGTAACAATGTCAAATCTAATATGCCAAAGATTTATGTGTTTAAATGTAATTGTATGTGAACCCTTGCTCAAATGACATCCTTTCAAATGGTTACATCTATGACATGATAAGTTTAAGATTGCAAACAAGAAAGATGATAAAATTACTCCTTTGAGGCTGCTTTGTTTTGCAATGTGTCCATAACATTACGAAAGTATGTTCGGCAGTTTGAGCAAATGGCACATGAAGTTTGGCATTTTATCATCCTTAATGTTCCTTTATACCTAAAATATAATTTTTGAGTGGTATTATAGGTATTGGCCATAACAAAAAAACATCCGAATACTCTTCCCTACTATTTTGAATCTTAACATCCTTATCACTAGTGTTTTATAAAACACACTGACAAGTGTTTTGAAATTATAGTCTTCTGGTTGATGTGGTATCACCGAAAAGAATGTAAGTTTCATATTGTTCATCGAAGTCTCATGTTATAAGTGATGAGTTTCTAAGCCTTCTTCAGTTCTGATGGTCTATTGAACAAAACCTTGAATTGTTAGAAAAGGAGATTGGCAGGATCTGAGAATGGTCCTTGTTTTAGTTATTTTACACTTTGGTTCATATTCAGTTTTTTTAATAGATACTAAATAGCCTTTCCATAGAAACATTAAAAATTTGTAATAAATATTGAATCCTCTGAATTATTTATAAGATATTGACAGTACCTGATGCCTCCACATTTTATCATTCCTTATTTCGGCTAAATTCGATTGCAAATAGCAACAGGGGTGGAACACCAGTTTGTCATTTTGACATGAGCTGTCATTGACGGATGAAAAGTTCATAAAACTTCGATAAAACGAATCAGAATTTCTATGGAATTCATTTCTTATAACACCAAACATGACGACTTTTCTTAGAACTCACTTGTGTCATAATAATATTGTATATTCGGAATATGTGGCTTAATAAATAATAGCTTC
This sequence comes from Chrysops caecutiens, assembly GCA_963971475.1. Taxonomy (NCBI): domain Eukaryota; kingdom Metazoa; phylum Arthropoda; class Insecta; order Diptera; family Tabanidae; genus Chrysops; species Chrysops caecutiens. The sequence continues at coordinate 52,940,674 of OZ020569.1, forward strand.
GTTTCACTGGCGTATTTTACAAAATCGATAACACGTGGTGTATTGAGATGAAGGAAATAAGAATCATGTTGAATATGATGAAATCAATTATTAATTTATTCACTTATTTATTAGAAATACATACTTCCCGGAAGTTCTGATGTTTAATGGTATGTCATACACATAACAACTTATACACTTCAAATCACTTCAATGTCTCCCACATCATATGAAAGAGATATTCACTTCCTTAACTTATTTTACACGAAACTTTGGGAAGAAAACTCATTGCAGAATTATGAATCGCCTCGTAAATGCTGCCATTTCAACGGAAATAGAAACGCCGGATGTGGAAATTGAAAATTTTTTTTGGTAATATTCAAATACTAGATTCCTAATTGAAGTTTCTATTCTGTTGAATGTCACTTCTGACTTTTCAAATGAATGCCACCCAGATGACGTCATCTCGGTTGTTTTATTGATTAAAACCACGTTCATGGGGGCTAACTTCGAATCAAGCCATGAAAAATGTGCCGACTTGCAACTTGGTGTGCTCCCCTATTGCTATACTTAGCAGGTAAGGTAAACCGTTTGCTTATGAAAACACAAACCGTCACACCAACAAATTCGTATGCAAAACGTAATTTTTTGTTCATAAATATAAGGGTGAGTCCGAAATCCTGCCACAAGCACACATCCCCACTTGTGAGTGTATTTGTTTTTACGATAGATGCAAGCAAATAAACAGTCTTGACTATTTGCCGGTAACAGGACGAGCACTTGTCATTCTCACAGCAGGATGAACTTAGGGGTAGATGAACGAAGGGTGGCTTAATTGTCAAGTCAAATGACTGAATGTGATACCAAAAACCACAGGAAAGAGTGTGTTTGGTAGTTGTTTCCATTTGATGACATTTGTCTGGTTTAGCATGTCAATGCCTTAGCGGAAAAATTTTGTTGAAATTTGTTTCATAACATTTTAGGCTTTTTTAATTAGCAGAGCTTTTTAATCTTTCTCGAAATTTAATAAAAGGATTAAATTTATTTTTGCAAAGTTTCCAATTAAATGCATTTTCAAACACCAAGAAATATGAGCAAATGTTTTTGAGTCGAAATGACTGAACGTGGAAATAATAAACATTGCGTGATGATCGTATCTTGATCGTCGAGTTTTATCACTTTAAATAGTCAAAAAGTATGTATTTCGATGTACTTTCCTTATAATCCTTGTCAGTTGATTTGTTCAAGTAAATTTTGAAGTGAATAGTAAGAAAAATTGATTTACTTATTTGGCATCATGAATTTGCTTGCTTATAATCATAAACATATGTTTACTGAAATGATTTGACTAGAAAACATTAGATATCTAAGGAAATATTCAATTTACTTTACAAAAAAATATGTTATGATCCAGTTTCGGTGCTGGCAGAAACAATAACTTTCACTTTACACAAACCTATTTATTGTAGAGTCATCAAGCGCTCATTAGATTTCCTTAATATGCATTTTTGAAGTCCAACGAGAAAATGTTTTCATCCCTCAATTGCAGAACCCTGACTCGAGGAACTCCAGATCCTTGAAATGTTAAAGGTTGCACTTCCGTGCACTGTAATGGTACGTTTTAAACTATCCAACGCGATTATCATGTCCTCAAATTACTACCATTTATGCCTCCCACTACTTATGCTTGTTTTTTTATGTTATATTTCTTATTAATTTTTAAAAAAGCATAGCAGAATGTGCTACGATGTGACAAAAAGTATTAAAAAATGTATGTATACAGGAAAAGGTATGAACTTTGGAATAATTACAGCACCCAGATGCAGACAAGGGATGAAACCGGGAAACTGGGAACCCCATAACTTTAGTATCACACTAACAATAAAGTATAGAGGGTGAGAATGAAAACAGAAGCAATACCATAAAACCTTCATCCCATATACAAGGGTAAAGATGCCCGGAAACAAAAGGGAAAAGGCATTGAAAAGTGGGAATTATGTGACGGTAACAGCAGCCTGCTTGCCAACCTTACGAACCTTCCAAAATCACATTTATCTCTGCATGAAGGGTTTGATCCCACCGTTAAGCTCTTACCCATCCACTTGGGACTCACCCTTCTAGCGCCGTTCATTTTAATATCTCCCATACCAACAAAATAAAACAAAAAGTAAAAAAAATAAAAATATACAACAACAACAACGAAAACATGTTTTTATTTTACGTTTTTTTCGCCCTGCGCCTCCGGGGGTTCGGTTTTATACTTTGCTACGGTTACGGATTGTATCCTTTCCATCCCTTAAATGAAACTCCTTTTCCCGTTCAGGGTGAAAATCCTTTTCTCTTGCGTCAAATTTTCATTTTAATAAGTTCGATCACCATATGTGGAAATTGTTTTGTCGTCGTTGAAGTTGGTGTTGTTGCCAGGATCCTTTCAATATTTGATGTAAGATTAATACGATTTATGTATGAAAGAATGGGTCGCCTTGATGATGCTTTAGGATGTGATAATTTTGCAAAGTTGTCTAGATGTCGAAAGGTTCTTTTTGCCATGCAACACGTTAAGATTTTATCAGTTTTCCAAGTGCGTGGAATGCTATAAAAGAAAGATTAATGGATCAGTCGGAGGTTGCCTCAACTTTTTTCATTTAGGATATATATGTATGTAATAAAAGCGAGGATTTAAAATCGTTTTCATTTAGTAGGATATGATTTATAGCATTTCATTTGGTGTTTAAATGTCAATACAATTTAAGAAAGGAGTTCATTTTAAGGAGGTATTGTCATCAAAAGTATAATTGAAGATCTCATTACTAATCATTTTATATTGAAAGTATGTTTGATTCGATTCAAAGTTAAATTTTTAATAAATCTCTAAAACGCAAGAAAATTGCAATTTTAAAATTTCTATAAAACATTCTCAGAATGCGTATACCATAGATGAAAATTGAAAATCATGACTTGATGTGAATTTTGCTTCACTGAGAAACATTAAAAATGACAGAACGAAAATATGTGGCGTACCAAACCACGTTCCTGTATTCCAAATTCAAGTAGAAGAGACAAGATTTCATATGTTATATTGTGGTTAATGCTTCTGGTTGTTTAAAAGTTGTACCAGTGTCTGTTATTTGAATATCCTTACGTGAAAGTTAACATTTTGAAATTAGTATACATTTAAAGATAACTTCTTCTTTCAACTTTATCCGTCATACTAACGACTTGTTTACCCCAGGAAGCTAAGCCACAAGCGTCACAAATGTAGCCATCATCTTGACATACTAATGGCTTCGGGATATCATCAGTTTTTTCCCTTCATCCGGAGGTTTGTTTGGAATTTGGAGAGTTATACGAAGATGAGAAGAAGAAGTATTTTATAAGTTTGCTTGTTATAAAATATGTCTTCCTACTAAAAGGACATACAATCTGTCTTTGTGTATGTGGTTTCATATCAACGTTGACTAGCACAGTGGAAATGTTTTCATATTCCTTCTTTGCAAAGTTCCACACCAAAGTGCCCACACATTCAAAATGATGGGAATAGGAATTAAGAAAAAAAACAACATTTGTTAAATTTGGGGATGAGTTGAAAGAAATTTGGGGATGAGCAAAAGGGCTGCAAAAAACTTCCATTTCTGAAGTGAGATAAAGAAAATGAAAAATAAGATGGAAAGTTTTCCTTTTTAATGTTCACCTTTGGGTCCATTATCGTTTGGGTATTTGTGTGAATACAAATGAAAAGGTACGCTCCAGTGTAACCTCTACAAGATAGGGGTATAGTATCAAAAGGAACAGACACATCAATTACAAGACATCATCCGAAAGGTATTCCTTTCATTTCTTCCTGCCATTGCTTACTACATAGAATGATTCCAGTTGAAGTTGAAGTTTGTGCTATAGGGTATTTCTTGAAACAAAGTGTATACTTATTATGGTAGCATCAGACAAAATATATTCAGCCGTTAAGGAAATAACCACAGTAGGAAAACACATCGCTTACAATAAAACAAATCTATCGTCATTTGCTGAGTGCTTGGTAGACCTTAACTCCCCCAACAGGAGGCGATAATAATAAATTTCCCAAATGCTTTTCGGTGGCAATTATCGCATTATTTTACAAATATATATAACAGATATATCAGGATATCTATCCATTAAATATATGAAAAGTTCGGGATGAGTTGTAGGTATCACTGGATTGGTAAAACCTCATATATATTACTCCCCAATGATGGATATTTATTTATTTTATTTTCTGGTTATTATTCCAATAGTTGATTCCATCGAATAATGCTAAAATTTTCCTGAATTTTCAGAGAATTTCAATAATTCGAAGTGTTAGTTTCGGAACATAATTAGGAAAATTGTTATATAATTTGGAGATGAAGATTAATTTATCGCAATTATTTATGGGTCATATTCCGTAAGTAATTTATTCTTGGACCATCCAGCTAAATCAATGAAATCCAAGAACAAATTACGAAAAACTTAATTTCTGAATACATAAACCATTTTGATATAGACCGACTAATTTTCATAAACAACTGTCACAAAAATTTATAAAAGTAATTTTGTGTTCTACTTCGAGCACATTCGAAGAGATATTGTGCCAAGAACTTGTTTTGTAAACATCTATGTTCGTTGCTTGTCCTTCAATGTTCTTTGTTTGTCCTTCATAAAACATACTTTAAAGTTTCATATGGTACAAACTTAAGTAGCACACATTTTTGAAGTAATTTGGTTCTTTCGTAAGTAGCTACAAAACTTGGTAACTTAAGGACGTTCCACAATGTCTTAAGGACGAAGGAACAGAAGTCATTATACTAAGGGTGTTTAGTTTCTTAAAAGTTTTCTAAAGCATTTAAGGCGAATTTATCTCTACAGCTCGTATTCAGTGATAAATGTCGTTAGTGTCATTTATCGACTGTTGTAAGAACAATATACTGTTGCAAAAAACAATTATCTTGAAAATTTAAAGCTTTAAAGCCAAAAAATGTTCTTCGAAGGGACAAAAGGAATTGAATTGAATGAGTTTTTTGGTCAATAAGAAGCAATATTTTGTTTACAAGACCTTCACAATCTCCATATGCGGTTAGCGTGAAACTTATGTCTTCAAGACATTAGTTGACGAATAGTGAAAAAATTGTTTTTAATTAATAGAGTATAGTATTTCTCTTAGGTACAAAGTTAACACTTTGCGAAATATTAATCTTATATTCGAATATCTCTTGGGGAAGATCTGAGCAAATGAACAAGAAATTATTTGAGAAATATGTCCTTTTATCAAAACATATCCTTACCTTCGTTAATCAGAGCTGATTTTCCATTTCAGTTGACATGTTTCGGAAGTTTTCCAACAAATTTCCTTCTTATTTGGCCAATGCCATGTACCAAACGGGTCGAATTACAGAAAGAAGCTTAATAATATATCTTTGTTTGTTTTATCAGCAAAAGTTTTGTCATACTCCCCCCCCCCCTTCTGTGGGAAGATTGAATGAGAAATAGAATTGTGCTGTATTAAATAGGAGTACCGTGTTTCTTAGGTTTTCTGACAAGGATGTCCTGTAAATTATAAGGAGAAATGATAAATTACGTTCCATTACGATAATAGCTAGCAATCTTTCTTCACTCTGGTTCAGTACATTGAGGATATCAGGGCGAATATATCATAGCACCTTTAGCTCTGCGAATTCCTATAACATGTGGACACATTTCATTTTGTGATAAACAACGTAGTTAATTCGGCCAAATAAATTGCAAATACTGCCTTTTAACACTGAGGATATCTCATAAATGCTGCGTATAACACATTTGATTCAACACCAAACGATACTTATAAAATCAATTATTATAGCTCCTTTGGATATGTATTTTATGAGGGCTACTTGTTTCTCTACGTGGTAAATGTGAACTTTAACATATTCAAAGTTATTCAACACAATGTTGCTTTTCTAACCTTTCTGAAGGATTTCAATATTTAACTAAATGTCAAGATCATTCTGAAGACTCTTTGAATAATGAACGTGTCAGTGAAGAACATCATGTACAAGAATATGTTTGTTCCTAGGCTTAGGTTAAACTGAATATTTTGAAGAACAATTATAAATTGATTGCGGTTTTACAGGCAAAGTGCACATATGCGTGTATAATATTATTGCCATTTTGTAAAGATATGTGGTCAATACGATTCTTTGTATTAACGTAACGTTAAGAAGCCTGATTTGGGAAATGAAATGCTATAATCTTTATACAGGTATTAGTATATTAATCACTAAGGGAGAAAAATAGAACATTTGCATCCGGTGTCCAGTGTCCAACACAGAATCAGTTCCTCTGTTAAGGATTTTAAGAAACTAATAACTTTATTACAATGACGTCTGTTTCTTCCTTAAAATATTGTGAAAAAAAGTTAACAAGTTTTGTAGCTTCTTACGAAAGAACCAAATTGCTTCAAAAATATGTGCTATTTAAGTTTGTACCATATAAAACTTTAAATTATCTATGTTACATGAAGGACCAGCAAGGAACATTGAAGTAGAGTATCAGACACTGGATGAAAATGTTCTCTATTTCCTCCCCCGCGAGTCAATACTCAATTTTTTCCTCTTTGTGCTGCGATATCGAGGCGAAGGCAGCAAACACAGATGGAAATGTTTCCTATTTTCTCTCGCAAGTGAATGCACTACTCACATCTCTCGATGAAAAAATCTGCTACTTGCCATCTCGATAATGAAGCGAAAGCGGAGTTTTTGATGGCCGTGTGAGAAAAAATAATTAACTAAAACAAATATTACAGGAAATTTTCTGGTTAATCATTTGCGTAAATTTTGTATTACATATGAGTAAAAAGCGATATGCTGAAATATGGTAGGGAATGTCTTAAGCTTGAAGCAAATATTTATAATCGTGATGGTATTAACCCTCCTTAAAAACGAATGCAACATTTCTCCCAATTAGAACTGGTACTCGTTTGTTCAATTGAACAACCTCTGCATATAATACCCTTCGAGCAAATATGGGTTATAGATTCCATCGATTCACAGTAACCATATCTCGGTGGTTTGAGTGTAATATGATCCCAAGACCGTGGAGCCTGTGGCAATATTTATCAGGAGAATATGAAATATATCAGAGACAATATCGTTTTTTGTGGGTTTGAGGCACGTTTCATATGACGTTTTTCTGTTATGTTGGTTTATTCATGATATAAGCGGATTTGTTTCCGTTATTACGAGAAATCAATAGAAATTAGTAGTTAAATGTGAGGATTTTTGTTTGATTTGTGAAATTCTTATTAATGCTTATAACTCATAACCTTTACGTGCAGTTGAATAACAATTTAACTGTAATGGCTACTAACCTTGCCTGATAGCTCATAAGTCTTAGTTTTTCCAATTCCATTGGTAATGTCTAAGGAACGATCATAATATACAATTTCAATATAATCAATCCGTCTGGAACATCGTCATTCTACAAATTTCTCTACTAAATGGATGCTGTTGTAGTATTCTCATAACTACATCCACAAGTACATTGAAAATATTATCGCTGCAGTACCAGTTAACCATCTAAATGCTACACAACCACTTTGAATTGTATTTACATATCCTTCGGGAGAGAAAAGGGACGATGCTACAATCATAAAAAGATGAAATAAAAAAGTTCTTGTTGAAAAATCATGGATATACGTTTGGAGCTTAAATACTCCCCCGATGGCCGTAACCAAGGTAACGTGTCGAAGGTTTTACTCTGATCTCCAGCATTTGGCTGTGTGTTGAGTTGTACACGTGCCATCCAACATAACACATACATGCGCATTCTCAAAAAGGATCTTCCTTATGTATTAGTGTGCTTACGCCATTTTTGGGAACCTTTCCTACAACTCAAATACAAATGCTCGTAATGAGTAAACTTTCGTCAAATGGAAAATCAATAAAACTCTAAAATAGATTTGCGCTCCTATGGATTTGGGTTAAAACTTAAAAAAAGGCTCGTTAGAGTATGAAATTTGTGAATCAACTGTCTATAAACAGGTACATCGAGTTTTTAATTTGAAACCAGGAAGAAATATTGAAAAATAATTCTCCTTGTCAGAAGCACACTATTACACTGTACGAATTGATTCTTTTTCGTTTTTTAAGGATGTTTAAGTAGTTCAAGACACCTGTGCCATAGACCAAATTGGCATGGACTTATTTGCACGATTTCATGTTATCGATGCTGCTAAAATATTCAACACACCCTTCTGAGTCCTTTTCAATGGGCAAGCCATGTGACATTTATTTCCCATATGAGTCATCTTACATATTGTATTGGTTTCAGAAAGGACGTCTATTGTGTATGGAATCGTTCCAAGATTCTCCAGCAGACATTTCGATTAGATGACTCACGTGTAGCTTCTTGACTCCAGATGGAATGCAGACTTGGCATTTTAGATAAGAAACTTTAAAACTTCTCAGAACTTGTGATTTTGCTTAGGTAAGTACATTTTCCTCGTTATCTCGATAAACTTTCATCTCAAATAAGCCATATCATTTTGAGAATAGAATTTTGCTTTGAAACTCAACCCTTCAATAGTCAATTGAGTTACACGAATCTACACCTTTCATTGTTTCACTAACCATAAAGTAAATCTTCAGTTTTTCTGTTGCCAAGTAAATCTATCCTTTGATGATATGACGGAAATTCCAAGGCAATGGAAATAAAACCAAAAGTGAAACAAAGTTTACTTAACTCTTTGATATTTGAAACCCCATCATGCTTTCAATGGTGGTGGTTAATCTCACCCCTTTGGCAGCACCATGGAAAATTCTTAAGCAAAAATGGAGCTCAAAATTTTAACGAGAACAAATGACAGCTAGATTCTTCAGTAGGTCTTTTCCATTACATTTCTTTATGTCTGGTGATATCAGACGGTTTGACTTGCCTCAATTATTGGGCAACTTTTATAAAATTTAGACTTCTTAGCTTTTGTATAACACATTCCTATTTATTTCGGATGCTATGCGAGTCTATCTACATACAGGTACCAATGAACCCTAAACAGGTCTTGTGACTTTCGAGACACAAAAAACCGAAAGAAGTAGTCAAGCTCTCCGCCGTAGATTTTCCGTGAAAACGAAGGGATAACATTATAATAAGTGTTTTTTATTAGTATGAACTTGAATCAATCTCTTTAATACAATGGTTATAAAAGCTTTATTCTTTTGGTGCATCCAGTAGAGCAGAACTGTCAAATCCCATACATTTATCCAGTGCAAATTAGTACTTGATAATAAGTGGGTTTGATTAACTCCACTGGATAGATAGTTGAGCTGGAAATTTCCAAATGGCAAAATGGTTCATTTTCCTTGCCGCGAACCTAAATTTTTTTTTAAATTCCACAAAATTACAATTTCTTCAAAACTCTAACTAATTAACTCTTCAGTTAATTTGATCTGAAATTAAATTTAAGTAAAAGTTATATGAGAAATTTGTTTAATCGAGGGCGTAACATAATATAAAAAAGTTATAGTAATCTTTAGTATAGTAAAAGTTTGTAATCTATCGAGTGCAAGTCGAGCTGGGCTGTTCTTTTGCTACTTTGGATTTACTCTTGATAGCGATGACCAAAAAAATACGGCTATAGAGTAGTACGGTTACAGAATAGATAAATTACAAATTTATTGTTTTGCGCCGTTTTTTAATTTCTTCTTCAATGCTTTTGTAGCTCTGCATTTGCTCGGCACTGGACATTTGAGGTTTTTTAAATTCGTTCTGATGCGCCCTTTCTCTGATTTGCGTGTGATTCAATTCGGCGCATATTTACGACTCATATGAGACGATATCTTTCATTTTTTTGAGTTTTCAATTCAATACCGATTTTTACTTATATTTTGGCAAATATTTTTATTGTTTCACTTAAGGTCCTGGTAGTTCTTTTAAAGCTCGACTAATTTATAATTTTAACCAACGCTAACTAACAACAATAACGCGTAGGCGCTTACACTACCCCTATGTCGCTACGAACACAACAAACGCTGCACAATGAATACTCGAATAATTATTAGCGACTGAAATATGGTTTTTTGTAACAGAAGATTGTTTGACTGGTTACCAATGTATGTACATACTTTACGAGAAAAAAGACGTCACGTCAAAACTACACTTCGCATAACGTAAACGGTGATATATCATAGCAACATCGCAATATCCGATTGATTCTGGCAGCCTTTTAATGAATAACTTATTTCTGAAAGATATCATATCCAATTTTATGTGATGTGTTATTGGAACTTACCCAAAAGATCCCTACCGTAAAATTTTCATACATATCATACATTTCACATACATCGTCATATACGCGTCCAAGAAAACCTGGACTCATTTTTTTGCCAATTTCGTAGGACAACAGCAAGGTAACTTACTGTCCAATGAGGCCACAAACCTTTAACGTTATAATGAACTTAATGCGAAGGGTCAGCAGTCGATTCAAAAAAGCAAATAAGGAACCCCTCAGCAAATTTATGAGAAAATTTGGAGCTCAGCAAAAGTTTTAATTTCTTTTCAAGAAAGAAAATGTGCCCTTCATTTTGGAAGATATTATAACTAAAAATACCTACATACACATCTTCATTATTCTAAATAGAATAAAATTCCGGCCCAGCAATAGCTTTGTGCAGGATCCTTCTTGTCTAATCTACCAAATAGCCAAATGATGGTGCTAACTCAGCAAAAACGCCATATTTTTTGTTCTCATGTAATTTGTAATTAAATTGGGATAATTTTGAGTTTCGGAGGTTGATTTTTCTATATAAGAAAACGTCATTAGGGAGGACCCGCATCAATGGCTCGAGAAAGAATTTCACTCTTGATGAAATTGGAGAGGAAAAAAATAACAAAGTGAGTTGGCAAAATTTTTGATGAAACCATTTATCCTGAAGGGTAAATGAAAAAATTTTATGTTCAACGATGAAAAATATAATATACAATATATACTACGAAGGACTGCACAAAGACTTTGAAGATATTAAGAACATGGGAAGGATGTTGAACGATAAATTTGTAACAAGATGTCGGCTTGGTCCAAAGAAAATGTGAAAAACTGTTAATCGTTTATGCTCCTCAAAGGAGGGTTTGTGGAACAAGAATTTCACAGCAAGGTGTCAGAGAGTGGTCGGATCTTCTATCGCGAAAATAATTTTTACTCAAGTATCAAAATCAGAAATACTTTTTCTCTTCATTACGTTTATAGAAGATTTCTACATGATGTTGTTGGTGGAAATTTTTTTAGGTCATTGTTATGATTCTTCAAAATCTTCCAAGTAATCTGTTCCTTGTTACATAAAACATCCTCCCGAGACTTTGTCATACCCCGCTCAGCATGATTCAAGATTCACAAAAACCCAGCGCAAACATCAGTCGAAAGTGGCTGAGCGTCATAATATGATTTTGAGCAAAAAAAAACTGAAAAGCAAAATTAAACGACGTTAATTGGCTCACTTTTTTTAATTTGGGCAAATTTTTTCCATTTTTTAATTATATTTTCATGTTTTGCCTTATTTTGTTAAAAAGCGCTTTTTATAACGTGACTTCCGGTGAAAGTTTTCCTCCCTTACCAAACACCAAAGTCTGTGACAAAACAGTCCTTTTCTTAAAATGTAATTTTTAGTTATTCCTCGGAGGGTTGGAAGGGTTCCTCCGTTCGGATGTAATTAAAAATTCTCTTCTCATGTTGTCTACTACAACTAGTTGTAATTCTTATGAAAGTACACGTGTTTGTGTAGAGGTGAATCTATGGAAAAAAACACATCTACATGAATCTCATTTCGTAGATAAAAGTTACTGAAATAAAAAATTCCTTTCCGTAGCGAATTCATGAAAATAAATTTGCACGCTTCACGTTTTTTATTAAATTTTCTTAACCCACCAGGGTGAATTCCCGGATGACTTCCTTGCTGGGTTGCTTTGTCTGCAAATGATTAATATTTGTTGCGAATTGCAAATACTCTTTCCTTTTATTAAACTTTCATTGATTGTATTTTAATTAATTTCCGTTGGTGATGTACATTTCCTGATGCATTCATTAAAAACAAAATCAAAGGAAAACTACTGTCTTTGGTCACTATAGAAAATTTACAGAAAAAAAAAACATGAAAAACGAGAAAAGATATGACATGTTTCTGAAAGGGATGTTGATTTTATTCCATTGTTCATAATATTTTGATCCCAATTTCATGATAAGTTAATCAAAAAACATTAAGCCGAAGGACATTCATTTTCCATATCCTTTTTATGTTTCAAAAAATATTTAATTTCTGTTTTATTCGAAGCCTTCAAGCGTCCTCTTATCATTTGAGGTTAAACCAACCCATCAATTTCAATTTCAAGCTTGAAACATGACAAAACCACATTTACGTTGTAGTAAACGAGAAAACTGAAGAAATGTATTAAAAACTTCAAATTATATTCACTTCTTTTACCAAGGCAATGAGACACCTAGTGAAAAATGACATTCAAAGAATCGGGAGAAATCTTAAATAATTGGGGCAATCGTATCAGCAAAATCCTTGCTAGTGAAGTTATTTCGTCGCTCCTTTTTCACAAGCTGGAGCCTTTCCACAATTTTGTTAGAAGTAACATAAAAATTTACGACGTCTCATTAAAATGCACTTATTGTGGTACGTGAAGCTATAAAAACATTCCCAAGACCGATAAAATCATTCTTAACGGAAAAATCTCTGCAAAATCTCTCCCTTGTCGTATCCGGATCATGAAATGCTGTGCATCTGACAGCCTTCATTAAAAAATAATTCCGTGAAAGGGTCTTTGACAGTATTCACTAGATACATGCAATTTTGTGCATTTTTCCTTCGTCACAGGTATACCATCATTACCAATTCCAGGAGCTCCAATTATAAACTTTCAGATTCTGACAATCCAGCCATATCAAAGATGTAAAGCTTCGACAAAAGTTTATATATACGTTGAAATGACACTGTATAATGGCAACTTGAAATGCTTTTAGGATTTTATCTTCCATTTTGCTGTTATCTGCTTTTGGCATAATTACTCAAAGTGTTTTAATACAAGGATATTGCATGTTATCCGCTATCATGCCCAATTTACCTCTTCGTCAATTTAGTTGTTGCTTTCTTATATAGAGTGGTTAAACTCAATTGACGTGGTATTCTTCATAGCTGGATTTATTGATTGCGTTTTTCATGTTTTATTTTGATATAGTTTCCATTAGTGTAACTTTTATATCTCATGATTGAAGAAAATCTCAGTATATATTTTATTTTATTTATGTATATTTAAATAGTTATTCTCAAGGTATATGAAAGTAGCATTGATATCAAACATACAATTCCTTCAAAACAGAAACTCATCGAAACTTAATCTTGTCGTGTTCAATAAAGAAGCTATCATTTTCCATAAAAATAAAATTACTTTTCATATAAAAACTTATTTTTAACATTGAATTCTTCATAATTCAGTCATGTTGCGTTTGTTTGCGTAGTAGAAAACATTTCAAGATGATGGAAAAAGTACCGAAAAAAATTCATAAAATGGAAACAACAGATGAAGGTAATTTTTTACGCCTATCTCATATCGCTTCATAAATTCTTATTCAAATCAATTTAATCTACAGCCAACACTGCTCCTGGCAACTTTTCATGGCAAAAATATAGTACTAAATTGCTTGTGTAGGTATTTGTCTGTACTGAGATGGAGTCATTCAGATACACTCCATGAGTCTGGTTGCCAAGGTATCCACCATTCCATTCCATTCAAGTCAACTGAAGTTTTGGTCTACATCCATTTTTAGTTCAGAGTTATTTGAATTCCAAAGACCATGGTCTGATTCCAGGACAAAACGTATAGAATGAAGTAACATTGGTAACCGTCATTGTCAATAACCATAAACGCCATCAATGCATTGCCACCCTCAAACCAGAGGTGGAAAAGATTCTAGAAAGTTCAGATCAAGTTTGACGTGCAAGTCATTATTCAGTAAATTCCATTTGAGTCGTTTTCGAAATCGTACGATGTGATCTTTTAAGACCATTGATTATAACTTAAAAACTTACTAAGCCTTAACTTTGTTGGAGCCCTTAGGATCCCCGATAGTCTGTTATGGACAAACTTACGATTTTGTGGCACAAATAGCCAGGCAACCAAAAGTAACACCAAAAAACGAAAAAAACGTTCAAAACCGAAGTGCTGTAGACGAAATCCTGTTAGGATGAGAGATTGCTAACACCATCTATCGGACACATTCAGAATGAGTGTTGGGTGGATAACGATTTACAGGAATATCTACAAACAAAAGCTTTTTCATTGTTCTACACTCACAATCCAACAAAGAACAAATACAATGAAAGAATATCCTGTTGTCTCAAACCAACGTACAAGGATGATGGTTCAGCCCGATGGAACACAAACTTGGGATACCAAAAGGTACAGAGGCCACATCGGTCAAGGGCATCACAAGGTGATTTAATTCATTCCACTCTCGAATGAAACCATTCTCTCCCTCTCTCTCACACACACACTATGTTATCCTTAGGGCACCAATCTTTCAGTGTTGGTGCGCTTACAACATTGACTTATGTATTCGTTCTGACACAAGCCCAGCAGAGTTCGTATTGGAGGTTACATGGCAAAAATTTGTGTGATTTTTGCTCCACACGTTCTTGTGTTAGATCCTTGTTCCAATGACGTCACACCAAATAAATTCTAGTAAATTTTAACAACTCCACGCCTTGTAATAGAACATCTCTCAATGACAGGATAAATTAGTTCGAAGCTTTTCAGTTATAAAGTTTTCAAAAACTCTGTATTCTGTATTTTAACACATCACCCTCTTTCTTCTGCATTTTAGGCTTATCCTAAAGTTTCTAACTGCACCCTCCAATTTAATGTGCACATGTCAAGTACTCCATGTAATTACAACGTCATTTTAAGAGACTCTTAAAGTTTTATTAAAGACTTTACGTACTCAATAAACATTTGGTTGTAATTAAAAAACTTTTTCCACTTAATTTGTTTAAACAAGAAGAGTGAAAACGTTCATCAATTCATCCTGAGTTAAGGTTACCAACACTCGAAATGGGTTGTTTTTTAGAACAGCGTTCTATCAAAAGTAGGCAGCTGTGGAGAAAATGAAAAGTTTTAGGGGAAAAGTCTGAAATGACGTGTCTAATTTAGAAATGATGAAGTTCATGTAGGACATACGAAGTAAGATTTGATATTTATCCTTCGAGCAATCTAGCTACCTTAGATTGACAAATAAATTTTTCCCATAGATGAATAGATCGTCCAACCAATGGATGATTTCATTAGAATGACCAAAGCTTTAGGTAGGTATATGGACAACAATACAATGGTCCTTTCAGGTTTCCTCATGTGTTAGTAACAAGAGATTAACGTGAATACATTTTCGTGCCATTTATAACGATGAAATCATAAGCACGTGTCTACTATCACGCAATTGTGCTATCTATTTTTCATTAAAATCATCTCCATTGTGCAGCAGAGATTTCGTTTACTAGCTATTGATATCTCATAATGCGTATCGTTGATAAAGTCTGATACACCAAGAGAACACAAAAATTTGCGGTACTAACCAGTCGTCGGATTCATATAGTGCGGCTTTGTTAATAATCAACATAACCCTACCTTAACAGCCAATAAACGCTTACTACTTCCTATAGAATATCTTTGTTACTTTTGTGTCCTTGAACTGTGCTATGAGCACGAAATGTACAGGTCACGTGTTCAAATTTCCTTAATCGTATATATGGATGTTAAATCTTTCGAAATTAAAACAAATGCAGTGTCTCATCTTCAGTGATGAGTTTTAATCAACATATCATTTTAAGGGATGCCATAAATCATCGTTCAGTGATAAATGAATTATCTTTATATATGGTTACATACACATGATCAATAAAATTTTTAACATGTCTGCCAATGATTTTTAATTAAACACGCAAGTAAATTAACCGGAAAACCAATAATATATTACAGCATCATCGTTGTATAAAAGAGAGTTCAGTGCTATAAATCACGTTTAGTTTTACAGTATCCATGAATACATACATGAAGGTAACCATTATATTCTATATACATAGGTGTACCAACGTAAAGAAATGTACTTGGCAATAGCGCATCACGAACCTTCATATTTTATCCGTTATATATATGAAATGATGTTGTTATCCATATTTGTTTATGTATATTTGCCAATTAACGAAATTATGTATGAAGTGCTCTTAATTAAAAGCTTTCGAAAAGCATTTAATTTACCAAGGGATATAATATACTATAGAAATATGTGAGCGTGTATATAATTTCAACCACATTACAATGTGTGTGAGAAGTTTCAAGATAAATATCCGTCAACACCAAACTCGAAACCATACCATAACCTCAAAATTTTCAAATTTCCTGTACTCTTTCAAGCTATGATGGTAGTTGAACATATGGAAACATGCGTGTATCTATTAGTTAGAAGTAGAGTTTTGTAGAACTTGATTATATAGATTCTAAATGCTGTGAGTCTTTCTTTATCCGAGGGCAGGTAGTTAAGAAGACCCATGGTATAAGAGTAGCAACAGACCTCTTCTGGGTACTTTTACATATGGGAAACAACTACATATAAGAAATATTAAAGCTCTAATTTTCTCATCTTCAATTCTTGTTCTTCATACTTGTTCCATGCAAACTCTTGCATGTACAATACGTATCCTTGGAGACGCGCTCTAGGATGTGATGAGGTATATAAGTGGTCTTATATTGTCCACCGTGGAAATTAGTATAACACAAACAGGGTTAGAAGTCATGCAAATTCCGCTTTTTAAAATCTTCATATCCTGGAAAAATTCGTATCCAGGCTTTACAGCTTTTCGTATTCCGAACTTCTTTCACATGAAAAGTCACGCATAGTGTTGATATAAGTTGATCCAAAAAAATATCATGGACACATTTAATGTTCGAATGAAATCCTCAAAATAATTGGGATCGTTGATTGAGTCCAGGTCCATGATCTGGAAGAGAATTTGTATCCCTGAGCTCGATGTGGTTTTTAAACATCGAATGAAGGGAAACCTAAAAACACAGAAATCATGAAAGCAGGGATAAATTCCATTAGGTTGATTAAAGAATCAAAAGTTTCTTTTTTTACGCTCATGGCTACAGTTTGGAAATGATGGCATTTGCCGATATAAAAAGTGTTTCAGTTGAATTATCCCAATATCAGACAAGTTTTGAACAAACCAAGTTAGAGCAAATGTAGAATCTTTGTTATCTGATACATTAAAGCTGAAGGGTTTTATTTTCGAGCTGTTATACGAAACTTTCTGGTAATGCATCAAAGTCGAATAAAATACAATAGATTGACACGTGAAATATCTTTATCTAAAGAATACTGAATTCAACACGAAGGATATCATCTTTGACGTCAGAGACCAGAATTCTTAATGCATCAAAGCTGTTTCTCTCTCTTCTGACAGCTTGAAAAGATTATGTGTTTTAACTGTAACTCATTTATAAAACATGTACAGTTTTATACCTCGAACCCGGACTTACGCGATTTTCAAATCTCGTCGATTCGTCGTTTGAGCATTACACAACTCCCGATTACCAATTATAGACTTACTGCCCCACACTTTTGCTCAGCTAATGTACATGCTCGGACTTGCCACGCGGAATCAATGCATAGCTACAATTTGTTTTGTGCTATGTATTTATTTCTTATCTACGGAGTACGTGTTTGTTATTATATTTTTATACCCCGACTGACGCGGTAGTTCGGGATATTACTGCATTTTATTTATTTGTAATTCTTTATTGTAAGATTCATTTATCAAACGGTTTGAGTCTAGTCTTAATGTCGGTTTGTGTTTCAGTTGTCAAAACGAAAACCATTTTTGGCATATTTTTCAGAAACAGTTTGAAAGGTATTTCTAGTAATTAGTAATGCTTGAGAAGATGTGCTATATTATTTCGAACCTTCATCACAATATCACTTAAAAGTTAACAGCTGAAACATAAAAACTTTTTACCCGTATATGGAATTAAATTAGTGAATCTCAGCAGCTCTCACAGTCCCCCTCCCCCCAACTT
The DNA here is from genome assembly GCA_963971475.1 of Chrysops caecutiens. Classification (NCBI taxonomy): domain Eukaryota; kingdom Metazoa; phylum Arthropoda; class Insecta; order Diptera; family Tabanidae; genus Chrysops; species Chrysops caecutiens. The sequence goes on from OZ020569.1 coordinate 52,958,761, forward strand.
TGGAACACCCAATGTACAGATTTTGTAAAATAAATTCAAACTTTTCCATTAAACAATTTAGAACTCGTGAAAATTTACATTGAAAACGTTAATGGCTTTTACACAACCGCAAAATTTTTCTATAGTTCTATAACAGGCAGACTACCGTTATACTCTTATAGAGCAGAACAGAAGCGTTTTGGTTTCGTTGTATGAAGGTGGCAACCCGAACTTCCATTTGCGCAGGAGGGTAGTGTTCGAATGTGTGTAATACGGAATTTGGCTTTATATTTATTTCTATTGGAATCGGTTTTATGTTGTAGAAGTTTGTAGAGATCTGGGATTCTTTCCTTTAGGATTTTTCTATTTGAAAATACCAAAAGACTAAAATAAAATAACCAGAATCAGCATTAACAACTGTACAAGCAGCAGTAGCTCTAGGAGTAACAGTGCCAGTAGCAGGACAAGGAATAGAGACGATGCCAACCGGCTACAAATAAAATTAATCAATACAATTTAAAATGAAGTTGGCAGCATTCGCATTTCAAATAAATGGCTTCTTTTTGTTGAATCCTTGATCGGGTTTTTATGCGTTTTCTTGGTAAATTTCTGGAATGTTTTCCGCTGTATCTGAGTGGAAACTTTCATCTTTTCGAATCTTCAACAGAGACTTAATGAGATTTCTACGTCAAAGGAACAAACGTTAGTGTAAATTGGCATTTTGATGCATTGAACAGTATAGATGAATATTTGTATATATATTAATCCCGTTAAATTCAATAGATTCCAGATGACTTTCAATGAAAACAAGCTTTGATGTTACCGTGGTTAAAGATGAAACTTAATAACCTTAAGGAAAATAACAAAAACGTCTGAAATCGCTTGAAGGCGGTATCATGGCTCAAAATACACATGAGAATATTTCATCTTGCGATGACATTCTAAAAAGCTGTGGAATTTGATAAATACCAATTGTGCAGGTTCGTTTTTTAAAAGTACAAAAAAAAATTTATTAAAATCATCAAGATTCTCTGCTACACGTGTGACGCAATTTTAAGGCATCTCTCATTGATATTAATAAACTGCTTGGTACATATATATGAGAACATTTATGTTTTAAGCCAGTCATGTAGACGGTGATTGATGGCTTCATTTAATAAGGCCGTATGTTGAATTCACATTATAAAATGAAACTGATGCTCCGTGCAAGGAGATAAATTGAATCTCATTTTAAACACATGTCCTGGAGGGAATAGCACTTCTAATTAAATCCTTAAATTGCGCTTCAATATGTTTAGGGTAATGTAACCTACTTATGGATGTGAATCATGCCTGATGTATCTAAAGCTCTATAAAAATGAATTTATGTTAAGCAAGCTTATGTCAACATTTCGCTCGGGGATTTGAAATGGCTTGTAGTAGTAGAACTTTACATATCCTTACTATACAATGCTCCACGAGCACTACGAGACGCTTTCCATAAATCAAGTGATTTCATTATTGATGAAGTCCGCCTTGTATAGCTTGTGGTTCTTTTCTGACCCGAGTTTCACGTTTTCAATTGTCTTGACCGTATTTCTTCGTATTCTGTAATTTGGAATGTGGAATATTAAAAAAATACTAGACGTGAAAAACAGAAACCCATTTATCCTTCCAAATTATTTTTGAATTGATGTGGCAACAATAGAAAGATATATGGAAGTGGCTTTGTCAACATTTAGTAAATTTAAGTGAACTTTTAACCAAATTGTTACAGTTTCATCAAGTGAAAAATGGATAGAGGAATACTCATCTTTATATCAAGTTCCTTTCAATAAAAGCACATCCTAACAAGGACAAATACTGCAGTCAGCGCAATCTGCGTTTTAATAATGTTGGTATTCTTTTCATTCTATCCAAATTACATTTTCCCTTATCTTAAGTATAAAAACGTGTTCAACACTACCATTATACAAAATGACAAAGGACTTAATATAATTTTCTCTCAAATTTTCTTCATAAAGGACCATTAACTATAACAAAAAATGGAAAATAATTGGTTTTGGTGTTCTGCATGGACTGCTAATATACGATATGTATGAATGCGTTTCTATTCAGGATCCATGTACTTTTTTCTATTCTATATTTTCTTCTTCTATTTCATCTGCTCAGAATTTCCAGTACAGGACCTTTCCCTTATTAACGCCACATTTCTCTTAAGGAGATTCCTTTGATTTTCCGCATTATTTCATTTCTTTCTGAAATTTGTCAGATTGTGTTGTCTGAGCTATTTGATATAATAGCTTTGCAATTTTCTTTACGAAGCTTTGGATAAAATGCTGTCAGCTTTAGACTTCTAAATGACGGGTACACTTTAAGGGTAGATAATGCAAGCAGGAGTGCCATTTTCCTACGAAAATTCTTATAAGCATGTGTAAAATTCATAATATATAAAAGAATGGTAAAACCTAAGTATTTCAAGAAGATTTTCTACCAATCTTTCTTTATACATGTAGGTTCACTTATACCTATGCTTTTTAAAAGAATGTGACCAAAGGAGACAGGATATTAGGTAACGATATGCATAACACGTTAGATGTGAAAACAGGTGATCCAATATTGATGATGAAATTGCAATCAATATTCACATGGTTACAGAGTGAATGATGATTAAGGAAGTGAGGAAGCCTTTACTTAATGTCCTTGAGTTTAACTCTATCATTTGCAAAAGAGACATTTTTGCAGATACACATTCTGATGTGACAAATATATGAATTTATTCACGTCAAGCTCTGTCCATCCCAAATTAGTGTATCATTTCTAGAATTAGAAAGACCAGAAAAATCCTGAATATGGAGAAAGATCCAATAAAACACATGCACGATGCGTATAAATGACAGGACATACCATAAACCTCAGGACGTCCAAAACTGTCCTGGGGATGAACTCGACCAGAAAACAATTTGATTAGTATTTATGTGTGATAGTACAAAAACACCATAACAACGTATCAAGATCCTTGCTGAGTATAATTAATTGATTCGACATCGACAGGACAAAATTTAATAAAACCGGAACGTGTCCCATGATTTTGCATTGTGTTGGTCACAGCTACTATGAACAAAGTTATTCATCCTCAAATCATCCCTTCAATCTAACCCCATCTCGTATCAACACTGTGTATGACCATGAGCCGCCATGATAGAATGTTATTTATGTCCTGGAAAATTTCAAGTTTTACATTAAAGCGATACCATCTGTTCATTAGTACATCATTTGTTACAGCAAACTATAATTAAGGACACTTCCACATTTTCAATTCAGATGTCTTTTATTCGCCATTTGAGTTAGTAAATTAGCATCACTAATTAGTATTCAATGCTTAATTGTTTTGATTTAACACAAATTGGTATTTCAATCAAACAGTAGGGAAGAACAACACATCTAAATCTAACTGATTGGAGTAGCATACATGATAGAATCTAAATTCTTTAAACACGGATATAGATACATTCAACCATGCTTTGTTTAAAAATGTTTAAGCAATCCCATCAAACTTGAATCTTGTTTAAAAATTTCATCTAATATATAATAAACAACAGATGGCGTTGTATCAAAGTATGTGGTGAGAAGAGACGGAAATGAAGATGAAAAGAAGAAATTTTTCTCATTGTGTTAAGACTTTTGTTAATTTCCGTGGAATATAGCCACCCACATAGTGCAACATTTGGGAAAATATTTTTCTTATTTAAAAATGTTTTTGCAATGACAATTGGAACTCAATTTAATAAAAGGAAGAATGTCGTTACTTCGAATTTATTAATACTTTTTGCACGCCAGCATAACGAAAAAAATGTAGAAATGAAGTCGTATGGACGCTTTTAATATAGATATGTGAAAAGGTTTTGTGTATTGCTGGCAAATGATGGTGATAAAAAGTTTCCTTGAGTTTTACTACCCCATTATAACGATAGGGGATGATACTATACGAATAGCGAATATATTCACTTGTGATTTGGAATATCAAATACCTATCTCTGTATAAGGCTTTCACCATCAAAACAAGAAGAAGTAGACAAATAAGAACAGGACCACCATTGAATGTGTTTGTGATGGGAAAAAGAACTATACAACAATTGAGAAAATAATTTTTTTTCTACCATAAATACAATAGTAAGGGTAGTAAGTCTTACTATCTTCTTATATTTTGTGTAAAATTTCACCGGTTATAGTTTAGTGGTATAGGACACATTGTGTCCAATTACTCGTCTTCTTGTTTTTCCTTCTGTGCGAAAATTCATCCCTTTGAATGAACAGTAGGAACGAATCCTTGGTGTATACATACACAAAAAAACGCACTTACACAGTTAAAAATGTTTTCCAATAGCTAACACTTGAAAATTTTTGGAAACTACCACTAACGTAAATGGGTAAATATGTACATAAATTGTAGAGGAAAAGTTTTGCTACCCAAACACTCTTGGGAATTGAAACATCCCAAAAATATTCATGTATTGGTAAATTAGAGTATTGTACATAAAAGGACACTTTATACGAACGAACATTTCTGCACGGAACGAATTTATCTGAAATCAAAATGTACCATCATCCCTTGTAGGGCAGTTTTAGTAGGGGTAGTTTTATCGAGCAGATGCAGTTACCATGGCTACCCATTCTGAATAGATTAAATACACTGGCAGGAATACACGAATTAAGTGAATGTTCCAGTGAATCAATGAACCTTTTTTTCATCATAGTCTTTTTGGGGAAAATTCAGAAATTTCAAGTGGGTACACACCCTGTGCTATACCATTGAAAATGTACGACAACATTAAGATGTACTGATGACTTTCTTTTTGATATTTTCACGAAATATGAAAAATACAAATAATCTTCTTAAAGCATCTCATTCAATCATTTTTCATTAAATTAAGGGTGTGCTTGTTAGATTTTAAGGATCCTTAAATAGAACCAACTTCCACCAAGGGGAATGTTTTTCATTACCTTAAACATGAGTAACAATTTTTAACCAGTGATCAGAGTAATTTATGAATAATTCTCCTTTAATAATTGTTTGTGTCATTTTAAAGTCCCATTTTCCCTGAGAAACACTTTCCAAAGCTTAGATTGGGCAAAGACAATGGGAAGACAGTGCAAGCTATCAAAACAATTAACTAAAATAAATCATTTTATTTTTAACGCTTCCAGTACTGAATTCAAAGATGCAATTGAAATAAAACATTAAACACAATTAGGTATATATTTTAATGATGCACATAAATAGTCACACTTTCTTTTTATACAGTAATATCATCCATAATAAAATGCTTTGATCAACAATACGACCCCAACAATCAGTGCAGTAATATTTATAAATGCCACACAAATTTTCACTAAATTATTTGTGCAAAATATGTCATCGTTTTGATTGGATTTTGCTGAATAGAATGAGGCATTATCACCTTCCTTAAGTTTCACTTTAGGAGCATTAAAAGGCTTCCCTGAGATAGTCTGTCTTTTGTCAGCAACAGCGAAACTTGTTGGTGACACAATTCCATTGTGATCGAATTCGGTTCCAGCATAAGCCATCAAATCAGAACTTAACCGGAAATCAATCATTGTATCTAATCCTTGATCTTCTTCTTTTCGAGATGGAAGAAAGCTAGGACTACCAACTAACTCCTCAAATGGCTGATCTACTGGAAGAGAACTAGAATTTTTGTTAGTTATTGCATGTTTATTTGAAATTTAATTTTAGATTTCACTTACTTGGGATCCATGTCGACTTCCAAACCGATCAATTTGTGGCCTGCTCACGGTCAGTCCAACTATAAATGAATGAAGCTAGCTATGCATTTTGGTTATCAGTTTGATCACCTTCTTTCCAAAGTGTCGTCAAGTCAAAACACTTCTGCTTATAAACATTACTTCCAAGAACCACATACGATCCGTCTCGCATTTAGTATGTATGTAGATCCGAAATGTTTATTTTAACACCAATTCAAACGCTGATCGATCGGTTATTTGAGAAATTATTCAAAAGTGCAATAACAACTTTTCCATGGAAAAATTTGAAACCCCAGCAAGGCTGTGAAATACTGATGCCAACACTCACACTGCTCCTTATCACTTTGAAGTCCAGAAAGTTTCACTACATAATCGAATACCACTTCAGTTAACAGCCGTTTAATATGGGAAGTTCTCGAATAATAAGGCAATCAATTTTATCCCGTCAAAAATTACTTTCGTTTTCTAAGATTTATGTAAGACGAACAGTTTCTTATTTTCAGTTTTCTTTATTTGGTGTATTTTCCAATTCATCAAAGATCTTAACTATTGTAAATAAACATAAGCCATTTGGATAGGCAATTTTGTGAGGGTCGTAAATAGCATTTTCGTTTATTAGAATTAAATATTAATCTTCCCATTATTCCTTCTCGCAGAACCCTGTGATAACGCTTTTCCACATGACTAAATGTAACAATAAGCGTTAGGTACGTTTTGCATTTGATAACTAAGGCTAGAGTTACTATGCACGCGAATTGGTACGAAAATTTGTTCTGACGAGTACGACAAAAATCAAGCCGTTTTTTAATACCCATTTTTTTTCTGACGAGTTCTTGCATGTTCTGACGTTTTCTTCGCTTCCAGTGTAACTACTCGCATCGCAAAGCAGGCGTTTGTTTCTTCGCACGAGTTGCTCAGAACTCATCAGACCTCGTCAGAACAAATTTTCGTACTAATTCGCGTGCATAGTAAAACTAGCCTAAATATGGGGATCCAATACAGAGTACATAGGCAAATAAATTGGCTTTATTTAGAGGTGTTGTGAAAACGTCTGAAAATGTTCGGGATCATGCTGCATACTTGATCCTCTTCCTGTAGTTTTACTTTAAATTTTTGTTTTGTGAAATAGATCATCAATTTCATCATTGCAGTAACTAGCTAGCTTAAAAAGAATTAAGGCGATTTATACAATGTAAATATGATTATGTAAGTACGTATGTTATATAATATGTTTACAATGTAAATGTTTCTACCTTATTTTCTGAAGTAAGTTTCGGCCATCCCTTCAATTTCTTATTCTATAAGTTATGAGCCTTTTGTGCTTTTAAGGAGTCATTATTATTATTACTTCATTCAACGAGGTTTAAAATAATGCTCCATTGGGACTTTGAAGGATAAAATCAATAAGGGATGAGAAATTCCAGTGCTCAATCATTTGAGGAATTTAATTTTAAACTATGAAATTCCAAGAAATTAATTCCATGGAAAGTATTAATACATCACCCCTTTTCTCCTTTTCCTTTTCCTATCAACGAGCTACCCTTGGTTGAGAAAACATTCTCAATTTTCAATAAAAAATTTTTCGTATGAACTGGAGGATATTGTACAAGTTTGAGATGTATTTGTAATTGTGACAGGTTAATATATAACGGAAGCAAGTTATTTTAAGCTATTCCTACATTTAATTGATGTTTCAAGGTAACATTCCACACGAATTCGAATCCTTAACCTGCGGAGGATGTGGATGTCAACCACAATTTATGATCGATCAAGATTCCTCTAGAAAATATGATAATACTCACAAAGTTTATATGGTTTCCATGTAACAGTTTCTTAAGTTGTTTGGCAGCACTTCATTTCATAGTAATTTTTCTGTACCATGTGATAGCGCTGTCAGTTTTAGCTTAACCTTACTTCTTTGAAGGTTAACTCAAGGTCACTGTTGAAAAACTGATGAAGAAATTAAGCAATTGCGAATAATATTTTATTTTGATTTCAAAATAGGGTAATCCGCCGTGGAAACAGCTCGACAAATTAATGCGGGGTCGAAGTAGTGTAGCAGAAAGCACCGTACGTTGTTTGTTAGCCTCAAAGACGAACCCCGTAGTGGTCAAGCTATTTACAGTAATCCAGGACGGAGATTTGAAAACGCTGATTGAAGCAGACTAATTGCAAACGGTTTGGGGGATCGTCACACTGCTGTTGGTGATGGATTGAAACGTATTGGAAAAGTAAAAAACCTCGAAAAGTGGATGGCACACGATTTAAACGATTGTCAGAAATTATCACGTTTTGAAGTTTTTCCGTCCTTACTCCTTTTCGTGAAAATGAGTTATTTACATAGAAAGTTCACATAAAACGTAAATTTTTTTTCTACAAGATCGCCGCAAGTTAACTTCTAATAGACTCCGGTAGAGAGTTGAAATTACATCAGAGCACTCACATCAGAAAAACTTTAAACGTCTTTTACTCGACTTGCTATTTTCTGAGATAATACAGTCTTGAAACGAAGATACATATTTCAATTAATTAGAAAACCGACGATACATATTTCAATTAATTAGAATAGATATTTCGAATGTTATTTTGGTGTGAATTTTATTTCTTAAAGCGCTCAGAACTTTCTTCAAGTAACTTTAAAGCAAATTATCAAACTTTTTTGAAGAAAACCAGCAGAAAACTAGCTGACAAGAGCTGTAAGAGTTCGATGAGAGAAAGGTAGCCCATCTAAAGGTGGATTTGCGCGAAACGAACAAAGTGCTAGAGTAGAACAAGAGCATTCTTTCTTGATCATTTAGGGTAAACAAAAGCTCGTGTTCAGCGCTTACACCAAAAGAGCAAGAGAACCAAGAACTAGAGTTCTAGCACAAGATCAACCGATCGACAATATCTAAATGTGGGGATCCAACACAAAATGAAAGTATACAACTTTCCAGAACCCGAGTGAAAAAATATTAAAAATTTTCAAGATAACTGAAAACGACAAAAACATGGTTAATGATTTTTAAAACCACAGACACACAAGTCTGAACATATGCAAGCCATTTACATGTTAAACAACTTAAGTTGTTTAGAAATTTCTTATGATAATTAATTAATATACATTATCTTATATTAATATATGAATATACATAATACAATATAATGATAACAAAATTTCGCAAAAACAGTCGGAAAGTTAAATTTTGTCGAAATTTTTAAAGTTCATAAAAATTTATTATACTATTGTAGTATCCGTGAGTGAGGTTTGGATTCGACGCATTTCAAGCTTTCATATAGATTCTAATTTTATGTCCGTCGACAGATCATGATAATTTTTCCCGCAATCATAATATCAATAGAAAAATAACAATAAGTTTCAAACAGGAATGAAATGGTTTGAAGCATCTAAAAATTCAGAACGTTAAAGCAATGTTCCTTATAAAGACACAATAATTTAAAACGAAACGTAACAAAGATTTCTCTAAAAATTAAGAACGAAAATAAAAATTAACGTTTGAAATAAATTTCCATTTTTTCCCATACAAAATGCGCAATCACTGCAAGGAATTTTAAGGATTCGCATGAACTAAAATCAATAAATGGTAAGCACATTTTTGTTGCCATGTTTGAAATACCATATGAAAGGTGTTTTTAGTGGAAGAATTTCGTAATTTAGAAAAGATTTTTATGATTTAATTCTTGAAAAAGTCCTTGCTCAATGCAATGAAAAAGTTTAAGGACTAAAAAGTTTTTAATAACAATTTTTATATGAACACAAAAACAAGGATGCCGCAGTAAATATGTTGGTGTGGCAACCCTAGTTCAAAAGGAACACATCCCATTTGGTACAACAATGTACCACGAAATCCTGAATATCTCATTTTGATCCAACCGCCTCGTAGAATACAAAATAAGGGATGTAAATTTGATTTCATGTATTCCGTGTAACGCTTTGGATTTTTGTTCCTACGCACCCTCAGTTACATTTATTACTACATTTTTCAACGTACACAAATATACGATTGTATAGTTGTGAATAAAAAAAAAAAATTTCTACTTAAAATTATTATAACGAGAAATTGCTAATGGCACAGAGAAACGCTAATAAAATTCAATCTCTACACACCCTGTGAATGTGGGATGCTGTCAGCTTTGTGCCAAACTATGTATAGGGAAATACATTTTGGGGTGAAATTGGTTGGACAGGGATGTTTGTGGAAACCTGAACGAAACTGACTGTTCAGGGTTGATTGTTGGCTCTTAGCCTGACGGCAGCTAGAAGTTGCTGTTGATTGTGATGTTGTATAAAATCCGGGTAAATTCCGTTTACTTGTCTATGTGCGAAAAACCAAAACCAGGAAAGAGAAAAACAATTGTCCCAAGGGTGGTTGCAGGTTTCATTGTTTTCGCACTGTAGCATTTCGCTTATTATTTGGGGTTGATACGTATAACACCCCATTGAATTTAATATACACATACAGTGGTTTTGACAATATATATACATATGTATATATATTTTTTCTACTTATAACCACAAACACAAATAAAAAACGTTTTCATTTACTATGAGCATCACTTGCATTTTGAAAAGAATTTAATCGAGAGAGATGATGGTGGTTAGGTTATCCTAACTCGCCAACACCACAAAGTGATTTTGGATTTTCGTTCTGGTTCCTTGCTATCCTAACGCCTAATGCAAGGAGTCCTGTCAAGTCATGTAATATATCGTAAATGTTAATTAGTTACTAAAGGGATACCATTTAATATAGACAAGTGTTTTAATGTGTATAAGTTTGGTTTTACTTTATTTTTTCTATATTTAGTGGTTCGTTAAGAATTTTTGATGTGATTTTTGCAAACAAAATTGTTCTGTTTGTGTTCATCATTCAAGGATATTCACTTGAAGTTTTTATTAACTAAAACTTAATGTGAGTACGATGTGGTTTGACATAATTAATTGAATTACGTGATGTCATCAAGGGAGTTATGATATTGTGAATTTTACTCAATGGTTGTTATAATAGTGTAATCTATTATATGTCTCATTCATATTACAGAGAAAAAAATTCTGAATAGAATGGATCCAAACATGCCTTTCGGATTTCCAATGCCAGGTCATCATCCACCACAATTACCACCACCGCCCCCGTCTGTTTTGAGTAGTCATCCAGGTCCTGCTGGTAGCCCACCACAAAGTGTTCCCGGTCGACGGACACCTCTCGGAGCTGTCGGTCTCGGTGGTTTCTATGCTCAAGCAGCACTGTCAGCACAATCAGGTGGTCAGTCCCATCAAATGACAGATGAGAATAAACCGAGTGGGAGCCGTGAAAGGTGCATCTTCAGGTGTTTCTAATATGAATTCATTCATTATCTTTTCATTATTACTTCATTTTAGATCGCCCCCGCCACAAGGTTCTGGAATAGGCAAACAGAAAAATAGACAAGGAAAGACTGTTAGATTAAATATAAATGCAAGGTGAGGAAAATTTATCTCATCTTTAGATAAAATTAATTTCCAAATAAAATTTTTAAATTTTTAGAGAACGAAGACGTATGCACGATTTAAACGATGCCTTAGATGAATTGAGACGAGTTATACCTTATGCTCATTCACCATCCGTTCGAAAACTATCAAAAATTGCAACACTATTATTAGCTAAAAATTATATTCTTATGCAACAGAATGCACTTGAGGAGCTAAGACGGTAAAGAGTGAAATCACTTGCTTCTTTCATTTTATTTAATATGATGATCCATCTCTTTTTAGACTTCTTACATACATTCAAAGTACAACTGGAGCAGCTCCACTTGATCTTGGATCATTCCCAGCTGCAGCTAAGCTCCAACAACTCCTCCAAACGCCTCTTCAGGAACCAACGAACAGTCCTAACTAAGAGTTTGAAGAAACTTAGTGTTCTTCCTAGAACAGATTAACTTATGCTTAATGTTGGCTTACATTCAGATGCCTCTTAACATAAGAGCTCTATACTTTTAATTTGTATAAATCTTTATTACTACACAAATCGAGTGCATTGTTGAAAACTGCTCAAGGGCTCTTATTCAATTCTTGCATTGAGAATCTTTTAATCCGTAATTACATTCTGTAATTGTTTACTAGTCAACTACAAACGAACATTTATTTTATTAATTGTTTTCTAGTTTAGTGTGATGAAATATGTTTGAATGTAATGCGACATTTTATTACCATTCTAGTCAGAAAGTGATATTTTAACATAATTTTATATTTAATTTTAGAAATAAATGTTTGTCAATTCATAAATTATACAAAAATGAAGGATTATTTAAAGTCAAGTTAAGAACAATGGCATTTTCAAATATCTTCCTTAAGATTCAATCCTATTTCACTGCTGCAGTAGAGGAAGGACCTACCAATTTGTGAATCATTTTGTCATCTGGAGAAATCCATATAACCTCAAGGATATCGCCCTCGCCATCTCAAAGGCTAACAATTTGTTAACAAACTGCGTACGTAAAACGTTATATCTTAGGTCTAAGGCTCACTTTACGGATGGCAGATTAATGTTCATCGTGATGATAATTGTCCAATCAAATCTCAATAAAAAGACTTTGAACCGTCACGCACTTTAATTGAAAATGAGATTATATCTAAAAGATCTGTTATGATTATTGATAATTGCATTTGAGTGGGATCTCAAGTCTGATAAATCAAGACTTGTGCAAACATTATCTCACCTGATAACTGCAATTCAGTGATTTAGATTGCGTGAAGTATATATAATTTAATATTCAGAGTGTTTTATTTGAAGCAATTACTTACAACATTCAGAATATTTCGTGCTACTAACAATATAAAACGTAAGGATAATGGTATAAGGTTTTTTGTGATGAATTCCTTTTTATTGAAATTTTCTTAGTTTCAGTTCTAGCTATTGTGCTGTTGATCACAGTCGTCGCTTGTGCATACCCACAATCTCAAGAAGCTCCGAGAGCCAAGTGTCCGGATCCTTCCAAGGAATGTGTTCCTAAATGTAACAAATCTAAATGCGAAGGCAAATCTAAATGTGATGATAAATCTAAATGTAATGACTAATCTAAATGCGATGATAAATCTAAATGCGATGCCAAATCTAAGTGCGATAAAACAAAATCTGAAACATCTAAATGCGATAAGCCAAAATGCGAGGAATTTAAATGCAAATGTGAAGAACCCTAATGCAAAGAGAAAGAATGTGGCTGCGATACAAAAGAATGCTGTACTGATCCTTGCGAACATATCTGTAAAGGAGTAGAAGATGACTTCTTTGAATATCCTGCAGATTGTGCGAAGTTCATTCAGTGCGCCCACGGAAAGAAATATGTATGTTCTTCCATGTGCAGGTAAATTCCACTGGGATAAGAAGAATAAGAGGTGCACTTTTGGTTCCTGCTAGAAGGACATTGCGACAAGTTTAAGAAAATCAGTATAACAAGAGTTTTTGTAAATATGACCATTGCATTCTAATAAATGTAAAATATTATTAAGTCTTAATTTTATTTGTATCGCATCCAAACACCTTAAATAGTAAGCACGCATTTTGGGGCTATTATATCATTATCTTGCTTCCGTTATCACCTAAAGTCAAGGTTATTATCTTTATCTTATGTGATATGATACAATTCTTTGAATATTTTGCAAAAGAGGGATTAATCTTTTAAAGATGTTTTCAAAATCTTATATTATTTGGTAAACAAAGTGATAAATCCAATCATTAATTTAATTTGAAGTACATTTAATAGATTTTGTTGTACAGTACAAAATTTGATTCTGAATTCATTTTAAATACTTGTCTGTTACCAACTTATTTGAAACCAACCCATATGATAGAGTTTACTTTTAAATTCCAACTTTGCATTGAGCTATCCAGTTCTTGTAGGAGTACTCTAAAGAGTAAATAGATAAATAATTGAAATACCAATGTACATTCAATTACTTACGAGTATCCCCTGCGTTAGAAGATTCCAGCACGTTGGCCATGGCGAGCCCTTTCCTTCTTGCGTGGCGAAACTCCTCAGCACAGTTTGAGTACGCTTGAATAAACGCAACTGTGTCTTCATTAATTCCATTGCCTTCTTGAACTTATAGAAACGTAATCGAGCCACACTTAGAAAATCGCTAAAGGGCAATCATGATTTTTAAAAATACACCAAATAAACAAAAACATATAATGAGGCCAAGAGACAAAATATAAAACTTTACATTGTTGCTGATACCATTTCTCAAAAACAAAAAATTTAATAAATGTTATCATATTCTGTCTCACAAAATCTTATTGAAATTGGCGCGATTTTTGTCAAAACAATAGAATTTTGACGTTTACGCTCACACTTTTGCCAACCGTTTACACTTTTGAAGTTTTGATAAATCTCCTCGCCCGTTGACATCGCTTTTGTTTCAAATCAATTACAAAACTTTCTTGTACAATAGTCCACGGTTTTTCTTGAATCTTTTGATTTTTTTTTAACTAATTTAAACGCGCACAACCAAGAATCGAATTCATTTCGAAAACGTCGAAAGAGTACTAAAATGTGCCAAAAGATGAAAAATTACACAAATGTTCAGGACTAAATGGAGCAATTTAGAGTGGATAGAGTATAAATCTACTCGCGAGATTTAGCAAATATATGAATACTCGCCAAATTTTTTTCGTTACCCATTAAGAGCCATGTGTTCTTGCGACAAGCTATCAAGTGCAAATTTTTGGCAGCAAAAAGACAGGTCGTGTTTGCACTCAATAGATTACAAATCAACCAACTTCAGTTCTCTTTCGTATGAATTACCTTCGACTTTTTTATATTTTGTTACGCCCTCGATGAAACAAATACCTCATATATTGAATTTAAGCTAATTTGTTCTGGATAAATGTATGGGATTAGACAGTTCTGCTCTACTGGAGTGACCAACACCATACGGCTAACTTAATTCCATCCAATTCTAAGATTCGAAATGATATGAAGTCAATTGATTCATTAATTTGGGTTTTATTGTAAATACGAGTAATTAAATTTGAGTTCATAAAGGGAATCGATTCTTGTGCCATCTTGGGGATTTCAGTGGAAACTTGCCAACTTCCATTTAAAATGGCACTAGAAATAAAATAGAGAAACGTTCGTTCTTCTATGCAGTAATAGGTGGCAATAAGAAAGTCTAAAAAATTGGAAACAGAAATATAATTTGAAGGTAATGTTTTTGTTTAATTTGCAGCCGAGTAATAAAAAAAAATTATTACAATTATGATTATTGTACAGTACCTAAGATATATGAACCAACGATAACTTCACGAACTGTGTAGGTTGGCATCCCTATAGAACTAAGTTCATTTGCAGAGCTCGGAATCGGAAAGTGGGATTGAATCTGTCGTGAAGCATTTTCCGTTCATCAAAATGAATTTGAAACTATGAAAAGATTTGTTTGATTAGTTTTATGTTCTGCAGACAAGTTAATGAGAATAAAAATAGTAATTGTGTGAAAGTGTAATTGGAAAACTCACTCCAGTTCTTCATTAAATCATAATTTCGCAAAAACGTCATAGCGACGTTAGTTAACTAATACGGCTTGAGTGCGAAAAAGTGTGCATTTTTGTATATCAATGACCAGCGAAAAAATCGTGTCAGTGTTAGGTTCTTTAAAGTAACTGAAAGAAGATTTGTGAGAAATAGTCATTTGCAGTTTACACATTTGAATTAACAAACATCTTAGAAAACTTTCTTTGACAAATCCAAAAGGTATTTTCAATCAAAATTTACACACACACAGGTTGGTTATGATGGATGTTTCTTTCAATTTCAAGATTTTCGTCTAATGGTTTCGCGTATAGAATGTGAGTGGCTTTAGGAACCTATCAAATGTCATTTCTTGTGTCAACAATGTAGAAATACTTCCTTTTTCCACTTTCGAATTGAATAACTTTGAAAAATTCCTTGATCTCAGTCGCGTAAATTACTCTTTAATATGTGTGGATGGATACAAAGCACGCGCAAGTGTGAGTTTTGGATACACGAATACAATTTGTTCACTGAAAAACCAACACATTGAAATGGGGCTAAGCGAGCGATACCGTTCGGGTTCATGTTGTTCCGTTTTAAGTCACGTTCGGTTTCGTGTCGTCTTGGTGATCGTGTCAATTTTATTACTGGTTGCATTTGGAGACTCAAGGCAACTTTGATTCTGGAGTTTAAATCTTTTAGGAATCTCAAGGATTTGGTATACTTTTCCATTGACATCTCATCTCTTCAAAGTGTAGTGTTGGTGAAAATTTTTTCTCAACCTTACTACATACCATGTTCTCCTTAATTACATCCTGCATTGCGCATACAAAATGCAATTAGAGGTTTTTGCATTAGGTTAACATATCTCAGGACGATTGGTATTTTGTTAATAATAGTTTGATGTACACAATCAACAATTATTTCATGTTTTCTCACTAAGAAAGTCTCAGTGACCGTTTCCAAGGTGTTTGCGCGAGGAGGACGAATCATATTCGATTTCTGGCTTATTGATTTTTATAATTTTATCAAATTGAAGTGATTTCTCAGGTAAACCTTTTCAATATTGAAAGGTAAAACGATTGGAACATTTCAGAAACTTGTAAACTTTTGTTACCCACTCTTTTTCAGATTCTTGCGCTTTACTTTGCGATCCAAGTTGGAATCTGATCACAATTTAAGGAATGATGAATCCTTAGATATCACAATAGCATCAAGGTTTTACTTTCATCTACATATCTGAAATATCATTTGTACCTACATGCTATAGTGACTTTGAAGGACACAATACCATCTCGTTCGCAGCCACTCAAACGCGTTTAACTCTTTTCAAAAGTAAAAGATCCACTTATGGGTAAAAGGAGATACCCAAGATTTTTAAGTTAACGTCAGTAGTAAAATCGAAAAAATACATTTGAATTGTTCTGCGCAAACCCAACTAGTAGCGCACCCAGGTATAAGATCCGGATATAAGCACAGGGAGGTACCCTAAATATTATCGGCAAAATACCTTTAGTTTCAATACTAGGTCTGTTCATGGTATACTTTGTGCAAGAGCAGTATTACAAAAATTTGTAATTCTGAAAACTTTTAAAAAAATTTATAAATTCTTCATTTATTTGATAAATACATCCATTATGATTGTATTTATTTCATATGATCTCAACGGTATTATTTTAACCTAACTTAAAAAGTGAATAAAAATAAGAAGGCATTCCCAGATTGTCTCGTTGAGATAACGGCACTTTTCAGTGTTCCCGTTCCTCACGAATTTCAAACGAAATATGCTTCTTTGAGGCACGCACTGGTAATTAACAGAAATTTATGTTGAAATAATGAGAAAAACAATCATAATTTAAAGAATAATAGGCCCCTAACGCCATTCTCACATTTTCCACTCGTCACTTTTAATTGTAATGTAAGTCCTTTTTAACATTCCCAATCACATTTTACTCACATTTTTGCACACTACAGGTCAAAATTTTTGTTTATTTCCGAGTGGCCTTCACATTTTCCGAGTACACTCCATAGGGCCATAGTCAAAGTATTAAAGTATTCCACTAGTGTATATCTTTATTTTATTGAATTGAAAATTCTTCAGGCATCCTTAATTTATCTGTGCCTTGAATTTATTTATTTATGTATGCTTTCTCCAATGTCAACAATTGTCAAAAGTTCGCAAGCATGATTCATAAATTTTAGGGGAGCACGTGACCAACTTATGTCGAGTTAAACATGAAGATAACAACTCAAATTTCTGCCAGACAGCTTATACACGGTCGTGTCTTTTCGTCTATACCTTATCAGTCAAATACAATAAAATTTCATAGATTTCTGTCGAATGAAGTGCACGCGGTTACTGTAGTCATAAAGTAAAGTTTTTTGCAACTTTAGACGAACTTGTGGATTAACTTTCGTTAGCTACGCTACAGGTTTTCCTAAATAGATATATCATTTTCAATCATCGTTACTTCATACAAAAATTCTGAAAATCGTGCGTCATTGTTGAATAAAGAAGACGATTTAAGATACATAATAAACTTAAGGCTCACGCGAGACATAAATGTGTACTCAAGTCGTTATCACGTCAAACTGCTCCCCAATTTAGTTACGGCCAGCTCGCGATCTTCTATAATGCACTTTGCAGATGTACAATAGAAACAAACTTCAGTCTTTTTATCATCTTTCAATAACAAAAAGGAATATCTCTGTCGTCATGAATTAAGCGAGATCCTCAAATAACGCCCTTAAGATGTCAATCAAATCAAGTCATGTCGTCAAAATAGAAAACCATCGATTTTGATTAAAAACATTCATGAGACTCACATCACATCACATTCTCTTACGTGTGATAATACTGAGATTTTGAATTTGGACGAAGTCAGTTCCCTTTTGTTGAGCCTCAGCCAGGAAAAATTTATTTATTTTGACCAGACCCGTAACCTAGACGCTTTTATAAGTCTCGCTTTTCCAAAAAGCAAACTTATGTACCAACTGTTTGTCACAGCAATCAAACAATGTTGTGGAAATATTTCTCATTCCAATGAACCGATGACTGTATAGCAGAGTCTGCTCAATAAAAATAGAATGCAAAAAGCTTCTTCACGATTGCGTAAAACCGAAAAACAAACATCGTTGTATTAGATAAATTTCAGTCAAATGTTAATTATAGACATTGCTAACGCATTGATACTTGAAATAATTTTTGTAAATATTTTCGAAATGTTTTTGAGGAAACATATTCATTGATTACATTTAATGCACTTTAAACTCGATTTTTATGCTTCTGTAAAACATTTTCTAAATTTCTTGTAGGTATACTGTGTAATGCTAAATTTCGTATTAAAACAGTAATTATGCTTGTAGTTTAATAACATGTTTGTTTTTCTTTTCAGATGCAAGGTGGTGTACTACAATCATCTGAGGCGTACTGTAACAGATAGCATAGCTTTGCATATTATGTTAAGACCATTAAGAAATTTTATATCATATTTACAAAAGAATGCGAGTAGTGCAGTAATTTTCGGCGTAACTCCAGCAATGAGTGAAGAAGCTAAAGAAAGTGGTAAAGAAATGACATTATCAACACCCGTTGATAAGCCGGATGTCAAAGATAAAGATCAAGTATCATCTGGAAATGTAATTGAATTGAGTGATACTTCTGATAAACTTAGTAAAGACCATGACCAAAATGAAAATGTATTGTCACCATCTAAAGATTGTACTGTAGAACATGATGACTTGGAAAAGGAAAAAGAGATAGAAAATAAAGATGGTAAAGTAAAGAAAGACTCAGTAAGTGAGGCAACAGAAGGGGAAAGTTCTAAAAACATTGGCCGTGATACTCCATCGGATATTGACGTTGATGGTCTTGCAGCAAAAGAAGATGAAAGAATAAAAGATATTGTAAGCCAGATTGTCGATACCAGCACTGAAGAAATAACAGATGATAACTTAATCGTTGATGAGTTAATAACTGTCAACGATGAAACAACAACAGACGTTTCCGACTCTATTACAGAGGAACAATCGCAAGATCCTCTGGCTATAGAGGAATATCAAGCTGATATCAGTGGAAGTATCAATAATTCAAACTCCCTTCATTCTACAAACCCTGATATGGAAACTTCAACTGAAGGTGAAATTGTATTTGTAATTGATGTACATTCAATAAAACATAGTCAAGAAGAATGTAAGAAAGATGATGTCTTTATTGAACCGATTGTTATCAATAGTGATAATGAAATTTGTCACGCTGCAATAGCAACTCAATTAGATGAAATAAATGAGGAACAAGAGGTAAGAAGTGACGGTTCCGATTCTGGTTTAGGAGCAGAAACAATCGGAAAAATACCTGGTATCACTGATGTTGATGGAAATTTAAGTTTAATACCTATAATTAATAAACCTCCACCTTCACGTGGTAATCTGAAACGTCGAAATGTGGAAATTGTTCCAAGACAAGAAAACAACAAAAGAGCGAAAAAATCAATCACTTTTGATGGTGGTGTGACTATTTTCTATTTTCCTCGTATGCAAGGCTTCGCCTGTGTTCCTTCGCAAGGTGGATGTACATTAGGAATGGGATCAAGACATGTTGGCCAGAAAAAATTCACGTTAGCTGAACATGCTGCTGAGCAAAGACGGGTTCATAAACAACACATGCAAGAGATCAATCCCAGAGGTTCGTCAAGTGACGAAACAGATAGCGATGAAGAAATAAGTGAAGCTAGTGGTTCAGATTTAGATGCTGATGGAACTGGCTTCTTACTCCCAGTATCCACTAGACAAAGACGAGCTATTCTAAAGGCAGCTGGAGTAAGACGAATTGATACTGCTGAAAAAGATGAGTGCAGAGCCATTAGAGGCTCCAGAGAGTTTTGTGGTTGCAGTTGTAATAGTTTTTGTGATCCAGACACTTGTACGTGCAGTTTAGCTGGTATTAAATGTCAAGTAAGTGATTTTGCTACTGCAACTTGTTTATATGTAATAACAATTTTTTCTTCCTTGCAGGTTGATAGACCAAATTTCCCTTGTGGCTGCACACGTGATGGCTGTGCCAATGTTATAGGTCGTGTAGAATTTAATCCAAGTCGCGTACGAACACATTATATACATACAATCATGCGTTTAGGTTTAGAAAACAAACAAAAGCGATCAAATGATATGATTGATGGTGCATCCGTTGCTGTTCCATCACTATCAACTTACGCGATTACTTGTGGTTCCACAAATACTAATTCTTCTGTTACTTCCACTTTAAGTAATTGTGTTAGTAGTAATAATGATAATATTAATAACCTTAATAATGTGTGCAATTATAACAATCATTTACGCACCTCACAATACGGGCAATCACTTTTACAACATTTACTTAACACTCCTCCCGTTAATCACACTTCATATTCGAACGGTGTCACTCACTCAAACATGTATCCAGATAATTTGGATTCTGGAGTTTTAAATCAACTGTTGGTTGAAGACTGTGGAACTACTCAGACTCATTTACATCAGACACATTCGGTAATGCATCATAATAGTAATACATTCATTAACAATAGTCAACATAACCACAATATTTCTAGTTCTAATGATAATTGTAATACTAATAGTAACAGTACCAGTATCACTCAAAGTCATCCAAACGAGTTGCATTATCCATTCCGTGAGGTAGGAGTCGATTGCACAACCAATGCAACTACAACTCCCTGTAATACAGAAAATAGTAACATTGGAATGTATTTCCCTGCCACAACCAATAATCAATTATATCACGATACCTACAATAGTAACAATTATATTAACAATTCGTACACTACATCTAATACAAATGTGAGCACTACTTTTTCCAGCTACCAACAAACCTATATAAATTACGCTTCGGCGTGCAATAATCAAATACCAGATGAAATTTATGATTTGAATTCTACTGACGAGGATGGTACAGATTACATTAATCTACATCCACCAGTCGCAAATTCAGAACGTCTTGATGCAATCAATGATCTTTTGCAAACAAATCGCAACACAACTCCAACTGAATCAGCAACCAATGCATCTAATGATGTAGTTCTGACCACCAAAGATTCAAGCATTTTAGAAAAGGAGTGTGAAAATTCCAAAACATCACTTGAAGAAAACTCCACAACAGAACCAAATCCGTCAAATATGAATTTTGAACAAAAATTTGAAGACTTCATTGATGTTGTAATTTGTGATTCCTATGATGTCGATTCGGTAAAATCTGAAGAAAAAATTGTAGAGAAAAATCTGGAAAATCCTTGCAAAAGTCTTTTAGAGGAGTCAATTATTTTATCTTCATGTTCGTCATCGTCTTCATTTCTAGTATCAGATACAAGTATGTCCTCTACAAAATTAATTCCAACAACTAGCGCCAGCACCGATACTCAACAAAATCCACCTCCGCCTAATTTAGAATCATTGAACCCATTTGAAGATACTGTACCTTGTGAAAATGATGAGAATTTAAGCGAAATCATTAAGAAGAGTATAGTTGAAACCGTTACTGCATAAATATTTTAATTTTTCACTTGATTAAATAGCAAAAATATAATAAATTGCTGTTCTTTGTTTTCACATACCTTAAATAGATTTTTGAGTATAAAAAATTTAAAATTATAAGAAACAAGAATTAGTATAAAACCATAGCGAAATGATAGTCAATGGTTTAATTAAAATATGCGTAACGTTAAAGTAAAAGTGTCAAAGCTTATATCCTCCTTTTAAGGGATCAAATACGGCCGGATGATTTCTTTTCGATAAAAATGTTAGCAAAGCAGAATATTTCTGTGAATAGAAAAGTTCATGTTTTATTTTATTAACGAAAATTATGTTTCTTTTGTAATCAATGTAAAAAAGACAAATAATCCGCGGTTCAATTGGGTTTTTATTCATTGTTTTCTAAAACCTTAACAAACAGTGCAGAGCCATATATTTTTTGCAACCGTTAGTTCAGGAAGATTCGAAAGTTCACCATAGTCTAGTCTCACCTATCACTGAGATTTCTTAACCTAATTACAAAAACTATGTTATTGCACACACTAAAAATGTAAAAACTTTTGCTCAGTATGGCTCATTAAGAATGCATTTATGTGGCATTGAGTCCTTTTTAATTTGTCGCGTGGAATCACCAGCAGTCACTACTTGCGTAACATGATTCGTTTTTCAAAATCACAGATAAATATAGTTGCTTTAAGTTCTCATCAAGTGTCCGATTGAGTTCACTGTTTAAGATAGTCCCGTGCCTTTATTTACGTAACAAACTAAAGTAAACCAAAGCATAATTGAAAAACAAATCAATTTCAATGAAAAATCGAAAAGAATTTTATAAAATTACACGGCATAACAATTAAATAATATAAATAATTGATACAATATCCTTGTAAGTACCAAATCTGGTTTCAAGGAATATAAAATTTGAACCTCAATGTTATGTAGGTCTTTTTAATTGTTTATTTGTTTAATATTTTTGTATTTACACAATAGGAAATAAATCCACAGAAATAAAGAATAAAAATTTAAGAGAAATGTACATAAATACGAAATATGTTTCATAACTACAACGTGAATATCGTAATCTAAATGAAAACTCTCTCCATTTTATTATAATATATTTAAAATTAGGTTAAATTAATAAGGTTTTTCTCAAACTTTGTTTAAATCCATGTGTTTTATCCATGTTTTTATGGTAATTCCTTTGTTTAGTTTTAACTTTTGTTATTGTAAAATTATTCCTTAATGGTCTTCTATAAATCTTTTTGTCATAGTCAAAGTCATGTGTGGATAACCCTAATTTTCCATTTTCGTTAAAAACAGTTTTAACAACAAATTTTAGGTAGCTCTAAATTGCGTTCGTTGTTCGACTGGTATGTTATATTTGATAAAAATTTTATTCATAATTATATCCATGAAATGAGACATTATATGAAATAATTATATAAGAACTATAAAGTATGTTTTCGGAACATTTAGCTACTACATATTTGTAAATGATAGAAAAAGAAATGCTGTTATTCGGTGATTTTATTTGAAGTCATTAAGAAACCCATTCAATTTCAAACTTATCGTGAATTTTTATTGTTAAAGTAAAAATTCACGTTAAAACAGTTCTTCTTAGACTGAACAACAAAACAGAAAGAAACATTTTAATTTTAAAATAATCTCTTACCGATTACTGTGTATATAATATTGTATTAAACATCTATGAATAAGTTTCTCTGCAGAAGGAATAATCAAATAAAAGTATTTATATTCAAAACCAGTATGTTGATTTATTTTGTTCCACTAATTCTTTAGTAGAAAATGAAGAAATGAGGTTGTAACTGACATTATAAACCATGATAGGTTTCTTAAAACGAAACGAAAACCTCGCGTCGTTGGTACAACCTCTGAATTCTACAGCCTCTCCTTCGCATGATATCTTCTTTACATTATTATTTGATCACCTATAACTTAATAAAAATCTTACTCTTACCCCATCAAATATGTATTTTTATTAAAATCTGTCAAAAGACAACCACATACTTGAACTTTTACATTAAATTAGTTAAATTTTAACAATTCTAGTTTGTATCTTCATTATAAACTACACCAAGTTGCTTACGTATCTCATCCTCAATTCTTGCTATCAATAAACTTTCATTGTGACTAACAACATCGCTTTGCACTTTCCCGTCTTTGATACATTTCCGAACTTCCATCGCTTCGAATCGTAAACCAATAGAATTTATAAAATTTGGTTTTATTTTTGAATCTGGAAGTGGCCAAGTTTTTTCATTTCCATCAATATCAACAATAGTGATAGGGCACCAAAACTGCTTCAACTACAATCAAAATTTTAACGGATAACTCTAGATTTAAATATTATATGAAACTTACCGTGATTTGCCTTTTAGTCCCTTTGATGACTGCACAATTTATGAGTTCATTTTCAGCACTTGTTCTAATTTTGGCTACTCTTCCATTTGAATACTCAAGTTGCCCTTCCATTGCAATGTCCACACCTTCATCATTCAATTTTCCAGAAGCCTTAATCGATTTTGGTGGTTCTTGAAAAACCCATTGACTGGCTTGAATAACATAGACGCCTAAGTCAAGAATGGTTCCACCTCCCATAGACTTTTTCCTAGATAGTAAAATTATTCACATGAATGATAAACACAATATAGCCCTTCTTACTGTAGTCTGTCGACTGAACTTAAATTGAATCCAAATTGAACATCGACTTCCTGGATTTCTCCAAGCACTCCAGCATTTATTTGTTTTTTGAGATACTGGTACGATGGGAAAAACCTTGACCATATGGCTTCCATTAAGAACAGCTTTTTCCTCTCAGCGTAATTAATTAATTTTCTCGTTTGCTTTTCATTCATGCAGAGTGGTTTTTCACAAAGTACGTGTTTACCATTTTCCAACATCAACATTGCTACATCATAGTGAGCTGGATTTAGAGCTCCAACGTAGACAACCTCTGCAAATGCATATTGTTCAGCATACTTCACTAGCGATCATTATGCTGTAGGTACTTACCAACATTTCCATCCTTGGCAAGTTCCTCATATGAACCATAAGCTGAGGGAATTCCATGAAGTTTCGCGAAATCTTCTGCTCGTGACTTATCGCGTGCACCAACTGCTACAACTTTATGCTCATCATCTGGTAAGGTACTGATAGCTGTTACAAAATCGTGACTTATTTTACCAGCCGATGCTATTCCCCAGGATAATGCCATTTTTTATATGTATATATGTTTTCTTTAACTAAAAATTTTCAATTTGATTTTGGCTACTAAACAGTCCTGTTTGTCGATTAAAAATAATTTTTGTCCGTTTTCATCGCAGGTCTTTTTAACTACAATATGTATAAAATACCTCAAATGTACTGCAAAAGTAATTATGTAAAGTCAATGCAACTTACAGTGATTTGTACTTATTTATCTTGAATATCAGCACTTTATATGATAGCTTGATAATACCTCGTTGTGATAAGATATTTTTACCATGTTCAAGTGAACCAAATGTGATGAAAAACTAATAGGCTTTTTAATCAAACTTATTGAAGCAAAGAGGATTGCAAATATCCAATCATTTATTACCGGCACTTTTTCTTCCAACTACAACCTCGGGCGCTGGCAGGTCCAACTTGATGACAGCTGACATTTGACAGGCCGAATAGGGATGTCGAAAATATATCGATATATCGAAATATCGAGGCACGATTACGATTGCCGTTGGCAAGTGTCAGTATTACCACTACCGATCGACGTGACACCTACGTATCGATGGCGGAACTTTGAGTGTTTATTATATTTGATTGTCAGAGCCTTCTATCAACAGCAGCCGATGAAGGAAGTCAACGCGTTCTTCTTACAAACATAGAATGCGTCTCCCTTAGAACTTTTCACTAAAACCAAAAGGTCAACGCATTCTTCATACAACCACGGAAAGAATGCGTGCCTTTGAGAAACTTTTATCAACACCAACCGATGAAGAAAGTCTGAAGAAGTCGATGAAGAACTGAACATAGAATGCGTCTCCCTTAGAACTTTTCACTAAAACCAAAAGGTCAACGCATTCTTCATACAACCACGGAAAGAATGCGTGCCTTTGAGAAACATTTATCAACACCAACCGATGAAGAAAGTCTGAAGAAGTCGATGAAGAACTGAAATTTGAATTTGCCGCACTGTGTATTCAAGAAACACTTTTCACAAACGGGAACAATGGGAAATAGGTCATGACGTACCGTTCCTCTAAACTGTGAAACCGAAATATCAAATTTGAATTTCCCGCACAGTAAAATCAAGAAACATTTTTGCCTTGGCTGGGAAAGGCCCGTTCTTGTCCATTCCATAGGCGTCCGCCAGTCTCCTGTGGATTTTCCTGTGAGAAGGAGTGTTTGTGTTTGTGCTAGTGTTAGTGCTAGTGTTGAAAAAGTGAAAAATGTGAAAAACTAAAATGAATTTCCCAGCAAATCAAGAAAGTATGCGTTAATTTATCAAATTTAATTAAAGTTATTGACTTTTCCTTACTTCCAGACCACATCAAAATGGAAAATTCAGACGCGTTTTCAAGGTAGGTTCCTAAGGTCTTCAAATTCATCTCTCGGTGAGTACATTTTCCGACTTTTTCCTAAAATTTTCACAAAAAATGGCTCGAAATTCGGGAAAATACTGAAAGTAAAACGCAAAATGGACGCTATTCCGTGAATTTCTAGAAAATTCGCGTCCACAGAGACGTAGCTTCGTTACACGATCGTTGAAACGCATTCCCCATAGTAAATCATCGCATCCTTGTATTAAATTTTCCATCGTTATATGAAGAATGCGTTGACTTTCTTCATCGGTTGGTGTTGATAGAAGGCTCAAACAATCAAATTTAATAAACACTCAAAGTTCCGTCATCGATACGTAGGTGTCACGTCGATCCGCAGTGGTAATACTGACACTTGCCCACGGAAATCGTAATCGTGCCGAAAATTTAAGTTCAAGTGCTATATGAGGAATTTGGTTAATCCAGGCATAAGAAAATATAAAAAATTCGAAGGAAATTCATACGAATGTGAACTGAAGTTGGTTAAAGATTGGAATCTATGGAGTGCAAGTCCAAGCTGTTCTTTTGCAAATTTGAACTTGATACTAACCCAATACAAAATTACGCCACTGTTGAAATAGTTTCGCTAGCATTATCAAGATAACACCACGTTCCATTTTCCTTGCCGCGTGTTAAAATTTCGAGTGAGAACTTACATCCACGCCTGGAATTGCGGAGTCTAGCTGGCAAAAATCCTATGTCAAATTTCTTGGATATAATCAATTTTAGATGCTAAAATCAACCCCTAGAGAAAATCAGGTTCTGAAATATTTTAAAGATTCATTTAGGCAACATTTTTCAAATGACTAGTTGGGCAAAAATCTACACAAAAAATTATGCAAAATATGTTTATGTTTTCCATAGAATAATAGAATAGAATTTGATGTAGAATGAAAAATTTCAATTGCAGTAAAATCGGAAGTAAGACGTGAGGATACCTTCCAGGAGTACAGTGGGTGGCCCAATTTTTAGAACCATTTTTATTTCCTAGGATTTTTGAACATTTCTAGCTCTGGTTCATCAGGTAGTTATGTCTCTTTCTATTACTACGCAAACTTTTATCGGATATATTCCGAACAATTTTAAGTGAGAAAAATAATGTTCAATCATTGTGATATGTGGAAATATAAAGTTGTTTTACGTGAGACGAAGTTTTGCCTCCATAAAAAGACTCTTCTGCAAATAGCTTTTAGTATACTAAATATAATAGTGTAACCGCATCATAGCTATTTTCATGTTTTAAGGTTTAAAATCAGTTTTCAAATTTTCATGTTTTAAGGTTTAAACACTACCAATTAGAGAGTTTTTGGTTGACAGGGTCTATGAATGATGATTAAGTCAGTTCAAGATCAAATATAACACGGGTTAAGATTTATTTAATAACAGAACCAAACTTTCTTTTTTATTAATTTTATAATCGATGTTCATACATAATTTCGAATTAGGATTTTTCGCGAGTATAAAACAGTTTTACATTTGTGTATGGACCGGAGACAACTGAAATTTCATAAAAATACTTTCTAAAATAAATCCAAAATCTTCAAGGCGTATGAAAACTGATATACTTTTCTTGCTTGAAGATTCCATATGTAGTGGGACCACCATGAATATTCTTGGTGAATATGATGAACATGAGGCATAGGAAAATGCTTACATATGCCAGGACGAGAGTTTCCGAGAGTTTAAATTGTAGGTGAAATTCCACAAAAGTGTAATTTAATCAAATTAATAGTTCATTTGAGATGAAAACTTAAAATAAAATAAAGTATATAGGGATCCCAATGAACGAAAGGCACAGAATTCAAGAAATTCATTCAAATGTCAAGTGAAGTTGGTGAAAGGTTTTCTTTATTCAAAATGTGAGGAGCCGTTGAATTTCGAATTGGATAATGCTTTTAAACATTTCTTAAACTGCATCAAAGTATTTTCGTTTTGATTTATTTTTATAAGTTAGCTATAATTTTAGTTTAGTAGAGAAAATCACAAATCTTTATATATAATTTAATTTTTACAACTATTTTAATTTAATTTTGAATTTTATAGTCTAGCCGATTCACAAAATTTACAATTTCATTTACACTAATACATAGCACATTCGAGAGAAATAAATATTTAGAGTAATTTCTTTTTATTATTTTTAAATGTAAGTTTTTCATTTGGTGCTGAAAAATTGGAACGCAATGAAAGTTACATGTAATCTAATATAATAAATTTGTTTCTAATTATTCTAAATTAACTACCATTTTCTAAAGGAAGATATCAGTTTATTATCTAACAAGTTATAAATTTAAAGTTTTATTTTGTCTACTCGAACGGATTCACACTTAATTCTAAATTTAACGCCTTAAGAGAAATTTTGCCTTGTTATAGTTAACATATTAATTTAGTTTAATGTTATTTTATCTACTTTTACATCTAAATAGCAAATTCACTGTACAGAAGGGAAGGCGTTCAATATACTACATATGATTTATGGTAGGAGGACTACAAATAAAGTAAACAGAAATTGTTCCAAGAACATTTATTTATCTACAAAATTTTAATTATTATTTGTTCTTAACTGGAATGAAATGAATTAATCACACAAACACTGCTAATCATCCTTAAGAAGGCTTAAGTGCATTGAAAAAACCTATATAATTCGAATAATTATTGGACCCTTATTTCCTAAAAGAGAATTATGAGAAGCTTTCATGACCAAAACTAGAATCTATGTACGGAAGAAAAACGTTGCTTTGAAATTTTAAACACATTTTGCTTATATAAACTTGGGAAAACTACAATAACTCGGCGAGTTCTAGCAGTTGAAGAGATTTTTACGATATTAAATAAACTGTAGATTGAGGATTTATAGTTATTGGGCTTTGAACAAATCAATTAACAAATTTCGAATTGCTCTATTTGTTATTACGAGTCTGTATGGATTACAATGTTTCAAGGATTCATACATTAGATTTCATTACAATGTTCTTAACATATTGATGATGAATGTTGCGCTTAGTTATAACTATACTTTGAATAAATTAATTACGATAATTTTCAAATGTTATTTTATATTTATAGAACATTTCTTAATCTTTTATTTTTCATATTAATTATTGCTTGATACTCTGAGAAACGATATGCACTGTCACTACATGCAAAGGCGAATCATTTCCGTGTTAATTAAATAATTTGAATTTATTTACTAGATAACAAATTTATTTCAAAATTCAAATACAAAACTTTAAATTGTTTGATTTCCAAAGAAATAACTTTTTCATTAAATGAGACATCTTATTCATAAACAAAATTGCTGAAGATAGTACCAGTGACATAAATAAATTACTTTCTTAATTAATTTATATATTTATATTCTTAAAGAACTGTTCAATTGTATTATTTTTTATTTGGCACTTTAGTATCACCATCTTCAAGAAAAATTAACTTTTTTTAAGTAACATGAGAGTTTTAAGCTTTACATTCTTCGAAATCAATGAAAAATGATTTAAAGTTTTTACGAGCTAATAAAATTTCAACTAACATAGATTTGAATCAGTAATGCATACCATTAATGAGCATTAATTTTTAATTTTAGTTTTAGTTATTCACAACCATCATTATGTCTCTTATGTTGTAAAGACTTAGAAGATAGACTAATTACTCGAAGGAATATTTGCAATTTACATGATTATAATGATTTCTTAATCACTAGCCCCACCATTACCAAGTCCAGCTTTAATTTCTGGCGGTACCTGAAAGGAGTTATTACTATAAATTTCAATAACGTTAAAAGTAAAATAAATTTTTGTTGCTCATTTGTCAAATGTGTCTCTTAGAATCTAGGGTAAAATCAATGTCAAGTGGATATGGTTTTATTATATCTACATACAACAAGCTTAACGTTATAATGCACTTCCCAAATGTACCTCGATACAAGGATCGGCGTCCTTCGTGTCTTCAAATCAAATCAAATTTTGAATTTGAGGAAAATTCTTGTCAATGGCTTAGACATTTCAAACAGATGACTTATGACTACAAATATATAGTTACTTTTACCTCGTGTCATCAAATACTCTACGTTTCAGATTTTGGAGCTGCTTTTTGCTGGAATAAAGTAAGTGTTTAGATTAATTTGGGAAAAATTCTGAAGGAGAATCTACACTTGAATGTGATCAGATTCAGCTACTGAGTTGACGACAAGACACACCTCATTGTTTCATGTAGAGGCTTTTGTGACTGTAACTTCACAGTATATGATGACAGTACAGTGTTCAATGAAACACAGCAATAGCGATAAGTATGACAAACACATGATATGCCTTAATGATTGACAAATGAATTGGCAAATGAAAGGTTCTACTTAACAGATAAAGATCATAGATTGCGTTAGAGAAAGACTGTGCGGTTATTTAGGATAGTTTATCATGGAAATGTGTTAGAATGCAAATTTCGGATGTTTTTAAACTCTTAGAAGACTTGTGAAACTGATAATGTCTCATATTCTTTGGTAATTTCACAATAACTTGGTACGGTGATAAAGTTTCTAGAATAAATGTTCTTTTTATGTGTCAAAAAAGTTTAATTCTTGATTCTAAGCAAGACGGAAAGAAGAAGACATCGAAGATATAAAACTCAAACTACCCACATCAATTGAAGAAACACGACATGATTTTTACTTGACCAAATCCATGACCATGTCATATCGAAAATTCATAGTTCATGCATTTTGAAAATTTAAACTTTAACAAGAAAATGAAAGCTTTTTTCAGTATTTGTGTGTGAGTAGGTACTATGTGCTGTAAAAGTTGGTATGTTTATGTTTCGTGTTATTGTGTTATTGTGTTGTTCATGCACTTAGCAGTTGATGTCTCCTATAACAACTTACCAGTTTTCTAAAACAGTCTTCAAAGAATCCTGTCATGGAACGATATAAATGTCTCTTAACCCCAGAAAGACTATGTCCTTCGTCAGGATAAATTTGTTGTTTGAAGAGCGCTCCTTTTGTTGCAAGTGCTCTTGCCAGAACCATAGACTGTTGGAAGTGAACGTTATCATCAGCAGTACCATGTACCAATAGAAACTGTTTATCTCGTAAATGGTCCACATATTTAGATAAATCTCCTTCTTCATAGCCTTTGTAGTTATCAGTAACATTTGGAAAACTTAAATAACGTTCAGAATAAGTTGAATCTGAATTATACATATATGTGCAAGAAGAATTGTAGTTATAATGTAATTTTTTTAATGAAACATCTTGTTTACCATATAACTTCCAGTTTGTTATTGGAGCTACACTAATACCGCATTGAAATATTGATTGTGTATTCGCTAAAGCTAAAGCTGATGTATAGCCACCATAACTCCAGCCCCATACGCCCATTCTTCTGCCATCAATGAAGTGAAGATTATCCCTTAGGTACTCAGTTACTTCTAATTGGTCGGAAACTTCAATTGTTCCCAGTCTTTTGTATACTTCATGAAGTAGTTGATATCCTTGACCACTTGAGCCACGTCCATCGATTTGGACAACAATGTAGTCTTTTGTCCCAGCCAAGTAAGTATTCCAATCCACACGCCATTTTTCTGTGACAAGTTGTGTCCCTGGACCGGAATAACTGCAAGGATAAGAAAAAGTATAAACATTTTGTAGAATATTAAATGTAGCTTTAAGGCTTACACATGCAGTATTGTTGGATATCTTGTAATTTCATCCTCCCTTAATCCGGGTGGTAGAAAAAGTCTTACTTGTGCATGATAACCTCCTGAAATCATCACCGGGAAAGCCTTGACCTGTGGCAGGGCTGTTTGTGATATTTTTTCTCTCAGTTTTGTGTTATTTTGCATCGTTATCAATAAATCGAGCGGTTTATTTGAGTATTCTTGTGATATGGTGTATATAGCACTTGTTGGTATCATCGGACCAAGGCATTCAATTAAGACAAAATCGCCGCTCAGAGAAATAGGGAAAGAAGCTGTATGATACTGACATGGGGTCGGACTTTGGTCTGAGTATGATTTTTTCTTTTTTTTCTTGGTCGAAGGAGGTGTAGGCGGCGGAGACGTTACAGGTTCTTCTTCCCAGTCATCATCCCAAGCAGTAACTAAGCGTGGAGGAGGTCTTGTTGTTGTTGGAAGACGACCAGAAGAATGCGTAGAATGAGAACACGTTAAACAATGAGGCTGTTTCAGAGGTGCACCATACTTTGGTGGAATCGATGAAACTCTGTACAAATGCTGATGTGACGGTGACTGTTCTGGTGTTCCCAAATAGTATCTAAAATTATTATTACTCGTTAACCAATAATTATAATTTACACTCCCAACTACAAATACACGAAATTGTTGATTTGATCCCAATGGATTATTCGATTAACCTCAAATCTTCCATGCGTTAATGGCAGCACACGTTTCTTAGCCACGTGAACATGTACCAAATGTCTAAAATATCCTATGGGAACATTCTGATTAAATAACATTTTCGGTATTGTTTTAATTTGTAGGATATTTACCTGAAAGACCATCCCTCAATGGTGATATTGCTATGTAAGCGGTTGCGTTCTCAGCGAAAAATGGCACTGAAAGGATATCAACCCAACCTCGTCCATCTCCACTTACTCTATGTGTCTGGAGGATACAAAAAAATATATATCCAACATCTACTTATTAGATATGGATAAATTCAAAGTAGTTCTAAACCAGACCAGAGAGTAGCACTCAAATGAAGTTGATATAAAATTTATAACTTCATTTTTACAGTGTTTTAGGGACAAAAACGTTCTAATAACTCACAGGACTTGTTCATTTTGTATGAAATTAAAATTGAGACTTCCGGTAAACGGGAACAGACCGGACTTTGATTGGAATTTCTCCACGAAATTAAACTCACCTCCAAACATTGCCACATTGGACTTTTGCAGATCGTTACTACCGAAAGGTTCTGTGGTCGATTAAGCCAAACAACGCAGACTTCCGTTTGGCTCACCCAATTTGCACTGGTGAAGTAGTGGTCTCTGTAAAAGGAAGGAAATCCGCTTGTACCTATTTGGTTTTCCATTTAACTTGGCAAAAAAAAAAAAAAACATGTTTACTCTTTGTGTAGGATTGCTGGTGGTTTCAGGTCTCTCGTTCGAATATTTTTGGGGTCAGCGAGGTCAGCTATTCGTAATGTTACCACAGGATTTCGTGTTCCTGGTTTTGGGTATCTGCAAATAAGAGATAGATGAATTTATGAATTTTTTATTTCAATGTTTTTTTTGAAATTTCCTTTTTAATTAAGGAATTCCGTGAACTTCTTTGCTCATACAATCTTCTTATATTTTATATGTAATTCAACAAGGTAATTTAGTAAATCACTTCAACATATTTCGAACAACATCTACAATATTACCTACATTCCACTCATGACGATTAAATCCACTTTGTAACACACCTCACAATACGAAGTGAGTAATCTACTTAAGGAGCATTTGTAATTGGCTCATCAGTTGCCTGAATTTGTGAGACACCATCAAGCCAGAAGAAATATTTTTCGTTCTTGAAAAACCATTTAGTACGAAAGTGAAAATTGTCTCGGCGAATTCCAACGACTTGCCTATAGTTCCTTGAGGTGTTTTGCATAAATATCTTTTTATACAGAGGTTGTGTGTAGAAGACAAGCATTCCTTAAGGATACTGAATTATTTAGTCGTATTTTAATGGGTAATTTATCCATGTTTTTCAAATCCAAATCCAGAAATTTACCCCAAAACACCAACATAGCTTTCAAGATAATCGCTTTACATCGAGACGCTATAATCTGTTTCCCGTTGGCAAATTGGAAATCATTCCAGAGACGTCAGAACCTTTTAAGGTTTTTTTTAAGGAGGTCTGAGGTGTACAAAAGCGATTGTACAGACACCTTTTTCATATTTTCATAACTCACGAAGTTGACGTTGATATTGAAGATGGAGGAATCCAGGGGATTCCTTGTTTATCCTGTCATCGAATTAATGTTGGCATTTTGAAAGCTTCAAGTTGTTCTAAGATTTCATTTCCATTTCCATGAAAAGTCAATTTACATGACGTAAGAATGAAGGATAAATAAGGGTGAAGAGTTGATCTCACGTAAAGAGGTAGGTATAGGCAACAAGTGTGCCAAGCAATCACATTACTTGATTAAAAATTCAAAGGTTTAGGCCCGATCTGTAACGTTTTGAAAGGAAGGAACTGGAAAGTGAAGAGTTTTTGTTTTGCCAAGTGTAGAGTTACAAGCACAAATTCATGAAAAAGGATACGAATACATTTGGCGAATGTCTTGTCACTTCCTTCCGTTTCGGTTCGTCTCGTCTCCTTAATAATTCCGCAAACTTGCTTGACATTCATTACTCGCTCTTTTAAATTTAAATATCCTGAAAAGGGCTTCGGGCTGAAGGGAGGCTGAAGGGAGTATTTCAACAAACGAGCGAACGAAAAATAAAACCCAGATGTAATGAGTCCTTAATGGAGTTTGTAAATATATTTACCCAGACAACTGGAGTTTTGGTGAACGTTTCATTTTTAAAGGAATTCCAAATGTTACTCACCGTAATGATCTAATTTGTGGATACAAATAGGAGTTTTCACTATTTGAAGGATTCATGGTACCAAACCAGGCGAACTTTTGTTCCTCCACAAGGGAATCGTTGAATGTTCCATAGAGCATCAAATGTCCGTCTGATGACATCCAAATAGCATGATTCGATTCCAGGATTTCTTCTGAAATTGCAAATAGTTTGGTTTATATTTGTGGGTTTGTGGTGTCTGCCAAACGAATTGTCCCACAATCCCTACCTTCGTACAACCAATCCGGAATACCATTGTAAATAATACCGGGTATGGCGTCTTTTGTAACACGAAAAACGTTCATTGAACGTGGTCCTTGACTGTAGTAAATATCGTAGTTGTCCACCATAACTAGGGCACTTCCGGCTGGCGTGAATGCAGCGTAATGCAGGAATGGCCATTCATCCCTATCAGCTTTGGTTGTTAGTCTTATGCTTTCACTAAAATTGATTTTTTCGTTTTAATTTCATTTGTAGAACAAAGCAAAAAAATCACAAAACTTGCTTACCTAGTTTGAATATCAAACACGGTGTATTGGGCCAAGTACGAGTGTCGGAACAATTTTTGAACATTTTGTGCTAACAGTAAATACCTTTTATCAGCTGATATTGAAAATTTTACAGGTGAAAGGGTTTTCTAAAAGTGATAAAAACGTGCTACTCAAATTTTGCATAAAAAATTGTTTATAAGGGTTAGCTGAACTTCTGTTTTAGATTTTTACCCTAGAAGAAACCATATCGTGTTTGTCGCATGGTACTAAAGGGGTATTTGCAAACATCATTTCTAATAATAATGAAATGAAATGGTTATCCTAACAGGGTAATGCAGAAAAAAGCGTCTATTTACTCGTTGTGGACACAAGAGAACTAGCAAATTACCGGACGTGCTAGGGAATCTTGTAATGTAGACAAGAAAATAGCATCCCAAACAGCCCATTACAGACGAAAAGGCTATTCCCAAGGAAATTTTCACAAGTCACGTTTAGTGGCTGGTATGGCTTGAAGAACCTCATTTAGTGATGGTGTGTGGTTGTGTTTATTCGCAATGTACAATGTCAAGTAACGCTTATTATATAAATTATAGTAATTTGACGTTTTTAGCTAGTGTGGTAGCCATTAGAGAGTTCAAGAGTTAAATTTCATTCTATGATTGTTATCAAGAGTATGAGGATGATTATCGTTAATATACAAAAGCAAATCTTACAAATGTTGTATTTGACATCAGTACACGTTCGGACAAATTTCCAACATTCAAGAGGCTAACGCCTCCCCATTGGTTCTGGTAGATGAATTCGTCCGCTGAAGAAAAGAAAATATTTCATTGTAAATAAAACCATTAAAAAATCCTTTGATTTTAACATACCACTAATCCATGATCCATTTATTCTTTGCGGAAGATAGTGACCATCAACAATATCCTGTAATTTTATCCGTTGCCCTTTCACTCGTGGTCCTTCATCAGGAGGTGTTAGTAAAACCTTTTAGCAAGAGAGAAAAAATCAAAACATAAAACCAGATAAGCTAACAAAGCTTTGTAACCAGTAAATGAAATGAAACTTACCACTGAAGTAACTATCAGTGCTAGCACTATGACTATTACCAAAAGAGCTATGAGTATTCCACGCCAGTTCCTTTGGTTTGGATTCCCTGACACCAGCTGGAATGATTTTGAAAGAGAAAAGGTTATATAGTAGCTGGAATTGCAAATAGCTTTTAAAATTTTTGGTGAGAATATTCATCTTCGTGAAACGTCTCAACAATGCTATTTGTACATTTGTTTATGGATGAATTTATTCTTCTGTGTTATATATTAATCTCTGGTTTCAAGCTGTTAGAGCTCAACAAGAATTATTCTTTGAAGTAACCATTTACCCCTACAGAAACATATCACTTTCTTACGGTGACAATTATACCTGCTGTGAAATATGAAAAGCATTTTACAGAAAGTTCTTTACATTTAACCTTGTCTTGGTACGAATTGCCTCAAAAGGCTTACAGAATCCACTGGAAAGAATGCAAAAAACGTTTTGGGATTCTTCAGAAATGCTTTATACGGTTGTGTGGTGTCAAGTAGAATGTCATCCAGGAAACATTCCGGAGCCTGTCAACGGTGTGGAAATGACCCTTTTCGGTAGCTTTATCCTTTATTATGCTAGCAAACAGAAGAGTGGATCTGGTGTTAGTTTCAGTTGGATTCACTCTCGTTGAAAATCCAAATTCTGAAAATTCACATGATGACTCTCATTTTTCGTTTCTCAACCTGTATACCTATCTAAACTGTACTTATTGGTTCCTGGTGGAAAACAACGTTTCAGAGATTTCAAATCACCAGAACGGAAGAGTGAACAATCTACAACGACTATTTTAGTGGTCGGAAAGTGAGCAAACTCTGTTTGCTCAACTTTACGACCAAGTTACCATGATGACTGCCTTGGAGTTTTCCGCCAATTTTAGCTCCATCCTCCAGAAACAGTTTAAGGACTCTGCGGAGGATGTAACTCATATGATAATGAGGACTCGTTTCTTGAAATTTATTATTTATGTTTCCTGGTTAAAAGTGGATTAGTTGTTATTCTTATTAACTCAATGCTATATGAAGTCATCGTCCTGTATATTCAACGAGAGATTTATACATTATTTTGCGGTGTAAGCATCAAATGAAAAGGAATTGGTCGTCTTTGGAGGGTAGTAAATTGTTTCTGCTTCAACAGAAATAAATATTTCATGAGAAGAAATGGAAACCAATTTCTTAAATTTACGAATGATTCTAGATAACATCACAACATTATTTGTTTACTCATAACCAAGTCTCTCAAATTTAGAGATTGTTTCTATAAAAGATCACTACGATGCAACATAATACGAAACAAAGAACATACGAAAACAAAGAGTTGTTGAGAAGTGAGAGATATCGACCAGAATTCATGTTTTTAATGAATGGCTACTCGCAGTCGTAATGACACACACAAATCAAAATCAGCTTAGCTCATAATGAATTAAATTTAGTGTTAACAGTACGAATAGCTTCCATTAAGGCACTTTCAACGCAAGCCTTATCCTTTCTAAATGAGTCCTTAAGAAAAATTGCAAGAAATTAGTGGTTGACCAAGCAGTAAGTGTTGATCTGCTTAAGGATCGAAGGATTAGAAAGGATTACTTACAAGTATTCAACACAATGAAGTAAAAGGATATTTTCAAGAACGATTCCCTTACACCCCATTTCATTGGTATGGCAAAATTATTAGTTGCGTAACCACCATAACTAATGGATTCACATGTCGCACCTGTATATCACAAAGAAGAAGTAGATTCCGTTCTTCTGTAGATAACCATTTATTGATTTCCCAAGAAAATATCCTGCTTTTTCAATATTTTGAACGATTTTCCAAGCTTATGTGGTTTTGTGAGTTACACGCGTTAGGGTTCCTTATTGAATTTTTTCTTATACACGTTCATGGATCCTTACCCGTAGGGATTTTTTTAGTAATTTTTTGGTGAAAAATTGAACAAATTTATCTTATATATGGAGTGAAAAAATCCATATGGGATGAAAACAATTTTTCCAAACGTTTTCCATTACAGAATCGTGAAGACATTCTTGTATGTATGTTAGCCCCACATCTTCCTTCGTCCAATGGCTCCACTGTGTCTGAATTCTGTCATTACTTTACAGTTTTTTTGTTTTCTGGTTGGTACACCCTTACCGAGAATGTAATCTGATGAAATGCTGGTTTCGTATGTAAATGTCCTGTTAGTGAAGTGATATTGCACACTTATTATGTTAAGGATATTTTGTGTATTACGAAATACTTTTTTCCTCAATACGTCAGCTGAAATTTGAGTTTCAATGTCGCCTTTGGGGATGAATATATTCTTTCCAGCGAAAATGTATCATATCCAACATTTGTACAATTATAAATAATAGTTGAACTCACATAACAGAGGGATAACTAAGATAAAAAGTGAAAGTACACTAACACAATATAATACTTTTTCGAGTATGCCACTTGCTTAAATTTATTTTTTGGTAATTTAATCAACTCAAACTGAGTTTCCTTGAAGTGGTAAAATAGCGAGAATATTATCATTAAAACATAACATGAAGCTTGCTGTTAAAAGTTCGACGTCCTTCGAAATATCTATTTTAATATGATGATGGTTTTGATTTTCTGCATTGAATCATTAAAAATTTAATCAAATTTTTTGATGAAAAGGTAGTCGAAAGTTTGTGTAATTTGGTGTTTGAATTAATTTTCAGTTTTCAAATGTGAAATATCTATTGAACTGAAATCTTTTGACGTGCGGGGAGCTATCTTGTCTTTAATACCAACAAGAAAAAACCTTTAAGTAGCATTAAGTATTATATAAGGAATAGGTTGAACATCACCAATAAGTGTTAACGGCTCATGAACATTTTTATGCGCTATTAAAAAGAACATTTACGAAAATCCCACCGCAATTTCAAACTTCTGGTTAGTGTTAAAAACCTCGTCCGTTTATTGAAATAAATCCATATTATCCTGAAACAGAAACATTGACATATCATTTGTTCCACGTTTAGAAGCTGTTTAAATTGTATCAATTCCGTAGAGGGAGGAACAATAAACTCGGATCGTTGTGTCAATGTAAGTCAGTACTGTTAGATGTTAATGTTAAGCGGAAAAAGCTAAAAATATGATTTTGTAAAATTTTGTTTTATTTTTCTTATGCAATAACCACATGCTATGAATACCTGATTTAGTATGTAAGCGTTTACCTGGATTTTGGAAATTTAAGGTCTCGGAGGATTCATTAATGCAACTACATGATAAAAATTTCAGCTCAAAGGAATACAAAAGAACTAATATAAATCAGATGAATGAATTGAGGGATTACTTTCATATTACGTCCATATAAGATTGTTGTAAATGATTTCTATATATTTTCACTTAAGGCCACATGGATTGTGTCGGGTAAAGCTTTAGGTAGGTACTACAGAAAAACCGATTCACAGGTTTTCTCATAACGTTACTGTGGGATTTATTATTACTCAGTAACAATGTTCATGTTCTAGATTTAATTAAAGTCTACCCCCTTTTCAGTATATGAAAGATTCAATTGTGTAGCAGGCTACATACCATTTACGTAGAACTTGGTAAGAAATAATTTGGTAAAATAATACTCTGTTCTAAAACAACAGATGTAACCCTAAATCCACAGAGTATAAAACTACCCTCAAGAGTTTCTTTAATAAGCTTGGAATGGATCATAAGTGGTCGGTGAACATATCAAGAAGGCCCCTTGAACTGGCTCCATCTCTTGAAGGTTCACTGAAAAAACCTTAATCCGAACTTTAGCTTACATCTGTTCAAGAACGATTACATTTGTAATGATCGATGTTAGCGAAATCTGCAAGTGATATCATGATCCAAAGCATTAAACTGGAACATTTAAATGTCACCAAGACGTATAACATAAAGGACACTGAATACTGATTAACTGGGTGTAAAATTAATGTAAATTTTTTGGTAGCATCTCGAACAAAATTTCCATAAAATTAAACAGCATCTCACAAAAATTAAATGAAATTTTTACGCCATGATAAGTCCCTGAAAAGCTTTGTCTTGGTACAGCGTTAATTTGAAATATTATCCATTGGGATTAATTTCTGGGTTCTGTATCCTGTTAGCGTTTACAGGAAAACCCAAAAAACCTTTCGTATTTCATTTTGCCGCATGGTCTTTTGTGTACATAAATTTTTTGCATATTTTAATATCGTTTTTTCTCGTTTTATTAATCATTTTTGTTGACATATTTTCCGAAAAAAATGATATATGTGGCAGAAAGGTAGCATTAGATTGTACTTTGAGCACAGGTGAAAATGAAAACTAATTTTCTCAGGATGTCTACGTGGACATCACCCTGTCACTGTTATATCTGAGAGGGCCCAGTTGTTCTTTGTTTGATTTTGAAACAGTGTTTTTTTCATGGGGATTCGTCCCTTAGGTATGTCACGGGGACATGTCACATGTTAATAAAATTTGAAATACCTTTTACGGAAGTTTACCTTATAATTAGAATATAAGAGGCTCGTGAAACTTATGACACATTTCGGCCACAAATTTTATTTTTATTCAAATTTAAATTCATGAAAAATATCTAACATGACATTAACCACGGAAATATAAACAAAGCTCATGAGTTTTAAGCTTCACATTCAGTCCAACGCTTACATAAAACACTTGACATGGCAGTATTGGATATAGAACTATTACTTATTATTTATTTATTTGGAGGTAATAAAAATAATTAATAGCTGGATATAGAACTTTGAACAGCGTTTTAGGTGTTTAAATGTTTAATTAAATTTGTTTGTTGAATTTGAATCACCCTAGAGCGTTCAATTAAACATCCTGATTAAGCTATTATTAAAGTAATTTTTTGATCTGCAACATCTTTCCTCTCGCTTTCCTTCAATCTGTGGCAGTGATTTCGTGAAATGGGACGGAAGTGTGCAACAGGAAGCCGGGTAAAGGTGAAAATATAATGCAAGGCGTCGCGTCGTGAGTTTAAACCGATGCATTGCAATAGCAGCTGTTAAAATGCCGATGCGTATGCCGCGATTCATATCAACGCAACGCCTCTAACGCATTTAATTCCAAACAGTTGGAAATTTTCACGCGTTACACGTCAACTGTCACATTTTGCTCCATAAGTTTTCAATGATGGTAGCAATCGTAACGCCTTGCATTTTGTGACCAGCAAAGGCGACGCTAGGCATTTTATTTCCAGCTTAGACGCGCGCTTGTTGTCAGTTCGTTGCCTTAGAGTGAAAAACTAAAGGAACAGTAAAAATCAAAGACGGAAAAATACAAAGAAAAGCAAATTAAAATCTTTATTAGTCAGTATAAATACAGATCGAAATGTTTCGACAACTAAAACATTTCAAATAATAACGTAATCAGTTTTTTAACGAAAGAATGTTAATGAGATGTCAGATGTTTTACATCATATGCGACTACTGTAAGACTCGCTCGTTCTTTTTTCGGAATTTGAGTCATTTTGCACGTTGCACGAATCCAAAAAGTATATTTTTCCCAGTCAAACAATTAGCTGTTGAAATCTTGAAAGAGGGATTCACGAAGGATTCACAAAATATGAAAATATCCATAGAAGGGTTTGAAACCACAATATTTGAATAAAGAGTCTATGAAGTCACCCCAAACGTGATGGATCCTGGACTCATATCCATCGTTTATATTTTTGGTTTTTTTCCAATGGGGGGCCCTCCAGTGCCACGGCTAAATTATGTCAACAGCACTCTTGATACAAACGCGTTTCGTGGTTGCAGTTGTTGAGAAAAAGTGGAAAGTTTCATTTTATCCGCCATGATGAATTTTGAGTACTTTTAGTCCTGGCAATTGTTTTCATTTCACCCTCTCTACGTGAGTATTTGCTATTCAATCCGTATTTCATACCCGTTGGAATTTGTTGGTTTTGTAATTGACATTTCCAGAAAAATTCAATTAAATCTATATGGAATATTTTGAACCGATCCTGAACCAAATATTGTTGCAAAAAATATTTAGTTTTAATAATTTTCACAGGATGTGAAATTTTATGTGCATACAAAATAAATGAAAATTTTGTGTTTGAATATGCGATATAAAATTTTGATGAGTTGCTGGTTGTGGTGGAGCAGATATATCTCGACTTCATATGAATAACTGAATAATTTTTCTGGGTTTCCCTTTGACCACTCGTCTAGAGTTAAGGAAAATGCTTCAAAAAATTGTTTTAAGGATATTTCTCTGCTACACTGCTCCTATTTCAAA
This sequence comes from Chrysops caecutiens, assembly GCA_963971475.1. Taxonomy (NCBI): domain Eukaryota; kingdom Metazoa; phylum Arthropoda; class Insecta; order Diptera; family Tabanidae; genus Chrysops; species Chrysops caecutiens. The sequence goes on from OZ020569.1 coordinate 53,001,478, forward strand.
AAATCTTTCGTATTCATATGTGTGCTAGGTTATTTCGTAATAGCAGAGTGGTCAGCTTTGTCCAGTTAAATTGCCTGGCCTTTTGCACCAACACAGGCTTAAATCTGTGCACATGCAAACTCATAGTTTATTTTAGTATACAATCAATTAAAAGTATAAACTAGATAGGTAAGCTTGGTTTATAAGAATTTGTTATTATGTTCTGCATATAAAAGGATTATAAAATGACATCTACTGCGGTATACATTACCCGAAAATCCTGCAAATTTATAGTTTATAGAAAAAACAGCAGAGGTGAGTTATTAACGTTTAAGGGAAGCAAGTTGTGAAGCTAATGCCTCTACTGTGGTTGTGAGAACCATACAACCACTAGATCAAGGTAAACTTTTATGTTTGAAGAATGAGTTAATCAAAGTTAGTTGCGAACGAAGATAACTTTCAGAAGCATCATGTCCTGAAGTAACTTTGTAACCAGTTCCATTAGAGTTGCCGTTTAACACCCGATTATAAGGTTGGTTTCCCCTGCTGCCATGCAGACGATGTATAGGTAATAACCAAGTGTTATTCCATCATTATTCCGAGAAATTAAAGTGTTGTCGTGTTGTGTTGTGTTCTTATAAATCTGCTGCAAATTTGAATGAAAAGTTTGTGAATTTGTTCTGAAGGATTTTCAATTTATCTTTGAGACAGTTTCTTACTTTTTCTAGATTTGGTTAGTCATTAAAACTTTGAGGTATGTATGATGAAGAATGTGTGAGCAAAAATAAACATACATATACATAATTTGCAGTATGAAAATGTGAAGGTTCATCATGAGCTTAATGTCTCCCAACAACTTATTTCAATTTTAACTAAGGTCATGTTTTACCGCTTGGGTTGGTATTCAGAGTCGTCCAGAAAGGACGACTACGTGTACCTTCTATTACCAGAGTATCTCTTGTACATGTTAGTCTAATACTTCTCAAAGGTCATTTATCGTTTACTCAACATCGAAATTCAAGGATTCCATCTTGATGTTATACATCCATTGAAACATATGAAGCCATGTAGATTGTAGCCAAGAATAAAGCAATTGTTAGCTTAAGTGGACTCCATCAGATGAAAAGTTCTTTTATTTCCAGCTAACTTAACCACAAAGTTTTGTGTAATGCAGCTGAGTTCATACTTTCATGTAAATACAGTGTATTCTTTGTAGGATAATTCCCAGCCATTTATTCAAGGAACAAGTTGCTATAAGTTATATTGCTACTGGGTTTAACTTTAGTGAACACATTGATAGCAGTTGTTATTCCTTTCTCTGTGAAACCGATGGCAACTTAGGTGACTAAGTTTCAACCAAACCCTGTTACTATGAAATTTCAACACACCTTCTCTTCATTCAAATTATTCTTTTGTGAAAAATAAGTTTGCATAAAATTCTTTTAATAAGTAACATGTGAGTAACAGCGCAACTAGTAGCCATGCTGAGTTCACTTCTATGTAACATGCGTCTCCAACATCCAAAATTTACATTTAACTAATTCAATAAATGCCAAATTACACTCTGATTTGTCACTTCAAATATCACATGAAGATATTCAAATCACTTTAACTTATGTAATAATTGCTTCAATGAGTAAATTCTGACACGTGTATATTGAGTTTGAACTTCCGGAATTCGTAATGGAATCTCATTTATCAGTTCCATAGAACTTCCGTCAACTTCAGAATTTCCTAATCTTAATGATTGCTACTATTTGAAATTCCTCTGTTACCTATGCTGGCTGGAGGCTCGAAGTCAATCGTCGCAGTGAACGTGTACAGTTTTCTCAGAGTTTGCCGTTTATACTTTTTGCAGAAGACGTTATGAATCTAGGTGTATAAATTGTATTAAGTTTTGTTAAAAGAAAAACGAACCTTTTGTACTGAATTGTACCGTTACACACAATGTATCTCGTGTGTGGCAGTGTGCGGTTGTGTGATGGTGTTGGTTTCGTCTTCGAAAATTTTCGTTTACTTCACGAATTCTAAGAAAATACTCTCATTTCAATTGGATTTAAGACGATTGCTTGGCTTAAGACGTCTGCTTAATATTAAAAAACCTGAAGTAGCTACCTGAATTGAAAACACTGTGATTACAGATTTAATTTCTAAATTATTATGACTTTTCATTTGTGAAGAAGAGTAATGCAATGGAGTTATCATGGAACATGAAATTCTACCTTCTTAAATGCTCACTAAACTTTAAAAGCCTAATAAAGAAATTTAATAGCAAAGTTTCCCTATTTATACTTTAAATTTCATTACTTCTTCAAAATAAACAGAACAACAGTTTATTTTTGCTATCGACCTAAATTGAATATTTAAAGGATATCTCGAAAAGTTTTTAATATATTTTGTAAAACAAAAATGAAAAAAGTGACTTTGTCCTTATCAGAGCCAAACATTAAAAGCCTTAACGGAAGTGGAAACAATGAGAGATACTAGAACAAGGAAAACTTCCGTTAAGTACTTTTCTTTTTCCAAAAGGACTTGCAGAAGAGGGAAAGTCTTGATAAAAAAAGGAAAATGATAGAAGTTGTGTGTTTTACATGAGATATCGTTGTGAGATTTTGTTGGCCTATTTCATAAGAAGCTTTCATGTGATGATTGAGTTTCAATGAGCTCCGGGAAGCTTATTATTTCCAGGCAGATTGTGTTATCCCTGATTAAACTTAATATGCATGGAATGAGATACATATGGCCTGGAAAATGACGTGTTAAAGTAAATGAAACGTTCATCGTTATTAGAAACACATCGTGAAGTCAAAAGGCGATTCTTGTGGACAGATACGAAGGGTGCTGTATAAGATAGGTCAAAAGTTGAACCAGAAAATTATTCTAACGCAACATTTCCTCATTCAATTCGTTAAATCTTTTGAAATTGAAAAATGAGTTGGATTTCTGAAGTTTGGATTTTTGGTTGCTTGATTATTAGAATAACAGTTCACTTGGTTGAATTGGTTAGTCATTCATAATACTTCATTAACCATTCAGAGTGATCTCCTATATGTCACTAATGGTACCTTTATACATGGTATCAAATAAATATACAATATATATATATATATATCTATATACATATATATACCTTTATACTGTCAAAGTTGTCAAATTTTCAAGTGATTTTGCTAGATGTTACTCAAAAGCGTTTTTTTACTATTTGAGTAACAGCCCGAAATCGTATCAAACCTCTCATTTTTCCTCTAGTAAACTCTAGTGAACTCGACAAGTACATAAACAGACCTAAAAGGAATTCTAACGTTGGCAATAAGCCGGATACAACCAGCTAAACCTTTAAAAATAAGCCGGCTTCAGAAAAGCAGGTTGTTATTCGGTTAAGCCAAATTTTTCGGTCAAGCCTACGACTTCAAACCGGATAACCGGAATAAACTGGTGTAAGTTCTGTAGTCTATTTCCGCTTTTACACTTGTCTGAAGTCGGGACACCCATCCGCTTATTTAGATTGAAGTTAATCATGCTTATCTTGGTCAAAAAGGAAACATTATTTTCAAAAAATTTAACTGGTATTATTTATCGTTACCGGCCGTCAAGAGAACTCAGCAAAAGACGGAATGCTCCAGTGATCCTTTATATTATACGAAATAAATAGTTTGGCCATCTCTCCCGGACTTACACCCGATAATAACTGGGTTAAGTTGCCCCACTCGATAAACACATATGTAGGTACTACACAAAAATTGCTCAAATTTTCGTTGATTTGATCTGGAATATTTAAAATCTAATGGAACTTAACGAACTTGTGCATACAAGAGGTGCGTTTGTTTTGAGTTCAGAAAAGTTCAGAACTTTGTACTCAAAGCTCAATTTGAGAACTTTAACATTCCATTCTACTCCGTTTTGCATAATGAGTTAGGGTAAGTCAGGGTAAAATTGTCACTTTAACGTTTGATCCTACCAGCTGTTGGTGATAGTTCATTATTCATTTTTAATTTGTATTAAATTTTGTTTGATATTTTGAATTCGTCGGATGATTGCATCTATTTTCAACTTAAATTTAAAAATTTTCGCAAAGTTTCATTTTCTTTTTGCTTTGAAATCAGCTAAGGATGGATGTGATAAATTCGGAATCAAAATAACTTTACATTTAGTTTCCGCTTTTAAAGGCACATATGGCAGAGTGCGTGGGTGCGAAACGAGCGGAAAATATAAGCCAATCCAATCAACTCCAAGCTGGCATTGCAAACGCGCCTTTAAAGATGATAATTACTTTTTTACTAAATGAAATCGTTGAAATTTTAAAATTTTGCGTATAAAACGACAACACTGGCTATTTCGCGTTTATTAGTTCGTTTTTGCGAATAAGGTAGTGCGATTTCTTAAATCGAGTTGCTTTTACACCAGTAGTGCCGGAATTATTTTTAAATTCTGGTTTATTATTACTGTAACATATATTTCACATTTTTTAATATACTCCACTCCACTGTTCCGGAGTTTTTTTGTACCTCCCAAAGCTAACGTCACTCCAGACACGCTTGGTAATTTTGAGACTTTCGGGTCCATCAAACTGGCCACGACCAACAGCTCTGTTGTTCTGCAGAAATTCTAATAATTTATACTTTTTACGTTTGCTGATGCTTCCAGCCAGCTACCTTCTTCAGCAATAAAACAAATGGTTATTTTTAAATTTTCCAAAACACACTTTTCACCTATAACTGTCCAAGCGAGAATGAATTTGATCGACAAATATGTCAAACTCGAAAACAGAAGGATCGAGAAATGTCGCATTCAGATTTTCAATCTAGTGATCTCGTTAGTTTAAGTCTATTTATGCGTATGAATATGTAGTTTGAGCCGTTGCTAATATATGTAAATATATACTTATATATATATATGTATATATATTATAAGCATTATCTATTTATTAGCTATTCATACTAATCTTGAATAAATAAAAAAAAATTGAATTTGTGTCAATGATGCATCGTCTACAAATGTTATTTAAGAATTTTCGACCAAAATGTTAAAACTTCCCGTATGGCAGCACTTTACGATCACACTTTTTGAAATTTAGTACAGATCAGTGAGCAAAAAAATTTGAAGAATTATTTTTAATATTTGAATTTAGTACACACTTTTCTATATACTAAAACTTTTAAAGTCCCTGAGCAAAGGTACTCCAACTTCAACGACAGAAAAAGTAAAGTATAACGGGAATCTGCTCCACACATGATAACGCAAATCAACAAGATGCGAACGAAAGAGACAAGCGAATATCAAGGCCCCAATCTGAACGTTCCAAGTTTTCATTTCTGCTTTCGCCGCATGATGGCCCCGCTGCAAAGTTAAACTTCATTTTTACAGTTAATTTTTGTGTGGAGTTTCGTCGTGGAGTTGAGTTTGTTGTTGTTATTTCCCCGTGTCAAGGGGGGCTAATTGCATCAGTCCATTACGGTTGACATTAATTACGGAGTTAAGGTGAAGTAATGCAGCGAAATAAGGGAAACTGATGTTGTTCAGTGAGTTGATTTTAATTTTATTTAATTTACCCAAAGTAAACACTGCTAGTGGACGAAAGTTTCACGATCAGGGAAACAGTTCAGTTCAATGTGCGATCAGTGGACTGACGGTCACTGGGTATCAGGTGGTAAACAAAAGCAGTTAATTTTTGAGTAATACGAGTTTTGGCATTTTGAAAATGTAAAAACGCGTGATTACAAAATTGGAAATTTTTTTGTTAGACAAAAAGTCAAAAAACTAGAAGCTCTCAGGGGCATGTTAAAATTATAAAAATTTATTTCCAATTTAACTCAATGAAGAAACGACGCGTGTGGGTTTGATCGTGCGACAGAATCGGAATTAGATGAGCTGAATGACATCGGAAACGTTTGGAAGATCGATCAGAGCGATCTGTTGAAGCGGTAGATCAGGGCGTAAAAGTATTTTGTGGAAAATTTATGAAAATAAACCAAATTTTGTACGTGTGTTCTGGTGTATTTGTGTTTTTGTACTTAAAAATCAGGTGTTGATCGTGTCAGTGACTTGTTTGTGATGTTTCTGTGCTAAAGAAAATTTGTTTTCCAAGAAAACTAAGTGAAAATGATGTTAATTTAGTATGATTTTATGAAGTTGTTTTTATGTTTCTGTTATTAATCTAATTTTGTTTGTGATACGGTTAAGGCATTCTCACATTATCATCTTTACTTTCGTAACACGATTTTTGTGCAAGTGTCTTTCGTATCAAGTTTCCGTCCAAGTTTTTCAATGAATTGGAACGCCTTCTAGCTTAAACGGCGACGTTACAGTTATATTGGAAATGGCACATTTCAAAGATAATTCGTGGGTAAGTTTAAAACAAAAGAAATAAAAATAAAATACGTAAAAAATAGTACGTGATCTAAAAAAATTTCTATAAAGAATTCTCACTTGAAATTAGCAGAGGTGTGTGTGCTAATTAAGAATTGATTTTATGTAGAAAACAGAAAAAAACAATACTAAAACACATGAATCTATAAAAGCTCTCTACTGAATCTATTAAGTTGGATTAAGTTGTGTTGAGCCGTAGAGAGTGCGATCTACACTAGACGCGTAGTCTCATAAAACTGTCTCCGTTTTACCTGACTGTAATTGTCAGATGTAATAAGAGACCCGATATAACCCTTATAAAGGGCATTTGCATTCTGTTGTTATGTACATTTGTCCACTGTGAAATATTTTAATCCACTCTCATTGAAAACACATTAAAAACTTTAAAATACTTAATTTCTAAGCGTAATGGTCATGTTAGTTCTCGTTCAGTTTTACCTGGCATGTTCACACAGTTCGTGTTAACCACATATAACGATTCTTCTGCATACCTATATTGGAACAAGTGAACCGCGAAAGTTTATTTCATCCATTTTATAACATAAACGTATAACACAACCACTCACTCCAAAGTGCAATTATTAACGCGTTTAACACAAACACCAACAAAATCTGCTCAAAACCTCACTAGATTATCAGTTGCTAATCCAATTACAGTGAAAAAGCTAGAAACAGAAACCGCGTTCTCGTTTTGCTCAGCCCCAATCAATCGTCAATCGTTGTATGAAAATTGAAAACATGATTGAGTGTACTCTAATTCTCATGGAGGCAACCGTTAGGAAGTCCCCAAATTAATTTATTAGCAAATTTGAATTTATTATCATGTGAATTTGACGTTATCACGAGTGCGATGTCTTCGCTCCACATCAAGCTTTTCTCCAGCGTCTATTAAGATATGTTGCATGACTTCAAATGACCTTAAGACGTTTATTTCTACACTTTTTTACACTACACTTTCACGTTGCTAAGACTTAGAGTTTTGTTGATTTTGAAACAACATCGTGATTTGTTTGTTCAAGGCTGTCTTCGTGGACTGTTAAAATATCCTTCACCTTAAAATTTTAACTTGATTTATTGCAACTGCAACAGTTTCTCTTACGAAAGGAGGATGAATGAAATCTGCGATGTTTAGCTGCAAAATTTATGCCAATAACGGCGTCGGTTTTATGGAATTCAATTTACAGTTTTTAAGTCAAGCCTACAAATGACTTTTGTAAGACCTAGCTCATCATGAACTTGATACAAAGTTCTATACGCAACCTCCATTGGATCGTGTCGCTCAACCGGAAGCAGGAGCCTCTTAACCTGGCGAAACATGTTGTTATTTAGACGACAGTAAGGATTTCCATACTCTATCAAACTTAACTTGTTGCATACTTGAAAATCCGTGTCTTGGATTTCGTTTTTGTATCTTAAATTTATAGTGGAATATGTGATTTGATTGAATTCTCTCAAATCGAAATCAATTCGCATGGTTACGTAAATCTATTTCCACAACATGCATCGTTACAGACGACTAAAATCAGACTAGCTATAAAAAAATAGAAAATTTGTCAAGCCAAAAAGTGGCAACAAGCAAAAAATTGTTTTCCAGTGATTAATCAAATTCCCCAACAATGGAACAGTAACTATTCATTTTGATATACTGCTATACATATATCTACGTTCGATTTCGAAAATTTCGCAAAAAAATAAATCATGTGAGTTTCTATGTTTTAATTGATGTATGTATATACGTCCGAAAGTCTATGTCAAAATGGTGAAAGACTTGTTTTGAAACCTTCTTAACTGATAAAATTAACGTACAAGATTACGGCTTCCTTGAATTTCCAGTGAATGGTAAATATCTTAGATGAAAGTCTTGTCACTTAATGTCACATTCTTGGAGGCAGATTCGGTTCTACCAATCCTCGATTCCTCCTGTGGAATCCTTTATTTACGTGCTTAATTTCCCAGTCATTAAAGTTCTCCAGTGTCTACTAAACTGAACTTTCGATTTTCTGTCAAACGAGATCTTAAAAGTTTTAGCGATAGTGATGTCATTCACGGTTGGATTCTTGCTCATTGTTTCCCTGATGCATCCAAAAGGAATCTCATGATTGAATCGTTGTAATTACGCCTATTGATATAGTGTCATTCAAAACAGGTGTAACTGTATCACATCATTATAAATTTAAATACTGTACACTCGAACTGGATCCAGCGAGAGAATTTCGACGTTTCACATCTAGGTTTCTTCTGACTGATAAAAGAAAATGCTACTGTGAATCAATTAAAATTTATTTTCTTTCATTGAATTGAATCAGAAGATTAATTTAAATATGTGTTTCTAATTTAAACAATAAAAATATATGCAAATGTTCCATTAACCAGATCAATGACTAAGTTTTCACTGCCAAAAAATAAATTTAACATTCAAAGACGAGTTTGGAAAAAATCTTGAGAAAATGTTCATTAAAATTCATATAATTGTATTGGAATGTTTATTTTTGAAATGTTTAAATTTTGACTTTCATTTTCTTCGATTTTTTATAGTTTATTTCCTTATAACTTTCTACTTGACTGAAGCACCTAATCGAAGGTTAAATGCTATCATTATTAAAAACTGAAAGGCTTCTTTTCCGTAATCATTTGGATGACACAAGTTCATTATACAGAACTGATCACAAAGTTTGGGATTTTTACTTTCGTTGACCACAAGAAGTATCTGCCTACAAAAATTTTCTCCTCTCCTTCGCTTTTCTGGGTAATTCATCCGAGATCAGTAACACAAAAAACGACCATCAGCTTCTCAAGGAGGATTGAAAAGAATGCAGGAACTACTTTTCGTGTACATATGAAATATGTGGGTTAAGTCTCCAAAAGAGAAGAAACCAACCTTATGGCCTCAAATATTTCGCATGAAGTGGCTCCAGGCATTCCATTTTTGTCATTCAAAAAACGTCCATTTCATTGTAATCTCATTCGAAATGTAACACACAATTTATAAAACTGTTTCATTCACCTGCATTACGTCAATCGTATTTTAAAAAATGTACAGCAATTTGTCAACATCTCTACATCAAGATTTGTGCAACAGTTTAAATGCATTCACATATGAATCTACGGAAATTGCTTTAGAAATTTTAAAAATCTAATTTTGAGAGAAATGCTCAAAACGAAAACATTGAGCAGAAGGAAAGATCTAAACTAATTCTGCCTCCTGCGCCGCATGAAATCAAAATTTTCGATAATATCTTGATTTGATTCGATCAAACACGACAAATTTGTCGTTCTACGTATCTTCTACGAAGTTCAACGTATTTCCACAAAACAAAAAATCCCAGCTCATCCACGCTCGTGTAATAATAGCTCAGTTCTCAGGGGTTCAAATCTGTTGCTCTTGTTCCACTTGAAATCGCTTAGAACCAGAAGCTAAGTGTAACGCATGCGTCGAGATATTGTAAAACTTTTTAGTCTTCCTAATCTGCATTCTAAATATAAAAAATTAAAAGTGTCTAGTGCGAAGTTGGCTTCAGACTGGTGGTCTTGCAGGCGATCATTAGTCGCGTTTCGTTAATTCGATGGAAATAAGTGAATGATGATACGAAAATAGCTCAAAAAAGTTTTAAAGTTTTCAATAGTAGCAAATTTACATAGTTTTTTGTTTTTTAAAAAAAGTGCGTACCTATATTACAAAAATTAACAAAGGTGTGAATTGGAAGTGTGACAAATTTTTTCAATGTTCTTAAAGCTATTTGTCTTTGGTCTTTGAGGAGTGACACAAACTACAAATACCGGAAATAGAAATGAGTCTATCTATTCTAAATAAACCTGGAACTGAATTTCTACCTAATCGAACGTGTTTACATAAGATTATGTAATTCTTTATGTTGTCATCCCACGTGACACATGTAAACATTCAAGTGCAAGTGATAATTAAAATACAAAACAGTTTTTTCATTCACTCTGAAGCCAAGAAAATGAAAACAAACGTCTTTTTCAGTTTATTTCCTCTTTAGGACTAGTAATCGAAGGGACACGGGTTATTGGAAAGCTTTTGATATAAACCGATAGTGTTAATAACGTTTGGGCGGATAATGCCATACATTGTTTCTTGAATATGTTGTTAGTGATCATGCCAACATTTGTCCAAAGAATTTATTTAACTTTATTTAATAATTTCTGACTCATGAATTCTGTGACGGAATATTATGATCTTGTCTTGAAAGTCCTTCGTTGCGTGAGAATCTAGAGATAAAGACAACTCCTTGAGGAGAATCACTTGAGGCATATAGTTTTGATTAATTATAATGTTTTAATTAGCTCATACCGTTTGAACTAATCACCTTGAAGGTGTATCCAACAGCATACTCTATTTGCTTTGCCTTATCTGATAGAGATAATTAAAGTTGATTAAACGAAATACTGAACCTGAGCAGTATCTTTAATGAAATGCAAATAGATCGTCTGCATTTGTGTAATAGAATAATCAAATAGCTTTAGCACAAAATGTTAATTTTAATCTCACAAGAAAAAAGCGGTTTTTGTGCTTATTTACCAAATTAAAACTACACGCGTAAAGCTGATTTTATTTCATGTTTTAGCGTAAGACTTCTTGGCACAAAACTGATATGCTGATAAAGAATAAAACAACTTAAAGCTTTACCCGTGGCCAGAATGTAGGATATGAATATTTTGCAAGATAATTTATTGCATTTCAAATAGATATTATAATGTTGGCATGTTGTAATGACTGCGATTGTCGTTATTATTCTATTCTAGTTTCTAAATCTCATGCTGATATTGTAATATCATGATGAGTATATAACACTCCCTGCTTTGTGATAAGAAGCCGATGTTTCAGAAACATATTTTTCATCATCATATTTAATATTTATATGTAATTATATTCCCAATTGGGTACACTCTTCACGTAGACAAACTTGTTTAGATATCCTCAACGTAATTCAATTCTACATTGAAAGTACCTTTAAGAAAGCACTATAGTTTTGTCAATTAAAGTATAAAATGGCGTTATACACCCAGCATACATTGTCATTTGAGTATCCAAAAAAATTCGATTCTATTCACAAGAAAATTGTTGTTCGAAGACCATTTCCGGTATGAATCAAAAATTTAATAACAGCGATGCTCCAAAAATTAATTTCATATAAAGTTACGGAGCTACAAATCCATATATGTCATTTCAAAGCCTTCCGGCTTATACCAACTATGACATTGGATTTCATTAACTTTCTGATCATGTAATAAGGTTTAATGTGTCTCGGCGTCGGAGTTGGGTAACCCACTTCATTCTCGAATTGGATATTTTGAGCCTTAAATTTTGAGTTAACGTTAAACCCATAAGTGTCCATTAACTGAAGTTTTTAAGATTATGAATGGCTTTTAAGAGAAAGTGATAAAAAACCAAGATTATGAAAGTACCTTCGAAATTGGATATGGCAATATTCACATAAAAGGGTCATAGGACAAATGGAAATTTAAAACAAAAACCAATTTTTGTAATGTATCATGTGTTTTATGTAGCTCCTTATATTTTCTTGCAGACACTTTTAATGCATCATAACCAAAGATCGAGTAAATCAATTGAAAAAAGCGTTGCAGAAAAAATATATATTATTCGAATAGTTTACTGTGTATTTGTGCAAATATTCACATACTTTCTTATGTTTTATAAGCAGTTAGCTCGAATCAGTAGAGACTTTTAGAAGTAAATTCCAATACTTTATATCGGAGACGAATTCTACTACATAGAATACTAATGTAGAGCAATGAGAAAAAGTGTGAGTTATCTGAATAACAACAATCGAAATTACACGAAAAAGACGAAAAATCAGTTATTCTACAAGGTTTTATAGTGCGCATCCAAGAATCCGCAATGGATCACACGATATATGGGATGCCGAAACGAAATAGTTCAAAAATACAAACACGTGGTGAGTGTTATTCTTTTTGAGGATGTTACAAATTTCTAATGATTTGGTTCAATGTTCAGTCTACGACATGAATGGGTACTACCCGGAAAGCTTAGAAGTTGGTGCTCCAGTGTTGATATCGAAACGGCCTATTGACACTGAGCACTATAGTGCAGAGAGTGATTCGGAGACTTATGCAGATGCGTCCGATGCTTCATACTGTACAATACCGAGAAGGCCGACAGCTTTGGAAGGAATTTCCCATAATAAAGACGATATGATACAGTATCCCTTGAAGAAGTCACGATCTGCACAAAGTATTCACAAATCGGAGCTTAAAATATTCCTTCAAAAAACGCCATCCCTGAATTTGAAACGACAACCCACGATTGGTGTTCCACATGCCTTAAATGTCAAGGACGTCAACCAGAACTTCGACAACCACACGGCTCCGATTCCTGATAAAAGCAACAATTCCTTTAATGGCTTCAACATAGCAAAAAATGAAGAAAATGTAAAAAAGCAAGTCAAATCTGTTACTGCGGAGGTGGGGAATACAACATCTGAAATGGGAATTGTCAGGTTTGAGTGTGACGGTCCACAAAAGCCAGAAAACTCGTTCGAAAACTTCAATATTATGGCCTCAAATATGGAAAGCTATGACCCGAGAGACATGTTCGTCTCTGACTGTGAATTCAGTGATGGAGGTTCCCAAGCTGAGCAAGGCCAACTGGGCGCCGAAAGTGACTTTGATTATATAAAACACAGGGACAAGCTAAAGTTGAGTGAGAGACGAGTTACACTAATGAAAAACAAAACAGGGCCACTCATCAACTTGGAGCGCAAGCGAGAGAAGCTGACCCACGCTTGGTCCGGGTTCAAGCACTGGGTCGATGGTGAACGTGGTCGTTTGAAGGAAGTAATTCAGAAACATGCTGCCACACAACGAGTTGGTAATTACCAACCAAACAGTGGAGGTAGAAGTGACCAATCGAATACATCCAAGAAAGATTCTGAAGATGAGATATATGCAGCACCGTCTGTGAGCTCTAGCACATTTGTCAAAGAAATGTCATATGACGGAAGTGAAGCTAATTCTGAAACTTATCGAGAGCTCCATCTCCTCTATAAGAAGACGAGATACAAGGACTACTACGAGGTAAGTATGCTCTGAGTCTGGATGTTGTGTCGCCATGTTTTCTCGTGTCCACAAGTGCCTAGTCTGAGTAGTTACAATCTAATCAATACAGTCCAATCGTTCCCTGAATGTTTAACCCTGTTTGTATATAATATTAACTTTGATTTGTTTAATATTTCGATATCAGTACATGTTATGTGACCTCTGTCTTGAGCAAAAGAGGATAACAGCACGCGGCCTCTTTGATACGATCTCAAATTCAGAGATTGATACAAAACCAAAACTTATGCAATAAAATACAATATTAACTGGAGTCCCAAGTATAGCTATTATAACAACTAAAGTGGAATGTGTTTTAATTAAAAATGTGTGCTTACAATATCTGGAGACTATCCTTTAATCTTGTATGAAATTTTCAGGGTCAAAATGGGTTTGAGGAACTGCGAAGGTACATTAAACAAGGGAGTGACTTTGGAAAAGAACTGGCTGCCATTTTGCAAGAGAGGTATGTAAGTTCATGGATAGAAAAATCTATTAACTATGAAATTATAAATTTCAGAGTTGAATCAGAACAAATTTACGCTAAATCTTTGTCGAAAATGGCCTCAAAATTAAATAAAGCTTGCCGGGAAGTGCCTGGGTCAATTGTCGAGGCTTGGAGAGGAATAGCAACGGAAATGGAGAACCGAAGTGAAATCCATCGACAATTTTCTACCTCATTAGTTGATGAACTTGTTAAGCCCTTAAAACAGATTTTAGAAAACCAGCACAAATCTAGAAAATCGGTTTGTTGATAACGTAGTGATAGAAAACTTGATTTGGTAAATAATGTTCCGTCGTTTTAGGTCGAGAGCAGTGTTGACAAATCTTGGAGGATATTATCAGAATGGCGTGCAAGTGAAGCGAAAGCTAAAAAGGTCTCACACACAGCAGCAAGAGAAAACGAAAAGCTACAAGATGCGATGTTGGATGTTCGGATACAAAGGGCTCCATCAGTTGCCCTTCTCCACCATGGATTGAGTGGTGGCAACGCAAGTGGTAGCAAAGGTGGTGGTGAAAAGGAGAAGGATTGTGCAAAATTGGATAATAAAAGACGTAAAGCTGAAGAGGCTGTTAAAAGGGCTGATGTCCAATACTACACACTATGTATCCGAGCAGAACGAGCTCGATTCGATTGGGAAATGTCTGTGTTACGCGGATCATCCCTCTTGCAAAGTTTAGAAAATCAGCGTCTTATCAACATGAAAAATTATGCAACAGCATATCTTAGATTATCCTCAGCAATGAATCCAATGCTTACTAGTGTAATCGAGAGACTAGCACCCCAGGTGGATGCTTGTAATGTACAGAAGGACCTGACTGTTATACAGAATATTCGTCGAGCATCTGAAGGACCAAGTGAACAACTTCTTCCCGATTTCTATTGTGAACATACAACTCTGGCAATGAATCGTGAAAGAAGAAAGCATGCCCTTTTGAAGCTAATCCAGCTAGTCAAGACAGATTTAGAAAGGGAGAGGAAGTCGAAGATTGGTTTGAAAGGATTGTGTCAATCCTTAAATACCAGTGATAACTCAAATTTTACTGAAAAACTGTATAATGTAAGTTGTAATGTCCGTAATCTAGTCAACTTGTACATTAACTGAGCTCGTCTTTTAGATACGATCAATGCTGACGTACCTCGAAGGCACTAGATTTAAATTGCAATCTGCATTGTTAGAACTGGACCAGAAACCGAGAACATCTCATCCTCTGTCTCCTCATATTCAAGTAAGTATGCTGGAAACAGACCGAGTGAAAACTAGAAAATTAGCTTTATTGTTGTCCGGGGATGAAAGACGACAGGTTTTTCCAATTTTCCTACTTTTCACTCCACCGCAACCACCTGAGATTTTATTTCCATTCCTGTAAATGTATCAAAGTTTTTACAGGGTTTGTGGGGAGTATATTTAAACTTTTCATATTCATGACTTTATACTTACAGAGCTCTTAAAAACAGTTACATCTCTAGCCATTTTCTTGTATGCACTATGTACTACTTTTGCTTTTAATAACACTTGTTATCAACCTTGTTATCGTTTCTTTTTTAATGCATTTTTTTTATGAACACAAAGGATGCAAACTTATTTATGTTTATTAAATATTTGGCTGCTTTTAATTGATCCAAATGCTATACATATATATCTCAAAACAATATAGTTTATTAACTTAAAGTTTAAAAATACAGCTGCGAGCAAATACAGTGGAACCTTTTTTATCCGTCAGGCACGGGACCAAGGGTTTGACGGATAGTGTAAAAGTTCTAAAAGGAAAGACTTGAACCTAGATTTTGAGGAATGAAATACATTCACAAACAACAAAGTTAACTAAAGATATGTTTAGCTACGAATTAATAATCTCATACATAATAATATACACAACGATAAAATCGAAAGAAATATTAAATGAGCTGGTGAAAAGTCGGTTAATTTTGACAGCTTAAACTGTGTTTCACTTTCTTTCATCGCAAAACTGTGCAATCTTCTCCAAATCAATTAACTTACCTTTCGTACCAATTTATGAATTTTTGAATATTGTGAAGACATCTACAACATTTTCGGTGACGAATAATGAAGATACGGATAAAAGAGGTTTTACTGGAGTATTAAATTTTCTAAACGCATACAGGTTTTAATTCCGCTGAAGCTAAAAAAATGCGCATTATTGCAACGCCACCGACTTGCTATCGCTACAAATATTTATACGATTCTGAGAAGAGGTCATTTGAATGAAATTAACTTTAGAGGTTCATGAAAATGACACAGTTTTTACGGGTAGTTTATATATCAAAGCCCCTTATTTTCAGAACGGTAATAACGGAACCCTAATTACATGACTTCGCTGTCCGTCCGTCTGTCACAGGGCTGTATCTCTTGAACCATTATAGGTAGACAGCTCAAACTTTCATAAAGTGTGTACTATTATGGCCGCTATAAAAACAAGTAATAAAAAAAGTAATTTTTTTTGTACGGTGGTACGGAACCCTTCATGTGTGGGTCCGACTCACACTTGCCCAATTTTTCATTAAGGCTTGATTCTTGCAATAGTCAACGCAATTTGCAATTTACTTTTTCAAACTCTTCTTTAAATTTATTTTCTTACGGAATTAGAGCTTAACAATCTGGCGTCATTTCTATATTTCTATTAACTGACAGTTTTTATAAGCTTCACCTTAAATTTTACGAGAAACACTAAAGAAATAAAAGAAAGCTACTAAAAACGTAATTGAACTTTTAACGCGCCTACTGGATAGCTTGCATTCCGTACGAATGATAAAAATGATCTAATGGATGCCTCTTTTATTGTAGATAACACGTGACAGGACAGGATTACAGCAGAGTATACTTAAAGTACCTCTTTGGTTGAAGAGCGACGACAACTTTAATGACAACCTAAAAATGTGTGATCTCGAAATGGAATCCCAACTATCTCAGGATTGTATTGATATAAAAAATGAAACAGTCATTAAAAATTTCGACCGATGCTTTTCACGTAGCAAAAGTACATCCGAAATAGCACTGAAACGGGACGAGCAGCGTAAAAACGCGAAAGCATTGACAATGCCAACAAGAGATATTGAAAACACAGGCTTTGATAGAGGGACAGCTGATGGTGTTTCTAGTCATATTGATTCCGATTTTGATGAGTTTAGTTCACAGGACGAGGAAGATGAGACGACGAAAAAAGGCAAAGATGCTTCAGATGGTGCAATGACAGTAACGGCTAATGGCAATAACTTACAAAACAGAACCCGCGTTATTTGTAGATGCAAGGCACTATACAGCTACACTCCAAAACTATATGATGAACTCGAATTGAAACCAGGTGATATTATAGAGGTACACGCTAAACAAGAAGATGGATGGTGGTTAGGTGCTCTACGAAATCAAAGTGGCTTGTTTCCCGCAACATACGTTGAGGAAATCATTTGATTAACACTACCCTATTTTAGTTATTTACTTTTGATCGCATTTACCTTGTTTCCGTCTGTTGTTGATTTCATGTTATTTTTTGTAATTTTAAATTTTATTCGCACACCAAAAAATTGTTAAAACTTAAAAGAAAGTTATAAAAAATATTTCCGAGAGTGATATTAGTTTATTATTTCATATAATTATAACAATAAAATTTTGTAAATGAATTATAGCCTTAAGCTAAACCTTATCCAAGTTTTCTTCGTAATTAATTTAATTGTTTATAATTTTTTAACTTATCACAAGAAAATAACATTTTAACTGGTTCAAAATAATTTTTTTTTAAAGATCATATTTAAGAATGAAAATAAGTGATAGTAGATTTCATTTTACATTTGTACATCTTCATCTCTGAAACAGAACTACGGCATATCTACATCAGTTTCCATATTTCGTGATTCATCTGTTAATGAAGGCATTCCAGAAATGGTGTTTGACAACAATAATGATGTGATATGTTCATGGCAGAATTGTATAGAGAAAAGGATGTAGTTTCTAGGAGAAATTACTGGGAATTCCAAAGGACCTGCTTAACACTTCCATCGTTACGTTTTGGAGCAAGAGCACTCATTTGTTGTTGAAACTAAAACTTGAACGTTACAAAGCACATTTCGTAATTACACTTGACATAATTTTTTTTAATTATTTCCCCCTTGTGGAATATGAATTCACATAAACTTCACAAGTACAAGGCGAAGTTTCTAAAACACATTCTTGTTGAGTTGAACTCTAGAATTTTTGCATTGTCGTAGAGTGAGCAAAGACTACTTTTTGGACGGATATGAAGCTGAGAGTTGTATCCCACACCAAATACATACCACGACCTTCCTAGAAAAACTTTCGGATGAGATGTGGATATACTGAAGATCCTATTTTCTCTTCTTTGTAGAAGTGCTAATTAAGCTTTCAAGCTGTGTTTATAATGTCCTTGTCAAGATACACTTTCTACAGGCGTTCGTTTTATGTTTGAAAAAATTGTTTTTGAAAATCTTCAAAATTTCGAAAGCTTCTTTCAGTAACCAGGGATAATGTTAAAAGCAAAAGCTCTTAATTACATTGCCAGATGATGTACTACACAAGAAAATTTCATAGAAACCTTCTCAGGTAAAGTAAACCATTTCACGATGTAAATTGGGAGCCAATGCGATGGTATGAATAATGAAAAATTCATTGAAAGATTAAAGTGAAATTTGTTGAATGTTTACTTTGTGTAATACTCTGATGTACAGATGAAATAAATAGCTTTAAGAAGAAAATTGTTTCGACGTTAAATAATAAATTTCACAAAATTAATAAATTTAAAACGTAAATTTCTACAGAATATTGTAATTTTGATGGTTGAATGGACGTAGAAATTCTTAAAACAACCCAAATTAGAGATGAAACGTTTCAAAAATGATTATTTAAAGCGAGTAGGAATTTAATTATCATGATGAGGAAGTTTTTGACTTTATTTAATGATCAAAAATATGCGCTGCACTTAACGAAATGAGTAATCAAATTCTATGAAATATCAGTTAATATTTCTAAAATATGATGTATGGCTCCATATAAATGTGGAAACTATTTTATTGTATTAGAGGAATATAGGTTTTTTATAGAAAAGTAAACTTTATGAATTCCATAGAGCAAATTTGACAGGGTTTCAACACTTCAGTGAAAATTTTTCAATATAAAATTGGAATATTCTTCTCAGTTCCTGAACATTTTTAATTTTTGTCGCAAATATTTTAATAACTTCATTTACTCTGGTGTTTCATGAAAATATTATGAGTTATTTATTTTTTTTTAATTAAAAAATATTTGCAGCCTTTTTCCAATAAATTTCAGATGCGTGTCAGACTCGTGTAGGAAAACCATATCGCGCTCCATAATAATGATATATGTAAAGTTGTATAACACCATCTGGTTGGCTACGGAAGTGTTAAATTGCCTTGAATTATTTACATCCGGATTGAATTATGCAGAAAAGAGCAGAGAAGAACACGCAAAAATACCATATATAAATATGAAAAAGAATGGCCCAGTTGGGTTTATCACATCAATTTTTGAGTATGCATAGCACAAATAAGGGTGGAATGGTCAATAGTAGATGTTCTAGTAGGGTCTCATATACCGCTTTGCAAAATCCAATTTGTAACATTCAATATTTATCTCATGTCGGTATCATACAACATCCAAAAAGGCATTCCCGTCGAGGTCCCCATCAGATAAAACTTATTAACCTCGTTTAACCATGTATTGTAGGTACTGTGGGATATGCCATGATAGAGATTACTCTCAAAACACTCGACAATAGCTTCCCTGTGTCCATAGCCCATGGGAAAAATAATGACTCCGTTTTAATGGTACATCGGGAGACGTAGCCCATTAAAGTTATTTAAGGTGATACTATAAATCTAGCATGGATATTCCGTAATGCCTTTTCTTTTCAAGTTAGTACTATCGAGTGACTACATTTGGTCATGTAAACTGTCTGCTTCCAAATCATCCCTGCTTGTAGCTGATAGGTTCAACCTACGCAGCAATAGTTTTCACCAGGTGATTTATCCTTATGAAACACTGATCCCATTCAATATTAGCTTCTTCAGACAATTTGTTACATGATCCGTTTTTTTGTTTCGTTAATAGAGCGAGACTCAGCTGGGCCTGTTAGTCATAAATGTTCTTTTCCATCAATTTAAGTGCAGTTCGACGGTCTGATTCGGCAAAAAATTTGGTGGTAACTTGTTGAATGACGGAACATCTACAAGTCCTTTGAAAGATTTGTTATCAACCTGCTCTTCCATAATTTGAATTTATGGCGGTATTAGATTGACATACTTCACAAGACACTTTCGTTGCTTTTATGTACATCAATTTCTGTATGATTCTAAGACTAATCTCTAAGTGGAAGCGTGTGACTGCATGTAAAGGACCTCATCAAAATCTAATCCAAACTGAGTCGAGTGTATCGAACGGAAATACGTTCACAGTAATCATTATATCGTCTACGGTAATTCCAAAAATGCTTTCGTTGTATCTTTGAGGACGATTTAAAGTGAAAATCCTTTTCATCATCATGGCCCAGAGCTGTTCTGTTAACACATTTTTAGAGTCTAGACACTTGGATAGCATCGATCCCAAAATGAGAAGTATTTCCAGTAGGTATATGAATTTGGGTATCTTCAACAGATTACCCTGAATGGTAAGTGTTAAGATTTAGATAAACTTTTTGATTAGATTTCCCATTTAATATCGAATATGTGCATTTCTTGTGTCCCATAAGGATAAGATCAAGTGTAAGTCAAGCACGTTTCAGACAAACCAAATAAGGATGTGAATACATAAACATGAGGATATACAAGTACTTGAGAGTACTTCCTTCTGCTTGTTTCCGGTTTTAATAGAGCTTTAACAGAATTTTCTCGAGCTTCCAACCCATTTAAAGTAGTCGATACGAAAGGAGATCAAGGACGAGTCGAAGTGATTGGAATTGATTTTCTGTTTTTTTTATTTTGTAAGTACCTGCTGAAGTTTATTTTTAGCAGGTTTTATTCAAAGTTACTGATATTGATTACACGAATGAATAAACTTTTTCAATTTTTATTTACGAAGCTTTACCAAGAGATTGATTGCAGGCTCAAATCTTCTACGGAACTCTGTAGATTATGCAGCGGATTTCCTTAAAAAAAGTTTATTGTTTCAACTGATGTGATAAAGCATCTGTTATTTTTAAATGTATTTTCCATATGCGATGTTGTTTGTAAGTTATTGGGTGTTAACGTTGGTGTGAATATTTTCAAAGCTTATTAAAACTTTTGTAAAATATACTAAAAATCGAATCAACACACAAGTCCTTGTTTGCCTTTCATAATTTTTCAAAGATTGTGGGCAAGAAGAATTTGTCAAGATTTTTGTTTAAATGTGATCTCACATTCTTTAAGCTTTAGAGCAAACTTTCAAATGCTGCGTTAATCTTAGACAAGAAAAAACTGGTATTTTTCGTTGTTATTATAAATAGAATATTTATTTGTATAATGACATGAAAAACCAACATATACTCACGTGACCGCAATATTAATAAATGCTTTTACCTAAAACATTAATGAAAATTAGTGGAAAAGGCTTTGGGTGAATAAGATAATATATAATTAAGAGCTAGAAATTATACTTTTATTTAGATCTCAAAATTCAAGATCCATTAAATAAATCAATTTGAAAAGTACACACATGACTTCAAATTCCTTTCTAGAAAACCAATTTGTCTTGAATTTGAAAAATAATACATAATTTAGAAGTAATTTTGCCATCAGTGAGATATTGTAATTTTCATAAAAGTATAATATATCAAGGCACAACTACTAAAGAGAAACATTGTGAAAATAAGCTATTGAAGGGTGCTGCATAAAACGTGCTTGAAACGTCTATGGGCGACTCGATGTAAACGAACGAAAGATGGAAAATGGGTCGCCAGAGAATGAGTTACCGGCGAACCCTTAAGGAATGAAAATTTCTAAACTTAACTAATTAAGTGTTAGTATGTAGGTGAAAACTATGTTAAGGTAAACTAACCAACTAATAGAGATGAAACTATTGAAAGGAGGAAGGAAACGTTCTACAAAAATATCCTTTGAAGCTTGAGAAATTTCAAGAATAAATTTACCTCGTCATCGTAATTATCCTGTTCTGGCATATCTGTAGCTTATGTTATTGTTTGTTTTAGTAAAGTAATTTATGTATACAAAGATGCGAGTATATATAAGTTTTGTTAATTGACAATATTGAAATTATGCAGACGTTGATGCTATATAATCTTCCGAGTTTGATGGATGTTAATTCCTTCAGTTGATGGTTAGTCCTAGTTTTGTTGAAGTTAATTTATGTCCTAATTCACTATTCCAATTTCAAGTGGTTAATTTACATAATCCACGTTAAGATGTCAAATAAAATTGATTATGTCGCATAGGACATTGTTTTAGATGTGTCATTCGAAAACGTGCCAGAACATAATCGTATATGGCGTACGAGCAATATCGATTTTAAGTCAAATACGAACTACGATATCACATATATAAACTATGATGACATGATCACAGTTTTATTATCCTGAAAACGAAAAAATTTTTAGTTTATCCTATCTATGTTTGACGATCTATCGACTTATGAGTTCTACGTTGTGCCTTCTATTCTAAGGATAATTTATATAACGCAGTGGTGCAGTGTCTAGAAGCGAATATGAATTAATTAACTGTTTATGTAAGTTAAATATATGATAATTAGGTATTGATATAGGTGCTATGGAAATGATATGATTGACTGAAGGCTTATGGTATGATTTTTGGGAAAATATTCATTTGTGATTTATCTCATTTGATTATGAAAATCTAATCAAAACAAGCTCATTCTCTGAGAAATAATTAGGTATATTACATATTTTGAATTTATGATTCTTTACGTTTTCAATATCAAAGACTAAACCATGTTCTATTAAATGAACAATGTTTGATATATTTTATCTGACATCAGCTCAATCAAATCGAAAAGTTTGAAGAATCTCTTGTGACATATTTTTATGAAGGAAATTGAAAATTTCGTACACATTGTGTGTTCGGAGTATTATGTAGCAAACCAAAAACCAAGGACTGTGTTACTCGATGTTGTCATATCCAAAACCTTGTCAATAGAATTTCTCGTTGACGCTTCCCGAGTCGAAATTTAAACTTTCCTTAAGCCCATTAAGTCCCTAGTGGGACTCAGGGACCTAAATTACAATTTATAAAAGAAATTCTATACATAATAAACACTAATTAGGACCTGCAAGTGCCGGGTATGTCCGCTTTCGGAGGTTTTGGACCTTAAATACGATTCATAAGCTGTATTTAGGTCCCACTTCGGGACCTAATAGTACAAATGAGCAAAATGTAATTAAGTCCCACAAGATCCTTTAACCATAAATAGGTCCCACAAGATCTCTAAACTATAAATAGGGACCACAAGTTCTTTAAACCGTAAATAGGTCCCAAATGCGCCGATTTGGGACCTACGGTACTCAAATATACTTTAAAATATTTTGGAAAAAATTTAAATTATTTATTTTTAATAAAAAATATTTAATTACACTTATTTAATACAATACTTAAGAAAAGAAGTGATTATTAATTAAAAATTAAGTTATACCTGTTCTTTAAAAGTAAATAGTCTAATAATTGGGTCACAAGTCATAATATATAAGTTGTTTGTTTACAGGTGCGGAAAGATCATCATTCCCCACTTGTGAATTGTGGTACGGAATTCTCGAAACGTTCCCCGAGAGTTCACCATTGATTTCCTCCAAAACGTTCTTTTCTTCCCTATTTTCTCCAAATAAATGTGTCATTTTGGCATTTTGATTTTTTCACAACGCCTTTTATTTTGGAAGCAGGAAGAAAAATTCCACTGCTAGGTGAAAACTCCTCCTAAAAACAAAAAAAAATCTAATATAGTGATGAACAGATTAAAAAGATGTTTATTATAACTAAACAATTTTCAACTAACTTTGTTTAATTCCGGTGTCAGTTACTGTTCCGAAATCTTTGTTGAATCAAATCCCCTTCTTTTTGGAAAAGTTCTTCTATGCGTAATAGTATGCTCCCAAAAAATTGAAAATCACGATTAGGTACTAAGAATCAAAATATTGTACAGTGAGTGGAAAAAGTATTCGTACGACGCCTAATTTTTCAGATAAAGGCGAATTTTCCATATTACTTGATATTTTTTTACAACGAAAATAATTATTGTTATAGATCTAAATATGCTTTATTCATAACGTCAAAAATATCCAGTTAAAAACTATTACATATACTTTTAAAAAATAAAAAACGAAAATTTGTCATATACCGACGCGCAAAAAGTATTCGTACGGTAACTGTTCTTGTGTAAAATTAACCCTGTTTTTTTCGCCAACCAGCTTCATTTAATATTAAGTTGGATATTCCTTAGCAGCTATTACAGCCTTCAAATGATTGGGCATAGATTTGATAAATTTTGTGCAGTACGAGCCAGATAACGTCTCCCATTCTTCCGTTAAAGCGGTTTTAAGTACTTTTTATTGAAAATATCCCTTTCGCTTATTTTAGTTTCCAAACATTGCCACAAATGCTCTATTGGATTTTGTTCAGGGGATTGAAGAGGGGTTTTGAGGAGCTTTGGAGTGTTGTAGAGCAGCCACATCCGGGTATCTATCCCCAAATGTTTTAGGTCACTATCTTGTTGAAAAAGTAAACAATTTCCCTGACCCATCTTTTCCAGGCTTGAAGACAAATTTTTCTTTAGAATGTCACAATATACCATATGGTCCATTTTGCCTTCGATGAAATGCAGATTACCTACTCCTTTTGCGCTCATACACCCCCACACCATTACGGATCTACCTCCGTGTTTCAAGGCTGAAATTAAGATCTTAGGCTGCAACTCGGTCTTCGGCTGCTGCCATATTTGGCGGCTCCCATCAGAGCCATAGATGTTGTACTTGCTTTCTTCTGTCCAAAAAGTTTGTTGAAGGCTTCAAGGTAGGTGTTTCGATGCTCCTTAGCAAAGTGAAGTCCTTTCATACAATTCACTTTGCGTACGAGGAACTACTTGCGTGCTCTTCGTCCGTGGAAATAAGTGTTGCGGAGCGTGTTCCGTACTTTTGAAGCGTTAACCATGGTACCTAGCTTTAACAGTTCAGCAGCAATCCTTGGAGTGCTGGATTTTGAGTATTTCTTGACTTGCAGTAGAACAAAGTTACTGTCTGTATCGGTTGTGACTCGGCGACGTCCGTTTCCTCGCATATTTTGAGGCGTTTTCTTCCTGAAAAGTGTTCGTTGATTGACTATACCGTTGACGTAAACCTCTCAACAGCTTCTACTATCTCCCCAAGGGACCACGTTTTGTTGTGGAGCCTGTTGATAAGCTACCTTTCACTGTTTGTTGCTTCTGAGCCTTTTCGCGACATTTTGACCTAATTCAATGAATTTTACTATTCGAATGGAGTGAATGTTGTACTAGCTTAGGGTATTTATTAAAAGAGCCTCTTTGGCAAACTCATTTAAGTAAACCATTAAGCCTAATAAAAGTTAAACTGTTGCCGTACGAATACTTTTTGCGCGTCAGTGTGTGACAAATTTTTGTTTTTAATTTTTTAAAAGTATATGTAAAAGTTTTAACTAAATATTGTTAACGTAATGAATAAAGCATATTCAGTTCTATAATTAAAATTTTTTTCGTTGGAAAAAAATATCAAGGAATATGGAAAATTCGTCTTTTTCTGAAAAATTAGACGTCGTACGAATACTTTTTCCACTCACTGTACATATAAAGTGGCCGATATGAAAAGAATTTTTTTTGACTTACCTTCCTGGTCAACAATCTGGAGAATCAATCCAATAAATTAAACCTATTTTCGAAGTTCAAAGGCACTTCGGAGCCATTATAATAGAGCACTAATTTCACACTGTATACGCGAACTTTATTTGAAACGAACTAATAACATTAACAGGAACAGCACTAACTTATATACTCAACCTGGCGACTTTGATCTGTAGAACTCGAGTTCACAGATTCGCACAGTAGACTCTGAATTAGTTAGCCATACGTTCATACCTACAGCTCAAAAACCAATACTAACAATCAATATTCATACCTACAACTCACTTATTTTAAATTGTTCTTAATATAACTTATATTGTTCAATAAAGTAAGTTACTATTTGTAAAATCGTTTGTGAGGACCTACTGAACCAAATTTACATTCAAATTCTTTCTCTTCGGGACCTATCGGGTTCAATTTATATTTTAAAACTTTTCTTTAGGACCTATTAGTCAAAAACTATGTTTGAAATTGGTTTGAACGAACTTGCGGGATTAAAACCACATTTAACACCTTTTCCACGGGACCTGTTGACCACTATTTACATTTTAAATATTTTCGTTTGGTCCTACGGGGCCTAAATTACATTTAAAAATATTTTGAGGGGTTCAATCGGGTCCTAATTATATTGAAAACTACAATTTGGGGCATAAAAGTTTCTAAATAAGGTTTAAATTTCGACTCGGGTTTCTTTAATACATATCCACGTGGAAATGAAAAGAAAGGCAATTTCAAAATGAGAAGTATAAAGCCCACAAAAACATATGGATTATGTGACGCAGTGTTAACTCTCCCTTAATAATTCTAAAAACATCATAGCAGTTGATCGTTTTTTCTATGTCACTGATGCAGGGTAAATTACAACCCCCGAGTCATCAAATTTATAGCTAAACGATTTCATAGCGATTTTATATGCCACACGCAAGTCATACGTACTTTGTTTATTTCTACGACAAGAGCTTCAAAGTGATAGACTGGAAAATTGTCAATTTCCTTGACATCGTTAACGTTAAGTGAAAGTTTCGGCTTGGAAAGTGGAAAAATACTTTGGAAATAATTTCTATCAATCAACTGTAGCTTTGATATTTTCTACATCATTTAACAGTTTTGAAGCTATGGAAATTGGTGGTTTTTGGTGTTATTTAAATTCAAAAGCATGAAATGTTTTGAATAGCATCTCTTAAAAAATGAACATTTTCTCTAGCTCCATAATCAACATGGTTACATGAATTTACCATATGAACTTTTGATAGAATTCTGAATTAAATTAGTGAAGATAAAAGAAACTCTTTGGGAACCACAAATTCTTTACGAGATAATATGTATAGGAATACGTGAAGTGCTGGAATTAATATCTTTGAGTGAGCCTGGTTTGGTTCAAAGCTAATTGAGCGTCATCTGCTTGTGGTGTCTCTACCGAATACAAGGACCTACTAAAGTTTCCAGAATAAAATGGCACGATAATACTCTTTGACTAATTACTAGTTCTCCGCACACCAGGATCCACTACTCCATGACTTTAGGACGAACGGAGCAAGATTCCAAAGAGAATTAATTTAACGTGACGCAAATATCCTTGAAAGGGAGAAAATTCTTTCGCTTAGTTTCTCTGTTTAATTACAACGAATTTTCAACAAATTTTAACCCAAATTGCTTTAGTTACGATTTATTTCGTACAATTATTTGAAGGATATATGTATATGTGTATAGCCCACAGAAAGCGGGTGTTGATAAAATGTGTAATTACAAAGCACCTTAGAAATTTGCTAAACCACCTTCTAAATTATCGTCCGGACGTGCTTCAAAGAAGTTTTAGTTGCCACAGCCTAAACACGAGCCTTATAATGAATCCTGATAAACGTGTTTGAATACAAGGAACCTTTTCTTACATGTGGAATTAATTTAAGATCGTACCTTCTTCACCCTTTTGAGACTTGGGAAGTATTTTGAGGATGTTTTCTTGATGATACATACCAAACCTTACTGTGTTGAGTACCAAGGACTCATGGAAACGATGTAGAATTTATTGGAACGTTCGCGGAATTAAGGACGTGACTGAATCCACTCGTTCATCTTAGAACGGTTTCGTAATTTTGTTTCGAAAGGATTCAAAAGGATATATCAAATGAGGAATTAAAGTCACCGCCACTATAACCGCCATTGTCTCTCCTATAAATTTCAAGCAAAAGCCGGAAGTGTTTGTCCTAATAGTTGTGCATGTTTGACGAAAGGAAGTGAAAGGAAGGAACTGGAAAAAGTTACATCTTAAATTAATGAACTTAAACTGTAGGTTTGCTTCTACGTAGCAAAACTTTTCACATAAAAATTAAACCTTTTTGTTAGTGGAATCGATGCACGTGTCAGAGACTTCACACCATCTTCTTAACAACCTTAATGCCTAAAAGGAGGAACATCTTAAAATTACATTAATTTGATATATTCTAATATATATGATAAACTTAGCATGATAGCTGAAAGAAATGCTTCGGTAAGTTTAATCTAAATTTGATCAAAGTTTGTCGAATCTATTTTATGACATGGCAAACGAATTATCATCTCGAAAACTATTTTATCCTGATATTCCAAGCGCCAGTTGGAAAATCATTAAAACGTTAGAGAAAACGAATGAAATCGTTTTCAAGTTTTCCCGAAAACTAAAACGTGCTCGTCTGTTACGCTGTTGGAAATTATAATTTTCAATAAAACTCAGCAGTGTATATAAAAAGGACATAGTTTAACATCACGTTTCAGTCCTTTTCAATTTTAAAAATATAACAAAAACTAAGAAGACGCTGTTTTGGAATATAAAACTTCTGAACATTGTTCCAATGTTGAACAAGGATATGACATGTTTGAACCATGCTCTATGTTATATACATACAATATAAAACAAGCGGTTTTTTGCAGGAATTTAGGAAGGATCCTGCTTTTGAGAAGCTTCTTTGGCCACTATCCACATACCACTAAAAACATTTCCTTCATCAATGTTTAGACCAATGCTTTGCTTGTCCTTTGCAAACGTTAACTTTCAAGGACGTCCTTCTGAAGTTGTGTTTCCTTTATTCTAAAGTTAATCTTGATTTTGGACTTGGTAAATTGCAAAAGAAAAATTCCATTTAAAATTATCAAAAAGTTTATCAAGTTCTTCTGGTTTTGAAACATATGACAACTGAAAGTGACAAGGTTCCTTGTGCTTGACCGCTAATTAATATCTGTTTGTGACTATTTGGAATTAATTAATTTAAGCTAATTCAATTGAAATTCTAATGGGAAGTAAAAAATTAGTGAGTGATATTAAGCAGAAAAGAATAAGTGAATCCTAATATGACTTCGACTCTTATCACCCTGTGTAATATTTATTTAGTATTGTCAAATATATACCCGAGAAGTGTCAACAAACTTGTAACTCAATCGAAGTGGTTAAAGAAAAATAAGAAGTTGTAAACTTTAAAGTTTGTAAAATTCGTTGAAGTTAAACTGAATGTTTGAATGAAAAATCGAAAAAAATATATTAAAATTTCATGTATCCTTCGTTGAAAAAATTCCTTTTTCGTTCTTTGCATCAATGTTAAATTAAAGTATGAATTTAAAATATTTTAACGATAAAAGCAGACATACCAACTTGACAAAACTTTGTGGTGGCAAACACTGTTTGACAGGAAATTCTCTGTCAACATTTACAAGTTTAAACGACATGCCAAGAAATATATTTTGCCCAAAAGAATTCAAGGAACATATCCTGTTTACAGGACGAAAAAAGAGCAAAAGTCTAAATTGGTGGAAAACTTTTATTTTCAGTTTTTTTTTTACTTTCTGTTGAAGTTTTTTCTAACTTAATGGAATTTTTAATAGGGTGGCTTGGCCTTTAGAAATGTTTTCATATTAGGACTTAACTTGTTTAACAAAATTACATTTCTATGCCCTTTTTGCAAGTTATTATTATGACAGTTGTATTTTGGGTTTCTCTAATGTGGTTGACTTAAATTTAAATAATAAATTTAATGAGAATAGCTTTAGCCAGGAAAACACGAGGTTAGTCTGACGTTTTCTTTCGATTTTTTGATTAAATAGCTTTTCAAGCGACAGTTGAACGGCTGATTGTGATAAAGTCATTACAACTTTTGCACAATGAACCCTGTTCTCTTTATACTTGCGGCACTGCGGAAATATCATGGTGTCATTCAAATTTTGAAGTTGTAGGGATTCCAATGAACACTACCCATGGGTAAATTACTTTAGGCGTCTCTAATATGAATAAGGCCCATGTAGGTTAAAGTCAGAAACTGACCAATACACAGGCATGTGTTTTTATTTTACTGTTTTTGACGTGAAAACGTCTTTTCGATCGTTAAACTCAGTGGTAGCAGGCCAAACTTCCTTGCGTTATTAAATACAAATAACTACGAACTAATAACTTCGAGACTAATAATTCAATAACAACGGTTGAGGTCGCAATTGGTAGAGTATGTCTGTACGTATTTACCGAGCAGCATTTGTTTGTAAGCGTCTACCCGTTATTGTTGTAAATTAGCGTTGTGTTAAATTATAAATTAGTGTAGCGTGAGAACGTGTTTAGCTCGGACCTTGATTCGGATGTCATTGTAAAGGCCTTGAGAAGAACTATCAGGACCTTAAGTGTAACAATATAATTATTAAAATCTGTATTAAATTGAAAATAGAAAATAATGAAAGATGTAAATTGGTGCAAAACCGAATATGAATGAAACGCAAATTGGAGAAAACTCCCATCGAACTTAAAAAACCTTAAATGTTCAGTGCCGAGCAAATGCCAGAGCTATGGCAGCATCGAAGAACAAATCAAAAAATGGTACAAAGCTATAAACTTGTGATTTATCTGTTCTGTAACCATGCTACTCTATATATAACCATTGTGTTAAAGAGATTGATTAAAGTACATATTAATACGAAACGTTTGTTATAATTTTATCCCAATGTTTTCACGGCAACCTTGGCAACGGTTTTATCTTCAACCTTGTTTGATCTTTTAGTCATCTCCAAATGCAATTTCTATAAGTTTAATGAAAATTTATAGTAATTTCCAAAAATATGAGGTGAAATATGTATATATATATTTCATTATACGTATTCAGTTAAACTGAAGGACACTTGCAAAAATACTAATGTTAATAAGAGTACATTGTATTTCTGAAGAGAATAATTTTACACAAGAATAATAATGGTAAATACTTTATGTTAGGAAGTATTTTTATGTGAGAATATGTAGCATAGACATAGGGTTCACCGTTCGTGCCCGACTCAACATTAATTGAATTTCAATATCACTTTTCCTAGGACTGCATACACGACCGAGTTATAAAATATATGAAGAGTATTGTGTTGTAAAAAGTCAGGCAGTATTTTTAAAGCATGAAATCCCGAACTCCACAAAGCCACAGATGAGGTTGTTGAAAGATACCATAAACAGGATAATTCGGGCAACACAGTCAGAAATGGTCAGCAATAGAGATGCACTTAGTGCTTGGACAGTCGCCCTATCTGGGCTTATTCCTATCGAGTCGATCCCATAAATGTGCCAAGTTTAGATTTCCAAATGGATATCCGTCTTTCAGACACTCGTAAGTGTCAGATGAAAGGACACATGAGAAAAATTACAAAAGAAAATAAAAAAATTTGAATCATTCACAAACGTTTGCAAGGTTACTAAGTAAAATAGGTAAAAAATTGCCGTAACCTTTTTTAGATGTCATCAAGAAACACACCGGAATGTTACTCGTATTCATTACAATTTTAACATTGAGAAACGTTAATGTCAACATAAACAAATTCTATTTTAAAAAGTTTAAATCAACTTGTGACTACAAAATGGCTGTCTGCATATTTGAGAACTTACACTACATCATTTGTTTCTGGATAAGCAGGTTAGCTTGAAGCATACACAGAATTATATTTTATGCTCAAGCTTATACGAAATTACAAATCCTGGGTAAATAAACAAAACTGTTTTATGTAGTCTGCACTTTGGGCATATGGTGCCCACTTCATGAGCCCGATGTCTCGTTCATCTGTTGCCCGACCTGAGTTGGATTTCGATGTTTTACAACTAATTCGACTACAAACAACGAAAAATAAATGAAAATAAAGTCAATTTATGTATGACAAAAATTGTTACATTTTATATCTTTGAATACGACATGTTTTACGAGTCTACGATTTTACGTTATACAATTTTACACGGTTACACCCTCCATCTTCACCCCAGGAAACTCATGAATTTTTAACAGAGTTAATGGAATCCGCGAAATATTTTCTCAATTTTGGATTTGTTTTACTTATTTTTTTCAGCTGAATTTCAGTAAATAACTGAATTATTTGTGTTTTGTAAACTAATTACTTTGAACTCGTACCTTTGCAATTTTGAGTGTTCGTTTATTTCGACCAGAAAAAAATTATTTACATAAACGAACGTTTATCGAATTGACGCGAATTTGCTTAAAGGTTTGTCGTGTTTCGTAGCCAGAAAAACGAACGCTATAAAAGCCCAAATGTTTTTTGAATCATATTTGTTTAATTTTGGTGCTTCGTCTAATTAGTAAATATCACTTTCAAATGCTGATTTAATCACACTTGTATCAAATACTGATTTATCACAGTTGTATGCAGGCAAACGTATTTATCATATTCGATTATCTCAAGGCTTCCTAAAATAGTATTCTATATGCATAGTGTTCTACCTTCAGACAGTGCTAAATATTCGCAAGTTTATTTAATCAAAGGTGTATCAACCTTTCTAATAATCATTTTCGGAAAGGTATTATATCTGAACCCTCTTCTCATTATCAAGGATCTGATAGCAAATGAATAATACGCTCTCAAATTTCAGAGTCAAGAAAAGGAACTGGAAACGTCCCTAATCATGATTTTTTTGACAAAAACTTCTAAAAAATGGTTACAAAAAGTTGAGAATTAATTTGAGATGAATAATCAATGAAATATCCTTAAAAAGTGTCTCTGTTTGCCCATAATTTTAACATTTTTTAAGTGTTTCTTTTAAAACCTCTGAGATTTGGTGAAGTACTTCGTCGCTTTTTAATAGGCATATAATTTTGAGATGTGTTTTTTACAGTTCATGTCACCAAATTAGTCCCACGTAGACTCATCTTCATTCAATATGGAATACAGAAGACCTATAAATCCTATCCCACAGAGTAACAAATGACTGAATCTGGAATTATTGATGTGCACCAGCGTAACGCAAAAGTTTACCTTTCATCTGAAAAAATTTTTGGTAATCTCAGCAGGTACCTACTTCTAAAACGAGACGAATTCAAAGAAAAACAAAGGGAACCTCTTTGGAATATAAAAAAGTATTTCAACTCTCATGGGAAAATGATGTTAAAAGAAGGTTCTCGAAGATGAAAAAAAGGTTTTTCTGAAGAACTGAAGAATTTCAAATCAAATTTTCAAATAAAATTGTAGCATTGTGAATTGAATGGTTTTCTATGAAAATTGCGTTGATTCTAAAAAAATCTGAACGCTTTTTTATTTTTGATCCGGTTCAGAGCTGGATTCTTCTTTAATTCATGCATACATGCAGCATTCTCAATGAGGTTTGCTTTGCTGCCAAGTTAACTTGGTAACCATTTCTTTCAGCTGTCATACTCCTTTCACCTAATTCTAGGAAACAGAGTACATCATCCAGAAAAACGAAGAAGCAAAGGATATTTGAAACTTTTGTTCCTCTAGTAATAATAGTACTATTGTATGTTGTGTATGTAGGTACTTGTACTTCATTTTATGAAATTGTGTAGTTTCATGGTATCCAAATTAATTCCGTGTCATCTTCCCAAAAGTTTCTAGCGCATCATTGTTACTCGATAGAATACTCTATTATGAGTAGTTTCTTCAAAAACATGAAGTATTTGCATGTTGGTATACCTTTATCATATGTATGTAAAAGTTTTCAAAAATCCTCTTTAATGGATATTCCATAAGACATAAGAGTCACATAAGAACCAGTTCTCTGTTGATCCTTTTGCATTTCGTTTTTTGTATATCATAAAACAAGACATACCTACATACATATAAGGAGACAAATGTATCATTCGGTCTGATGTTTGATTTTTTATAATATAAATAAGAATTATTTTTTAAAATAAACTTTCATCTTTGTCCTGGATTTTTTCGGATCAGTAGAATTGATAACAAAACATGTTTATTGAACCTTTGCAGGAAGTTAAGGACTATTGGAAATGTTTCAACTATGGACATTTGCATAAGAATAGGATTTTTATGAAATCGAATTTTTGTAACATTGAGGTCAATTATTTTCGTCCGTTTCAGTGAACTTTTAAAACTTTTGATGTTCAATGGTTAACTCTTGAATGGTTTGAAACAAAAAAAGGATAAAGTCAAAGTCATATTGAGGAAAAGTCTTACCAAATTATAGCACCGAAGAACACAAGAGAATCCTCAATGATTTTGAGAAGCCCTCTCCTAACGAGGAAGCAACAAAAGAATTGTGTTTTGGGCAAAGGCAAAAGTCAAAGCACTCCTTTTTTTCCGTGCAGTTATAAAAGCTAAAGAATTGCGTTCATCCTTAAAGGGGATTCCAAACTTCTTACAAAAATAATAACGAAATTCTCAAGGACTAGAAGAAGGAAAAAGAGAACAGTTTATTTCCAAAGAGGAACTCAAATCTCACTAAGTTTCTTATTTTCGTTATTTTTTTTATCGGATATGTATATAGGTACGTATTGTATATAACATGTCCTTACAGCTAGCTTGGCTTCCTCACAATCAAATAGATATGTTTTTTGTTGTACAATGTAATCAACAAGAATCATCGATAAAAAAATCAAATATCGGACAACTTGATTTGGGGTATAATAACTCGACAGGGGACAGATATTTCATATAAGCAATGTGCTACAGTTGAAGGTTGTTTTGTTACAGCTACAAGAGTTTTGTTTTATATTTGGAATTTAGTAAATTATGTCCATTTGAAATTCAATAAAACTTAAATATATAAAGTATTCGATATGACAAGCATCACAAGCATCTGGAAAATGTCTATTCGGCTTCAGAGATAAAGATATATTGAACGGATATAAATTTTTGTAATAACATTTTGGTAACCAGAATCAATTCATGAAAATTCTTTGCATATTTGGATAATATGAGACAAGATGCTTGTGTTTAGCCAAAAACAGATTGAGAATGCCTCAAATCATAAATCCAATAGTTTGGGGCTGTTTTGTCGAAAGATACGTAGATATAAAAGACTGGTGGGCTTGATATTATTTCATTGGAATTTTATCATGTTCTTATATTAGATAATGTTCACAACATAAAATTTGTAAGAAAGTTAGAACCGCAACAAACTCCAGCTGTTGCAATACTTTGTAAACATTTCCCATGAATATATCTACGTAGATTGTGACAGAAAAATAATAGCGTTATAGAGAAGTTTTAGAGCAATATCTATCATTAGCTTGTGGATATTTCTTAAATAATTGAAATTCCGTCAAAGTGTTCATCTGCAGAAGAAGGGAAAGACAAAATCTTTATGATACATTTTTATGGGTTTTTACTTCTGCTATGAAGCTTCTGAATAAGATGGTTTTATTACGTTGAATTGAGTATTAAAAATACCAAATGCTACAACATTCTGAACAGAAAAATGGCAATAAAGCCTTAACAAAGCTAAAAAGTCATTTTGTTAAGTTTGAGAACAAGCAGAGCCCTAATCTTTGACATACAATGGTTACACCATGCCGGAACTTATTCTTGGATCTGTTTTCGATATAGTTACTATGTTTCCTATCACATCCTATAACACTAATATATATATACATAATAGTTCATGTGGCTACATCACGAGTAACAATATAAAGAATACTTTATTTATATTGTCAGTCTTTTAGATATTATTTTTATCGCATCACGTAACTTTTCTTTAAACATGTTTCATGAAACGGCGTTCTGTTGGATTTAATATTATAAAGATAAATGAGATGCTATAGTATTCAACAGAATTATACTTTTACTATAGTTGTGTCATAATTGCGTATTAATGTGCTACTGCCAGTTTCGAAATAAATGAACAAAAATACAATTTAATTTCAAACAATTTCCATGGAAACAGACACATATAAATGATCAGTCCCTAATTTAATGGTTTAATCAAAGACGTGCTATTTGTAGCACATGCCCTCTCGTGGGAAATGTATGTTATTCAATTTTAAGTCGTGTAATTACTAATGAATCTTTCTTCCGTGATATCAGGAATTCTCTGCTTCTAGTGCTTTGGGGCGAATGAGAAGCCAAAAATTTATAGTTCACCAAAGGCGAAAAAGCATCAACGTTGCAGTTGAAGATTAAAGGGATCTAACGCCAAATAATTACCTAGAACATGTTGCTAAAGCTAGTAAAATGGAAAATTCTTGTCGAAGACTATCAATTAATTGATGAAACACAAAATTTAACGAACTAAAGAACTTCCGATAATCCAAACCACCCGTATCCTTAAAATGTTATCCCATTCGGATACCTCCTACACAATAACCACACAATATCCTGCCACGCTAATCAATATCCCCCTACTCTTATATAAGGATAAGCTTTAAATGTTTTTTGGGTTTTTCGGTAACGAATGTACTGCTGACAAGGATATGGACATTAGCTGATGATTATCATTAACGCCTTCCCGTGTTTAAGTTTCACATTCACATCGAGTTTCTGTTTTAGTTTGAGGTTTGTTGGCTAACTTTTTGAGTTAAATGCGGAAACTTTATAAGTTTGTTTGGCTATACGGTTAGTAAACTTGACAAAGTTGTATTTAATTTGGATTATACTAAACCAGGGCGATCATAACCGGCTCCGTTCTTTTGTTGATTTTCATATTCTTAGATTTCAACAATGCAAGAGGACGCGAAAGGGATTATACTAATTCAGTTTGTTCATACTTGTCTATCGAAGACAGACATTTCCATTAAAGTTGTAAGATAATATGATTTCATATCTTATATCCATATATATAAAAAGTTAAATTTCCATTAACGCAAGGATGCAGCATCGTAAAGAATAACAAACTTCCAACAAAATATGCCATAAACGCCTACAGAGCATTTACGAGATGGTCTTATTTGTTACCCTTTCGCCTGAATTTATCGCGATTTAAACAAGAACTCAAAGGCATATGATTGTCCCAAAGGGGCAAAAGTGCCTTGCTGCTTTTGATATTTTATTATCGTTCCATTTCTCCAGCTTTCACAAAAAATCTCATTTTAATTCAAGGATAGGTAAGGAAAGATATCAACTTGGAACTCTGTACCCATTTTTAAAATTACAAAATGTTGGTGACACCATTGGAGCTTCGCTTTCAGAGATTAATATTCAGTAGTGATTCCATTCTCTTCTGTTCTCCAATATACAACAAGAAGAGTAATTAATCAATTTACCCTCAGGAATGTAAATTAAATTGAAACCATGTTGCATAGTCATGTCAGTTAAAGGTAGTTAGAACAGTACGATAGTATACAGTTTAATTAACAAACTATATTCCACTGTAGGAGCTATATTTTGCGTCAGGATACGCAAAGAAGCAGCTCCACCAGCACATCCGTCGAGGTACATTCTAAATTTATAGCCTCGGCACACTTTGTCAGATAACAGAGTTATTGTCCTGTCAAATGGGATAATGTATTGCCTCTTGAACAGTAATTATGTCTTTCAAGAATTTAATCTTTTATAATGCCAAATGGATTTCCCAGTAGCCTGGCTTCACCCAATACAGTTATGATTTGTTGTAACTAGCTCTATGT
Source organism: Chrysops caecutiens (assembly GCA_963971475.1). NCBI lineage: Eukaryota > Metazoa > Arthropoda > Insecta > Diptera > Tabanidae > Chrysops > Chrysops caecutiens. Next base: position 53,039,066 of record OZ020569.1, read on the forward strand.
TACCTCATAGAACACCACTTTTAATTACTTTAAATGGAGGATTTAATTAATAATTCTGAGTTATAGAAATTCAAAGAACTCGCACTGAAGCGAAGGTTCTTGGAATAAAGTATTCATTAAATATAATTATGATTTCAATGGGCAATCAATTAAAATTGTTTTCAGCATCGGAATTCGAAATATTAGTGTTTTAAAAAGATCGCCTGGCTTCTCCTTAACAAAGTGCGGTTGCCAAAAATACTTCAACAGAAATATTTTGAACGTTTCGAGCAAATCATAGAATTCACCTTTACTGCAGCTTCAAAGTTTTAAGTGACATACTAATTACAGTTACACATCATTGTAGTGCACAGTACACAGTATTGTAGTTTGAGCTCACTGTGATGCTTGTGAAATTTAGCAATCAATGTAGGGTTTACACTTACAGTTTTTGTCATAAAACATTGACGGGGTGAAGTTTGAAAATTATCGAAAGTTAAAAATTCAATTTTTCGCCCCAGGGTTCAACAGAAAATGCCCTCTAAAATTTATTTTGATAGATAGTATGAGTATAAAAATCGCATACATGTAAGGTCTTGTATGTTTACAAATTGATATATATTTTCAGTTCAAAAATGAAGTGAAAATGGAAAGTTTTACTTCTGAGACAGATATATTACAAAGTGTAATCTAAAGGTATGGTCGAGCTGAAATATCCGGCAACAATGCTTCACTTCACCTAATCACAGAATTTTGAATAGAGCATGAGAATTAGGTAATATTTGGCAGACATAACTTTACTTAGCTATAAAATTTACCTCAAAATGTCTCTGTGTCACCTTCCCGACAATTGGTTGGATGGTCAAAAGGTTCATTCCATAAAAAATGACTTGATGATAAAATTGGGATTAACCCTTTAGCAAAATTTAGTTCATGTGAAAACTTGTTAAAAGGCAAAGTGCAAAACGAGATCATGAAAATTACATTAAAAATGTTATCCTACAATCGGTGTAGATCAACTTCAAGTAGAACACCTTTCGGAATCGTAAATAATCATAAAATTTTCATAACGTAAAATTTCTGTAAAACTTAAGCCTTCTGTTCGAATCATAAAATTTAGATCTACTTTGATTAATGTTTGGCAGAATTCATCTTCTCACTGAATCACATAATATGATATCCTCTGGAAAGCTCTGTTTTATGGTAGCTTCATTTATTAAGCTTTATTATGTATTTTCATAAATTTATGCCGAAATGAAATGGAACGAAAGCGTTAATCAAAAACGTTTCGTTACAATTTGATAAATTGTTGTTTGTATATCACCTCCAGGACGAAGGTAAAGAAGACAAGTTCACGGAAAACAGGAGAAGGTACTGGTAATGCTAACAAAATCAAAAAGACAAAGGCGGCCATATATCTCGATTGAAGGACTTGTTTTGAGAGAAAAACATTCATGTTAAAACACTTCAACTGATAATAATATCTTAATCACGAAGCGCTGTGATACTCCAAAAGAGATCTATCCTCTTTAATATCTCGACCTTTAATTGGTGATATCCGAAGAATGTCAAATAGAATAACATAACATGAATAAGATTCGTGTTCTGAAGCCTCAATAATACCTCCTACACCTGTACGGTGTCGCACGAGTATTTACTATCGACATGACATCGTAATTACATAATAACGTTACTGATATTCAACAAATGATTGCGATATAATATGTCAGACATATGTGTATATATATTTATGATGAAAATTTAAGCGATATTACATTTAATAAAATCACCTTAAACGCCTTGTTTAATTAAGTACTAGAAAATGAGAATATTCTTGAATTTATCTCAAAGAACTCAATTTAGAAACCAATTTAATGTTTTGAAGCATTTATACGGATATCATCCTATTCACATTGACTTCAGTTAAATTAAATACATAATCCTTACAAAATATTACATTAACCTGCTTCTGAATACGTAATATCCTTTCAAAATTGTTAAGGTTCAGCATAAAGTACTTTGCGAAGGCTTCCCCACAAGCTGGATGTCCAGAAATTGCGTTTTTGGCTATAATTCCTAGTTTTATGGATGTTTAAGGATAAAGAAGGAATCAGGATATTGGGAAATATGGATGTTTCAATGCGATATGATGTTTTATTTGAACGTTTATTGGTAACATTTTGTTTTATCCATTTCAACTACATTCAAGAAGGATCATTTGTATTTGAAAACGGTATTGGTTGATTTTCAATTCAATTGATTTTGGGTTTTTGCTCTATCTCAGACTTTCGGCAAGTCCCTACTCTTAATGACATAAGTATTAACCCGTAATGACAATGCACTCGCATCTAGGGTCAGATTTATTCAACCACTTCCATGGAAGTTCCTCATATTCTCTCAAGATTCGGAAAATTACGTTAAGTCTAGTAGGACAAAACCTCGCCTGTATCATTAGGAATTCGGCAAAACTTGTCCTTGTAGCATTGAAGTGGCATGAATAATTCATGTCATTCAAAGCTCTCAGAGGTTTATTAGTCAAGGGATATAGATTAAGGAGTTAGCATAGGGTACAAAATTTAATTGGCCTAATGTTCAGTTAAGTGACATTTTATGCAAATTGTTGTAGTAAAATTATTCATGAACATTCAAAAATGTCAACTTTTTCAAATAATTTTGGAAATTTGTATTTGAAAGTTTTTAAAAATATTAAATTTGCTTATTCATGAAAAATTTATTCATATTTTGAAATGATTTGTTAGTATTATATTCAATTTTTACAGATAACTCAATATTCAGATGAGTACTGTCTGTTAGCCTTGAGCTCCTCTCTAATAACTGACATGTTGTATTTGAAAATTTAGCTTGTTCTGTGTTATTGGATAAACGCTTGGAGCACTTCATCCAGAGACAGGTTAAATTTGCTTCTCAAATCATTAAAAGGGCCATCAGCCACAGTTGATAGATATTATATCATGGTTCGGCATTGTGAGATGCTTCGATTCCGGGCAACGATTGGTAAGAAAAATTATAAATTGGTTTCTTTTAATAACTTCAAATTCTGGGAAAAATGTAATAAATTTGAAGGCTACGATTGCTGCCTCACAGCTCAGACGAAATCCTTGGTATTTCTCACTCACAGAGCCATTGGATTCGAAGATTAGCTCCAACTGTTTTTCTGGGAAAAGCTTTGCTTCTAATATTTTCTTAAGAAATTACTTTAAAATCTGACACTAATTTAATTAACGTAATTTCAAAGATATCCACCAGGATTTTCATGAATCCTAGAAACAAAAAGCTGAAAATTTCCAAGTCTCCAGAAACAGTGAAAAGCCGCAACGTCTCCACGTTCTGGAAAATAAATGACTGGGTCATATATATATATTGTATATGTGTATACATATTGGCCACATGATAAATTGTCCAAAAGTAAGTGAATTGGGTTTATATTTTCACCAATACCCCTCGGATGGAGCAGATGTTTCTAGGATATTTGAGAAATAGAAACGTCTGGGATTAGCTCAGCATTAATCAATAGAAGTCATTAATTTAAGTTTGTCTGGCTCAAGAATAGTCGGATCTTTTGTTTTTGTGAAGATTGCGGACTCAGCTTTATTTAATATATGCTTGCACACAACCTTGAAGACGAATCCAATCAAAATACTGTTAATAGAAACCCATTCCGTGTCGAGTACTCTTGACATGATGTTGAAGTCCTTGGAAGGGTATGTAAAGTAGATTATTGTTGACTCAATTCTCTTGGAAATCCTTCGATTTTCCTCTCGTCCTGAAATCGATTCGGATACATTTTTTTGGCTACTTTCATGAAAATATTTTTTGCCGATATTTGCTGAGTGGCTTTTTGAATAAACAAATATATCTCACAAAATTAAGGGATCTGGTTAGAGGTTGAACGAAGTTTAACTCGCTTCTAGGTATGATTGTGAAATCTTTAAGGATATTTTCAGGAATGATTTTAGTAACAACACGATTTTGAATAAAAATCAAAGCCTTATGTATTGAAGAAGATATAATTATTATATCCTCATTTGTGGAATTGTAGTGTTGCTCTGGGTTTCCCTAAAATTTCTGTAAAACCTTAGCAAAACCTGAAAATGGAAAGAATTTTGTGAGAGAAATGGATTAGTGATGTGAGGATGTCAGCAATATTCTACAGTGTTACAAGATGACTTCGCGCTTATGTATCTAAACTGGTTGAAAGCACCAACCAAGTGTTGAAAAGGGTTAGTGATTTATCTACAGACATGACAAAACACTTCCTTTTTCACACTGCCAAATAATCACATAATCTATGACAATGCAGAAGTAGAGTTTAGAAAGATTCCTTTTCGATTTGCATAAGGCTTATGTTTTACGTGTTAAAATGGGGTTATGACTTTAAAATTGGTAGAAGACACCAAAATATTTGAGGAACTTTTCGATTATATGATAAGATTAAAGTGTTGAAACGTACTGAACAGGGTAACATTATATCCTATTTACTGTAATAGCTTTTTTGTGATGATTATCAATAAAGCAAGACGATGCTTTCGGTTAAGACTTTGACACTGCATTTTTCGCCACAGACTCGAAACTTATTCAAAATCAAAACTCTTAAGACTATCAGTGAATTTCAGAAGCCACGTCTTATCAACAAAGTTGCACAAAGTTTTAAATTCCCACTAACGCTTTAATAGAAGCGGTATCCATTAGCGGACTTCCCATCCTAACACAAATTTACCTTGAAGGTGAAAATTTTTTACCATTTATTAATATTTAATGGCGTAACTTTAGACTTTAATCAAGTAAACTTTTATCTTACACAAAAACAAACACGAATTCACCAATACAAACTCAGAAAATTATCATTTTCATCTTTATTTTGGTAGCTCGAAACTTTGGAGTGTTATTAATCGAAAAAATTCTTTATTAAAACTTAAAAAAGTAAGAAATGTTTGTGCTTTTTATCTTTTTCAGATTCATACTTTTCCATACTTGAATTTAAGAAGTTTGATAATTGAAAAAAAAAAATTTAAGGTCCTTAACGAAAATGAGATATAAAGCAGTATATCATGTCGGAAATGATAATATGAAACTTTTCTCCTTCACATGACGACTACAAGATTTTCCTTTTACCTTTATCAGTTATTTATATAAAGTGAAATGGAAACAATATTCATATACACCGGGATGTATGAGGATATTATCGTTAAATGCAGATAAGCAGGTGATATGATGTTGAAAAAACTGGGGAAAACAACAGACTACAATGATGTACTGAAGATGAAACGTTTGTGATAAGGATGTAGAAATTTGTATCTAAAATGGGTCATTTTTGATATATAAAATTGCTAATTACCATCACTTTTTGAATATCATAAAACAAAACTGCTGAACAGGAGGATGTTAGGACGTTTCAAAACGTTTCAAAACGTTTTTTGCTGGTCTTGTCTTTGCCGCAGCACGTTGCTCGTGAATATGAAAATTTATCCAAATACTCTTTTATGAAATTTTAAGCACATCCACTTCATTTAAATATTAGATATTAAACAAATAACAATTTTATTACATTTTCCCGAGACGAAAATTCACTTGAAGGAAATTTATTTTAGGTGCACGTGCGATTGGATATTTTAAAACACACGTTGGATTTAAACACAAAATAGCATAAATAGCAAATAATAGTTAACTCAAGATTAATCTTGAAAACATTTTAACTTAATTCCAATCACTAAATTTTAAAGAATCGATTTTGAACGGATGTCACTTTTATGATATTGTGGAATTTCTCGAAACACGCGTAAACAATTTGAAATATGCCCCAGTTATTATGATTAATCAACTATTTCTATTTTCGAATTTGAGCAAAATATAATTTTCATTTGCCATAAAAACAAAAACACGGACAAATTCAACGTCAAATGTGACTCTCGCAGCGTTTCAGGCGAAACTGACGAAAATGCCGACGATTTTATTCTGCAGATTTTCCCGTGACGACAACAGATATTTGCTCAAACTCAAGAAAATGAGAAATATTCAAGTTGCACTTTTGAACTGTCCAACTTTGTACAATAAAAATGTAGACGTGTATCCATAGTAAATCCACATGAATAACACTAAATCCTCTCCACATGGGGAATGTTATGAAGCTTCCCTTTTAACATCTCGGAGAACATCGCACACCTTTCTGTAATTATATCAAAATAGCATCTCTCTCTGCGCAGGATCATTTCATAATACGATGTTTTTCCTGTTACACATAAAATTCAAAAATCAACCAAAAAAAATGCGGTAAGCTTTGGCCCATTTTCTTCTGCATCGTTCAGTTAAGTTCAAGACAACAAGTTGCTCTTGAAAAGGAACAGGCCTTAAATAAACAATGGAAAGTATTTAAGGCAAGCCAAACTTTAATTGCTGGATTATTTGATACTTTCCGTAGCCTGCAACGAATCAATATTCGGCATCATATTTCTGGACAATTTTGACTAAATATAAATTTTAAATTTTCCTTCGAAATCATTCTGAGACCCATCACCATTATCCTTTTATCAGTATCTTGTTTTTGCTAAGGGAACCTTTTTCCTGAAATTTCCACTTCTAAATCATCAAAACTTTCATTATAACATATATATAACATTTAAAATACGTCTTTGTTATATAAACATAAACAAGGCAAAGTGGACATTTCAATCCGAAAAGGAAAACATTTACTTTTCTGAGTGACTTTAAGGAGGTCGTTTCAAAGAAAATATCCTTTTATAAAATAAATTTTATCAACAAAGCAATGTTTGATGATTTTCTTGATCTTATAACGAAAGGAAAACGTTATTATTTTCGAAAGAGGCAAATCAAAGGAATGTCTTAAATTTATCTTATCCGTATATATCTCACACCCATATCAAAAGTGTAACAACTCAAAAAACAAATTAATAACAATTAAACTAAAAATTTAAAAAACCCTCAACGCAACACATCTTAGGTCATACATATGTTTGAAAGTAAAGTAAATAACCATTATGCGTAGATCCCTACCACAGCTAAAACAGGAGCTGATGACCTTGAAACAGCTAAACAGATTTTGATAAAACATGACTAAGAACCACCGCTGGAGAACCTGCTATCAAATAAAAAAAACCGCATCCAAATCGATTCACCAGTTTAAGAGCTACGGTGCCACAGACAGACACACATAGCGGTCAAATTTATAACACACCTCTTTTTGCGCCGGGGGTTAAAAAAACTTGCCATTAATTCTGTCGGGGATCCAAATATTGACTTACATAACTCAAATTCTCATGTTTTTTGAGTTGCTACACTTTTCTGTTATCATGAACTCAAAGAGATTTCATTACAGAGTATGCCTAGGTCGTAAAATTATTCATAGTTCCGTTAATTGACCACTTCCTACCGCAAAACTCGGATAATACTGCTTAATAAGCACTCTTGAAATAAATCATCGCATAATTATTTGAGAATCCACTTATTTCATTTTGTTGTGTTGAAAAACCCTACTCAGCAATGCACTGATGAAAAATTGCATTTCATGGATTTCAGTAATGTATTTTTAAGAACGAGACAAAGCCCGCAATTAGTCGAGAGTTAATTAAGTGTCATGAAATAGTCAAGTTTCTACTCTGAAACCGCGTCGCCAGAACGTGAAAAGTCTGAAAACGTGATTTGGAAAACGTTAATCACTTCAGGTTTCAGAAGATTTAATGGTATTTTATTTATATCATCACGAAAATAGATTCAAGTTCAGTGGATGTTTCTTTAAAAACAGTAATAGATGCGTCCAAACTTTTCGTAAGTAGATTCCATCATGAACGTTTTATGGACGTCTCACTGTTTTGGAACTATTTAATAGAAACATGACGTTTATGTATTATGGATATGATAACTTAATGCTTTATTTATTTTTAGTCTGCGATAGTTAACTCTCAATTCTCAATTCTCGTCTAAGTGGCTCATCTTTGACGTTTATCGTTGTCCTTAATTTTCCATCTACAGAGTACATATGTTCTATGGTATTTAATAAGAGCCACCTTGAAAGTACTAGTTCATTAAAATTAAATGCGGATTTTAGTTCCTCGCCATTTTCGTTTCCTTAACGAATAACGTTGTTCCACTTAATAGACAAATTTCCCTGATGGAAGAATGACACACCGAGAACCTATCTTTTAAATTACGCAAACCTATTTCAAGTACGAAATCCGCGTAGGATTTTCTGAAGACATCCAATAAAGTACCAGTTCAAGGGAGAATTTTTCATGTTTCCGGACATAAAACATTCCCTCAAGATAAATCCAAATTGGTTTCCTCAGCTTTTGCCTGATATAATCATTTCAAATAACAAGAGATACTCAAGGAGATACATTAAACCTTTAAATTGAAACTTCATCCTCAAATATTGAGCCGAAAGGGACAATTTTCGTAGGGAGTCTGCTTGGAGCCATGTGATATGCGACATGAAAATTTCAAGTGAATCTTCTATTTCTTCGTGTTATCATGAACCTTAACATCCTCTACGGCATTTGTTATCTGTTTAACAACAAAATTCGATTGGAATCTCGAGGCAATGCTTATTTTATCGTTATTTCTTGGTAACGTGAAAAGCACTGATAAAACGAGTGATACGATGTTAACGAAATTCAAATCTCAGCGTCGTGATATATGTAATGGGCTTTTAATGATGAGAATCCAGGATACTTGACAGAAGTGTTTTGTGAGAAAATGTATTTGTGGTAATTATCATGAAAAAACCCTGACACTGTTATACAACATGCTTTTGAAATACTTTGTTGTCAAGCTGGTGTCATGATCACGTTCATGTCATTGTGTCAGGGTCAATGTGAAGAGTGCTGTCACATTGAGAACATGAAACATTACCTTATATGTAAAAAGATTTTTCACAAGAATAGAACCTTTTAGTGTCTTGTAATTTGCGTAAATCGGCTAGCCTTATCCATTTTGCCAGTAAATCCTTTTATAATTTTCTGTGCGATAAATTATTTATATAACTATATTACAAAACATGATGAAACCTTTGCGTGTGAATAAGTGCAATCAATAAAATTAACCTGTTTTGGCAAACCTTGATAACATTTACATGACAACCTTCCGTTTTTGGCACGCAATCAAGAAAATCAACAGAATTAAAAACACGGAATTGAATGATACTGACTTCAATGAAACAAGGAAAGTTTTATTATGAACTGATTTAAGTTTGAAAGCCTTTTTCTGGAAAATCGATACTGGAATCATAAGGGTTAACTTCCATTATATACAATAAAATGTATCGTGTATCTATAATATGAGTTTAGTTAACAAAAATCTTCTATAGAACCACAAATGGAAAATCTACTAGCCAAATAAATTCCATTTAAATTTTAAATTTTATTAAAAATTTTAAAACTATTTCATACGAGTTGTTTTGTGGTTATTTTCTTGCTAAACGTCAGGGTTGCTACAATTCCTCCACTGCTACGCGTCGAATAGAGTCATCATGTGGTTGATAACAACTTAACTAATTCTTCCTGGTAAAAAAGGATCAGTTGCGGTAAGGAAAATTTAAATTGTTGCAGCTAAGTATCTTTCCTCACAAAGTCACAAATAAATCCCTGTTCAAATGGCCACAGGTTTGAATGACTAAAAGACAAACGGAAAATGATTCTATGTCCTTCCCTATAAAATGACGTAGCACGATATCAGAATGTTATTCTGGTGATTTCACGAACCAGTTGAACATCTGGCAGAACCATTTAGGTAACCCTTAAAAATTTCCTTTTTGCTTCGAGGAATTTTGTTACAGTTACGAAGGATTATATCGTCTTCCAAAAGGGTTTATTACTTCATTGTTATGGGAAATGTTGAAAAAGTTTTCTTAAATTAGCAGCTCAAAGTGCTCTGAAAGAATTTACCTCTTAAAATTTGTATCCCCCAAAATCAATTTCTGCCTAAAATGTTATCGACACCGCCATTCCTTCCCAGAAGTTACATAGGTATGAGTTCAATTTCAATTTTGAGCTTTTCAACCCATTAAGGTTTCAATGAGTTTTGAATGACCATAACTCGGCCTGGACGAAGAATTCCCGAAAGCGAGTATGCGGTTAAATCAACTCAATTATGACTGAAAGTCCAGAAGCATCTACACATTTCCGGGTTATTTGGGTAAGAAACCCTTTTTCGCTCCGTTATGAGTTAATGAAATAACGAAAGATGTCCGTGGACGTAATAATGGCTAATCGTTTGAAGTGCTTTAAGCGCGGATTATTGTAATACCATTATGATGAGGGTATTAACCCTGAAATTCTGTTGTGTCTAAAAATTATTTTTGACGAAAGGTTGGCAGGGTATATTTAGGACAAGCTTCGAGAAATGGATTATGAAACTTTCGGATAACCCTTTGAAGGGTGATTGGACGAAGGTAATAATAACAGTCATTTGTTTTTAATTATCTAAATAAAATAATTTTCAAGACACAGTTTTCAAGAATATTCATAAGCTAAGGATGAAGACTCTGCACAAACTACCTTCTTGTACGGCATCTAGCTCCATTGAAGGATATTTCATGTAGTATTTCATGTTAACATATGCCTTGAAGAATAAAATGCACTGTTACATATTGTTCATGAATGTTGCTTTTCGGATGCATAGCTTGTAAGGGTACATGTTTCCAAACAAGGAACCCACAATATTTTGTCTAGTACTAAATTGTATGGACTAGTTTTAAGAAGTATATTGACTTGCTGGAATTCATATGCAAACCTCTAAGAATTTAATCCAGTACAAAACACCCCCCACAAAGTTTACCTAGTCATACACAACGTTTCTTCTGGATTTTAATGACAATCGAATGGTTAAATGGAAGAATTCAATTCAAGAGTTCATTTAAATTTAACTTGAGTAAATAAACCAAGAATAATGGAGAAATTAATAAGTTCATGAAGTTCATCAAGTTTATTGATTTAAAATAATCAAAATTCAGAAGGAAATGAATAAGAAATGAACTTGGGTATCTATCAAACTTCATGGGAATATCAAACCAAATAGCTTAGCATTTATCATCTGGAACGAATAAGAATGAATAAATATTTGCCAGAGACACGCAGATCTGTTGAGGTACTTCCATAAATTCAAAAAAATAAATCATAACTACTCTTCTATTTGTTATCTCTGAAAAGAAGCTCTTCAGACTTTCATCAGAAAGTGTCAAAGCTGTCCAATAAATCTTCCGTCATTTATTTGGATGTCATTCGATATTAGAATGACAAGAGCCTAGAATGGAGTCCAAAGCTGGGAAAACTTTAACATTTTAAGCACAAAAATTTGAATATGATTTATGACAACATCACAGTCAAGAAGAGTTCTCCGATGATTGATCCTTGTTTCATTTACTTGTCATTCATATAAGTCTGTCACATATTCGTAATCAAGCCTGACGTCATTCTATAAACAAAATATCCTTCTTGATAACACAAAAAAAAATGCAAATGAGAATAAAAATAGGCTCTGTAAATCCTCATTCCAATTTTATGTCCTTTCTTTGGAAACTCATATCTTGATGGGTTCGGTGGGAAATTCAAGACCATGAACGCCGAAGGATGCTGATGTAATTGACTAGGACTTCATGTTTCCCTAATGATTGCCATATGTCCTGGAAGAGGGTCTTACAGAGGATAATTTATTCGTTTGTCTATGAATTTTGGGATAATGCTATACTAACGTATTAGCATATTTGCCTGTTTGTCAAAGTTATGTAAACGTTTTTGCGGAAAGCTTTGACTATTTTAGCCATATGACTTGCCAAACCATTTCCGGATACTTCCAAGACACAAAATCAGAGAATTTCCAATCAATATTTAGCTAAGATTTCCATATGAAGTGGTAGGAAGTGTGTAGTTGAGATTTATCGCAACAACATCCTTAAAATTTGATAAAATAATAATCCCCTAACACGGTAATTGGTAGTTGCACAGAATTGTGTTGATGTTACAACAAACATCAGCTGTCGTCAGGTAATAACCATTCGTTTAATTCAATTATAAACCCAATAAACTTATCGACATATAAGTATTTAATGTGGAAGTTGTTTCTTATTGGATAGGCCTACCACACTGTTTAGCAAATAAGATTCTATGGTCAGCAACATAAAGTCTTTTCAATGATAGCAATAACGATGTCGTTAAAAAGTATGCGACCCACAGGATATTCTATAATTTTTCACGTCATTCACTTTAAATATGATATTTTTAAATATGTTCTGTTTTTGGAGCATACCAAAAGCACCCATCCTGTCATCACGTCCATTAATTTCGAATTATCATCGCCAGACTCCGATAGGATCAATCATGATTAATGACCTGACCCGCAATTGACCTTTTGTAGCAGAATAAAATTGTGGTTTATAAGATGAAAATTTCGTTACATTGTCACAAGTGTGGCATCTGTTTCGACGATAGCTAGGGCTTTGCAAATTCTGTCAATTTCTGAAATTGCTAATGACACTTGCAATTAATGTCTGTGTGATTAGATGTTCATTAAATATTCTGACAGAGATAATATCTCCATCAGAAATGGTTCATTTAAAATATCGAAAGGTTACCCAATTCGTGGTATACTTCTTGAATCCTTAAAATATCCTCAAATCCACTACATATAGAGTGGATTTTCCATGGAAACGTGTTTTCAATTTGTTGATAGAATTTCCGATTTTACCTTATTGTTACAAGAAAAATCAACAGATGATTGTATCGAAAATGTTTACCCCTAATGACAATAGATCTGGAATGTTATCCTTTCAATTTTCAATCCTGTTTGATTGTCGTTAATTAGTTTTAATGAAGTTTCCATTGCAAACATTTCACAAATGAATCTAACGTTTTAATGGCGTTTTCTTTTGGTGAAAAAACATTTTATCTAAATTCGATTAAGAACTCAACAAAACGGTTCAGTGTTAATTGAAAAATTGCCAAATAAAGTTTTTCTACGGTTTCTATTTGGAAAATTTTCCCTTAAAACTTTTTTTGTGGGTACTTATTCGGTTTGATTTGGATGTTTACGATTTCTTTCAGATGAATTGAATTTCTTAAAGAGAGTTTACTTTTTTCCAAGAAGGGTACGTCATTAGAAAGGATTTCTATTCCTTTGAACTAATTAGGGACAATGTCGAAACCGATAATTTCTTCTATACAACATTAGATCTTCATTACAAAATTGATGCGGGACTGGCCACCTGTACATGGAAAAGTATCAATTTTTGAGTTCTTTAATTTGAAGGATTTTTTGAAAAACGCTCTTTCGATTCGAGCTCAAGGAAAATGGAGCGAGTTTTTTTTAGAGGAATTTCGTCCTTATGGAGTTTACATTCACTAACAATTTTGTGGGATAAACGCATATATGTCTTGTCAGGATTTCTCCAAATAAAGTATTGGCGTTGGACAGTAATTTTTGAAAAAATATAGTGTATACGTGGACCTCTTCGCTCATTCGTTAACTCTACGACACCAAGTAAGACCAAGAGTACTTAGAGTATGAGTGGGAGCAAAGAGGAAAGACTACTCAAAAGGGAGACTAAACTGTACACTCGATATACAATTTATAGCTGTCTATTTATTTCTCTGTACGTTTCAAATATCTTCTCCCTCATGTAACGAAATGTGACCAAACGTGGACCCGATCATACAACTTCACTCCCAATTCTAGTGTTCGAATCCAATGTCGAACTGCCGCATAAGAAGTTTCAAAAAGTCTGGTGGTTTCATCAAAAAGAAGATGCGCTTACATGTAATCGTGTTTAAATTAGATCAGCTTTTAATGACTTTAACAAAATTAAATTTGAAACTTCCAATTAAGGACAATAAATCAAAAACTATCAAATTGCTTTCATAGCAAAATATTTAACCCTAAAATTTCCAGAAATGGACCAAAATTCACATATTCGCTATTTTAATTTGTTTATATTCTCCGGAACTCATACCTGAATCAGCGAATTTTTCGCCAATAAATGAACGTGATTTGGGTAAACGAACTTTTCGAAAAAGTTTTAATTATTTGGGTACCCATTAATTGTAATTTTCTAATTAATTCATGGCGTTTTGTAATTTACATGCAAACGATGTTATTTCGGGGAAGGTGAATAATTAATGACTTCAGATGGATGTTTTTTGGAAAGTTTTTGTTGTTCAGCCATTTCTCTTAAACCACGAAAGGGTACCTCTTTAATACATCGATGGTCCCAAGCTATTTACAAATCTAGCCACAAGTCGATCCCTTGTGTGCTTCCGTTGTAGGCAGGATGTCGCCAAACTTCTTTGGCTCTGATGGATGATATCCTGGCATTACATACTCCTCCTGGATGATATAAGGCGCACTTACGTTTCTGTTCCAGAAGATAAGTCTGGCTCCATCCATGAAGTCTGTTACCCACCCCAACTGTATGTTGGTACTTTTAAGAAGTTGTTTATAGTTTCAGTCGTTGGGCAAAACCTCATCTTCATGCAGTAGTCATTCGGGCCCTTCTTCCATAGCAATTTTTCTGTGTTTCAAGGAGCTAGATATCCACTTAAAGACACGTCTGTCCATTTTGCTGGAAGTTACACAATTCGAACCTCGAAGCAAGCACCGAGAAAAGCCAAAGTTTTTATTATTACGCTGCCAGTTATTGGTTCGAGCTTCGAGATAATCAATGGCTGCCAGCTAGACGGAAACCCATATGCGGAAGTTTTGCAATCAAGGTCAGTATTTGGTTTGTCCGCAAATCAATTTCAGGATTTTATGTTTGCGGATATTTAACTCCTCTAAAAGTCCTAATAAATGTCATTTCAAAGTGTTTGATTGAATTAAACTTTAATTTAGTGCAGAACTTTTGTGGCTTTGTGAAAAATTTCCGACGTGTGTCAGTCATTCCGGAAATTTTCCAAAAATTTAAATTTAGCCTTCGCACAGACTCATTTTTGGAAAATCTATCAAGAACGATAACAAATCAAAGTTGAAGGCTTGGTGATAAAAACCAAGGGTCATACATATTTTGTGTCATAAGAGCATTTGAACTCTAGAGTGACCTATAAATTGAGATCATAAATCCTCAAGTGATTCGAGAACCCGAAATATAAATCTCCTACGGAATCGTACTATTTCCGATTTATTATGAGTTTATAGGACGGTCCAGAGAACCGTTTACTTTCTCTATGTTCTCCAATGTTATACAGAACATAAAACTAATACTTCCATTTTTCCACAAAAAAGTAGTAGCACAATTTCAAAAAGTTCTACGGCCTATGACTTTTATCATCCAAAAAATTGTTCGAAGTCCACAATCATTCTGTGCAAGATTGCCGAGTTTTCAGAAAAAGTTGTTCAAATATCTTTCAATGTAAAAGTTGTCTGATTTACGACAAGCCCAACCCGGAAAGCGGAAGTTGATATTACGAACTTTAAACGCCTTTCCTTCGTTTTGACATTGATTACCGCCGAAGCCGTAAACTTTTGGAATTCCGATAAAGAGTTTATATCTCGTAATATGCACAGGAGAATCAAAGTGTTTTCGTTATCCAATTTGAGTCTTAAGGTTGATAACGTGATAAGGTTTTGGTGATTCAACAAAAATGTCTCCAAAAGAAAAAGGGTGAGTTCCTTAGCCTCTCATACACCAAGAAATGATTTTTTTAGGATCAAGATCTTTTCTATATGCATGAGCTGAAATTAGCACAATTTCCACCTGAGACCTTTGGTGTCAACAAGTGCCGTGAAACTTTCAATATCAAAGATGATTTAATTGTTTCAAAGGCCTTAAGCATCTTCTTTACTTCAAAATAATATAAACTTTGAAGCTTTTTTGTAAAAATTCTATTCTTTAAACTTCTCTCTTGATCAATAAGTAGGTACATTGTGATGCCTCATTAATCATCGAAGATGTTCAATGGACTTTGAAAGTTAGTCGCCCCAAGTAGGATAGAAGTCCTTAAGAAGGCGTTAAATCGTTGTTGTTGAAAAAAAACTTTGTAAACTTGCGAATTAGGTACGCAAACTGAAATTAATTATTTGAAATACTTCATATCCCTTCACATTGTAACAGAATTGAATAAATAAAATGAAGTAATCAAATGGAAATCAATATCACATTTAACCAGATTTCTATGGTTTGTGTAGGGAATTACTATAAGGATTCAAGTGCCACGGCGTTTTATCGTAATGGCGTTTAGTCGCCCGGATGCTTTGGCTTCCCACGATTATTTCTCTTCCGGATTTTCAGATAAATCAACAAGTAAGAAACTTAAAGCTGTAATAAATTCGAGGTGAAAGGGCCAAAAGGCAATTGCTTATACCATATTCCAATGCTAGCATCATTTCTGCCAACTGGCTTGAGTCAAGGATTTCAGATTTATTCCGCAATGCATTGTATGTGCCGAGTTTTTAGGATTTCTTTTCATCACGTTCCGATCTACGCTTGATAGAAGAACTTGCACAATTTGATTCAAATCAATGTGAATACGAGGGAAGGGAGTCATAGTTAAAGCTTAGTGACAAACTAAGTTCCAAGAGACTAGAGTGAAAAAATTTGGCCACTACCCGGATTGAAATATGTTAATGAATCATTAGAAGCCCAAATGGGCTTTACCAAATCAGAGCCTCCTTTTAGAAAGGACTTCAAAAGGCGTTTCGTTATTTGATTATTCTGTTGTTTGCTTTGTGAACATCCCTAGTTGTTAAGCTTTCCATTCTGGAAACATTTTGATAACAAAGTTACTTTGGAAATTTGTGAGGAATCTCCCCAAAAAAAATATATTTGAAATACAAAACCAAAAATCAATCTTTATTCAAACACCGAAACAAAACAAGGAAAAAAATCCTTAAAAGTCCAAGCTTTCTAACTTCTTAATGGCTAAAGTAAATACTATTATCCAGGAAGGAAATTGTTCACTTCCGGAATTTAACAGGAAAACTTTATTTATCCTGATATTAATGTGAAAGTTACGGAGTCATTTGCCAAGATAAGATCTTGAGATTATCTTGTCTATAAAGTGTATTGAATAGCCGGGTAGTCTGGCATACTAATGGGTTCATGGGATGAATCCCAAAATACTAGAACCATTTGAAATCTGGTATATTCGATTTTACGGCTCTAGAATGTTACTTCTGGCTGCACCTATTAGTCTCATAATACATCTGTGTGGTAGCTGCAAGTAAATAGATTTGATAGATTAAGCCATATGAACGTATATTGGTATCATATTGTGGATTGTATTGGATATTCTATATCCGCAAAACCAAAAGATCATGGACGAAACTCGAATTGTACTGAGGCCATCAAATGGTCATTTAATCGGTTACATAGAGGAATTTTGAACAAATTCTTATCCGCAGTTGTCATAAACGCATTGATGATATATGGGGAACCTTGTTTCCTGGTGAAATATCCATCACCTGTACATGAAATTTTCACCAAACCTGGATTATTTACATTAAAGACTGCTCTTTTCAATAACAACACCTGAATTCATATAAAGACTATAATAAAAGCACATTATTGGACCATTCTATTTGCGCTTGCATTCATTTCCTCGAATGAAAAGCTATATATCTTAATCAAACCTTTCCGTTAAAATGCCACAACTGCTTCCGTTATACAACCACATCTACTAAAACACAAACAAATTTCTGTGAAGGTTTATCTCGAAACTAAGTAAAATAAACATGTCAGTTGCAGTGGTGCATTTTGTGTATTGTGTTGAGAATTTACAGTTATATTTGTGTGTGTCGAATAAAAAGTATCTGGAACGTATTTTAATTGCGGATTTGTTAATATCATGAAAACATTTCAGTGCTGTTGCATTCATTTCAAAGACGAATTCTATTCAATGCAAATGTACTAAAACAGCAAATGATTTCGTACCTTAACTGCAGTAATAAGTATCATATTCAATGACGCAGTCAAATTTATGTACATACATGAAAATTTGCTCTTTACATCCCTTTAAAAATTTATTCAGTAATTTCAACTGATCAGCAGTACCTAACTTCAATTCAAACTCACATAAGCAGTTTATCTACAGTGTGAATCCTTTAAACCCTTCGTCTTCCATTTCAATAGAAGAAGATTAGTGCAATGAAGACTACTGTCCCTGAGTTAATTTGAGTGGACAAGACATATTCTTTGCATCCTGAATCCTTAACTGGATACTGCAGCAACATATTGCCAGATCTTCCCTGTTGCCCCATGAACATAGAATATTGATAACCTTACGGTTGTTGGGAAATGAAGCCACTTATACAATCACATCATCATAATAAAATGCAAATGAAGGCTGCGTTCGTAATATGGAATTGTATGAGTTCAGGAAAACTCTATGAAAACTTTACATTTTATGACAACTGCATTGCATTTTCCTTATTTTCAAGAAACTTTTCCATTTAAAATGTTTTTCTCCGGAACTTTTTTATTGTATTACGTATATATTGTTGTTTTGTTTCCAAAAAAAAGAAACATTCACGAGCAGTTGAAACGAAGAAATTGGCGACATTGCTCCAGGTGAGCCAACAAACCTTTTTCTACCGGAAAGAAACGGTTTGTGTTTCATAGAAATTTTACTTTACGCCTAAAATATTCGAATTAGATTTGAACGACTCCATCCCCTAACGGCATTTTCTATTGTACTATTTTAAATCCTTTCTGTGTTAAACCCTGAGCACTAGACGTCTTTCTTCTTGCGTCGACATGAAATTTATGGAAATAAAATAAATGTATGTAGATTTTAAGGACAACAAAAACGAGTGTATCCTTGAAGAAATAATCCTTGCACTATAATTTTGGCAACATTTTCGAAAACAAGGATGTGGTTGGAGTCACAACAGCTACTTACCTTGGTATGAACTCCAGAAGGGATTACCTTGTCTTGTCACATGAAGTACATCAACCTTAGGAATCCTGTCACGTAAAGTTTTCTATGTTCACAAGGAGTTAAGAGGACAAGAAAAAGAAAAGGATAGAGTTATTCTTGTTGTAGCCTTATACGATTCTTGGGTTATGCTAAACATTCACGTAAGTTTCGCAGTATGTTGTCGAAATCCTATTGAAAATTTATCGCATTTACGTTAGGTAAAGTCTTGTCCTTATTCGAATTTCAATTGAACAGCCTCAAACATCCTGTTTCGGAACGACATAGTTAGTGATATACGACATGAACACACTCAATAATTGACAGTAAAAAAATCAGGATAAGCTTCATTCGATAAGCTGGAATGAAACTCTGTCAAGTATTGGAGTTATGGATCGAAATACGAATAACTCTTAGTATTCTCGTTAACAGAAATAGCACGACCAGGATATCCTTTCAATTTTTCTGGGAATAATGGTAATGGTTCCGGTTCCTACTTTCATTATTTCTTTATTATTCCGGGAATGGACGCAAGTGGAGGTCTTTCCTTTTTTGGACGACCATAACCATTTGTTACTTACGACATATTTACCTTCAGCATTATAAATATCTGGAATAAATGAACTTTGATCCTTGAAGGCGTAGTATGACCCAAGTCAGTTTGAGTCCAAACAATTTTGAAAAGTGACACGGAAATACATAAATCCAAAATTAAACCCGTACCTAAATCATAACAGATAAATCCATCAATTCTTATAACCTTGTGCTCGAACAATAAGCTCTCCATCATGTTATCCTATCCTACAGCCTATTACTAGCAACTGGAAACCAAAATATTTGCCACGTACCCAAAAACATGCGGAAGAATGATTGACCAAAATGTTTTTGCCAATAGATGATAGCTATATAAGGAAATATCCAGAACTGAATAATATCATCAGAGAATACATGAGGATCCCCTAAGCCCCGTCCATGGGAGGTCAACCTCAAGGATATGACACTATGGAATTTTGATAGTTTCACGAAGGGGAGAAAATACTATGCGACAAAAATTCTGTGAAATACTTTTCAGGTTTGATGCTTTTTTTTATCGGAAATTGAAATCCGATTGAGTAGAAAAGAAAACATAAAAACAGAAATATTTATCTCTTCTACACCATTTTCAGTTTATTGTGTTAAAATTCATGGATTCAAATTGATACTTGATTTCTTCGAAGAACAGAAAATTCTACAATCGTTCGATTTCTTAAAGAAAATTGATTTCAGATTATGTCTTTGGTCTACACAAAAACGGTGATAATATAAATTCGTTGAATTTCTAGAATTTTTAAAATTTTTTGCAGCTGGGAAAATGTAGATAATGTTGAAATGCAGGTAGACAACAAAAAGCACATTTATTTATTCAAATGAACCATTTGAGGAAAATGCAGATGCAATGGAGCAAAAAATGGACGCGATGTTGAAATAAATCGACGACAGTAACGTTATGCAACATTTCTAGGTTGCATCTCAAATCACAAAAATGTTCTTAAATAAATGAGATTGGCAAATTGATAACAACATGTAATACATGATGCTGAAATGTATTTTAATAAACATCAATTCAACTGTTCTACTCAATAAAACATACTGCTCAAATTGCTATCCTTCTTGTAACCCAACAAAATAAATTTTGTGAATAGAACAAACACATGTTGACAGTTTAAATAGGGTACGAGGTAAAGAATTCTTCTTGTGATGTTGTTAAAAGGAATCCAAGTCCAACACAAAGTTTGAGTAAATTTGTAAAATTAGAAAAGTTTGACCATTTCAAGGATAATGATCCCAATCACTCAAACTTGCTTTATGTGTATCAAAATGTCTCATTCAGTGAAGTCTGGGACATATTGTAATAAAATTTCGTTTTAATGTCCCTTAAGGATTCTTACACTTCATTTAACTGTTTTTTTTTATTCTTCTTGTGCCGTATATATCTTTGAAAGATACATCCTTTTGCTGAATTTGAAATGGACTTGATTCCATTTGAAAATTAATTATTAATTCGGGACGAAGACTGAAGAAATTTTTGTTACAAAACAAAACATCACAGGAATTTAAAGTTATGGTTGCCTGCCTTTTCAATACTTAATATCCTGTATTAATTCATTTCCAAGTCGGGAGTTCGTATAGCGCTCGGTAAATTACTATGAAGTTTTCAAACGTTCTTTATTTTGGACAATACTACTACTGCTAAAAGCTGATGAATCTAAAAAGAAACTTTCAGTTCTTTTGGGTTTGGTTCTTGTTCGACACCAACTTTCCATTTGAGTTGCGTATCATTTTCTCAAATGATTGAATGTCCCTTGAAGTATGTAGGAGTCATAATTGCATTTTGTAACATCTTTGTATGACTGATTCATTGCAGAAAAGATTAGAATAGAATGGAAAGGAATGTACCCATCATTTCTATAGGACGTTACATTTGATGTAGAGAAAACATTTTTCGAACTGGATAAAATTTCTATCAAATTTTCTATTTCATTTCAGCTGCAAAGCACTAACTTTCATGTTATGTTGAAAAATTTCCTTGTATTGTACTGATTGCTTAATTCATGAAAAATTTAATATTTTACAAGATAGAATGAAAAATTTATTTCCAGGAAGCGGAGAGATATTCATTCTGTGTTTGATCTACGTAAAACGAATTTTCCCCGGTTGCAGAGAGTCAGCCCCATTCTCCGATGAATGAAATTCATTTTCTGCTTCACGACCATTAGGATTTTATATATTAAGATGTAGGTATACATAAGAGGATCTTATGATCCATATTAAGTAATAATTAAATTTGGATAGAAGCATTCCTTAAAGAGGAAGTTTATATAAATTAACTGACGTAATATCGTTAAAACCAATTTTAGTATGACAACAGGCCGCTATTCATTGGAAGTTAAAGCCTTCACAAACAATAAGCTAATGTCACATTCTAATATATTGCAAAATAGTACAATTGACATTCAGATACGATGAGAACAAAACCACTCAAGCAATCATATGTAATTTTGTTGTAAGGACAATGACAAGAAGATCTCGCGTCTGGAAGTTCATGTGACACACGAAGTTCATGTTCCCTCGAATTTAAGGCAGACAAGGACAAAAGATTCGTCGATAAAATATTTTCTTTCCTTATTTATCTTCTTATTTATTTTTCGGTTTTTCTATATTAGATCACTGTTGTTTGAGTTAGAAAATTTATGAAGAACAAAATTGTGAAGTTTGTGAACATTTGAATTACTTTGGGAAAAAGGGTGACAAACGTTTAAGTTTGAAATGAAAAAAGAATGAGTTAAAGTTTGATTATTTCAGAAAATTCTTTTCAATTAGTGAATAGAATAGAGCTTCTTTTTATGCTGAACGTTACAACTGCATATACAAACTTAAAAATATATTTAATGAAAACCAAACTTCCGGTAGTTACCATTTTGAACAGGCCTTTCAGTGGTCTGGAAAAGGGTAAGCATTTTAGTAGTTTCCGCTAAATTAATAAAAATGCCTAACTATTTTAGGCTTTATGTGTCGTTCAATTTGAGTAACATATTCATAGCTACGCTTTCACGCACGTGAATCTGTGAGGAAAAAAACTTGCTTGCTAATCAACGCTCATCTAATCCGCTTATATGTATGTTCATATTCAACGAACGGAAAAATTACACTCGTTAGAGGGTGCAATTCAAATAAATATTTTTGCAGAAAAAAACATAGAAAAGGATCTGTGAAATGGGCGGATGTTATCCTGAAAGTATATGACAATTATTGGGAATTTTGTTGGAATGGGAGAATGAAATCCAACAGGAATTTCACTTCCGCCATCATTTCCGGTTGCAGGTTTTAAAAGTATAGCGTAAAATATGACGGAAATCGTTGACGTAAAATAGCAAGGATACTAAAATCACTAAAGATTCCTTGTAATATTTGTTATTACAGATGGTCCTTTGCTTGATTATGTTTCATAGCATATCCGCGAATAAATTCAAGAATGACTTTCTTTTGCGTGAATATCGTGTTATAAAAGGATACCATCCTGCAAATTTATGCTATGTGTGTGTACATTTATCACTGAGTTCTATAAAAAGGACCTGACAAAGGGATAAAAATCAATATCGTTTCCTAAATTCAGTCTTATCCAAGATTTTGTTCAAGCATGAGTAGACATTCCCGACCAGGACACAGAAAACAAGAATAGATAGAATTCAACTTTAAATGATGAGCCATAAACATACATTATCCTTATTTATTGCTAATCTCAGAATATGCCGCAAAACTGTCCCTGGATTTTTCATTCCACATCTTCCACAAGTGATCAATGAATTGTTGCTGTTATTGCAACATACTCATAAATCACACACGATAAACAATTTAATGTTCAACCACATCTATGTTGTAAGGATAATAGTAAGCCAATCGATAAATTCTTAGAACAAGGACAAGGGCTTGCAGTTATCTATTGACAATTGCATATATTCGAAGGATAAAAGGATTCTGTTGTATTGGACAGTTTTATTGCTTCCGGGTTCCTCGTTTCGTTCTCTTTCGATCTTTGCTATAGCTCCAATGGATACATGTTTAAATTCTGGTAGGTGATTGTCAGTTCAGAGCTCCAATTATTGAGCTGTACCAATGACCAGGTGCTGAAGATAGATACAAAAATGATCAGGATAAAAATAGAAGTGCTACCTGTCGTGTCAAAGCTTTAAAGGTCAGGTCAAATTCCCATGTACGGTTCATATCCATTACAGAATAGATTTATCCATTTGAAAGGTTTGTTGTGCAATTGTAGGTTTTGTCATTTGTGATATTAAACCGGACATATTCAGATAAAGCCACTATTTATTTTCCGACTGGTACTCAATACCACTTTAAATCAATTACAACCTTATGAAATAACATGCTGTATAGCGTATCAAATTGGCATCGATTTAGTTTCTGGCAAGTTGTTTCATGGTCATTCAAGAGATATACTTATCCAAAACTGGCGTCCATAATGTACTACTCGTAAAAAATGATAAATGAATAAAGCTTTTTATAGTCTTATATAGTTTTGATACTACAAATATGCTTTCGTTTTACATAAATCATGCTCTACAAAGAACATGTTTTATGGTCTATCTCAGCAGGAAAGGCGCCTATGTACATTGGGCTGGGAAGGAGAGGTAAGAAATGTCAAGCAATTTGAACCTTTTATCAAGGTTTCGTGGCAGATTGTGTTTGGTTAAATCAGTAACATTTCATTCAATTCAATGTAATATAATTAAGCTTTGTAAACCTTTTTGTTTGTCAATTTGTTTTGGAAAACCTTTCAATTCAGCGCAGTACAATATTTATAACGAAATATATACAAGTTCTTCGTTTGATTGACGTTAAGGACGGAACTTTATCATCTTTTGTTGTACAAAGTTTTTTGCTAATGTAATTTGTTCACGGATGATGGTTTGTTTTATAAAAATGTGTAAATAACCCACATTAGCACTAAAACTTTAACTATAAGAAAGTTAAACCCTCATGTCGGTAGCAAAAAGTTCTCTAAGGCTTTCCACAAAGTTTTGTTGAGTTTTGTTATAAAATACATAAACCTCCCGATTCACCTTGAATCATGTTCCTTCACTTGACGTTTTAATAATAGCTTACGGATAGTTACGTCGGCTGGCAGACTTCTGCAGTGGCTATAAGTCACAAGTGGTTAAAGAGTTTTTACTTTCATACAAAATGTCAAATACATTACTAGTACGGCAAGTTGGAAGGAAATTGGTACTGCAAAATTGGACAGAGTAGCCCAAGTTGCATGGATCCTCGGGTTGTATTGTAATATAAACTCAAGTACATATAAACGCACTCCTTTTCTTGGCTTCTTTGTTAGGGAAACGTAGACTGTAGTAGTGAAGTCCAAAACTTGAGGCTCATTTCCTCGTTTGCCCTGAGGGGCAGTATACTCTTAACCGTTGTAGGAAAAGTGTATCAGCAGCTACATCGCAATCAGGGAAAATCTCAGCGCATGTACTGAAGGGAAATTCGATGTTTCCCCAAGAACACAGTGTTCATGTTGACAAATTGTTAATAATTGAAAGTAATAACGACGGAGCGGCTGATGGGAAATTATTTATTATTATTAAGTAAGTCTTCGAAAGCACTACCAATAATCAGGTGATATTCTTAAATAACGAGTCTTCTGCCTGAGTGTAATTACGACATGGAAATCTGCATAGTTCTTGTATGGATTTTTAAGAGTCTTTCAAAATCTTTGTTCCGGGAAAGATTGTCTTGAAATTTACTACAAATGAAAGAGCTTTGAAAGTATGACTAAGCAATATTGAACACAAAAGACATAAAAGTGTTCTTCCTGTTCTGTACATTCTACCGGAAATCGTGTGGCAAGAAAATGAACTTTCTTTCAAATTCCCTCAAAAATTACCCTATTTTAAAATTCGCAAAACGCTTAGCGTGTTCATTCCATTTGAGAGTGTCTCTTCAAGGGGCTGTGTCCTAAAAGATGATTGATGATAACCCTGTAATGACTAAAAATTTGTTGAGACTGTAATTTGAGAGATTCCACTTAAAGACGCTCCGGGATGATTAAATTTCTTCCTTTTTTTGAAAAGGACACCAACAAAACGTTTTCATTGAAATATATCTAATGATAAATAAATGATGATAATTAGTCCTTTTAATCACTTTAATTCTCTATCAGAGGATAGCCGAGTTATATTCAAAAAGTTTTCTTTGAGGTTAAGAAAGTGTAAAAATAACTGAATGCGACAATTTATGTACTCATTTAACACATTTCCCATCTTCTATTTTATATCATCAATAACTTTTTCGACTACTAAATACTCAATAAAAGCAATCTCGCAAAAACTTGGAAGCATATTTAAGATGAAAGAAGAAACCTTCATACATTCTAAACAATTTTAAGGACGCTGAAACCTTCATAGCTTTTTGAGTTGCAGAAGTAGTTCAAAGATTGCAGAAGACGTGGCTGTAGGCCCAAAAACGTCTACATTGGACCATATCCGAAAGGGATACATTGCGACAAACCGAATCGTCAACTGAAATTATTAAAGCGAAATATGTTGAGGAAAACTGGTTTGTTATCGTAAAATCGTCCTTTTGTATGAGAAAACTGTTCGAATGTATTATCCTGATTGCATTCCTTATCTCCTAGATGGCAGGAGGAACAAATGTAATTTTGCCGATTGAGAAAATAAATATAAAAATTTTAATCATGCTCTTGTTTTTATCCAAACTTCTTTCCGAAACTGGTGATTTTCGTTATCTCAATGAGATGAAGTGAAATCACTTAAAAACCAGTCAGTTTTCATACAAACATACGAAGTGTAGACATCCTTACAGACTGTGGTGCTACCTGTCGATGAAATGCTTCAGTCTTCCTAGTTTTACCGTATATTCGAATTGTTCAGCTCTAGGAAAAATTTTATTTTAAGTATCCTTAACACATCAGGTTGTATTTTCTCGGATATAGGTGGCGAAGGATCATTAAAATGCAATTGATGTGATTAATGTCTCTCAATTTTATTCAATATCCTGTGGTTTTAGAAATTATAAAAAAGTATAATTGAACAAATTAATTTACCAACTAGTATTATAAGAGAAATTTTCTGATATTCGCTTTAGTAAGTACTTCAGTTTTAAACGATTTTCAAATATCTTCTTCAATTTTTAAACGTTTTCATCTCTCAGTTTTGGGTTATAAAATAACTTGCGTTTGTTTTATTTTCTTTGTTTCTTGTTCATCCTCTTAGTTTATGATGTAGAATAAAAATGTTCAACTGCGCACAACAATATAATTTATTAAGTAAAATAAAGTTAACGAACAATAGTTTAAGTTTTACAATTACAGCTTTGTACGCGTACCGGAGCCTTAGCGACTTACTTCCCTGAACTCTTTTCTGGAAGACTAACTTGCCCCTTTCATTTGGCAACTAAGAAAACTTGGTATAGTGCACGGCCTTCCTCTCTTTCATTTCTTCTAAGTCACAGGCTGCTTTTCCAATAACCTTTCAAAACAGTAAAGTGGCTAACAATTCGGTTACGTTCACATATTCTTCATCTAACATAAGTAGTATAACAATTTTTTTTACAAACTAGTATAAGTTCCGATACAACAATCATTTCTGAGTGAGACTAGTTCGGAAGTGTTTAATTTGTTTAAAATTCTCAATTAATTTGGGAAAAATAGAACTTTGTTTTATAAGAAACTCCTGAAGTCAGGCTCGTTTGACGTTACTTCGCTTGTTTTAAGTCAGGTGCCAGCTCGAGTAGATTTCTTAAAGTCAATTGTGAATTTTTATTTCTACCCAATTATACGGATTAGTAGTGAATCTCACACATCTTCTGGTTTGTGAGAATGTATGTAATCTTACACATGTTTAGATGGTGATTGCCAGAAGTTATTACGATTGATTATAAATGGATGGCTCTTCCCATGTAAATTGATGCGATAACGCAATGGATGGTGTTTCTGGAGATGGTGTTTCTCTCCATCCTCATTGTATTTTAGGCTGATTCAAAAGCAATAGAAATAGGCTTTTGAACCACCTTTGATTATATGGTTTGTTTTAATATCACATAACATTTGCGAATAGATTCTGCTTAAACGAAAATTATTTTTTACTCGTGTTGGTATTATAGACACTCACTTGTGGTTTCCGTAAATTTTCAGGCGAGTAACAACACCGGCGAAGGTTCTCGTCAACTCCAAACCTCGGCACCTCGGCATTTTGTTCTACCTTAGGTAGGTACATATGTAAATTTTATTGATTAAATCTTAAAACAATATGATTTTGTATATTTGTATATTATATATTATCTCTGGTAGTATGTAGCCAAGTACTACTAAAGAGGACAAAATCTTAAAAAAATAGGTAAAACTTTGTTGTGAAACTTGGCACAATTTTTTCAATCATAATGCGAGAGTGGAAACCTCTTTTTATGTCTTGTTAAATATTCAATCAAGAAATAAAGTTTTTATATTCTATTCTACAAAAATACAAGGAAAATACTAATTGCTTCAAGAGAGTGCAATGCTTTTACTAAATTGTATAAAATACTACAAAGCTTTGCAAGGAAACGTCTAGTGTTGTTTTAAGCAAAATTCTGTTTCCTTCTGTGGAGCAGGCAATTTTATTTCCGGCGAACAATAACGTGAAAAGATTACGTTTCCCAGGGAATAACTAAAAAAGGCTGAAACTGTGATTTGTAACTTTACAAGAACACATTCTAAATGCTTTCTATTAGAGGATAGTGAGTAGAGCTGCAGAAAATACACCACATTTTGTAAACAGATTATTTAAAGTTGGTGCACGATTGTTTAAAAGTAAATTTGGTGTCTTCAAATGAACAGAGATAACTTTTGTAAGCCTAAAGAGCAGATATATGCAAATAAAAATATTAGACATTTGTTAATTAACTCAACTTTGTTTAAAATTTAAAAATAGCAAAGAACTGTCGTTTAGTTGCGATAACAATAGCAAAATCTTTGGGAATCTTTTCATTTTTCAACATCTTCTTGAAATGCTTAAAAAAGGGTTGCAAATCTGGTTTACTGATGCAACATAATTATAATTTTGGGAACTCCAGGATCCTGAATCTCGCTGGACCAGTTCACCATCAAAATTCAAGAAACAACTTTCGTATGAAATTTTCCCATCGCTAGATTTGAGAGAACATCACCTAAAAATTCGTTACCAAACCTTTGACATTTCTTTGAAAGAAATTTTTTGGTGAACTTTGATACTAATTTGAATTTTATCCCAATGCAAAATGGACATCCTTTTTTTCGATAAATTCTATCTTAAACTCTTTCATCCCTTCGGAATTATCTCGTTTACAAAATCTCCTCGATCGGGTGAGAAAACGTGTTTTCCTGAACATCAGAATTCGTTCCAAAAAACAAAATAAATTTTGGTTTTGGTCCAGCTCAAGGAGGTCGTTTGGTCCAGGGTCAAGGAATATTTGAAGGGATGAAAACTTCGTTCTTCCCGAAATTCGAAGGAAAGAACCGGAATTTGTTAAAGGCATAGACATTCTACTCCGTTTCTTGTAGATAACCTTTAAGTGTAAATGGTGAACGGACAACGTCTTTTGGAAATGCGCCATTTTATATATTTAACCGCTAAAAATGAACCCAAAAATCATTGGCCAAGGAAACGTCACAAGTTCGCGTTTCTTGCTTTATGTTTGCGTTTGTGTGAATTTTTCTTGAATTTCAAATTCTAACTCCTTGCAGGATTGCCAAAAAAGCCATTCGATCGTGATTTGTGTACAGAACCCTAAATTGATTCAGTTATACACACTCACATATCCACAGAAGGCAAATTTTGTTCGTCGTTTTGCACCCTTCCTAAGAATTCACTCACGAAAGAATTAAAAAATTTCTAATATTTTATACCTTCCTGTCAATCGTACCTTAAATTTAAGAATGCTATGAGACTACTTAAGCAACAGAGAGAAAGGTAACAAAGTAGATAAGGTATTTAGAAATTCTGCACTTTCCGGATTGCTAGGCAAGTTAAGTCACTTCCTATTGCACGTTACTTTAAACGCAGGAAAAGATTTCTAGCCCTATAAGACGTGATCTGAAACTTTTTTGATCTTGCAGAATGGCCAGAAAATATTAACTACTTTTGAAAGGATTTATGACCTCCAGTTATCTTTAATAACTTAACTTTGCTTGTGAACTCCGTAAGATTTCATAAAAACTACTTTTATCCTTATTAAAGCTTTGATTCCAATAAAATGTCTGTTCCTTCACTGGAGACATACTCTCAAAAACAAATATGTTTGAAAAAATTTACTAATGTATCACATTTATGACCTCCAGTAATCTTTAATAACTTAACTTTGCTTGTGAACTCAGTAAGATTTCATAAAAACTACTTTTATTCTTATCAAAGCTTTGATTCCAATAAAATTTCTGTTCCTTCACTGGAGACATACTCTCAAAAACAAATATGTTTGAAAAAATTTACTAATGTATCACAGAATTGTCGACGGATATCTACGTTTTGGATTGGTGGCAGACAACCCTTGAAAAAACGATCACTCCCATATTCGCTTGTGAGACGTTCTCGATTTGCTGCTAAGCTAGTAACGCACACAACAGAGAAATAATTGTGTCTTCAAATTACTACGAAGAAAGTGATGTCGTATTTAGAGGGTTCGACTCATAAGAGAGGGGTTAAAACACTGCAAAGTTGAGGAAAACTTATTGGAAAAGGATACTGATCAACTAAGGGACGGAAAATTTGCTTAGAGTTCCTTGCGGCGAACAATATTCTACCAGATCAGTCTGCTTTTAACCATGCAGTCTTTCAGTTGGTGCGGAAATTTTTGAGTGATATGTTCTCCATAAATATACTCAAAACAAAAGATAGTCAAAAAGCTAAAAACCTTTAATGTTAACGTTTCGACGTTGTTAGTGTTGCAATGACTGAAAAACATCACGTCCATGATAATGAAAAGCCTCCAGCTTCGAAGTGTGTGTCTTCTTTGGATCATGCAAAAAACGGTTCGCTTCAGAAGGAGACATTTTCTAAAGACACTTTCTGCGATACTGTGGAAAGTCTTCTGAAGAAAATCTCAAGTCAATTGGTGCAACCGATCGACATGAGCAGTCCAACTATGAAAAAACCAACGGAGTACTCCATTAGTTTGGAAACTCGAACTAATGTCACCAACGGGAAGACGTGGAGTCTGAAAACTCCCTTTCAAACGAGTCTCAAAAAGTCTAACGTCGTCCCCAAGGAGAATGTCTGTATGAAAATGAAAAACACTGAAGGATACTTCTACCAGGACAAGCATCATGGAAATGTTGAAAATGTTACTGGAAGTGTAAAACGAAGGTTACATTGTTTGAATGATAAGGAGACAGCGGAGTTCATGCAACAATCGCTTGTGAAGAAGTTCAAGCCGTCCAGTGAAAAGGACCACATGTTTGAGGTACTATTGTGAAAAGAATGTAATAGAAGTTAATTAGAATTTTTAATTTCCATTGAAAGATTTTCCAACCTTGGGCGTTGAAAAATTATGGGGACCAAACAAAAACGAAGACCATAACCAAAAAGAAGAAGAACCGAATTTTGAAGGCACTCCTCGGTCAGGAGCGGAGCAACCCGGACAGCTCAAAATTTCGATTTTGGGTCAAATCGAAAGGTAATTTCCATTTGGAGAATCTCGGCTTTTTGAAATCTTAGGTAATGTTTGATTTCTCTATCAGGTTTCACAACGGAAACTCCAGAGAATTTCCGTGAACTAAGCAAACCCCTGCAAGAGAAACGAGATGACACGGACTTGTATGTAGCTTCATCTGTCAAGGTCTGACTTGCGCTTAGAGTTTCATCTAAATTTTTATGGTTAATGTTGCAGAAATTCGGAGAGAAATCGTACCGAAAAGTGGCAGTTGTGGAAGATTTTTTCGATATCATTTACAATGTCCATGTCGAGTTGGGGGGAAGAGGAGGCAGGCACGCTGGCCAGAAGCGGACTTATCGAATTGTGAGTAGGATCAGTAATATCTTTGTGAGCAGGAATTATTCTTGGCTATTCTTTCCAGATCAGTGAAACTTATGCATTCCTACCTCGGGAAGCTGTCACTAAGTTCCTCGCTGCTTGTCCAACATGCAAAAGGAATCTTTCACAATTCTTTAAAATGCGTCCAGATGAGTGTGCTATTGATACCTCGTCAGAGTTGGAAATGACTAGTCACTCATCCCACACTGAGGACTCGGTAAGTGGCTTCCCCGCTCCACTCAAAACCCAGCATGTTTCATTGCAGAACTCAAAGGAAGGTAAGTGCGTTCCAGAACCATTGGGATCTGCGTCAACGACACAAAGCAATCCCCAGGATAAAACGAAAGGACAAGAGGAAATGTTAAAAACAGGTAACCAACCATTTTGTCCAAGATATAGGTCTCTTCGCCTTCAAAGGTATTCCAGAGGATGCAAGGATTTGCCAGGACAAGAGTATAGCCAGGAAGTGCGAAAATCAATTAAACAGTTTGATGAATCTGCAAGAGTCTTGGATTTTGAAGTATGTAACACGACCGAGCTAGAAGTTCCCTTAAGCCAATCGACCACAAAATCAGTCCACTTTAAGAAACCCGATTCAGAAACAATTCCTTTCCAAGACACGGATTGTGCAATAAACCCTGTCACTACAGAATCTGACTATTCCCTCCTGAGCTATGGCTTGAGCTATCAATCCAGGTCACGCTTGTTGACTTCGCTATTCAATAAGAAGTCTAGTTCTACAATGATAAGCTCTTTCCGCATTGATCTGAAAAAAGTAAAACCCATAACAGCAACTTACTTGAAAATAACACGAAGCATGGGTTTGAGTGACGAAGACGCTTTGAGATTTGACGGTTTGGTAAGTAAAGATTTCAAATATACCCTGTGAGCATTGCGTCAGAACTGCAACTGCAGTAATTTTGCCAAGAACTGGTTGAACTATGGGTTTGTTTGAAGAGATAACGATTATCATTTGTTGAGTCAACAAACATACTTCGCACCTGAGATTTTTCTCTAATACTTCATAGATCCAGTTTGAACTCGATTTGTTTATTGACGTTTTGATGTTCAATTGGCAGCAAATTGTTAAAGTTCTCAAGCTCCAATAACATGTCGTTGTTCCACAACCAAAGGAACTGTTCGTAAAATAGAACATTAATTAACACTTCGCAAAGCCTTAGTGTCCCACGCCTAAGGCTCTTAACTCAGTAGTTGAAAATGTCTCAAATGGCAATTAAGTGTGCGCCAAATTGTAAGTATGTGTGTGCGGTTTAAATTTCTAGCATTGATCGATATAACACGATCGATGCTCGTTTAACCATTTAAAATTTTCATTATTAAATAAAAGCTTTTAACTTTTATGTTTTTTCCAGATGATCAGCAAGAAATTTTTAACGTTTTTGAATTTTTATTGCTTTATTATTAATTTTTATTGCTTTTAGTTTATTTTCAGCTTTGTATGCTTTTGGACTCCGTTATTCTAATTAAAATAAAAAAGTAGATCCTCAAGTTTTATTATTTATTGTGTTCAGTACTTATAGATTTAAAATTGGTTATGTTTGATATTTGTATTGTAACACTTTAATTAATTTTGTTTTCCTAATTTATATCTTTGAAAACTCTTCAAAATACACTCTTTGTCTAGCAAATTTAAATTTAGTTTCATTTTCAAATCATGTATTATGTTAATTATGTGTTTTGTATACGTAACTACATTGACACTTATGATTTACATAGTGTTTATTGCATTTGTCAGGTAGTTGTTTTTTTGCAATCTATGATATATCATTGTAATGAGTCTCTAACACTTTTTAACGGTTTGCAGTTATTAAGATGAGGAATTAATAAAGACTACACCATGAAAGGGACACGTGCAATTGAAAACTCTCAGCATATATGACATGAGGAATCGGTCCTTCTTCACCACCGTAAAAACTCTTATAATTCGTTTTTGTTATTCTGAAAGTTATTTTCAAAATTAATGTTCATGTAGTAAAATGTTATTTGTATTACTCACCCCCTTTTCTTTACATAAACCCAGAAAAAGTCATAAATGATAAGTTTTGTACGTTAATCATGACATGAATTGACAGAGATTCATTTGCTAATCTGCTATTGTCGATATCTTCAACTCAAAAATGAGAACAAACGATTCACTCAAGGCGTTACCTACAGCAAGAATTAAGAGGCTCCAGTAAAGTTACTACGTCGTTCTTATGACCACGTCCTTCCATCTTGTATTAAGATATCTTCACACCCCTAGCTTCAAACATGACCAACAGAACCCATGTCACTTTCTGAAAAAAAAGAATTGAGGACAAAAGTTTTGGGAAAAAACTTCAAACCATCTCATCGTTTTAGTACTTCGAATCCTCATACCCTTCAGGGATGAGTGTCGTTCGAGTGATCTCTGGAAGAGGAAATGTGAAGGAGACCAGATTCTTATCTAGACCATCCTCTGCAGAATACTCCTTCCGCCATAGATGAGAATACCAGGAAATGGCTGTAAGTTTATACTCACATGATAGTCTGAATATTCTCTAACCATGTAAGTTTTGGGTCGTCTTAGGACATATCCTTTTATGCATCTCACTCTACCCGAAGTTCTTTATTTTCTCCACATAACTTCGCATCCGCTCTATATAATATTCTTGACTCCAGCATATAATCGACCATGAGACCAAATGCCAAACATCTTTCCGGAAATGATCCACCATACTCTCGACGTCAAACCACGCCGTCGGTGGGGATAATGTGAGAATGTCGGAACGCAGAATTCATTTTTTCCATAAAATGATTCTACGCATTTTGAACAAACTTCGGGTTTTAATGGCACACTTATGACGCTTTGTGGATTGGATGGTGTACTCAGAGAGATGTTAAGCTGGTGGACATATCTTTTGAAAATCTTCGTATCAAATAAATAAGTGGCATCCTTAGGAATATCTCAGATTAGCAATCGAATAGAAAATCGAAAAGTGGAAGTAATTTTTTCCTCCATTCGTTGTCAACCCTCTTTAAAGGGAGTTGTACCTATTTAATGCCCTAAACTCAAAATGACGTCTGTAGCTCCCAATGTAAGTCAAGCTTCTAGTCTCAGAGTAATATAATTTTCTTGTTGGACTTCTAACTTTACTAAGTCATTTCTACGAAATCTTGAAGTTGTGTGTGTTACTAAGTTGTCGGTATCGGGGTCTTATCTCCAAAACGAAAATGGGGCGAATACCATGTTAGTCATGCAAGATATCCTGATGAAAACTCGTTCCATACCCAAACCTCCACTTCTCCATTTCCCGGAAACTTTTTCGTATATTCCAACGTCCCGACAGTCTCGTGTAGAGGAGCTTTGAAATGACTCCGTACCCACTGAAGGGAAAAATGGACAGTTATAGCACCAAGTGAAATGAACCTTTTTCGGTGGAATGAGAGACATTTTAGTATACGAAGCCTTGCCCTAATTTGATTCTGTGGCTAGAACATCTACATCTACATATGTCCATGAGGGTGTGTACACGAATTTATATATTTCCTTCGTTCTATACTCGTTCACACTCTAGGAGGTTGCCATCAGCCCAGTTTGTTATGCTGGATTGCATGAATATGTAAGTCTCATATCCTGATGTCATGTAGACCAAGGAAGCCTTCTCCAAAATCATCCCTTCCACTCTGGACCCTGGATATTGCCAAGAACTTTCTCTTAGCCTTCAGGGATATAATTATCGCTCCGAATTTTTGGTTTGGATCCTTGGACAGCACTTCACTGTATTTTATAAAAATGGAACCGAATTTATTTTTTCAATCCTTTTTCTTTTGATAAAAAAAAAACATGGAATGGAATTAAAGACACACAAAAAGTTAAACTTTCCGCCACAAACTTTCACAGGGTATGAGTTTAAAAAACCGCACCACTATTGGGTTGAAGATGATAGAATGACTCAGCCCAAGCTGAAGTTTATTTCCAATACATCTTTGAATGCTTGCTTGTTACAATCTTGAATTAGCCTATCTTGCACGGCAATGAGGATCCTCCGTTGTGGCTGGTTTCTTCAGCAAAAACGTTGTGAAGATGTTTCTATTCCCTGGACATGTTCTTTTCATAACATTCATATGTTTTGCAAACTCCTTACAACCAATATTGGAAGGGTAGTCCTTTTGAAAAAGTAATACATTTGAAATGTTACCACATGCTCCCCTTCAAGGGTTTTCAGGTTTAATAGGTACAAAAATCTAGTATCCCTCTATCGGCTATAGTATATATATTACCCAAGTGTATACGCGTACATGACGAAGGAAAATAGTTTTGAAAGAACTTTATATAGAGCTAAGTAGTTTAGTCAAAGGAGTCACCAAGTTGGAAGAACATGGTCGATGATACGGTTTTAATAATATGTGTACCTCAGCTATAAAGAGGATGGAACCACCATCATTTGAGCCCAGAGTAGATATGCTTCTTGTCCCCACATGAAACCAACACGGATCCTTTATCATCTTGGATTACAGCTCTGTCCTCAAGTCTTCCTGCCATATAAAATAACTTCTTCTATAAAATATTGAATTCTTGTTCTTGTAAGAATTTTGGTTTCCATTCAAGAAGTTCGGGGCTTTCAAAATTTCTCCCCAGAGTGAAAGAACAGAGACGCCTTCAATATGTGATATTTAAGTTTTATTCATGTCTTCCTTCAAATTTTGGAGGTTTGAGGACAAACCCTCATATAATGTTATCAATGTATGAATGTCAAAATGGGCATATGATCAAAACTTGTGATTTATCCTTAAAAGAAACATTACCCTTGTCAAGGATATACGAATACAAAGAAACTTATATCAATTTAAAGGTTTTTTTATCGTAAAATGTCAAGTCGTTTGGAATGTTAGTTTCATTTTCTTTACCGCAATATTTGTAATTAAAACAACACTTTTTGGTTCGGTTTGGAATAAAAACGGTTCATGTTTTGGCGCTGTTATATTGAATATTGAATTTTGAATTTCGCGCTGTTACAAATATTCCTAGTGAGAACCAACCTAACATTTTTTTATTATTTACTACTCCTGAATTCTTCAGACGATTCAGAAGATACAAAGTTTTATCGAGACTATCTTTGACATAGTAGTGAAGATCATACAAGCTAGAAAACACCTTCGAAGATGCCACGTGACACAAATGTTTGCGATGAATACATGACATTGGCATTCACGTTCTAATGACGCTATCAACCGCATTGAAACCCCAAACTCATTTCAAAGGTATTTTTGTTTTCTATAGAATCCTCGAAAAACGTAGATGTTATAGAGACTTTTGCTTGTTTTATTTCAAACACATTTAAGGCATGCGCTGGGAAAACGTTCAAGATATCCATTTGGGAGTGGAATTTTGTTTGAGATTAGCACAAACAAAACAAGTATACCTTCAAGAAGAAGAAATGGATTCAATAGAAAGGTTTCATAAGACCCTTAGAAAATTTCTTCCTGAAGAAACCATTCTTCCTACCAAGTTGAGTCAAGTTAGCAAAACAAAACTGGTTTATATTTTCCTTCCCGTACCGATACAAGGGTGAGTAGCGGGTGTCTTCTGTTTACGTGTTTTTCATATAAGAAATTCATGCATTCAACAGGTCCTGAAGGAAAAAAAAATAAATAAAAGACGATTAACTTTTTATGAAGTCATAAGAGCTTTTTATGCGTATTAGCGTGTGAGGGTATTTAAGTGGAAATTTTGAATTGAGGTGAGTGGGTTGTTTATTTTGTAATATAAATTAAGGGCAACGATACATTCTAAAATGATTTGGTAAATTTGAATGACTGCACTTGGAAAGAGCTAAGACGTTAAGTTTCATTAACATTTATTCATAAGATTAATTAAATTCGATGTACACAAAAGCCAAATTGTTTTAGAGTTTTTGCTGAATCGGATATGTTTACATGTTAGGATCATAGATATGCTGAAACCTTTATTGGATATTCACATAACTTTTGTTAGCCTTTGGCTAAAAGGAAAACTTAGAAAACCTTTTCTTTATATTTTCCCCCCAGCATAACCCAATACTTTGTGGTTAAGGAAAATGAAGGAACAGTGACCCTCATCAAAATGTTATCCGAAAAACTTCACAAGCTAAGCAACAAAATTCAGATCAAGTGATATCTACGAAAGTGTAGAAGTAAACCTGTCACTAAAACTGATAATAAACATTTCTTTTCTATCGTTTCACGTGTATTGAGAGACGAAATGGGTCGAAAATGGTTAAGATGAATCGAATTCGTCCTTTTCTCAACCCAGAAGTTGCTTGATACTGAATTGGAGCTCACTGTCCAAGTTTTGATCAAACTCCATTGGTAACAACTTCAATTTATCCAAAATTCAATATAATCCAAAGACCACGCACGACTTTTAATTTCGTCCCTAACGACTTGGCAAAGGACAGAAGAACAGAAAAGACCAGAAAATCCTTTCATTTCTTAGGAGGTTCCAGGCTAGTCTTTTTGATTATGGCTTTTTTTATGACTCCACCAAGATAAAGTGACAGAATATGGAGGAAGAGGTGAAGGAACATTCAAGGTGGAAAGATATATGTGCACCCCAAGACCAAGTAATACGTCTTCCATTCCGTCACACCTTCTTTGCCCAGCCAACTTTTATGTCCAAGTCCCTTTTAATGCTTTTCTTATTTCCAGCAAAATCGTCTCTAGATCCAAAGCCGGGCACAACCCACATGGGGTGAATCCATCAAAGCCCTAAAACGGGTGTAATAAACCAGTAAAAAAAATCAAAATACGTTGGAGTTGGATCTTTGGTTTGGAGTTTGGGGATGAGATCTGGCATATACCAATTCTGGAAAAAAACATTCGAAAGAAACTCCATCACAACGGGCTGTCAACCCTCCTCAACCTTTGATGCTACCATTCTTCCTTCGAAAAGCTCCACCGAAAAACCCACATTCAGCTTTTATTTCGTTATTTTTGTCGTTGTGGGTTTTTTGTAGCTCATTCTCATACCTTTTACGTTCGTGTTGTTAATGCCAGCGATTTTGTTGGGTTTTCCTACAGACAAGTCCTGCTGTCATTTTCCAAGGGCTTACTCGACTGCTCCTAATTTTCATTTTTTTGCTTTTTGTTGGAACATTTTTCTATTTTGATCGTCCAGTTCCAAACCCTAGTTTGGGCAATGTGGGTTCTGCAGCAGAATACAGTGAATATTAAAAGATAAAAGTTTTTGGTGTTCGGGTTTTAGGGTTTTATCCCCCGGCAATGAGTCTGAATAGAGCTATATATGTCGTGGTTGCTGGCAAACTTCTCTCACTCAAACCACATTTTTTCCCAACTGAACTCGGGGCTCCGACTCTCAAATGGGTCCACCAACTCATTTGGCTCCACACCCAAGAAATGGGTCTAACTACTAGAAGCAGAATTTCGTTGTGCCAAAAATTCCTTGATGAGCTTTTTTACTTTCATCCCAGAGCGCACTACACCAAGACGATGGTAACTCTAAAAATTCCCATTCATTTGTGTGCGTTCTCAAACCCATCCTCCACGTAGTCCAAAATAAATTACACAGAATCTCCTGCTTCGGGCCAGCTATTAGCTTCAACGCTGTTCTTCAATGTTAAATATCCAAGGGAAAGTTTTGTGAAAATATTTACAAAATGAAATCAAAGTTCATTTTTTGAGCCGGTAACGTCAGTTCAACCTTCATCTGAACTTTCTTTTTTTTTAAACTCACTAACAGATGGAACTATCAAACTGCGAGTCAAACTCCAATTTTTAAAACTTTGGATACTTACTAATCTGGAAAACACAATAGGATAGCAATAGTTTCTATCAGATTTCCGCGATTTAGAGGCAAAAGGTTTTCTCGATAGATCTTCGTCACTCATCACCTTAAGGCTTATAAAAGGTGACAAAGAAGTAAAGAAGGGCCATACAAAAGGGTAGAAATGGGGTAGAGGAGGAATTAACAACGAGGGGAATCACAAGTATGAGAAACATGTTAGGTAAGGGAACATACAAGTCCACATGAGGGGTTTTGATGATATTAACAATGAGTAGATATGAAAGGGTTTGATATTTTGGGAGGTCAAAGTGATATGCATCCCAATTGGAGTAAAGTGGAGTAGATTCAATACCAGCCAACCCATTCAGGATACTAAGATTATGGGTTGGAGAATTCTATCAAGAACCAGACGAAGTGTATCCCATTGTATTCATAGGATCAAATAATCCTTGAAACTATGAACTTCGTCACATAATGACTTTAACTTTGTATGTGCACACATGTAAGCATCACAATTAGACATCCTTTCCTTATTTCCGAAAATAACAGAGATAGATTGCGAATGTATTACCCAAGAATGTTACCTACACAAGATCCATATACAGTTGCATATACAATAGCAAATGTGGATATATACAATAATCTAGTCTCCGTCCCCAAACACAATGTTCTTCTAAGAAATAGCTTAGTTCCAAAGAAGCTCCATGTATCCCTACTCTTGAACCCATATAAGATGATACACCGTCACTAAGGTGTGCAATTGTCCTCCTTCTTCTTATACCTAGAACTCGTGTCACATATATCTGTACATTAAGATATGTTATACACATAGACTTTGAGGCTACACGAGCTCATATGTTCGCAATAACGAGTGATTCATTTGTTCATAAAAATATGTAATGGTATGTGTACAAGCCCAAAGGCTGTAATTTATCCCCAAGAGGAAAATAACCCTCTTCCCATATTAAAACAGCCTACAAATGGGTTTATTCGAATGGTAGTTATGGGTTATGGGCTATAGGCTATAGGCAACAGGGTATATAGTTCATAGAAGGGTGGTTGGTTTTGTACTAAAGTTGACAAGCCTAATATGCTTCTGCCAAAGAAAATCAGGACCAAAACGATCTCATATTATTTTTATTTCGATTTGGGTGTAACAACTAAGGAACAATAACATGTTCCTATGGTGTATAATTTTATATCATACATGCAAACATTTGTATTGGTATGCATGTATGTAAGATATTTTTCTGCCCACTAGCTGAATGATATTGCATTTAAATAAAATCACCTTACATCCTCCATCTTACACCATTAAGATATTGTAATTGTAGCTATGTTCTTAAACAAATGAGACACAGGTTTCTCTTGTATTATGTTGGTGATATTATTAATTGTTTTATTCCATGCTAAATCACTCTCGGGTTCTCGGAATATTATAGATGTTTGAAAATTGTTAAGCTATCCCTTCAACAAATTTCATAATTGATATTGAATATAATTATCTTGAACTTAGAGATTTCTGATTTATACGAATTTTGTTAGTTTGGACAATATCTGTCAATTAGCTGCATCCTACAACCATATATGATTTTGATGATTCGATATCAAATAAGATTCTATGCTTCAAGGAGAAAAGAATGACTCAAAAATATCCACTTCTTATTATTTATTGACAATAAGGATTTTGATTACACAACTGCGTTCTAAGTAAATGTTTCATTAGAGTTAGTAATTTTAAAGTGTTAATAGCTAAACCTCATTATTCATTTTATACACAAAGAAAAATAATATATAATAAATCCATGTTTCACAAAATTTTTATTAATATCTTTCAAATTATAGAAAGTCAATAAACTTACACTGTGCCCTGAATAGTTTTGCAGTTCTTGTCTTATGTATTTTATATTAATTTTGAATAATATTTTTGTATATTTTTTGTTGCACTTTGCACTCATAAAAGTTTCTGTTTAAAACAAACTGCAATTCTCAAATAATCCACCAAAACTCATAAATCCACTTTTGTAGGTCTTATTAGGATTTGTTTTATTTAATTCTTAAAAATAATAAAATTTCAACAATTATTTATGTTTTTCGAATCACCCGTTGTTTTTTTTTTTTTAATTCATAATATTTTAATTAATTTTTCCAGCTTATAATAGCAAGTCTACATTTATACTATAATCGTAATATCATCATGTCTTTCATTTGGTTAAACTCCTTTGGTCTACGGACTTTAATTAGTTGTTAAGCTTAGGACATACATATGTATTTAAAAAAGAATGTTATTAGCAGCAATTTACAAATTTAAGTAAATTTCTTAACGCTGCCGTAAAGTTTTCCTTCAAAATTTTAATTTTCATTTGTTTTTCATTTATATTTAATATAAATATCAATTTTTAAATTTCAGTTTATCACCCTGTGTTGTAGTAATTTTGTTTTTTTTATATTTTTAATTATAATTATAATTTTTTTATATTGTAATATTACATAATTTTTAACAGTAACTAGTTTACATAATAATTATGAGTTTAATTTATTATTAGTATTGGTAGCTGAAATGACTTAGCTTTTTTTCTAACCTCTTGACCTGATCAAAACAGCTTTGACTTTGACTAAATCTGTCTTGACCTGATCAAAATAGCTTTGACTTTACATACAATAACTTGAAATTGAAAAATTTTATTTAGGAACACCCTGTATATTCTGAAGTTAAAGTGAAATTCTACTGCTGTTGGAGAAGGAGCTGCTCCAGTTCGTCAGCTG
This sequence comes from Chrysops caecutiens, assembly GCA_963971475.1. Taxonomy (NCBI): domain Eukaryota; kingdom Metazoa; phylum Arthropoda; class Insecta; order Diptera; family Tabanidae; genus Chrysops; species Chrysops caecutiens. The sequence continues at coordinate 53,081,003 of OZ020569.1, forward strand.
ATCTAAGAAGGAAGGCTGCACTCTCCCTGTAGCCTGTGATCAACTGTCGAACTGCGTTGATTTCGTTGGGGTTGAGTTTGTGAGATATAAGGGGTGGGCGACTTGATGGAGGGTTTGTTGCTGTTCCAGTTATGGGAAGTTGTGGATTTGTAGGTGGCTGAAGGAGTTGCTGCTGTTGCTGCTGTTGCTGTTGCTTCATCGAAAGATCTGTTGGAGCTGCTTTAGTGAGAGGCTCATGTAAAGAATGATTTTTGGAAAAGAGAGAAATAAACTTTCTTACCATTTGTTGGAAGGGTGTTCTGGAAAAATGTCGAGTACGGCTGTGGTCTCGTTTGGAAAGGAGACGACGTTGAGGAGGGTGATGCAAAATCAGCTGGCCTGTATATTGGACTTGACACTTGGGTTGAAGTTGTACCATTTACGAGAGCTGTTGATGATTTCGTATCACTTGTGCTGACACTGAGACCCAATGGGGATGTTCGTGCGGGTGCAACAGTTTGTGATGTCGTGGAGGGTACTGCTAGTTCAGTATCACTTCCACCAGATGTTGTTGTAGGTGTTGCTCGGAATCCGGGATAAGTTATTGATGGAGTCATGGTTTCGGTTGGAGCATTATTGTTGCTTGGCAATGGCAAAGACTGACTTATTGGATCTAAGCCTATTCGCATACGTTTTGCATTTAAACTTTCATTTTCACATGCTAAAGCAAGAATTTGTTCCGCTTGAACTGACGTCAGGTGAGCTGGAGTGGGTCGTGACTGTAAAAGGAACAAATTAAATATTTTCGATGTTTATTTCAGGTGTTTTCGACATACTGAGTTGTCCCAGCCCTCCTTAGCTTTCTTGTTGCGTCTGCATGACTTCAAATACGTCCTTATGCGTTTTCGGGAACGCTCGCAGAACTCTGGAAATTGGCGAGCGCATGAATCGATGATGGCTTGAATTTTTTCCTTAGGTTGTTTCGAAATTGGAATCATTCTGTCTAGATTCTCATCAACAAATAGTCTGACAAACATCTATTGACGTAAACGCAACATTGATTAAATTATGTATTTTCTCAAAAACAAGAGGATTTCTTACATTGAAAGCTTTAAGCCGTTCCGGATCCTGTGCATTCTGATCTAATTTGTCATCTGAATCATCTTCAGATGCGTCGTCCTCATCCTTTTGTCCTGAAGAATTTGTTTCGTCCTGATTTTCTATTGGAGAAGATTGATCAGCTCTGTTGATTGGCGAAACGGAAGATTGTTTTGCTGTTAGTGCCAAAGCGTTCTGATACTGCGCCCAAAGCCCTCCAACTACTCCCAAGTCAGGGCCTTCGGTTCCGTTCCTCACAGCATTAGAGTTCTGGTAGTTCCATGCTAGAAGCATCAATTTTAATTTGTCTGCGTCCTTCATCAGACCTGCATAAGCATCTTCTGGATTAGGATCAGCAGAAACATCTGGTGTTGATGTTGGAACAGTCTCCTGCAAAGAAAATAATTTTGTTTGTAAGAAAATTCATTTGAAATCGAACACTTACGAAAAATCTGTCCATAATATAATTTTTCAATTCCTCATTACAAAACCCATTAGCGTTTAACTGGAGTAGCTAGTTTTCATTCTTAATCTGGAATTCCATGAGAAGAAAATCCAGCGCTCAAGTTCAATGAAACTTTAATGAAAGATGTACAAGGATCTATGAACTTCCATATGATGACACCACAAGGAACTAAGCTTGTTTTCTTTTATACGATGTTCACCCTTTGACTAAACTGCTCTATCATTTTGTCTCAACATTGTCTTAGAGAAACTACCATTCGTTTATTTCCCCTTGTTTAGGCAACATCTATACAACGGAACCTATACTCCGGAATTGGTAACGTACTTCCTATACCCAGAACTTCTGCCTACCCATCATAGTTGAATAGTTTTCACCGTTTTCATCTACCCCAATATGCCTGGGTAGTACACCCTCTGATGAACTCTACTTAAGACATTTGGTACGACAGTCAAAGTTACAAAAGGAGAAGAAAATGATTTACACATACAAACATGTTGAGAATGAGAACGCGGGTGGTATATAGGTATATATAGATTGGGCCTTTATCTAAATGGAATGAGACTCTTAGTATTAGAACACACCTAGAATGGAGGATGTTTTACTAGATTCAAATAAAGTCAGAGTTGGGGGTAAAGGATATTCAAACCAATTCTTGATTCTATTGTATCATCTAATCCTATGTGGTGCCTATACATAAAGGCCAGGCTCAAATACTTTTTTTTAGACAAGCAGTAAAATCCGCAATAAATGATGGCCATGCACTTGAAAACCTTACATCGACATTACATTGAAGTGAAATATTGTATTACCAAAAATAATACTTAGTTCATCCCTTCAACTCTGAAATGTTAATCCGAAAATCATGAAAATAAGCGAATACAACACAGTACAAAAAAAACGAAAAATGTCCGAATCAGTCCAATAAACAAAAACTTTAAACTGAAACTGCAGCGATTCCATCCCCTGTCGAGTCCCATCGTTTCGATGATAGAAAGAATAAAGGGAGCTGCAATACCAAACACACCCTCAGCTCAATTTTCATCAAAAAATGGGTAACTGGGCGACAGGAAAGTCGATGCAATAAAATAAGAGGAGAATAACACGAACAACCAATGCTCCCGGGTATGTATCGTAGCACCACCACTGCAGCCTGCCACCCCCCAATTTCCGATGGTATAAACTTATTGATGCATGCATACAATCGACACAAACTTGAATCCATACGTCGATAAACCTTCTTGACTGTTCTGTCCCGCACATTGGAATTCAATTAGAAGAGCATAACCAACATATTCGAATTATAATCGTCTACCATTACCACACAACCCCCTCAAAAAGGGTTGAAATCGTACGAAGGAGCGCATTACCCCCGAAATATGTTTGTAATGTATCTACCTACATGAGGTGATACATTAAATCATTTTATTCAAAATTTACAAAAATTTCAACCCTTAAAAACAGACAAACCAAACCATTACGTACAGATCCACTTCCCATGGGTTGGACACTTCGGAAATGACGTTACTTCCTCTAATGCTTTTGCACACTTAATGCGTTTTCAAGTTTAAGGATTATGAAACCATGAAAAAATTCAAATCGAACTTTTCGTCCCCAAAAAATACAAAAAATAAAATTATGCGTTTCCCGCACATAATCAGGGTTAACAATTCACCCACTCTCATCTCTATTCGGGTAGCGTGTGATTATTACGGTTTTCATACAAAATCGGTAAAGATTTATTGAATCGTTTTCATGGAGAAATAAGAAAATCTGACTTTGAAAAATCACTGAAAATTCTCCCCAATTCTGCATTTTAGCATTTCAACATATGTATCATTGTTTTTTTGACTGGTTAAAATACATTTTCACCCCAAATTAATTTTATTAAATATCTCCATCAACTACCCAAACCTTATTGGCACCCACAGCACATGCCATTTGAATATATTAATGTATTTTTAAAATTAAGGGTTGGTATTCCTGTCTGTCCATTGTCCTACTGTCCGACAATGGTCGATGCAGATTTTTTGGTTTTCTTTTTGTTATGTTTAACATTTTCGACTGTGACACTTTTCCTCATAATTTTTGTACGTTTTTTAATTTTTCATTTTTTAGGGAAAACATTTACCCTATTTTGCAGAAATTATTGATTAATTATAAATTGAGGTAATTTTCTCTGGCATACATTCAGGCGATTTGTTGTTTTTTAGAAATGTAGAGCATGAATTTTTACTCATATTATTTAAGGATTGATTTTGAAATTTAAGGGTTGATTTTTTGGATTAGACATAGATTTGGAGTGTTTTTATTGAAAATTTAAGAAAAACGCTTATAAGAATATTATTGTATGGTTACAGAAACATTGTGAATTCAAGTCCTGTGCGTAGCATTCAGTTTGTATGTACTGGGGACTGTTTGGGTTATTTCTGTTATTGGCAACGCGATGCGATGTTCGTTTTTGATGGTACAAAATGATAATTTTTCACAGTAAAGTATTTTATTGAGCGGTAGCTGAAAGAAATCCATATCACATTGAATGGGATGAAATGAAAATGTTAATAATAAAAGCTTGATTGGAGACAAGAGCGAGTGTCGAAGGGTGGCAGGTGGGAATACTGTATGTATAATTTGTATGGCATGAACAATCATACAAAACATAACAAAATATAACTGATGCTGTATATAGTGCAACCTTACCTGCCTACGTATCCCCAATACCCAATTCCGGTGGCAGTGGTTATGATGTCGATGATGGAATGAAGGCTATGGTGATGGTGGTGAATGCACCAGCAACAACAATAACAGCATCAGAACAGTCCAATGACAACAGTACGTGAAGTATCCACCACAAGGTGGCGACCCACAAACGTACGCATTATAGGGTGAGATCCAGATCCAATGTTTCATGTCCATTCATTATATTTAGCCAAAGGGTTTGGTAGGTAATTAGTTTCAAATTGGATGATGTGAGATGTGAGAGTTTTGGATTGGGTTCATAGACCCGCAACAACCTACGACACATGATTGCGTATATAGGTACCTACATATATTTGTATGTAGCCAGCCCCATGTGTACGAAAGAATTTTCGTTTTTGTAACTTTATTTGTTCTACGACTCGAACTGGGGATTAACCCGAACGCATAATGTGGGACGAACGAGAACGTCCAATCCAAAATCATTCCGTACCACTAGTGCGTAGAATTGCAGTTCCTGGTATCCCCCAAAATGGAGCGGGAATGGATTCATCATCGTCCCTTAATGAAAAACCCCAACAGATATATTTGTGTTTCTACATTGAACCCGACATTATACACATATGTATGTATATTTTTTTTAACAGATCGCTACAAATAGTTTCACAGCCTGCAAATTAAAGGAGGGCACATTTCGGCTGCGTGTAATATCGTCGCATTTAATTCACGCCACTATATGGAGATATACGAGTGTGGAAGCATATGAGGAAAACACTAAAGGACACACAGGGTTTACTAGGATGGTTTCATGGATCTAGGGTTACCCGTTGTAGACCTTGTGTGTAGAATAGTGGAATATAGTTCTCGACAAAAAAAAAACACACAAAAACAGAAAAAAATAAAAAAGACTGAAATACCAAGCCCAGGGTGCGTCATCATCATTTCATACCCGGTTATACAAACGTGAACTCTTGTGAGGATTAAAGAGCCCCTTTTCCTTTTCGAAGTGGAACAAAGTATGGTATCTCACACCATGAGAACCCCCTAATGGGTACGCTACTTCGCTTTTGGGTAACTTTGAAGTTTACCTATATACATTCATTTATGTATGTAGATGTATAGGGATATGTGCCAGTTTGAGCCTAGATGGGTGTACATTAAATAGTTATACATATTGATTTATGTGAATTTATATGCACAATGAGATGTACATATGCGTGAGAACAATCCTGATTATATACGAACTGTAGGTGCTTCAATACTGCACCCCTGATACGCACAATGTTCTATAGGTATGGTTCGAATATGTGATGAATATCTACATAAATTTCGCCTATATGTATATCAATCTACATGATTCTACGTGAATCTACATGTATGCAGAAAGCCGCCAAAGAAAAAATTATTTTTGGGTTGATGAATGTTAAGGGTTGGAGTTTAGTATTCTGTCATGCGAATATTCTATACATTAACGCACTCGGTTGAGGGTTTTTGGTTTGAGGGTTAAGAGTTGTTGGTTCACGATACAGTAAGGTAAATGAGGAACATCCATGGTTGTTCCAATAGTGAGGTACCCCAATGAACGGGTTCATTCAAATTGCTATGGAGTAGGTATGCAACGCAATCCTCAATCAGAATTGATAAGGGTGGAGGAAGTTGCAATGTACAAAAATGAGGAAAAAAAATATGAGTATGTACGAAATATGAAAATTTCAATACATAAATACGATGCGTTTTTATGCGTTTGTTTCGTACAAACATATATCAGTATTTCCTTCATAGAGTTGAGCATACACTTCAAGTCATGCACGATTATATGATTTAAAAATGATTTTCACAAAGACTACATTTATTAACATATATTTAATACGAAAAGTTTCCAAACAAAATGGTCAGAAGGAAGTAAGTTCATCTTCATTATCTTCTTGACATAGTTCTGGCCACGAAGATCATTGTAAATCCCTGGTTAACTAATTGGGAATGAATTAAGTGTTAACCGTCAAGTATAATTGGTTGTGTTTAAAAAAATCAAATAGATATCGGTTCAAATTAAATTAACACAATCTATTTTTGCGACACATGTCTAGAAAATTGGTTTTCAGAGAATTGATTCTTCAACGAGGAGTTTCAAAATAATCCAAAAAAGGGGATCAAAAGTAATAAGATGGTTGCATCAACATTGAGCAGCTGCCAAATAAAAGAGAATAGAATTGACAATAGAACGCGTCTAGTTCAGTGGTTGCCACGATAATTTGAATTGAAAGAATACAATACAAATGAACCCCTAGCCATTCAGAAACATCCAATTTAAAATTAAATGTCCCAGACAATTTACACTATTCACTTATCAGTTTATTAATATTTAACGAAGGGTTTTCAAGGATCCAGTTTCGTAATCCTTGTATCCTTCCACAAAATACCACCCATGAAATGTACCTGTACCCTTTTGCAAACATATGCGTATTTGTAAACGTTCAAAAGTATAGCATTTGAAATCCGGAAACGTAATAAACCAGTAAAAGTAAAATTAAACCCTTAAGTAAAAAATTTTCCCACCCCACATAAAATTTACCCTCATAATCCTTTAAAGTGAATTTTGCCTACAATAAGCGGGTCTACTCCCTTCTGGACATTTATGAATTTATTATACATAGAGCGACCTAGCCTGTTGGTTTCGTGAATGTCCTTTTTTGAGTATTTTGGCGAAGTATTTACTTTCTTGTTACCCTCAAGAATATTGCACTGAAAAAGGTTTTTGTTGATGGTATCGGTTATCTGCAAACATGCTCTTTCTGTAATTACATTAAACTGACTTACATGTCGAAATGGATGGACGCTATTCAAAGGTTTTTCAACAAGTGTGTCCTTCAAATGAGACTTTCATCTGTACCCATGCTTGTTGATTTCTCGTATTGTTGAACTATCTTAAGAAGTTTGATTTCATTTATTTTCAAATTTGCAATTATGATTGATGTTTCTTAAGACGGATTTGGATCTACAAATTTCCAATGCGTTCCTTGCATCATTACGAGATATATATGCTTAATATTCCTTTCATTAACAAGACTTTCTCCGGAAGGGTTCAGTTTCCATCGTAGAAAAATTCAAAAGGTAATGTGAATCAAAAGTTTGCGAAAATTTAACAATGACATTGGCAAAAGGAAAGATATTTTTGAACAGGAAAATCATTAGTTGTCCTAGCGGTTGAAGAATAGATAGATGGATGATCCCGGTTTTATGAGAAAAAAGGGACACAACAACATAAAACGGTAAGGATCCCAACTATTTACAAACAAGGGAAGAATTCGTTACCAGGGGTGGCAAGCATGCTGTCTTTACCGAAAATTCCAGTCTCTAACCCTAAGGACGACGTCCGCATTGAATGGGGCAGAATGCAAAACGACGAAAAACGGGAAACCAGTAAATTCTCTTCTATAACATAACGAGGACAAAATAAAAGTCTCCTATCACACACTCATCCCCTGTCATGTGAATGAAAACGTGAAGGGATGCAGGGATGTTACCTTCATTCGTAGAAGGACCAAAACTCGTGATGTACCAAGGTACCAGGGTAATGGGAAATATAATGAAGGCGCCTTGAATCAAGTACAAAAACTAAAGTGCCCTAGCGACATTCATTTCTAAACATCATCCCCCAACCTTTATTCAGCTTAAGTGACGAAGAAAAAGATTTAACCACCACACCATGAAAGGACGAGAAAAAGGACTGCTGCTGTGGGAAGGATACACCATCGAAAAAAAACTCAAACGAAAAGAATCCTTCGACCCAATGCCAATTTTCTAGGTTTCAAATTTTCTTTCACACAAATACCTTCTTTTCTGTGTGTCATTTATCCATTCACCCCAATCAACCCTACTTCCAGGACACAGGACGACAGGGTGGTCATGCTGTACCACGAAATACACATAAATTTGACCGCTTTCTGATGACGACAACGTCGAGAATGGCGGCGACGTCGACGGTAATGATGATGATGAAGCGACGTTGGCGAACTGCTCATTGGTGTCACTTAATTCAGGTTATTCGTCAGATCCGGGCCAAAACGGACTTATTTCCCATCATATAGCATTGCTTTCTTCTTATTGGAATTTTTCTACTCCCATGGGTGAGTCAGAACCATTCTGCCTCTTGAGGGTGTCCACTCACGGTGAAATACGCACCCGAAATATCGAATCGAAATATGAGAAAACAATATCGACCACCTACCCCCCCCCCCCCCCCCCAAATTATTTTCAGGAAAATGTAACGAAAATAAAACCCGAAGGAATCGTCTAACTTTGGACAGTCACACCCTTATCCATCATCTCCAAAAAAATTTAACGAAATTTTCCTTTGAATCACTTGATCCGTTAAGAAGAAGTTTTTCTCAACCTTCGAAGGTTTACCTTATCCTCTGAAGAATTTTCCCTGTTTTTCCGACGTTTTTTTTCTGTTCCCTTCTATGCCTGGGTTGGGGTTGGTGTATCTCGTGGTCCGAATTTTATTGTTGCTAGTCGTACCCATCTCGGACGGGCATCCATCTTTGTATACTGCGTTGGACAAAAATATATTTTTATCCATTCTAAGGATTCACTCCAGCGTTTCCTTTTATTTTTTTTCTTATTTTTGTATCTCGTATTTCGAAGGGTGGCTTTTGTCGCTGGAAAGGGATGTTTTTATTATTCCAATTTTTCTCCCTCATCGTGCCTACGCATTTTCATTTTGGTTCAACTCCCATCAGGGTCACTCATCCATACTTCCTCCTGGAATCATTCATCTGTCTACCCATACATACTTCATCAATCTTGAAGTTTGGATCGTTCAAGGAAAAAGCTACAGTCACCAGAACGAGCTTCTGCCGCCCATCACCAAAATCTTGAGGTTGAGCAGTGGGTGAAATACCCAAGTACCCAATGCTGGTGGTGGATGAATACCCAAAAGAAATAACTTTTATCCTTCAATGCTTTTCTGCTGTTCCTCTTGCTGATGGTACAACTTCTGATGCTTGTGTCCCAGTTTATCAGACTTGGAACAAGACAGATTCTTCTATACTAGCGTCTTAGGCCAAAAGCTTATATAAAGCAGGCATCAGAAACAGAACTGAACCCTGAAAGGCTTTTACTCTCATTTTATTTCCATGTATAGTGTACCTTTGTTGGACACTAGAATCCTTCGTCTTCGTCTCCATTTTCATCTTCATCTTCATCTTGGGTATGGTGCTATTCTGTATCTGCTTGTACAAGCTTTTTTTATGTTCCTTTTCGAGACAGCTCCTTTGGCTGATAGATATTAAGGAGTTCTTTCGTATTTTATGTAGGATCACTACTGATGGTATGTCTATAGCTAACCTACCCTTAAGCCATAATAGTGAATATATGTATGTGTTGCAAATGTAGGTACATGTGTGTGAGGCCGTTGTTAGTTTGACAGATAATAGGGTCGATTTCGAATGGATCTCCTGTACAATGTTCCTCAAAAACTGTCTATTACCCTTAAGATCCCATCCCATACATCTGAAAATAAACTTTTTTTCCTATCCAAAACGAAACGAATCGTTACTTCCTTTGAATCATTTTCTTTATTCAACCCCCATTCATTCTAGCCCTACCCTAGATGGGAACACTCGTATATACGATACATATACCCTCTTCAAATCTATATGTTATTCATCAAATAATGCTAAAAGGACGAAAAAGGAAGGAAACCGAAAATCGACAAAGCCCGAGGAGATCCTTGCCAAAAAGGATGAGATGATTAGGTCAAACAATAAAAGGAATGGCATTGGATTTAATTGATGGGGGTGGAATGCCTGCCTTCCTGGTAATAGTCGTAGTGGTGATTATGGGGAGATGGAGTTTTAGGAGTAAATAGAATTGTTAGATATAGACTGATTTGTAAGACCATGACGACGATGGTGATAATGATTATGATGATGATGGTGGTGATGGTAGAGGTAATGATGGCAATGGGCCTGGAATAGTGTCACGCGCACGGGTGTATTTGGCCAACATTAATAAAAATTCGAATTTATAAAATGACAAAAAATTTCCTCAAGTTTTAAATTGAATTCAAATTGTGTCAACAAACAAATTATCATTCGCCTCAGACGTTCGCTGACCTATGACAATATCTTTGATATTAGTTTAGTGGGTATGTATACCAAAAAACCAGCACAATATTTAGTATAACGTCTATCAGTGAAAGTATCTAGTCACTCTCTTTTTAGAGTATACCTTTTTTGAATATTTCCAACATCACAATCACGTCAATACGTATGTAGATGTGTAATAGAAACATTCTTTATTCTGATAACAATTTAAAGCGAATTTTTTTTCCCAACATGACTTTCTTTTTGATCAGACATTTTCTACCCCTAAAAAGGCATTTCATATTGTTTGCATACATTTGCAGAAAACGGTATTATTTCCCCTCCATACCTTTTTTCAATTTGAGTCTGTCAATACATGTGTGTGATTGTTTCTTTATTTTTCTCGAAAACGACTTGTTTTCAATGTACAATGAGTACTTTAAAATTTACCAAGAACAACGTGCTAATATGGTTTTTCCTAAGCGGATCATCCCTTTAAAAACGATACCTTTATTTTCTTAATTTCAAAACAAATATTTTTATTCATACATTTTTAATTAGAAACTTTAACCTTAATTTTTATGGACACTTTAAGATTTTTAAAGTAATTAAGGATTGTTAGAAATTCTTTTTTTATTACCTTATGAAGAAGAACAGATGCCTTTCTTTTAGCTGCCATTGGAGAAATTAGTTTTTATCAGAAAATCACAATTTAATTTTTAAATCCTTAATTATTAACACTTGTCAGTCTTCGAAATTCCAGGGAATTGTTACAAGCAGTTTTTATCAAAAGTCAAGTATTTTGTTCATCACATTCAAAATAATTAAATAGTCCAAAAGGTCCTGTCGGTATTTTTGTGTAATGTGTCACCTTTCACTTTAATTTATAAATCACGAAATTATTCAACTGTTTCTAATAATCAAGTGAAATTCACAGTTTTACAAGCAACCACCATCGATGTTAACAGCACGACCTACAACTTTTGACTGACCAAAACAGAAAAATTTCCTGGTGTATTTGATCAAAAGGACTCTTTCAGGATACTGTCACATACCATCCTTGCACATCTAAACTCGAATAACAATAAAAACAACAACACACGAAGTCACTAGTGTGTTCCTTTCGATTTTTTTCCATGCTATTCCCTTTATTTGTTGGTATTCTTGTGTTAAAGGATACGAACTGAGAATAGTAAAACATCACAAATACTAAGAGAAACCGGAGTAGAAATTTTGTTGTGTTAGTGAGACATTTACCATATGAATAAAATGAAGGGTATACATTTTGGGATGTTTTTGCCATAGGGTGGTGGTCTCATTTTTCGATGCGGCTGTGTGTGGAGCCTTATATTTCACCCTCAATGAGAGCATGAAGAGAAATGCCGGTAACAGGAGAAGGTTTATGGATAACCGAATACGTGGGAGCGTAAAGATTGGATTTCATGGAGTCATGGTGTTCGGCGTTTCCAGTATAATGCGAGTGTAGAGTGTGAAAATGGGAAAAAAAATTTTTATTGTGGAGAGTGCCCCTAGTTGAAGAGAGTACCGAAATTTGTGCAAGAGAATATTTTTGAAATGGGGTTTCTTTATGATGACGATTGGCGGAGAGACACTCCGGTTGTTTTGAATCCTTGAAAGAAGGCTATGCCTTGAATGGATGGATTAATCGCCCCGTTCCATGTTAACGTCAAATAGCCCTCGACTATATGAATTTCAACATACAAAGCGTATTTATAAGGCCACATTCGTATGAAATAGGTTCCCGATAACGATTCTTTTTGTGGGGTAAGTATTTTGGGTGTTTGGAATGATGAGGCAATGGTGGTGTCCCTTTGGCTATGATCCCAAATATGGGGGTAGCACGTGGGCGACAGTTACAGCGACAGCAGCGATGACGATGGGTTGTTGTAGTAAAGGGAGCGAACCGTAAAAATAGGGTAAAAAATAATTTCGACCGAACCCTACTAAGAAAGACAATTTTTGTTCCTTGATGAGGGACACCGTCGATGAAAGGGAACTTTATTTCTTCCAAGGTTTTTGGATGAGCTTCTGTTCTCTTTCCATTGAAATTTAGCCCCTGTGGGCTCCATTCGTTCATTCCGTTATGTGTAGGATGGGTTAATTGGTAACGATGAAATGCACGAGGGTTGTACTTATTTTAACGATATCAAATTGTTGGAGGATTATCTGTAGCAACTAAATGAAAACTATGCAAAACTCCTTCACTTGATGTGATGCGAAAGACGAAAAGTTAATGAGGAAGCTTCCTCTCAAAGGAATTCTTAACCTATTTTTAAGCCAGCTCGGTCTTTGTCAAGTAGTTTTGCTATGTGATAACTCAATATGGTGTTGGGAGGGTTTCATGATATGCGAACGTTATTATTTAATGCAGCTTAAGTCTGTAAAGGGTTACATATCCGAGCACTCCATAGACTCGCAACGATTCAAGGGTGATTTCTTAAGAGCACGTGAATGTATGATTGAAATTTGGTTTTATTCACATACAATAGAGATTCTTTATATGAGACACGGATTAAACTGTCTACAGAAAGGAATAACATCTAAGTTTTTGGATGATCCTTGTAAGCGTCAGTGCCATCAATAGTTGAATATATCCCTCAATTCATTAATTATATATTAATTATATATGTACATACATAGCTTCTTCTTGATCTATGAACGTGGACAACAACCAAATCATATGACAAACAATCTTTTTTTCTTATTCGTCGGGATTTTGAATTCCTCAAGTAAAATTCAGTTGAATTGTCCACAATTATTCAAGCGATCACAATTTCTTTTAAGACATCATTTAATTTTTGTTCTCGTAATATTTTTTGAGAATAGGAACGACTACTGAGCTTCCTTGAACCCTGTGCGTAATTAAAGCATATCAGGCTTATCAACTCAAACCACCAATTGTTGTCCTGCAGATCAAATTACTGTTATTAAAGCATTTCGGATATATTGCAAGTAATTGGGATCATGATACATAGCAAAAATCATTTTGAGTAACATAATTGTGTTAATAGAAACGCCAACTTTTTGTTATTTTAGAAAATTAGGATTAATCATAAAACGATTATGTCAGTTTTATGGTTCAAATATGTTATAAGATTTTGGTTATAAGCAGGAACTTCTCAAGATTCAACGTTCAACACATTTTATCGATACCTAAACTGTTGGGTATATTGATTGTATTTTGAATTGCCCCAAAATTATTATCGACCGACAATTCATCGGAACCATCACCATCATCATAACAGGGATGCTTGTATCCCTGTCAAACCCTGTCATGGTATAAGCCATTGAGTTCTCATACCAGCACCAATAGATAAACAAGTTAGATAGGACTTAGTTGTATCTTTCGTATCCCATGTCCTGTGTCCCATGGCCCACGTACTCATGTGACAAAGCGTATCACTCCTTAAGCTTGGAAATATCCTGTTGGGAGCATTAAGGTATGGGATGTGATCCTATCTAGGGATGAAAATACACAGCAGAAAAATCAGGGTACAAAGGACAATAAAACGAGAGGACCAAAATGGATCCAACCTTCACTCTTTCAAGAAGGATACGACACGAAAAAAGAAATCAATGTGAAAACACGGTCCCATACAAACACATATAAATGCTCTTTCTCACATAGTCGTCATCTATGGTAAAAACAGAGTAAAAAGGAGATTTCCCAGATATACATAGATGTACCTTTATCCCTATGAAGATATACTGTATATGAGATTCCTCCCTTATGGTGGCTGTTATATTACTCTGACTGTGAGAACGCTTCAACATTTCGGGTAGAACTGAATGGTTTGGGTTGTTATTTGTTAGTTGCAGTCCTTGGGCAAAAGACCCGTATAACATAACCACTGCCACCCTTGAAGACAGCACCGAAACTTGAACCTCAATTCGGCACAAGGGATCTGGACTCCAACTGTGCAAAAAAAAAAAAAAAGGAAGCACAAAAAATAAAAGAGGACTTTATTCAGTTCCTGGAATCTCGGGTGACGGGTGCAATAATGGTTCCAAATTTTATGGAAGGGAAGTAAAGCTGAGAAATAACCTGATGGCGAATAACGGTGGTCGAGGGCAAGGAAACAACTCACATACAAGAAAGAGGACTCTTATACGGAACGGCGACGAGAAACCCAAAAAGGAACACCTAAAAAAAATTGTAACGAAAATTATTACCAAGGAGATGGATGGTTGGGCTTGGCGTTCGATAAATGGGGAGAAAATAGTGGGAGAATGGGGACAAACGTAGCCATCCCCGAAAAACACCATGCTCTTCTTCTTCTTCTTCTTATATTATACTTCGGCTTCTTGTGATATGGGAATTCTTGTTAAAGTAATTTAGCTTCCCAAAGTCCTTGTACTTTCTATCTTTTACCTTCAAGCTGGTATTAACCCTGTATCCTTCTTTGTAGGAAGGCGTCTGCTTACCATTCGTTCTTCCTTCATATTTCATCCCTTACCTTCCCCCCAAACCAAAATTTTTCGTTTATTAATTACTATCTTAGACTTGGCGAATAAGGACTTAGACTCAGAGAAGGATAATTTCGAATAGCATATTGAAATTGAAAAACGACAGGACTATATCCCTTTTCATAAGATATAACACCATCACGCATTTCTTGTGTCGATTATAATCTCTCAGTTGGGATTCAATGATGAACCCAAGTTAAGGATACTTCCTCAGCTTGTATACATTTTCTGGTAATATCCTATTCAACAACGAAAATCCTAATAACAATAACACGTGAAGGACATGACTATAAAGGAAAAGGGTATCCTCTATTAATTTCACATTTTATTCTCAGCTTTCCGTGTGAGACTTCTAAAGGATATTCCAAAGTATATGCTTATGAACTCGTATATGGGGACTTATATCTTTTGACGAAATATAAAACAGTGCGTGCATGACGCACAAATATCTAGTGGTCTTTATATCCAAAGGATATAGGAGAACGACACGAAGAAGGTACCTGGTCCTTGTTCCTTGTAATAATAATTGTAATATGGTAAATGTATGTCTCCCCCTCGTCACACATCCAATATGAGTGGAAGACCCAGCGAAACTCAGTAATTCCCTGTTAATGGTTTGAGTGTCGTGTCCTTTTGTACGTTCACCGTTCAGCCTGTGCCGTCTCAGTTCTTTTTTTTATTTTTTTTTTCTGTATTGTTGTCATCATCACGATCGACTGGGGTGAGTTTTGTCTGTCAGTAGTTTTCCTTAAAAACGGAAATAGAAAAAAAAAATACTCAAAGCATATTACCCATGCAACGAGAATGGCGAAGGCAATGCTATGGCAAGGGTAAAACGAATAAAATGAGGACAACGTTCGAGAAAAGTAGGAAAAAAAGTTTGGGACCACCAAATGCGTCCCAAAAACTCACCCCTATCCATTTTGGTTAAGGGATGATAACGGAACGGATATAGAGGGACCTATACCCATATAATCTCTTAAATACACCCACTCGCACTCACAAATATATATACATAGGGATTTTGCTTGAAGGACCTTTTTGTTGTTTGGTCCTAGAACCTTCCATTCCTTTAGGCTTGACAAGGGTTTGGGTTATTCGGTATGAGTAACAGCAGAAGCCTTGGGTAGCGTCAAGGGATACAACATTTCTGTTTTCGGGGGGTCGTCTTTACCCTTACTCACACCAAATGTCCTATAGTTAATCAACATGATACACATTCACCTATGAACTTGATATTCATGTATAAAGTTCTATAAAGATCTTATAGCACATCACTATTTTCTATTCGTATAACACATCAGTTCAGTTCAATCTAACAAAACCCACACTAAGCTCAACCGTTTTTCGGGTAGACGATGATGCTTCAATGGATACGTACCCTTTTTATTCAACATGACATATATACACAGATGCATACAAACACGAACTCACTTATGTGAATATGGTGGAATGAACACTTTTGATATCCTATACACCTCGGGGATGGGGTGACCGAAACTACACTCTTGTACCGCAAGAACTATGTCCCAAAGTACATAGCCAAGATTTCTCATCCCCGTATTCTCTTTGTTATCCTTAGTCAGAAATTTCAAGGATATGTTTCTTCTGCCCTCTGGTTAGCCTTGGCAGGCCTATTGGATCAAACGGCTTACAACAATACTGAGATCATTGTTAACCAGAAATAAACTAAGGTGACTTTTGTTGCCTTTAGTGGAAAGACAATTTTTAAGACAAAGCGTAGAAACAGGAGTTTTGGATGATTCGTATAAGACTCCTTGGAAATTCCGTCATTAATATCGCTTTGCTTCGGTACATCCCATTTCGGTTTCTTATAAAGTTTAACAAAAATGACAAGGATTCTGCCATTTATATAAATCCAATGCGTATTCTACAATTTTTCCTCTCAAGGATATTAAGGATATTTTCATGTTCTCATTGGATCATTTTTTCATTTTTCACGACTTTTTACTTTTGACATATTATTGGGCCTAAAAAGTGGAGAATCAGGTAATGCCGCATGGGGATCGAATATCTGTTCCAGGACTTGTAAGAATGCTTGGGGTTCAATTTCTAATACGATGAATTATTATTTGATACAGTGAAAAAAAGTGCAAGTAATGCCAACATCATCCCGTAGTTGGCTGTTTTTCAATTGAAACAAAATATAAATACTTTCGAATAATTTCGCGGCTTTTGGCACAAGTACAGTTGTGCTACAATTCTGTAACAGACCAACTGAATTGGTACACAACAAATTTTCGAGCCGGCTGAGCACATGAAAATCCGAAAATTCTTTGATAATAAACATCAATTGATAAAGAATTTCCGATTTCAGCACAATATCATTTGAAATTGGTTAGAACATATTGTTATTTCACAGAAACATTATTTCAATTGTCCCATCTATTCATGCGGTTGCCTCAACTACATCAGTCAACTGTAGTTAAGTGAATTTCGGGCTTAGATTCGCCATATCTGATCTCGCGATGAGGTTGAGTCAACCTTATATCGATTGGTGGTACATATTTTTTTCAGTTTGCAAATAATAACTACACTGACCCAAAGGATTTTATAAATCCTCTGATAACCTTTGAATTTTTTCTCTGTAATGAATAAACGGAGTTAGAATAAATAATGTGAGAGGACAATATCAACAAGTAATTAAAGGAACATTTGCTCGTCAGGAGCATAAATACATGACGTAACCTATATCAATTTAGTGTCGTTTATTTAATTTTGAAAACAACATATTGTGCTTTCATTCAGGTATTCGAATCAAAATATAGCTGACCAGGTGCGGTGTAATCTATTTACTAGTTTTGGTTTTACAGTTGAGGAAACATGAAAGGAGAAAAATGTCGTATGCTCGTGACCGGGAATAGAACCACGGACCTTCCGCTTGGCGGGCAGATGCTCTAACCACTGAGCTATTCCGGGCACATTTTCTGTTCCTTTCATGTTTCTACACGTATTGAGTCGCCACAATAGCAAGCACCCTTGGAAGGTGATCAAGTTAAATGCCTCACAAGATTCTTGTGAAGAAGATTAGAGATCCTGGTAAAAAAACATGGTTTCTATAATAGTTTCTTATAATCTCAAAGCAAACGTCCCTTCAAAATTCTGCCCACGAACTGACACTAAGGACTGTAACACCAAAAAGTTCGTCGTCACATCCAAAGTTTACTAAGGCCCAAGATTAGGGCAGCAGCCACAGAAGGTGTTATCATATACAAGTTGTTTTCAATCACAGATTCTCTAAGGCAAAGTCTTAATTCCAAAAACCACTCAATTCTGTCGTCAGAGCACGAATATTTTGTGTTATAAATGGCTTCTTCCTTTTGCACTCTTAATTAAATGAAAATAATTATCACCATTTATGTGGTATACGTGGGATAAAGTTTTAAGGAAATAGATAAATTTTGGAAAACTATGCAAAGATTCGGATGTGATAACTCTTAAATTAGATAGTTGTTTACAATTTGTTTATCAGAAAATACCTGAGAGCTTGGATTTTGGGCATTACTTTTAAGATGTGTCTATTTCATTAAGACCTGGTTGATATGGTTAATTTAGTACTATAGGAAAAACCAATTTTATTAATGTTATGTTTCATTTTCAGGATATTTTGATTATTTTATGTCTCCTCTTTTGAGTTGTCGGTCTGTTTGAAATTGGCAGCGTTGAATCACGACAGTATAGGGAAAACACCCCTATAAAAAGTGTTAAACGTTAATCAACCTGTAAATAATAAAAATATAAAACGAAAACCCAAAAAAGTTTTTGATGACACTTTTATTGCAAGACATTAAACAGTTACGAAAACTTGGAATTGTTCGCATTTTTTGAAATATTTCGCTTGAATGGAACCAGAATCTTATTATTCTAAGCTAATTTGTATTACCTGAAAGTCACAGAAACCCTCAACCCTATGAAATTTCGTTCTTAAAGGAAGTAAAAGGAACTAAGCACAAAAATTAACGAAAAATTGAAGCCGTCTTTGGAGTCACCAAAGGTACAAGGGAAGAATGCTTTGAGTCAACAAAAACGGAGGCACTCGAGTGTGTAAGGAAAGGGAAGATACTTAAGACGCAAAGCGACCCACAGTCTCTATTGTTGCAAAATGTTCAAGAAGACGTCGTTATAACCACCCTCCTTGATTACTAAAGTTCCTTCCGTTCTCCAAAAGTCAAAATGGGAACTGATGCAAAAACCTCGTCCCTCATCAAATTGCTTTCGTTAATTAAGAGCGGTGCTGCCAAGAAGAACAGTTTCCAAGCAAGCGGGGAGATTGTGATAGAAGTAACAGAACAGCGACATCAAATACCTCTGTAGGCGAAATCTTTAGAAGTGTTGTTTATGTCAAATTCACCACCCTTTCCAAGTCACAAAAACATCCAAATTAACGAAATCAGAAGTAAAACTGGTACGAGAGTAAGTATCAAGACAAGACCAGAAACTAAGCCAAAGATTTGAAGTTTGTAGTTTCTACTCTTTTCCTGTGACAAAAGCGAATAAGATTTCCATCCCTCAACACATCCCTAACAGACAATTTGAAATTCGCAAAAGATTCCCCTTCATTTTTCACATCAACTCAAATTATTCACTCATTTCACTTAGTTTGGGGGGTTTACTCAATTTCTGGGCGATTGAACCAACCCCTAGAACAGCTTATGAAGTAATGATTCATTTCAAGGCGTAAATATTCAACGCGGTTAAGGTCGATATACACATGAACACACAAGACTAGTTATATGAAATAAATTTGAAATAATTATTCACTCAAGATTCCGGGGAAAATTTGTAGGCATGAACTCGGAAAAGGATAATTCTGGATTCCTTCGTTCCTGAATCAGAATCGGTAAGAATGTTTATGAAGTTAAAGAAAGGGTTAATCCAAAGGTAAATTTATACAAAAGTTCGATAAAGGTTGCCACCGTTCGAAAATTGTCACCCGCACCACCTTCATGTTGTGAGTCATTTTCATTTCGATTAATCTTTAAACAAAACTGTTCAAACTTTTACACACGTTAAGTTTTAATAATTTTGTTAGTTAATGTATAGCACATTTCGATGTATATCATATTAATTTTAGCAGCACAATTCACATCGAACCTTTTGTCATTATCCTAATGCGAAACACTAAAAACTAGTTACACTTTTCATTATTAATTTTATTGCGATTAACAAAACCCCAAAATTTTAGAATGAGTTCTTAAACAAAATAAAACCTTGCTTTAGGTTTTCAGATGAGGGTTTTCGTGTTATGCGTTGAAATTTGTTTTTAATTTCTTCAAAATCGCTTATGTACACGCCCTAAATAACTTTCGTAAGATTTCCCATGCGAATGAAATGAGTTAATCAACCCCATTTTGATACAGAATGGTAACCAGACCTTAAGATGCCTTCTTTAATTTGTAATCAATAGACGCTCTTGGAAATTGTAGCGCCTGGTAAAGTTCCTTCAATACACAGGGTGTGGATCACGGATGAACCGTTTTTTTTTTAACTTTGAACTATTGAGCACGAATAAGGTATCTAGGAAACTTCTAGGAAAATTCTCTTACAACTTCTTCAATAAATCCTTCATATTTTTTGGGATGATTTTGCATTTAAGCTTGAAGGAAACGCGAGATGCTGAATTTTTATGCTGCCTGCCTTTTAAGAATTCGAAACATTTTTCATTATCAAGAAAAGGCTGTATACAAAACTCTCTTTGATTATTACGATCAAAATCACACATATATCTTTTATGACGAAGATTTTAACAGAGGTATCTCACAATCTTAACAAGGAGAAGAGCTTTTCTTTAGTCTTTGGAATTCTTGTAAAAATACTATATAAATTCGAGCCGTTGTGGCTTCGATCGCACAAAGTTGAAAGTTGAATTGAAACTTTTTCTCGCGTCAAATTTTGCATTCAAGCCTTGAACGTTAATCCCAAAATTTAAATTAAATAAAAAAAATAAAAAGTTTATATCGAAAATGTACAGCAGTCCCAATCAGAAAAAGGTTATACCACCGTTCAGATGGCGTGTCTGCGAATGGAATCATTCCAGAAACATAACCATCCTAGGGATTTTATTCGGGGATTTCGCTTCTTTTGCTCAGGACCTTTTCGAATATGTTAAACACAATTTTGGCTTCTGGAATGAAAAAAAAAACCGTTTTTCTATAGAGATTTCGTAAGCCAACTGGTGTAAGGGTTCATATTTTGTAACACGTGTAGGGCTATGTGCAAGGATTTAGATTCATTCCGTGTGCATACGAAAAAGGAACTGTTTTCAAAGAACAAAAAAACGAGATGATGATATAGACTCTCGTCGATAGAATAGAATGAAGTCAAGACGATGAGAATATCGCTTCTGAGGTACGTCTCATCGTTGAATACGTATCCTTCAAAAGATATGCCTGCAATGATGAAGGAATGAGATGATGCCACTCGCAATATATTGATACTCAACAAGAAAGTCGGGAGTAGAGTGGTTAATGACAGCTTCAACGAAATTCCGACATCCTTCATCTTGTCGGCTGCCATACTACTCAGAATAAAAAAAAATAAAACAAGCTAAAAAAAACTTTATGGAAGCGTAGAAAATGAGCAAAGCGGGCAAAGCAAATGAAAGAAGTAGCGTCCTATGGCGCTCTAGGACGCAAAATATCCGAATAAAATTTTATATAGATATGCTAACATAAATGTAGACAGCACCATGAACATCACAATCCTTGGAAAATATCATGCCGTGTAAGCCTCGAGAAGACTTTCGTCTCATCTCCGTTAAACTGGCATCATCAAAACCATCCCCCAAACTCCCAAAAAGTAGATTTTCGTTCATTTTGCCGTTCCTGTTCCCAACTACGGAATGGCATAGAAATGTTGCTGTCGTTAGTAGTAAGACAAGCCAACAGAGTCAGGTTGTGCCCCCATTGAATCCCAGTTGAGGTTATACTCAGTTCCATCTCATACCCATATATTTGTCAGCGTTCAGCGGAAAGCCTTCAACCCCATGTACCAACCTTACATAAGATACCCTCAAATATTCTGGGATTTATGTTTGTACGGATGTGTGTGGCATGTTTCCGCCTCATCTTACAGTTTCATACCACTTTCTTGCTTCGTTTTGTACCAATCCTTGTACCGGGTTCGTAGCTTTAATAGAAGTGCAGATGAATTTGGAGCCGGAGCCCAGATAGATATACAGATTTATATAGTCTACAATACACTTGTATATCTATATATCTCCAACAAATCTATGCTGAAATCCATTCATTTACCCGTGATAGTATATATACAACCATACAAAATTCATGAAACCTTCGTGTGTTGTTGGTGCAAACAACGAAGTGTTTTACTCATCCCCTTAACAAACCATCCTCCCTGGAGTCCGCCGACGTCGTTGTCTCATCTTTCTTTGGTATTTTTATTTCAATTCCACCCCGGGTTTATTTTCAGATTCCGACATTTTTTTGTTCGTTCTCATTCTGCTTGTATTTCTTACATGTCCATCTCTGAAACTCTGAGAAACGACGTCTTCAGGGTAACCAACACCAAAATGGTTTGGGCTAGAACCCATTAACTACACAAAAGCCCGTTGTGGGTATGGAGTTTTACCCTTGGGTCCTCTAGAAAGAGACTAGTTGATACGAAATATTATCTGGTATAAGTAGTCCTCTTGTCTGTTAGCAGTCTATTCGACGATATAGGCACCCAGCTTTCTTACTAGACTTCATTAAACTCGGCCCTCAAACGAGATGGGCTTTTTACGACCAGTTTGTGTTTTATATGATACAACTACATTTGAAAAGGCTTAAAATTAAAATTTCCTCCTTAAGAAACAATTCCTCCTGGAATCCTGGCACAAAATACTGTTTAAGGTCAAACAAAACACTTGAAAGGGACAAAATAATAAGTTCTCAAGAAGCGAAGGACATGAAACCTTCCAAAAGTGACAAACCTTACGAGACACGGAGAAGTTTTTGGCATTCAAAATCATTTCAAATAATGTAGACTTATTCTGATTTTTGTCCGCAATTTTCCATCAAACTTTTTCGTCACAACACAAACCTTTGTACACAACATCAGAACTATGGCAACCAGTCCTTTAATGTGAAGAAGATACAAGTTCTGTATTATGGTACACATATCCCTGAGTTAACCAGAAATAGATAAAGCAACGGGAAAACAAAAAAAAAAAAAAAGCGATAAATTCCTCCAAATATTTTCGAAACAAAAAGTTGTGCCAGAGTAGAGGCTTGATTGTAGGGAAAAAGGAACCTTCAGTAGAAACTGGAAAATCTTCATTAGAGATAGTTGAAGGGTTTCCCTTACCCACCAGTCGCACGTGGGGTGCGTACAATTTACCTTTGTATTGTGATTTGGGTTCTATTTTGGACGTTTCTAATTTTTTCTTCTCCCCTTTTTTTGGTTGTTGAATTTTTAACAATTTATACAATTTATACACTTTTTAATGTACGTTACCACCATTCCAGTTGGGTATCGAAGGATTTTCAAAATATTTTTAATTTTACCTTTTTCGGGTCGGACAATCATGACAGAAAAAAAGGTTAGTCTTGGGTCTAATGCAGCTAAGACCATAACGAAAAATAAAAAAAATAACTTTTCCATTCAGGGCATATCTTTCCCTTACCATTACCTTTTCAATACAGGCTACAGGCTGCCAGACTTTGTTTGCTGTGTGCCCTTTCATACAACTTTTCGTACCCAAGAAGGGTTCCAACTCGGAATAGCATATTTTGTGAAGCAGTTAAAAGCGAAAAATACCCACCATCTTATTTTCATTCTGTATAAGGTATTTGAAACGTTCCGGTTTTTTAAGGAATGAGTAAAAGACCCGAAATTGGGGGATGGTGGAATTTAAAAGAGGAACTTCAACCGGATGGCGTTCAGGTATGTGAACAGCGGCGGATCCACAAAATGTTTTGGTGTAAAATGTTTTATGGGTAAATGTTTTTCGAAATCCTTTCCCAAAGGCAGCTCCAAGCTGTATTACACCCTTATCACGGACAAACGCCTGCCAGTCCACCCACACTCTGACGTTGTGGAAATGAATTGAACCTTTAACCCTTCGAAAAATGAACCATGAGCCATGAGCCCTGAAAATGCTTACCAAGAACTGTTTCAGTTCTGTAAGGCCGTTGGAAAGTTGGTACAGCCCAAGTACTGGCGATGTTTGGTGAGGGGATTGGGAGACATAGAAAGCTCTTAAGGCCTTGGATAGATATAGGACGGAATGGATGATGCTAGGTCGTTCGTCCTTCTTGAATTTTTTGATTTCGTTTTCTTCTTTTGCTTTCTTGGCATTGAACGATGATAAAAGCAGGACTCGAGGTGGAAAGGCCGTTGCATGACTTCTTCTCCATTTTCATTTCATTTCACATCTAGTTTTGGGAAGTATTCAGGGACTCCTCCATGCTATATAATTTTGTTGGGTTGATGTTACCCTTGAAGCTGTCAGACTTCGTTTTTGCCTCAAATAAACTCCACATGTGTACGCCTGTAGGGGGATGGAGCATTGCATGGTGAGGATGAGGAATTATAGGGACTAAAACTCAGTAGTCAGTCTCTGCGTGCTTTAGATATATTTTTGAATGTGTATGTGTTCTGATATGAGAATTTCGTTCATAGTCTTCAATGTGGGCTGCATCCGCAGTAAGGGTTTGAGATTGAAGCTATTGCTTAGACTGGCGCCATTCATCCCTTTCCACTTGAAATCATTTTCCTTCTGCTACACAGAATCGAATACTCACCCTCGTTTCTTTGGGTCTTGTTTTGAGTTTCCTTAGGGAGTGGAATACCAAGAAAATTTCTAGACCAATTTACCACCTACATCCCTGGCTCCATCCACAACTCCAATTTAAGCTCCAACTCGAATTGACTCGCCCTTTTGCATTTATAGATTTACTAGTCCTTACACTGGGGGCCTTCTGTTGTACCGTTCCTCAGCTGTTGTTGTCAGCAGAGCCTTTTCTGGGAACCACTTTCTTACTCTACTTTAATTTTCTAATTTCCACCGAAATGTCGGTGTTTTTCAACATGATGGGTAGAAGGTTACGAGGGTGATGGTGAAGCCTTTTGAAACTTTACTTAAACTTTTTTCCTTCAATT
This sequence comes from Chrysops caecutiens, assembly GCA_963971475.1. Lineage (NCBI taxonomy): Eukaryota > Metazoa > Arthropoda > Insecta > Diptera > Tabanidae > Chrysops > Chrysops caecutiens. The sequence goes on from OZ020569.1 coordinate 53,105,942, forward strand.
TTTCGTAGTTCCTTACTTAGAATACTGACTTTTTTTACTTTGTACGTTTGTATCCTGGGCTCTTTGAAAACCAGCATTTAACGACCCACAGTTTTTTGTCTTCGTTTTTGGTTGGTGGCCGGCCCAAAACCAGTGTTACAACTAAGACCCACAAACTTCACCATCATCCTCCTTGCTTTTCTCTCTTCAATATTTATTCATTCAACCACCTTCTTTGACCCAGAAAATTTTCCATGCCATCCACCTAAAATATTTTTCGAATACCTGTCAACAAGAATCGTTTTTAGAATTTCCGAAGGACAAGAAACACAACTTGGAGCATAGACTGCCCCTCATGCGTTCAAACATTTCAAAAGGGGCCCTTTTCCTCGAAGTGGGTCCTTCTCTTTATTTCGAAGTTCTTTCGACGTTGGTGTATCCTTTCAAATAATTATTCAGCCAATATGATGACATTTCACTTGTTTTAGCTGTGGGCTTTCGCTACTTTGGGAATGAGAAAGTGAACAACGGGCCAGGGTGAGTTCAAAATTAATAACCAGAACTTCAATGACACTAAAAATGCTTCAGTTCTCTGTGTTTCAGAATTTTCAGTGAAATTTGATTTGGTTCTGATCAAATTTTTATTTTTAAAGGAAAGGACTAATTTTTGTTTTAATAATAAATGGTAATTTCATCGGAGGGCTCTTAGTAATTGGACACTGAAGGAAGTTCATCACCGGAAGTTTCAAGTTATAAAACGCAAAAGTGAACATTGAAAGTAAATTAGGGATACCCTTTTTTGACTAACAATAACTCGCAACATTAGGACATAGGATTTTTACGTTTATTATATTCGGACAAACTCTGCATCTCGTTCAAAAATAGATTAAGGAGATTGGTATCATTAAAAATTGAATCTACATGAAAGTCAAGTGTCCTTTCATAAATAGATTTCAATATCATTTTCGGAAAAAGGAATGATTCTTGACCAAAACAAAATTGGGGAAAATGTGTAAGGGTTAGGGCAGATTCCAAGTACATATTGTATTTTCTATAAAAATGTATATATTATCTCAACCACTCAACCATGAACAAGAAATAATAAACATATGCTGTTTAAGTACACTTAAATGTGAAATTTTTCCTAATTGAAATATTTAAACATTGTATGGTCAAATCAAAAATCCAAAACCATAATACAATATTTTGTAAAGAACTTTTAAAATACTTTGTTAGAATCTCTTTTCAAAGATCTTCATTTTTCTAGATTTTATATGCAATAAAACCGTGAAAACGAACATGACAGTTCGCTCACAAAATACATGATATCTTTTAAAAATCCGATTTTACATACATTTTTCTCAAAACATATGATTGCACACTAAATTGTTGTAAAATTTTACCCCTGCTTATTTTTATTTAAGGGATAATAAATCTGTTACGCTTAACTTTTGTGGTTATTTCATTAACATTTCTGAGTATCAATTACGCCGCAATTAGTATCGTTTCAATTTTAATTTAAAGTCCAATGAAGGACGCAGAAGTCGTTAATAAGCCTACGAAAGGTTCATAGGTTAGAGAAGGTTGAGTGACGGGAAGCTTCCAATAGGGATACGCCACTAACGACCATTGTAAACTGGATATTTAGAAGAAATAAGGTTGTGTTCTGCAAGGCTAGTTGTAGCTACTAATCCCATAAGTCCAGTGTGAATGTCTTGCAACGACATTCATGAGGGATGATAAACCCTTTCTCGTTCGAGGGATTTTCAAGTTCCAGAGTATGAGAGCTTTAAAAAAAATTAAATACTTTTCCGTTCGTGCGTTCATGTAGGTAATCGATCGATATCCAAAATAACCCGAACTACGGAACTGAAGAGCATGCAAAAAAAATAGGGTGTAGAGTAAGGGATGAAAATTTTTATATGCAAGCAATCCTTCCCAATTGCCCCCATACCCTATCTACTACATATTCAACACTTGCGTCCGCATTAAACGGTCGTTTTCAGTATCACTCCTGCGAAAGGGCGAACGAAAAATTCATTTCCATAACTCTAGCGGCTGTAACGTCAACCACCACCCGTCCCGGTTCTGGGCGCGGGGTTTTGGCTCGTTAATTAATTAAATCTACAAACCAACATCCACACAAACACACTTTCAGATCTGGACAAATTAATTCACCTGGCAGAGCCCAACGTCACTTTACCTTCAAGTCCGACATGGTATGAACGTGGGTGAACAGTCGAAAACCCAAAGGACGATTAAAAAAACAAGGGCACACCAGCAGCTGAAGCTCCCTTGTGGAGAATACAGCTATTACCCACTCTCTATACTACAGGATACAGCATACCTTCATCGACTAAAACTGTGTTGGTTCACTTCCCGTCCACTTACGTTCACCCTCACACCCTTAAAACGAAATTCTTATTTTTAATATAAGGAGTATTGCGAGGATACAGGATGTTCACCCTGGCTTCCTGTTTGCCTACCTTCATCCTCGAGAACCCAGAACTCGGCAACGGAAAACTTAAGGAACTTTGAAAATTGGAAGGGTGTTTTGCTCCAAGGTTTCGTGGACTGGAAAGGAAATGATAAAAATTTTGTCAAGTTCAGCCGTTTGATGTTGTTTTTTTCGTTATTTTTTGTGTTTTACAGCTACCCCCTAATTTCAGGCAGAATTGTCTAAGGGTGGACTTCTTAATTAATGATAAACTTGGGGCAAATTCATTACATTATTCTGCTACCAAAAGACAAGGCTTCACCTTCATGCATTGAGCATGTTTGGACAAAGAAGAAATATTTCCGACAACCCTTTCTAGCGGTACACCCTTCAAGAGATTTATTTTGCCACTCATCATTGGAAGATGATTCACTTCTTCCAAATACTCCAAGTTGTCGATGAACATTCGCAGGTTCTTATATTTCGCTCAGGAAATTTTAGTTGTGAAATTGCGTAAACTTTGGGCTTTCGTTAAAGATAGTGAATTGTTATTAACTCCTGGAATAAAACTTTCAAGTAAATGCTATAATGCAGTAAATATACTTGAGTTAACATTAACGTTTGACCGCTTTTCCCTTCATGAACCTCATTTATTCATTATTGAATTGCATTAAATCTTAATAGTATTTATTATAAGTTTGTCCTCAAAGAAAAACATAACGCATCAACTATGCAGGAATATACCACAGGAACACAAAATGGCGGAAGTGAAATTCCACAACAAAGGCCAACCGGACAAGGAATATATTTTAAAATGGTCCAGCTTTGAAAGCTTTTATTCACTTTTACGATGAATTTGTCCACATCCGGACTGAAATTTAGAAATTTCTTAATAAAAAATATGTTTCAATAAAATATCAGAGCTCGGAAATCAAGTTCCGCTCTATGGCTTTGTGTAAAACAGAAATGTCCCTTCAATCAGTTTATAGAAATTTTAAAACTTTTTTTTCCGATTAGGCTATACAAACTGAGGGATACCTTCGAGTATCATCATTAATTGTTCTTCAGATGCATAACCGTAGATCAAAAGTAAAGAATAAAGAGTGTCAACTTACCATGCCATCGAATTTTAACGCGTCTTCGTCACTTAAGCCCATGCTTCTGGTCATCTTGAGGTACGTTGACGTAATTGGGTTGACTTTCCTCAGGTCAAGGCGGAGAGGTGTGGATTTGCAAACTTCCAATTTGTGTGTATTGAACCCATTCAGGTATGATTTCAAAAGTTTACTTTTGGCATCGTCACATGCCATTAGTCCAGCTGTATAGGCACTGAAAGTCATAGCCGCTTTTTGAAGGTTTTGTGTAGAAGGTTTCAGTGCCACATAGTCAATGGTGGTATTGGTTTTAAAATTGTTATAGCGTTTTTTAGGTGGTGTCGATTTTGAATACACTTTCGAAGTATTTGTTTTTGGAAATCCTGATAGATCATTCTGTTTGTCACTGATCAATGTTTCTGTGCTTTTTAGTTTGATTTTTTTGCACTGTGGAACTGCAAACTCACTAAACTTCTCCTTGACTACAGTTACATCTTGAACAATGCTGCCGAGAGGTGTTGATAATGTCAATGTTGAGGAAACTTCAGAATGAGATAAGTTTTCTTCAGATTTGTCAGTGGAAGTATTTATCAGACTTTGCTCTGGTTTAAAGTCATCTTGTGTTGATGAAACCTCGTTTTCGTCATCAGCAACTGATTGATGTACGCGTCGATCTAGTTCGCCTTTGATTTCCGTCATAGGAGTATCTGCTTCGACTTTACTTTCAACATCACGTTCTTTATTTGCCTCTTCTTTAGTAACCAGCTCCACGTGGGTTTCATTATTGCGCTTCTCTTTGGTTTCTACATTTTCCAGCGGTATTGATACATTTTCTAGTGCGTCTACACCATCTGGCAGGGTTGCGTTCAAGTCAGAGGTGCTGACATTGTCTTCCGCTTCATGGAAGTTGCAGGATGTGTCCAAATCAAGTGAATTTTCTAGAGTACTCTCATCTACAGGAGCATGGGGCGTATCAAGAGGATTATTTCTACATGTAGCGCAAAGGGTTAAGAACTTTGTCACTGCTCTTCGCGGGAGATATATGTAACTGTCTGTTATCTGGAAGAATATTTTAAATATTTTATTTATCACATATAATGGCACCATACTAATGTGAGACTCACAATTTTGTAGGTTCGCTTCTGACCAGCATGCTTTCCGTCTCGACTCCCCAGTTCCACGTGCGCATCATAAATGATGTCGAAAAACTCTTCAACTATGGCAACTTTTCGATAGCCTTTTCCAAAAAAATCCTAGTGTGAGATAACCATAAAGTTATGAAACGAGTCTTATGAAATACAGTCAACCTAGATAATTGGTCCGCAATTCTCCCAGAAAACCAAGAATCATTTTTATTTCAATGGATACGTAATAGGGGAAGGTGTGATAGTGAGAGGGTTTAAAATTATTAAGAAAGTCAAGATAGCTTGAAGCTTTAATGGATTTAAGGCGTAGCTTAAATAAACTAGGAGAGATGAGATCATCAAACAGATGTGATGATCAAGAGTACGGTGGGACATAGCCCATAAATCCAATGAAATTCATAGAATCTCATTTGTCCCTTAAGTAAAAGCATCAAAACATTACCTTCTCCGCTAAGCCGACATACAAATCAGGACCGTCATCCGGAGGAAGTTTAGCCACATTTTTAAGTGGTGTGTCCTGTTCGTTTTCAGGACGCTTTGTTGTGAATCCTGTCAAAAATAAAATTGAAGATAAAATCAAAATAAGTCGATTAAAGTGAGCAAATTTTCAAGCGAACCTTTTGACTGTACCCAACATCGAAGTTTTGGACAAGGCAGAGGATTACAACTGTCTCCTTCAAGGATCTGTAGAATTGAGGATTTCTTTTTTCTTGTTATCGTCTTGGCTTTCGACTCATCCCCATATGTTTTAACAGCCCAGGGTTGGAAAACCTTTAATCGAATCAAAACAAGTGAATATTTGCAAGTGAGTTTGTTGAGCACTATAAACAAAAACACAAAAATCAAAGTTACAATTTAAGGGGTATTGGTAGATGGCTCCAAAGAAATTTTCTCTCTTCCAGTAAATTTCTCACAGGAGAAACCCAAGTTGAATACAGGCAAAACCACCACCGGAACTGTATCCGTTAAAACATAAACAAAGCAAACTCATACACTACCTCAAACATTTGATCCTTCTCTTCGGTCCTTCTGAACTTTTTCGTTCTACTTTCAGGCCATGATTCCACCACTTCTTTCTCACAGGATAACGACGTCGTCGAGGACGACGACGATGACAACAGCAACGTTGGGGTTGGAAACTTTCGTTTGTTGCTCTCGACTTCACTCTCGAAACTTTCACTTTTTTCAATTTGCACGTGTTGTTCGCGACTACAGTCACGTTCACTTGCACAAGAATGAAAACTTTTCTTACCATTTGCTCCATCATCCCCAATAAATGGGGTAAGTGTATATTTTTCCATATCTTTTTGTGACGTTGCGTTATCACTTTCTGATATGTCTGTTCTTTCGCTGACATTTGTTGCTGTGTTTTTATTCTCGTCTCTTTCTTCTTGAAATTCTGTTTCCAATTTTTGTTCTGGTTGTGTTGGCGCCAATTCTTGTGGGGCTTCTGAGGATGTCGTTCGCCTTAGTTCATATTGTGATGAGTTCTTTTTTTTTGGTTTTGATGAGATCATAGGCTTTTTTATCTTGGATCCAACTACACGTTTGCTAGTATGATGATTGTTCACAAGACGTTCTTTCGATTTAACCTGATTCTTTGAAGTCGATTTGGTTTTTAAGTTTCTTTCTCTTGGCAGAGATGTTGTGTCCCTCTTACGTTGTTTACCTATTCCAAAAGTGTCATCTTCAAAATAGATAGTGTAACACTTGTTGACGTTACTCCTAGAGTCTCGACTTCTTAGTCTTTCAGTCATCTTTCTTCATAAAATTCGTATTCTTTTATTTAACAAAACGCACTGACTATATACACTGGACCGTGACACCACAAATGTTAGAAACAGACTGAATTTACAAAATTTCAAATTTCAACCCTGTAAAAATGTAGTGGCTTCACGATGTGGTTACGAATACAATGAAAGGGAAAAAAGGCTAATATACAGGGAAGGACAATGTTTTCACTTATTTCCTATCCAACTTTACATACATACCCGGCAAGTCAATACAAACATAAATATCCCGGCTGATATTCATCCATGTGTATTAGCTCGCATTGAATCCTGCCAGTCCTACCTCAATATTTTCAGTTTTATGGGCTGCTTCTTGGGCACGAACACAAACACTTGCTCTGCACAATCGCAAATTTAAACTCAACCATACTTCCCCTCAATCCGTGTATCTTGGCGAAGGGTGTCTTATATTGAACTGGTGATTTTGAAGTTTATTAAAAAATCCACGTGTCCAGAGTAACCGCGCCAACAATTAAAGAAAAAATTCATTGACAATTGTTTGATTATTCCCGTACATTTCTTAGATTGCATTTGGTAAAAAAAAAATATCTTTCACACGTGGTCTCCTACACACACATACTTCAACATATACTCTTGAATTCAGTATTTGCAGAAACCACCCCTAAGCGCTTCGGCGTACCACGCCGGCATGAGGAACCAAAATACCCGAACAAAACGATTTCCCCCGAAGCTGGAAAATCGAGGACTTATGATGAGGATCAGACACGAGCTGTTCCGTGAAGGGTAATTGGGGGTGGTTTCTGTGCATGCCTGACATACATTTCATCCCCTACCCCTACCGAATGTGAATAAATTTCCACGAGAAGTGTCGTGAATGTTCACCAGCACAAAAACAACAACATGAAGGACATGTTTTCAAGGCTCCAGAATAATGCTTTCGCCCGCGTTTTCTTCCACCCTTGACTAGACCTTCGCACCCTCGACAATCCTTGGGCATCTTAGCGTTTGGCCCAATTCTTTCTTATTTCTTGTTTATTTATTTTGTTTTAATCTTCTTTTTGTTTGAGGTGTGACTTTTATGATTTTATCACGACAGTTTAATTCTTTAATTGTATGCGTGACTCTGTACTTTTTGGGGGTGTGTCACAATAAATATTTACCTTTTTCAAACATTTTTGTAGTGTAGAAGACAAATTACTGACACATGACTCGAAGACAATTTTTTATTTGATTGCAGATGCAATTTGAAATGAAGGTTATCTCGGGTTTTTGATACTTTCAAAAGCCTGAAGGTCTTATGGCAACGGTAAACAATATCATAGTGATAGCAGGTGGATCCATCACCTTTGACATTCTAAACAAATGGAACATAACATAAATTCCTACACAATTAGTCTGTTACCAGGAAATGTGTAATGAGTTACAGATGATGATGAAGGTGGAAGTAGAATTAGAAGTGAAACTCAAAACTTAGAACTATTCACAGAATAAACATTTTATTTGTATGGTGAATTAAGGCACAAAGCTCCTTTAAACATTCATTTAAGGAGGCAGAGAAAGGTAAGCCACCATCAGGTTTCTTAAAATAAGATAAGCCCGATCCGTCTATAGCAGCTTCAAAAAAATGTTTTTCTTCGTAAAAAGAAAAGAATCATCAAGGATTCTGTTGCCATTCCCGTGGTGATGAGATAAACCTAGAGCTGAAGCTGAAATGGTGAAATTTTCGGATAGAAGCAAAGGCACAGATGATAAAAAACAAGATGACTCCAGCAACAGTGATGTAGGAAGCAACCAAACCCATGATAAGCCCCATGGATCCTTGGAGCCCCAACCTAGTTAAAGGGAAGAAGAGAAAATAAAAGTGGTTTCTATCTATACAGAAGAAGATGTATACTACCTACGTGTACATAGAAATGATGAAAACGCTTCTCCATCCCCAAGCTGAAATATTTTTGTAGCTCGGTTGGAGCCATGAAGACGCAAAGTTGGATGTCGGTTGGGTAAAAAAAAGGGAATTTAAGGCCACTATCCTTGAAGTGGGTAGACAAGACATCGAATGAATTCTGCAGGGTGTGTCATAGAATCTCAACAGGATACATTCAAGAAGGGTCTTCTACTTATTTTTTGGGGTCTTATACCCATCTCGGGCAGTAGTAATGTGTCAAATAAGCAACAACAAAAAGAACAAATATGAAAAAAGTATAGTACCGTTGGATGTAGTTGCCGTAGAAATAGTTCTGCTTATATACCTACAGACGGAGATATACATTTTGTGTCAGGGTTATGTACACGACAAAAGAAAGAACAAAGTTCGTATAGAATAAGGGATGCGACAGGACAAAAAGAAAGAAGTATCCTGTGGCAATATCTGAAATGAATTCGTTTCACCTACACCCTTCCGAGTGGGATTGATCCTGAATTAGTTTTGATTTCAGTGTCCTTTTTTTTCTTTCTAACGACGAGTAAGGGAACTTGCCTTCTCTCCTCAGTTCCGGTAAGTATAGCAAAACATATCAGCCCTCGGTTTTTGTTTTTGTCTTCAGCTCCAGTCTCACCTTCGTGTCGCCTTTTCGAATGACTCAGGGATGACTCCCCTCGTGCAGAAGTGGCCAATTCGACTTGAAGGTTTTCTTCAGTCATGTCTTGATAAAAATGAAAAATTCATTTAACAAACCATCTAGATTCAAGTTACTTGACCAAGTAATTGACTTGTAGCAGGGCAAGTGGCGTTTTTTGCGTTTTATGTACTGCGATTGAATATATAATAGGTATAAAATTTGTCTCTGATTTTGCAAATCAAAACCTTCTCAACGAATCAATATTGTCATAAATAGGAATAAAATTTGCGGATCAAAAATTTTCATGACATGAGGAGTTTTTAAATTGAAATCTAAACTCACTCCTTAAGAAAAATCCGAAATTGATCATTGAATCAAGTCTCTTTCTTTTTGGTAGTCATCAATTACACTACGCTAATTAGTTTTCTGGTCCTTTTCAGGATACCTCATGTGGTGGTTGCAATCTGTTCTCGTGGGAGATGTGAAACACGTCTTGAATCCTCACTATTCCATCACTCAATCTTTGCAGAAATGTTAGTGAAATAGCCTTCAGGGAAGTCGTCCCTTCTGCACTTTAAATTCAATTTGAAGGCAATTACGATCACACGTTAATCTGTAATCGGAGTCTCAAGGGAGTTTGTCTTCTGTCATAGAAATCTCAGGCATTATCTGGAACGAGGTGACTTACCAAGTTTTGTGTTTTCGTTTAAACAAAGTTAATCACTGCATTAACAAAACCAATCAAGTAACAATAACTGGCCGGAAAGTAATTTCCAGAACTAAAACTGAAACTTCTAAATAGAGGACTGAACCCAGCAAACCGCCTCTGTTAATAAACACAGTCTTTTCGTTGTAGCTCATACCCTCAGGGTGTGAACCTCTACTCCCGTGCCCATCACCTCGTCATCATCATCATCAACGTTTCCATTTTCAGATAGTTCGGATAGGATGGTGGGTGAATCTCTGGTGTCTGAAGCGGGGCAGACCTAAAAAATGACTTTTTCCAACGTCAGCCTTTAGGAATCCATGCACTCCTTCACCCATGAACGTTGCTTGAACCCAGCGATAAACGTGGCCCTAACATTCAGGGTTGCCTCTCCAGCTCTGGGTGTACCCTGGAGCTACGGAAAAGAACAAATTTCCACAAAGTAAAATCTCGTTGGATGGGGGTGAAGGAATATGTATTCGTTGCGAATTGTGTTCACGTTTCTGCCACTTTTAGGGGATGGTTTTGTGCCGTTCTTGATACTGGGTTTGTTTTACCCGGAGTGCCTTTGTTGCCTTCCAGGCAAGATGTACTAGATGACGTGAATTGAGCCACGCTGCGACAAGCTGGCAGAACGTTCTAGATCCTGCTGAGCTTCTGAGTATGGGTCTAGGTGTAACACGGGGTTGGATTTTATGTCCTCGTGTCTTCGTCATTTCGAGTGGCGTGCTCAAAAGCATGAGAACGGGAACTTTTCATCAACTTAAACGCAATACAGCTGCTGCTTCGCTGCGAATCGGGAAAAGTGGAAGATGGCGAGAAATTGGAACGTTAGTGTCCTCAGAGGGTTGTATAAGGACACGTGACACATCAAAATTTTCAACCCCATTCCACTTCACACAACTGTTTTATGATACTCCAAAGTGGATTTCTCCCGTTTAGCCTAGCGATGTTATTCGGCATTTTAACGACCCTCCCTTTTTTTCTTTCTCACCATTTTTTCCGCTTTATTATTTTTAGAAAATATCTCCGCCATCCCTTCTGGTATTGACAGCAAACTCTTTATGTTTGTCAAGAAGTGTCGAGAATTGGGAGGATGCACGAAAACGCCGCCAAAATTGAATGTAAGGTTAAACGAAGGTGATTAAATATGGACAACATTCGACAAGGACGCAAAACGGAAATCCAAATTCAACATGAAATTGCGACCCTGATGAACTGTGATCCCTGGAAGAGTCCTGGTCCTTCTGCACAATCCTGGTGCTGTCAGTTTAATTATATTTTCTAAAGGAATGCAATTTCATTCTGAAACTGGGGAGACTATTACGGGGCTTTGAATTAAATTAGTTTGAATTGGTGTATTATCCGTACGAAGTTTTGTCGTAAAAATTGGAAATTAGAGTCTTGTCTTGAAGTTATGAAACTGATTTCTCGAGAGACTTGCTAAAATCTTTTCCAATTAAATTAACTATGGCCTCCGTTCTCCTCTTTTGAATATTCACTTCCAGACACTTCCGGTTTTTTATGATTAGATGGAGTCCACGGAAGGACATCAGATTAACCGGAAGGTGCCCCGAATTTAGTACTTACTGTCTCTCATGATATTACGTTGTTTTTTAAGGATGGACATTCATTGTTTCGATGATTTAGAGGTTTCATTTTAATTCACTTAGACATTTTCGTGTATTGTTATTTTCATGAAACATTCATACGTAACTTTCGAATACCACAATGTCATGTGCAATTTTGTTACACAAGAAACCACATGAATCAAAATGGATTAAAGAACTCGATGGCAGATTAAGCGGTTTCTTCAAGATTTTGTTCCAAGTAGGTACCTACTATTTCAGGTCATTTGAGGTATCAATTGTCGGTATATAGTCACTGCTTCAAAATTCTATATAACTTGAAGTTCATAAACGATTGAAATTCCATACAGAATTCTTTCATCCTTGCATTCATTCAAACTGACGCAATCAATTTTCAAAATTCATCCTTTCACATTGTCCTTCCGTGCACCTCAAGTAACCACGAATTGCGAACAAACGGAAATGGAGCATTTGTTCGTGTTTCTGACATTTGCATATGTTCATGATTAAGTGAGTATCCACTATTTTTGTCTGAGGTCAATGTCCTTGTGACACAAATACTTATTCCGACATGCCCCTCAGACTCCTCAACTCCTGCAAGGGCTAGCAATCAAAACTTTTGTCGTGAGTAAGGATGTCCATAACAAAGCCGTTCCAGATCTTTATATCACCTCAGACTTCGTCTAGATTGAGTTCGAATCATTGCACATGAGCACAATTCCCCACTAATATATTTTAATAAATCCAAAAAGGATACATGAAGCATGTGCTCACTCTAAATCCTCTTTTCGATGGAAATCCTTCAAGTTAAAATTTGCAGCTCGTGTTAGGAAATCCGCAAAATTTAAAATTTATCACCTACAACACACTCACATTAATTCTCCTACATCACCTCACTTTGCGCAGGATCTCCGCACAAAAATCAAAAATTTATGACATTGTGCGCGTTGAGGGGCATCCATAAATCCTGAAAAAAGGAATCCAAAATGATTTCTTTCCCAGCATCAACAATATACACTTGCAAAATGCTAATATCGAAGGACACTAGATAAAACAACAAAACACACAGAAACTTTTCAAGGACGAAGGATCAAAGAAACTCGAAAGATGAATGAAACCACTCTTACACTCAGTTCTATTGAGTCGGCACTTCCCCTATTTGTCTGACGACGATTCGACGACTTTCAATTGAGGTTATGTGTGTGTTACATGTGTATGTGTAAAAACAAAAAAGAATCCTTCCTTGCCACGTGAATTTGTGTCTCGTGAGTGCAACACGTGAATTTACATTACACTACACGCCACATGTAAAATGGAAGTGTACGCAGACATTAATAAAATTACTTTAAAAAAAAAATCAATACTTCTCTGTGCTGTACTCTTTTTATTCGTCCTGTTGTTTGTCGTATCCTTTTTCTAATATATTTTGTATATATGACGTGTACTCGTGTACAGACTTTTAGTAGGTCAGACAAAGTTTGTTTTATATGATGACGGCAGTTTTTTTTTTGTGTATATGTTTGGGGAGCGCGGTCGTCGTCGTCGTGGTGCTGGTGATGGAGACTGAGCCGACATTGCAGGAATTGTGTCAGCTTCATGCTCGCTTATATGTTTATGCTAATCATAATTTATGATCTGTGTGGGAAATGGAAAAAACAAAATCCGCTCTGACAGATTCAACTGATGATTTATAAAATCGATTTTAGGCAAATGTGGCTTTGAATTATTTGCGAGAGTTAATGAACTTTAACTTGATTGAAAAGGACAATCACTTTCGACGTGAATTGTTCAATTACGAATTTAATTTTACTGTAAAATCAATCATCTCGCTAAACTCATTGATTTGCCCTTTAATAAATTCCCTGATTTAATGTGAAATAAAATTAAATTCTTAATCCAAAGGATCACGTAGAGACAAAAGCATTTTCAAATTTCATAAATCCCTTCTGAATTGCCAAAAATGAGGGAAGAAATTGACCTGAATCAATGAAATTCAATTCGAACCCAAATTTGTGATGGAATCAACCCACAAAAAGCAAGGACGAAACAAGAAAAGGATAATAAAACAAGCACGAGCTTGAATCCTTTCCAATCCTGAAGGATATAATTTTTCATTGCGTTATATAACTTCGTGTTTATTATCGTAAATGCAGAATAATTTCAGTTATTCATGTGAATATATCATTTACCCGTACTGGTCGTTTTCTTGTTTGTTTGTTTGCTCAATGTTGTCTCACCTGTTGCATGCCGGATCCGGTTGTGAGGACTTGCTTTTAAAGGATAATGAAATTATGAAGACTTACGAATCACGTACACGTACGGAGTTAATTTAAAGCAGGAAAATTTTCAGCTTTTTCTTTATGTAATCGAAATTGATATTCGTATAAACAGATTCAAAACCGATTATTACTATCAAAGCAAGTCAATGTTATTGAATTCTGGTTGCGAAAGTTTTGTAAGGGAGCATTTGTAATGATGTCATTTATATGGTTGAGTATTAGAAGAAATATAGAGCTGAAAATCAGCTGTTAATCTTAAGATACAGGAAGTCTTAAAACAGACTATGTACAGTGTTACACAATACCCCGAACTTACGCGATTGGTGGGGCTGATTTATAACCGCGTAAGTCGGAGTATAAAAATGTTATAACAAATACGCACTCCAAAGATAAGAAACTAATACATAGCAAAAAAGAAGTTGTATCTATGTGTTGACTTCGCGCGACAAGTCATTAACTGAACAATTATGTGGTGGCAGTAGGTCTATGATCGATAATCGAGGGTTGTGTGACGCTCAAACAGAAGACGAATCGACGTGATTTCAAAATCGCGTAACTACGAGTTCGCGTAAGTCGAGGTGTTATTATATTCTTGAATGTTAATGAGAACCTGCATAAATAAGTCAAAATATTCATAAACACAGGATGAATGTTTGCATCAATAAAAGTTTAATTGACAATGAAGTAACGTTTAAAACATTGTTTTAGCTGAACTTGATACAAACTCCAACAGTTTACAACCCTCTTTTGAAACAAAATACCTCTTCAATGAATTTTAGATGTGAAAAATCACAAGACGATATAACACTTAAATTCAAAACATTAACATGTCAACTCAAATCGTTGGTACAGTTTCATCTTTAAGGATACGAAAGTGAAAATCAAAATGAATGAATTTTAAATCACTCATGTGTGACAACCATAATTCAATTAAACTAAAAATGTATTAACTTCTTTAATAGATTGCCAGTAAATTACATTTTCTCACATTATGGCGAAGTTGTTGGTCTTAACTTTTGATCAAATGAATATGTACTTAGACTCATGTATAGTTTTCGTGTTCTAATCGACGGCACTTTCATACAAATGACATTTCGATTAGCATTATAGCAAAGCCCCAATCTCAAAAGGTTTGCGTCTCAGAAAATGCCAACTTTATGTTTAATAAAAATTAGTTATTTATTTGAACAAGAACTTTCAGCTCTCTTTTGAAATACCCGCCCAAATTCAGTTTTACCTCCGTTATGAATTTCAACCTTTTCCAAAGTAAAGCGCCTCTGAATGTAAGACTCTGAATCTATCATCAAGGATTTGCACCTCGTATTGGTGCCACCATCTCTAATGTACGAGCCAAAGCACAAGTTGCAATACCGTAAATGAGTGCTGTTCTGTGATAATTGTTTATTCCAAATAGTGGTTGGGATTCTTTCTGGGTGAGTGAGTTACAGTACAGTTTCTGACTTGGGTGAGTTACATGAAGTTTGAGGACTGCTAACTTTTTAAGTAGGTTTCAGTTTACATTCGAACTTGATTCTCAGGTGGAATTCTCCTTGATTGGTAAAACAAATCGAACTTTCCAGTATATGTATATTATATATTTTACAATGAACAAATATTTTTTACACTCGTACAATAGTCATTCCTATGTAAACAAACATTACTCCAGATAAAGTGATGCGATTTGCGAGTCAATCTTCTTATACGCTTTCTGGATTCTTTTGTCCAAATATCAATTCCATGTATTTCATTATTAGCAAAAATGCCAAAACTTTTATACTCCATGTTGAGTCACTCATAATGAAACTTCGTGAATATCAAGAAAATGAAAAAAAAATAGAAAGGAGTCCCAGCAAAAGTGGAGCAGAAATTAGTGCTTTCTTATGTATTTCGGAGGTTTATATGTTTCCCGCGTAAGGACTTTTAGGATGAGAACTTTTAGCCACAATAGTCCCATGTGAGTAATAAGAATAAAAATTTCGGGCATAAGAGGCAAAATATATGAAACTTTTGTTTTACAATAGTTCCTCCATCATCATTTCGATCACTCGCATAAGACTCATACAACTTGTATAGCCCTTTCAGGATAACCTAATGAAGTTCTGTTTTGATTAATCTAATTAATGGAGAAGCCTGTCCATCAGTTACTTTATTTGGATGTTCTGCAATAAGTTCAACTTTTTCTGACTTCTTTAATTGAGTGAGTATTCATTGAAACTTTTCAGAATCTTTGCGAAGAAACGGAAATGAAGGGTTTTCGAATTAACCAGAGTCAAAATTGAGTTGTTGCTATCAAAACTTTATATTGTGATGTTATATAAGGAATAACTTACAAGATAAGGTACATGATTTACTCAAATCATTTAAATGATAGACTTTAGTTAAACGACGAGTCTTATTATGAAACGATTTTCAAAAGGGTAATTCAGTTCACATTTCATGCAATTCATAAAGGTTATCACAGTAAATGTCCTTTAAAATATTACAGAACCATGATCTCAAAAGGACTTCCAGTTGATATCGGGTTGACTTTCCGCAAAAGGAACGTTCGTTAAAGTATCTTCCTTCTATATTTGCATATCAAAGCTTATATTAGAGACTCCAAGTTACATGTGATACTTCCCTGGAGTCCATAATGAAATTAATTTTCGTAACGTACACAAGTTAGGTGTGAATGTGCGGGTTAAGGAAATTTTTTTTTTCAAATGAATATAAGCTGCACATTTTACCAACAATATCTGTGGTCTGCATAAGACTGTAGCTCAGACTGTTACTGAATCTATTGGATAGTTGATGATCCCTAAGTGATACCGGTCTTCAAATATATAAGTTATTTGCCTCTTCAGATGCGTTAGTTTATGATTACTGTACTAACGACATTAAGGGATAAAATGAATACTTTAATGATGGCAATCGGGTAGAAGGATTTTATACGGGATATACGAAGAAAAAAATATGAGCCGTAGTGAGTAACCCATCTGATGTATTGGCAGCCATGAGGATCGCGGATATTTACGCGCTGGAATGATTTTCCTCGGATAATCATAAGTCCTTCAAAGGCCGGTACCCCGTCTTGCTCGAGACCCCATCTTGCCCGTATTTCCCTTAAGTGGAAATAGTTGTTTTGTATTCTGTTTAAGAATATTCATGGCCATGACGAAGGCTTGGATTTCAACATTTCAATATTCATATCCAAGGCGAAGTTGAGTGCAGTTAAGTTAAGTTGAGTTGTTGTAAAGGGCGATATTAGGGTATAACCGGGACTGATATCATCTGGCAGATCAAAATAAATGCGAATAAATTGAATTCAAGAAAAGTATCATACAAATTTTTAATTGACTTCTCTCTCAGTAAAAATGAATTACCTAGTTGAGTAACTTGCTAACGCACTAACAAAAATCTTGCTGTCTATTATTGGCAATCTTTGCGGTAAAATGTCGGAAAGCAATGTACATTTTGCAAGTTACAGAAAGAGAAATGTTTTTTTTAATTTTGCAGTAGAACCTCTTTTATCCGTCAGGCACGGAACCAGAGACGTAACGGATAATCGAAATGACGGATCATGGAAAAGATCTAAAAAGAATGACTTGAACATAGATTTTGAGGAAAGGTGTACATTCACAAACAACAAACTGAACGTAAGATATGTTCAGTTACGAATCAATAACTTTAACATATCTACATAACGAAAAGATCGAAATAAATGTTCAATGCGATGACAAAAAGGCGGTTAATTTTGACTTCTTAAACTGTTCTTCACTTGCTTTTATCGCGAAACTGTGAAATCTTCTTGAAATCAGTGGGTCCGTGTTGTCGATCTTAACTTGCTTAATATTGTGAAGACATCTACAACATTTTCGGTGTCGGTTAACAGAGGTAAAGGATATTGGAGAGATAGATAAAAGAGGTTCTACTGTATTATCATTTTATTTCCACATTTACAACCATTTCCCTTATACATACAAACATGATGAAAATTAAAAACACCAAAAACTTGTTAAAACACAAAGATAATATTCCAAGCAGTCCCAGTTATTGTGTATTCTCAAGTTCTATGTATAATCTTGCAAAGCATGCGTTTAACTTCCGTGTAAGCTTAACGGATAAATAAATTAATGTTGAAACTATAAAAATGTCATTTTGATAGCAGAAAATATATACTTACGATTTGTAACGTTAATGCAGTTGTGCATGGTAAACTTACATCGATTTGAGAATACAGTGTAAGGCCCTTTCTGATTTGCAGGAGTGCCACATAGTGGCATGTATATTTCAGAACAATATGTAGGGCAAATTGCAGTAACCGAAATATAGTTGATGACATGAACAATGACTGTAACAATAATTATTATATTTGAAAACAAATAAACATATGTCAGAAAACTTACCCAAAACAGCGCGGAAAACCAACTTCATTTTAGAATTTATTCATCCGTATCTTCTCTGATAACACCTACCGTTGTTAAATCAAAATCTGCTTTAAACTTGCTTTTATAGCATCAGATACTGACACACGTCTATATAAAATTTTGAAGTTTATATAAATAGGATTTTCAAAAGCAGAAAAACTCGCAACACTCGTTAATTTCACAGAACTATTCGCGCAGAAAGTTTTTGCTCCTTAATTAATTTTAATCTACTTAACAACTAGAAAAACTGAAATTTATATTATTTTAAAAAATCAATTACTCATATGAGTTGCATGGGTCTAGGTAATTTGAATATTATATTTGTGGCATGAATTTTGTACAAACGTTGTAGATACTAATTACTCTATTCTGAGAATCGCCAATAGACGTCGAATTTGAAACAATTGTTTATCAAATCATAATAATTTTGTACATAATATCTACATAGCATTATCGGATGTCCAAAATACAAAGCTGCAAATAAATTATCTTAAAAAATCTGTATTTGACAAGAAGCATTGTACAATACTAGACTGTCTTTAAGACAGCATGCAGTCTGATATATGTATATTCAACAAAAAGAATAGTTTGTTCAAACCGTAGTATGAAAGATTCAAATGATATCCCTTGAAAAAGTTTCTCGTTTGTGTATTTCAATACAATATACTCCATAGAGACATTCACACACATTCTAAATTTCGGAGAGTGGATCGAATTGATAAAACCATAAATTTGAAATTGAATTTTCGTTGTGGTGACATTTTGAAAATGTATGTTTCATTTGATGACTGCAGGACATGTAGCACTCACATCAATCATGAACGAAAATTCGGATGTGACACACTTTGCGAAAAAGGCAAACTGATTTTGTTACTTAGCAAATATCGAAAATGAAATGATGAAAACCAAAATACACATTTTGAGCAAACCATCTGGAACCTAACCCAGAATCCATTGCAAGGAAACGTGCTCCTTGGAAACATCACGTCGTCATATCCACCCCATGGAAAATGATTGTCCTTAGATGAGACAGATCTTTTGTTGTCACTTTCTAGAATTGCCCACTTCATCCTCGAATATCCCATTCCGAGGGACTAATAGAACGAATCTTTGTAATGCCAGCAAAACGATATCATGATAGGATATTCGAAATGTTATTCATAACATCATTTGGAATTTCCCTCACATCGACCACTGTTAAAGGGATGAAATCGGAGACAAAAACACTTTCACAGCTAGACGCACTCGTTTGTCGTTATGCCTTTTGGATATATGACTGGGTTTTGTACATCTTTAGTAATCAAAATATGTTATTAACCAATCAAAATTTAATTTTCATCTTGGTAATATCATTTTATTGTCAAAATGTGTTTTCTCAATTCAATCGTTGAGCATTCACAGTTGGCATTTGTGTTTTCTCCCAATTTTGCCTAGAGAATGTACATCACAAGGGAAACAACAACATTTGTTCCGATTGTGGCCGATTCCGTAAGATGGCAATAACTTCATTTGATTGTACATACAAGAAACGAGTCTAAAACAGCGACATGTCACTTATTGAAAATTCTTTAATGCAGAAATCATCGTCATATAGGTATGTCTAACACCAAAATGAGGACCTGTGAAGAGTTGATGAAAGGTACTTTGCTTCCATAATTCTGATTCAGAAACATTCACATACAAAATCCCTGCCTTCGATAATACTGATCTGGATTATTCTCAAGAAACCAATATTGCTACAATCCCAGAGTAGTGTTGTAGAAATTTAAAGTGAATTAATTTGAAGTGATTCTACAAGATGGCACTTACAACCATGTGCAATGAATTCAAAATTTCATTTCATACTATTTAAAGAGAATTATGTAAGAACTAGGGAACTGCTGTTGGCGATGAAGTTTTTTAAAACTAGGAAAAATTACATTTCCTAGATCCAAGGCACAATTAAAACTTTATCCATGTTGTACGTGCCGTGAGAAATAGAAAAATAACTACTTCTTTGAAATTTCTATTTAGTTGAAACAAACTTTTATAGTATTAATTTTAGTAAATTCATATTGAAGAATGATTCGGGAAAACTAGCATAGGATAGAAATTTCGTAGGTCAGAAGTTCTTGAGATTGCTTACTGACCGTTAAAATTATTTCCTCTCGGAAAACTTTTAGTTTTTCATTTCCTTTTCCATTATGGATAAATATTGCGGAGGCTTTTCACTTGCCCAGTTAGAGCAGCTTCCATTCATGCTGTTAGGTCATGGTATAATTTGGAATTTTATTCCGTTTCCGGTATTAAAGTGTTTCCAGCTGGAAGTTTCTTGATGAGAAAGAATTTAGCAACTTAGACTTCTGATGGGTTTAATTGCTTTAACAATTTGATTTTATTTTACACTCATGCAGAATTTAATTAAATTTGCAAGACATTACAATCTTTAACAAATCAATTGTTTGCTACCTTCTTGAACTTTGGGTTAAAGACAAGTTTTTTCGTGTGGCTTCTTACAAATCTGGAGATAAACCTTGGAGTATATCAAGATTTGCAATAATCCAAACAAATATACCTAAGCTTCGACAGTCATGCACGAGTTTGTGATCAACGAACCGTTTTGAAAATCCGATACTTCCTTTCTGACAGGAAGTGTAATCTCCTTCCCTTGAAAATCTAGATAACTAATCATTGCTTACGG
Source organism: Chrysops caecutiens (assembly GCA_963971475.1). NCBI lineage: Eukaryota > Metazoa > Arthropoda > Insecta > Diptera > Tabanidae > Chrysops > Chrysops caecutiens. The sequence continues at coordinate 53,126,566 of OZ020569.1, forward strand.
AAATTTGTTTATGGATTGGTGAAGTGCATTTCAGGATTTTCGATGCTGGATAGAAGCTACAATTATTTTGGTGAATAGTTCCTCAATAATGCAACGTTTTGTGGTAAACAAAAAATTTTTGGGATTGTGTTGTAATGACCCAATCAATACAGGAAATATTAACATTCATTTTAGCTTGTGCTTGACCATTTACTTCCTGTCCGAGTTCCAGTTCCTGGAGCAGATTCATTTTGAAACTTTGCGGCAATTAAATTGTTTTAATGTTACACAAACATTTGATACTCATCCGAACCAGTATGGTAACATTTGAGCATATAAAAGCAATAAAACTTATCCAGTTCTGTAATATCTGTTTATCCTTACCCGGTCATGTGTGGTAGACCTCTGTGGCCTTTGCACTACAACGTAGACAGCGCAGTGTTCGGGTCACAAAACTGAAAAACTATTTAATTACAATACATCAATAAACTTTAATACAAATTAAACTCATTCAACCGTGATATTGTACAAGCGTATAGTTTTTGCGTAAGTTTATATCCTCATATCCTGATGATTTGAATTTATATTTAAATAAACTGATTCTCAAATCTGTAGATTGTTATCAGAACAATATTGAAACAAAGATTTTCTCATTCTACAGGTGTAACATATCTACAATAATGGCAATCCAAAATTCTTATTCGTTATATTTGAGATAATCTCTTGATATCTACGTCATTATTTGATATCCTTACCGCACAACGAAACACATGTTTCGCATAAAAAATTACTGAGCACATTCCAAATTCATGGAACTTAACAGAATTGTATCGTCCTTATCAAGGTAAATGCTATCACTTAAAATAGATAGGTTACACAAAGCACATGACAACACACGACATGCGAATTCTATAGTATCTATCTCACACTACATTCCAATAAATCAAGATTAACCATCACCCACATAAGGATCACGTTACAAATGTGAGAAGGATTCTTTTTCATGGAGGAACATACAAAACGAAGTTCTGGAAAACCACACTCCGTAGCGTGTTAATTAAAATCACTTTATTATCCCATTAAATGTAATAAAAATATCCTACACCATTAACGTTTTTCCATGTCCTGTTTAATTTTTTCCGCTTGTCCTGGTACTTATGTAACGCAGGAAAAAATCTTATATGTTATATGGGAAGTATTATTGGTATCAACTTTTGAATGTATATCACCTCACACAGCTAGGTAAGGTACATGAGAGCTTACCACCAGGAAACTGGCGATTAATGGCGCCATTACGGGAGATTAATTGCAGCAGAGGGTTTGTTAAAGTGAACGTTTTGGTTAGATGGTTTGCCAGCTCTTTGCAGCTTGTAAACGCCATGTTTGTCTCTTTTCATACTTAAAGAACTGGTTAAATTGCCTTAATTCATCATTTGAAGAGCGACACATAAAATTATACGGAATTCCATTATAATATAACTTGATGGGGCCACTGAAACCGGTTTAACGAACAAACTTAATGAAGAAAATTTTATTTTTATTCATTACAATTATTACGACAGATGAGCCTTGGAACATACTTAAACATTTATGACAGTAAAATTCAATTACAAAATTTATAAATTCTGTTATTCAATTATTTGTGCTTATGGATGAAATAAAAAAAAACATTCTGGAATGATACTAACCTTTCAACGTTTTTGACCCATGAAGGGAGTTTTCAAATATTTCATTTCAAAAATTAGATTTTTAAAAATTGATTTCAAAATAATTTATTGGAATTTGTATTAGATCTTTCAAATCAAATGTTTGTTGAAAGGACCGAAAAGGAATATTGATTTTATTTTATCAGGATCCAAAACAGAACAGTACGAAACTTATAAGTCCTTCTCCCCAGAATGAAAGGTCCACGTCAAGGATATTGAGGAGTTTTCCCATAAGTTTACCAATTTCACTCATGAAGTGCCTTGATAAGATTTGTTTGTAATCGAAGGAATTTCGATTTCATATTCATCGTTAGAATTTCATTTATTTGTACTTGTTAATAAATTTTCCCTGAAATCAAAACAAACAAAATTTAAATTCGTTCCGTTTGATATCAGAATTTATTATATCAAGTTGCAGGGAACAGATATCGACATCGGTTTCGTTATTAAAATCAACAGCTAACGATTTTATTTGTATGAGAAGAGTGAAATGCGATATCCTCCCATAATCCAGGAGAGTAAATAAATTTGTGTGGCTCCAGTGTTTGACTAAGACATCCTATCGTGCTTCATCAACAAGACGTCTGCTATAACTTGACCATGAAGAATTTCATGATAATATTTTTGATTCAATTTTGATTATAATGTTGATATTCTACAAACGTTCAAATTGAATTATCCTTAAACGTTAAAACCATTTAATTCTGAATTATTCCTAATAGAACTGAAATCAACCTTAACTGGTCTGTTTGGGGGTTAGCCATTGTGATTTGTTGGTAGTTTTGGGCATGTTACAGTTCGAATAATTAATTAATTGCAAATTTCAATTAAGTCGTTCATGGTAGTAAATTGTGATATTATACTAACAAATCGTACAAATTATCCATTTTCAGGAAGTAGTTATTGAAATCAATAAACATCTTGACTATTAAATTACTTTGATTATCATGATTTGTATCATTTGTATGATTGAAATATTAATGTATTTTTTATGATTTATCGTAATGATTTTTTTCTTTTAAATTCTTTCTTATTTCATTCCATGGAGCATCATAAGTTGTGACACCTCGAACTGGAGCATCTCAGTTCGAAGAAAACTTTATCTTCAAAGTTTTTAGAACAAATCTATTCAAAACTACTTCAAGTTGATAGCGATAAAATATAGCAAAATTTCTCCCTTCCAAGTATATTAAATTTTTTGCCAAGGAATCAAAGTCAGAATTCCGATGTCCTGTTATTCCTTTTTGTTGGCTGCTCCAATTCCTGTTGACATTTGCCAATTGAGTTCTGTAACCATTTCGACAAAACTTTGTGTTGATTAGCTATTGTTGATATCAGTTTCAAGAATCAGAATTTTCATGCCGTCTTTCTGTCCTATATTAATAATTAAAAAACATCTTAATCAATGAAGGATTTTTGAAAAGTATAGAGACGCATTTCAATCAATTGGCATACACTGGCTTGAGGTCCGAATACTACAATATATTCAGAGAAACAGGAAGCTTCCTACAAAACTGGCAACAAATGAATAAAAAGTAAATTGGAAAAATTAATGAATAAAAACAAAGTAAAATTATCTGGAAATTTGTAAATTTCTGAATTGATTTATAAAAGAAAGGAAGGAACTTAAGGAAGGAACTGTTTCTTAAGCATAGGCTTGCGTCCGTTTTGAAATATGTACATAAGAGAAAATCTGCAGTTGTGACACATTCAAATAGCTGCAAACTTTTTTTATATATTTTATTTCGGATGTCATGCAACATCAGCACGTGATAGCAACATCAGCACGTGATAGCAACTATAGCACGCACTAAAACACATTTTTTATTTATTATATTAAGTAGACGTGAACATGCTGTGACAGGCACCACATTAAAGCTAATAAAGACGAAGCTCTTTATCTGCAACTAGTCACAAGTTGGAGAGATATATAGGTACACACCAAACTGTTTCAGCCAAAAGCTACTAACAGCCGCTGTACAGAAACATCGCAGGCAACATACTCCTTTTTCTAACAGAGAGGAGGACAAACTCCTTCATTAATTTCCCCAACCAAAATGGAAAATACTTCAGAAGTTGAAAGTTCTAAATGAGGCTTATGACTTCGGACGTGGTATGTTTAGCCGACAATTTCGATTAATTCCTTCTGCAAGATATTCGAATAATTGAAAAGTCATTGAAGTGAATGTAATAAGCCACATCACGATTCAGTTTCCTTGTGTCCAATCAAATGGATTTATGCCTTACATGGATACCCGTGTGATGAGTGAAAATCCTTACGATCTCATTGATAATTCTGGAGCGATGTAAAGGACGCATTTCTCATTTGTTTAAGTACTTTCACACCTCGTTACCTTCCTAAAGGAGTAAAGGCCATTATGGCCTTCTAAGCTAAATGATTGACATCATCTCTTTAAGGCTGACATCTTTTCACTTAACATTCCCGGGTTGTGGATAAAACCTGGATTTGTTTGGTTTAGGTTCCAGGCTTCGGGCAAAGAAGGATGACATGATTGGATTATAAATGATGTAGGGAAGGTAATTCCAGTGTAATGTTTGTATTTAAAGCTTCTTTGTGAATGTAATTAGGGCCTTTCCTTGAGAATAGCAAACATAATGCAGGCTTACATTGACTGACAGCCCAAATGTTATAGAAACTGGCAGTATTTAATGACTTCATGATGAATATACATTTGCCTGAACATTCCAATAAAGAGTTACTCTTAAAATCTCCTTTTAAAAAGTGTACGTTTCTGATACTCTATTAGTCTCAAATAAATAAACGTCTTCATATCATGATGCCGTTTTCTTTTGACCAAAAAGATTTACTACAATTTCAGAAGATCCTTTCAATTTTAATTTGTGGTTTTCATTTTCCCAAATTAAAGTTCTTCTGGTAATATCGCGGTCTAGAAAATCAATTGTGCTCGTGAAAAACTCATTGCAATTTATTTTTAAAACAAGGATGCTTCCTCGATTTTCTTTAGTTTTATAGCCCATTTTTTGAAGGAAGGGTTGATACCAAATAGAGACTATGAATAAGGCTAGCAATATTCATAAATTACAGAGATGTATGAAAGTCACTGTTCCACCTCGAGGGCCTGAAAAGCGTAAAGAGGTCAAATGTCAAGACTCGTCTATTCCATTAAGGAAACTTCGGGAAACGTGACTTGTTGGAACAAATCAAGGTTTGCGATGGCCACTAGTTACAAGTTTTATGGATTCCAAGTATACAAACTGAATTTTCCTTCGTACATTCTAGAATCATGGAGCAAGGTAAGGGCAACACGATTGTCACTGGCTGTAGGTACAACTGTAATGAAAATCATATTGAAAATATTTAAAATTCTTGTATTTACCCAAAATTTCCAAAATAAATATAGGTAGTTTAACCTCACTATCGGCGTGATCTAAAGTTGTATTTGAAAAATAATATGTGGTCCTATTACAGAGAAACTCCTTAACTCAAAAATTCGTTATATTGAAATAAAGACCTTGTGTTCTTCAGATTCGAATGACCAAGGTTTAACTATCATTGTCTCCATTCAGTCATAAAAACTACTGATGAAGACAACATATGGTTGTCGAAACAAATTTTTATAGTTTTGAACAAAAAATAAATAATATAATAGCGCTAAAAAGGAACCGTTTTTTATTTCAAGCTCAGCCAAAATGTTTGAATTTTGAATTTCGTTACACATATTCCTAATGAGAACCAACCTAATATCATTAGCCGTGTACTTTTGGTCACTCTAACAGAACAGAACTGTCAAATCCCATACATTTAACAGAACAAGTTTAGTTCTCGATAATAACTGGAACTGATTTGCTGTTCTGAACAGAATAGTTGAGCTAAAAAATATCCAGATGGCGACATGGTTCATTTTCCTTGACGCGAACCTAAATTTTTCTTTAAATTCCACAAAATTACAATTTCTTCAAAACTTTCAGTTAATTTCATCTGAAAATTTAAATTCAAGTAAAATGTGAGGAATTTATGCAACCAAGGGCTAACAAAATTGAAAAAAAAATCGAAGAAAGTTCATATAAATGGTAAGTGAAGTTGATGAAAGTTTGTAATCTATCGAGAACAAGTCCGGTGTGTTCTTCTGCTACTTTTGATTTGCTCTCGATAGCGATGAACAAAAGAACACGGCTAATAGCTAATTTGAAAATTTCTTTATGTTTACGGCCATGAGATATCTTCATTTTGTCTCTGGTGCAGATTTCTTCATTCAAAGCCTTTACTTTCATGAATAAACCAGCCTAGCCACAGACAATCGCCTAGCAAGCCCCAAAAAGTTTATTTTAAAATTTGAATTATTCTCATAAAGCTTTTTCGGGTGTATTTTTTGGGTTTTTTCAACTCGGAAAAGTTTATGAAATCTAAGCTTTCTTAGAACAACTCGAGGCTAAAATCATGAAAAGCTCAATGCAAAATTTCTTGTAATATGTTCGAATTTAGTGAGAGTGAGGGAATGCGTTACAAGTTTCTCATGTAACGCGAAGTGAAATCATTTCAATGTAACAACCCTGAAGAGGAGAAATGCCGGCATTTGACACAAATTTGCATTTACTGTGTGCGAATGTATATTGTAAGTAAACACGATTGCGCACAACACAAATGGGTACAAAGGGTTTGAGCCCGGGTAGTGGGCAATAATGCATTTCAAGGATGTGTAAGTGAATATTGAAATTTTTCAGTAATGGTTTTTGCCGGTATTCTCGAATGTATTCCTTCCAGGGTAATGGAGAAGTGTCACCAATCCAGCTGGATTTGATGAATGTTCAGTGTTGAATAAATATTCTCTCCTGATGAGAAATGAAAGCTAAAAAGAAATTCAAATTTTCCGATATAAGAAGTCAATTTTCAATTTCCTATTTAATGATATTCCATACGAAGTTACATGATGTACGTATGTATGAAAATTATGGGACTTCTCTTCCATTACATCATTGTAACATTGAGTGAAGGACACAGCTTTCATAAGATATTACGATTGCAGCAATGCCATGAACTTTTCTCTGAGATAATGTAACTTTCCCTTAAGTTAATAGCCTTTACAAAAACGAGAGAATCAGCAAAGCTTCGTTAGAGTCATGTGCAACGATGTAACAAAGAAAAGTAAAGTAATGAACAATGCTGAACTTTAATTTTATTGAACGGAATACTTTTAATGAAATTGTAATCTACCGGCATTTTTCCATGATAAATGTAATATTCGCAGAGTCGGGTGTTGTTAGCAAACAGATTTGATGTAATCTTGTAAGTATTATATTGAGAAGGGCTCACAATAGTGTTGTTAGGATTAAAGGAAAATTTTATATCTCTTCATCATATCGAATGGTAATGCTCCCTTTTCTGAAGCTTTTTTATATAGAAGCTTAAAACTATAAACTCCACTGAGCGTGACAGACATTCAGTAGTCAGGATTCGTTGAGTTCAGTTATTCATATCGTTAATAAATTTTTTTTAATTCATTTAAATAACATCATCATACATAGATCACTATACACGGTTAGATATGTTTTACATATAGATGTGGTTAATTAATTCGCCTTAAGACAATTTCAGCTTGTATCATATGTGCAGTAGCAGTATCATGTAGAAATTTCATGTATTCTTTCGTTGTCAAATACTTTCCTTGTTACTGTGAGCTGACTTAAATCAATAACACAACATTTATGTTTAGTAACAAAGTGTAAAAACATTGAAATACTATAAACCGGTGGTTTATCACACGTTATTCAAGAGTAAAAAATTGTGTTTTACTGTAGCTTAAAATAAACCGGTGAATACATTTGAATCAACGTAATACCCGGTTACTTTTAATTAAAACATTGTGGTGATATTGACATTGACTACGAACAAAGACTGTACTATTTGTACTTCGATTCTTCGAAGTTTAGTGTCAGTTTGGAAGTTCTGTTTGCATTGCACGATAATATGGTCCTTAACTAGTAACACTCAAACAATTGATATCAGCTTTAATGGAATGGTATGTAATTTCTCAACCTGTAATTAAAGTAGTAGTTATTAAATGTCAAATTACAAGATCTTCGCATGAATTTGAGCATGTCCTTTTATCGTATGTTCCTGTGTTGGGTTGTCGTTTTACATATGAAATACTCCATTGCAAGACATTGTTGGCCTTGAACTCTATATCACCCAAGGAGTTTGTCGGGTTCACAATGAAGAAAATCGCGCAGTGTAAAGCAAATCTTTTTATATCCATATTGTAATACAAAGAAATCATTACTAACTTAGTTAGCATTTCTCCTTTCCATCGACAGGAAGCCATTTTAAACGTATGCGCCTACCCTGTTGAGTTGTAGCATAAAATATAACCTTGACACATTTTATAAATTGATTTTTGTTGTAAAAGAGAATTTCCTTTGCTAAAGGATATTTTATTCCTTTTAAAGTTTCACATTAAGTAGTCATATAATTTATTTTGTCTTCCGTTTTATCTTTTTGTTGAAAGTACTTTAAAAGATATACTTTTGCATTGGATGCTAAATATACATATGTGGGCAGCAAATTATTTACGTCAAGAGTCAACCTTTATAGCTTGTTGAACTTCATATTTCGAGTACGAATTCGAGTTGGGTTTCATCCAGATTATGTTGAATTAAATTCAAGAGGAGTGACTTTTGCTGATTATGTATGTGAATCTTACTACTCGAAAATGTATGTAACCCTGTCAGAAAGAAAGAGTTTTGTAAAAGAAAATCCATTTTACCCAGTCTTCCGTTCTATTTTCTTTTATGTATTATTTTAAATAAACTATAAGAGGCCACTACGTATTTGCAGTTAACGCATATTCAACCGCAATTTATTAATTCTTACGCGTTTTTCATGGGCGCTTTGCATAAATAAAACTTCACTATTATTTTCAAAAAATATTTGAGGGATTTCAAGATTAAATTGGAGATTTACGATTGTTGCACTATAGAAATAAAGATTTCTTTGTTTCGATATTATGAAATTGCTCATGTTTGTAATGTCACTGTTGCTAATTTAATGTAATTTCAGAAAGGAGTGTTAAAAAATTTATCAAAAGCACGCAATGCTCATGAATCTAATTAAATATGAAAACCAAATGACCGAATATCCTGAATTTTTTATAAATTTTGTATTTTGAATTTTGAGATGATAATCCTGAAGGGTTAATTATGAAAATTAAAATATGCCAAGCCTTTGAATGTGATAAATGTGTGCCATATTTATTAAATTCATTTCCATTGAGAGAAAATGCTATCACTTTTAAGTTTTTTTCCAATATCAAGATCCTAAAAACTCATTGTTTTTCTAGCATGTTTCTTGTTTACATGTTTTGGGCTTTTATTCCATGTAATTACCTGCACATTATATATTTTCTGGAACAAATATACAATATTTTTCTTACATTTATTATTACTCGAAATAAGTATCCAATTGGCTTCAAAATATTTCAAAACATGATCTGTTCTATATCTGGGATGGAAATATGTTTTTAAAGGCCACCCTTAATAGGAAAATAGACAAATTGGCTCAAAATCAAAGATCTCATTAAGTAACACCTACTTGACACAATATCGTTAATTTTATATACAAACACTGGGGGCGATTCTGGGTGCTCGTAACAGATTCTGTTAATTTGACATCCCGTGTGATTTGTTATAGGATTTCGAAAACTTCTGTTACGGTCGAAATCGGTATTCTGCTAGTAAAAGCTAACAGGTTTTCTGTTAAAAATTTGTTACCGTAACAGGCCCGAAATTCGTCGACTTAAACTTAACAGGTTTTCTATTAAGAAAGTAGACAGATATCGAAATCGAAATTTGTTCCAGCGTAACAGATTCGAAAATTAAAGAATTCTGTTAAAAATCAAATCTGTTAACTTTCTTAACAGAAAACCTGTTAAGTAACGAGAGTGGCTAGAATCGCCCCGATGAATAATACAAATCTATAGAGTAACACTACAAGGCATTAGAGGGAAGGCGAAAAACGAATCAGGGTAAGTTAAGCAGCAGAGTTGAGAACCGCTTCCATTCATGATAATTACAACTGGTTAGGTACTAATGATAACATAGTCAACTTAGTTCTTTTGGATTTCATAAATATTCCTCACCCAGCTTCACTAAAAATGAAATATTCGAGTTCAAGTATCTATCTGATGTAAGGATAAAGACCTTTTGATATAAAGGAGCTTCAAATTTCTTACTCTTATCTCTATTTGTTTTTTATAAATAAAACTCCCACGACATGATACTGCCGGGAAAATATCCTTATTTGGTGAATTGTTTCGATGCTTCTGTTGAGACATCCCTCAAGTTCAGCTCACAAGGATTAGATTCTAGAATTCAATGGAAGATGAAATAATTCCAGGAAACACTTTATTGTGGAAAACTTATTTAAAAGAAAGCTTTGGTACAAGAAAAAGAATTTGTGTTGAGGGTTAAAAAATACAAAATTGTTGAAGCCCATTAAAGGCCTGTCATTCTTCTTAAAACCTTTTTGGAATTTAGAGAAAGACACGTGCGCTTCAAACGTCTTATCTCGTGGGAAAGAAGTTTATAACAGAAAAACAAATTTTGTTTTACATTTTTGTAAATGTGTGCTGATGATGAACATCTGCACTTCGAGCAATAATTGTTTGAAATTTCTAAGAATTCGTTAAGAAAAAGCGAACGAGCGATTCGGAAAAAGAACTTATACGAGACTGTTGCCATTGTCTTCAATGTATTTATTTAAAAATAATTTTCTGTTTTTCACCAGATTTTCTTGTGCATAGAAATTAAATGATTCCCTCAATCAAGTGTATTGTTCTAAAAACTCATGAATTAAATTTGTTGTACGTAGATCGACACTAGGTATGTTTTAAGGTTTTTTTTCCATTTTCAACAACTAACGCTTAGTTGAAGTTTTTATTCAAAGGTTCATTAACTACACAGTTGATCGATATTGTTCGGTTCCATTATTTGAACGGAATGAAAATGTTCCACGCGAATAACACATTTCAGAGAATCATGCTCCGAAAGAAAGCGGAAATTATTAACAAGAATTACATTCATTTTAAAATCAGTTTTATTTCAACATATTGAATGAAAAACATTTTCCGTAAATGAGTATTCTGTGAAATTGTTTGAAAATACCTAGTATCCGGTAACAAGGCAAATTTTAGGTTTAAATCCAAAAAAGAATAAAACAAATTTCTATTAAAAATACCCCAGATCGATACATAGATTTTGCTTTATAAATCTTCGTAATTATTGAAAAAGATACTAGCACTAGAGGGGATGTACGGCAAAACTCTGGAAATAAATTGATGGTTTGGTTGATGTTCAAAATCTTAAAAACCAACATGGAATAAGGACATGATGGTACGTCTTGGATCTTAAATTTTGTTCGGGTCTGATAAATTGTGATAAATTATGATCCTGAAATGATAAGAATCCATTGTATTTTATGAAATAGTGATTAAGATGGTAAACAATTTAAATCTACCAGCATTAGGGACATGTGTCTACGTTATCCACCGTGATGTTGTAGAGATGACGAAGACACTGGTTTTAAAGCTTTCCCATCAAATATGAGAATGAAGAATAGCAGAACATGCAAGAAGAAACGTTGAGCTTTCATTTCTCCGACATTAAAATAGTGAAGGATGAAAGTTCTGATAGCACTGCATAGGACTGGTAGAAGAGGTACTAAAGTATTCATAAATTCTACTTATTTCTCCTTAAATATGCATAGACATAAAGGATTTTGCCTAATTATAATTCCTTTGGATGCTTTGAATAAATTGCACTGAACAAAGTGAATGAAACATGAATAAATGCAGTTTGTCGGACAAAATTTTGTAACCAGACATTCAAAAGCAGATTGAATGTCCTTTGCAGAACTCTTTTCTATAAGATTTTGGCTTCTACCTGAATGATGTATTGCTGAGTCAACATACATAATTTGTGGATGAAGACACGGAAAGCTTAGAGTACCCTGGAATTATAATCCAACAGAACTGCAATTTGGAGGTGAGTGAATTAACTCAAGCATTTATATTTTAAACAGATTTAACTACTTACACCAATTAATTTGGACATTTCATTTTAACAAGGTTTCCACAACCTCACAACTCAGGGAATTTACAAATCCCATTTGGATTTGGTTCGATTCTATTCATATGGTATTTCAAACATTCAGTATTGGTGATGGTCCATCATTAAAGCACACTTAGGTTTCTGAGGTGATGTTTGTACAGAAAATGGTATAGAATGGTCAAATCACATGAGACTGGCTAGTCTTAGTTATCTGAAATCGAGAATAAAATGGGTCCTATATCATTGCTTGTGTGGGCATTCTATGTCAATTGAATTAATAAAGAAGCTTTTTGAAGAAATTGCAAGTTATCTGGCATAACATCAAAATTGAGTTGTACCTTTTACCCCAAAACCCAGTATCACCAATAGGTTTCAAAATTTCAATTCAAAATGGAAGGAAGGACCATTGTTCTCAGTAAAATTATATTTTCAAAGAAATGGTAGCATTCATACCGTCCTATTGAATTGTGATGTTTCGTAGAATATATTATTCATCTGATACGAATTTACAAATGGTCAAAAGTAAAGACTTTTGTGAGCATCTGGTCCAAACAATAATTCCATTTCCCTCAAACATTATGTTTTCGGAAACGGTTTAATTAAATCATTGTGAAAGCAAGAACTCCTTTCTAAGAAAGTAAATTGGTTTGTTGTATAAATCTGAAGAATTGAAATGTACACCACAGCAGATTCTTTTCAAACATAGTTACTTGACATAAGACCACAGCTGACTTTGTATAAATTTACAACACTGCTTTTCTGAGCTTTGAAGAATGGAGAATACTAGAACCTAATTTGAGAAATGGTTACTACAAAAATTCGTTACCTCGTCTTTGTGTCTTGGTACTTTTCCTTTAATACATCTATTCATTCTAAGATTTTATTCTGCCAATTAAGGTCCTTCAAAATAGAAAAGAAGAAAAATTAGAAGCTATCTTGGTCATAGTGTGACCAAATACTTTACACGATCCAAAGCTCTAAACGCATTTGTTTCGTATTGTGTAGATGTAGTCTAGGATTTGATTGTAATCCCATTCCTAGTTATGTGAATCCATACATTTCATCTGAAAATAGTTTGTAATATTATTGACGGCATTTGGATTATTTTAAAGAAATGAAATCGTCATTGAATTAAGCTTCCATTTCACAATTCCAATTCCATGATATGTTCAGTGACCTAAACTAGATAAATTTTTAAAGAGACTATATAAACTCGAGATAGAGAAAAATTTTACTTTCATCAACTTTATATTGTGTATCATTTTTGGCAACAGTTTTTATTTTCCATTCTACATTTTTCTCTTCGCCATATTCTTTCAAGCAATTTTTCGTTTGCTTTCTGACTCTAGACATCTTGGAACTTCTTCCTTTCAAGTGAATATCTGATTTTTCTGATGATGTATTTCTTCCTTCACTCCTACAGGATTTCTTTGTTTCTTATGCTTTTGAAAGAGCACATACATAAAGCGTGGATGATTTATTGAAATTGAATTTTATTTTTCCCATACGATAAGACATTCAATTTGTTTATAGTTAAAATGAAATTTGTAAAGTGAAATTTTATGAAATTTTATAAAATCTCTTTGATTTATGTACATGAGTAAAACTTTCAGTATTTCTTTTAACATGCAAACTGGTAGTATCCTTTCACCTCATGACTCGTAGCTAGAAAACATTTTTAATGGCCATAGGACATTGACATCTCAATAGAAATGATTTAAATCTTTGATTCCTGAAAATTCTATCTTGAACGATATATCATTTATAGTCCTTTTAATAAACAACAAAATAAAACACCCTCTCTTCTAGTTTGTGTGTAAATTTTTCGTATTTTAGATTTCGCTATTATAAGAAATTCATCGAATTTTCATTCCATGCCTGTTGCTCATAGGAAAATTCCTTACAAGAAAGCAGACAAACTTTCGAGGTCAAATGGAAAATCCAAGAATGATCTTCAACGATTTTCCAATCAAAATTTTAGCTGTGTCAACTTCCCGGCTTAGTGCTTTTCCGCACGAACCATGACAAATTTTTGTGATTCCACTGTTATAACTACAGTTGACGATATCATAAGCTTTTCATGCAATTAAATTTTTGGCATTCTAGTGAAAAATTTTTCAATTACTTTGTCAAAATTGTTGTGGGCAATAAAATCTGTCGCTATAATTGCGTGGTCTATAATATGAATGACGTCAGAAGGAACATTATCGCCATATCTTAAGGATTATTTGCTTGTCTCTCTGAAAATTCCTAGGCTCACGCTAGTCACTTTGTCCTTGAAACTAATTCTTCGAAGTTTTACAAAAGGAAAATCAATAGAATACAAAAAATCGATAAAAATGTGTGTAGTTTCTTGTGTTGGAGACGAAACTCTTTTATAGCATTTTCATAGGATAGGAATACAAATGACTATTATACTCATAAGAATTGAAAGTCTCATGAATACGGTATTCGCTCTAATTTCTAAAGTAATGCTTGCAAATATGCTGAAAATAAGGATGTTGCTGTCCTGCTCAGCGATGTAGTCTGACTATCAGTGGCTGAGTAACATATTGTTTGCTTTACTAATGAGCTAACACCGGACTATAATTGGATTAGATACATCTAGCAGGTTAGATTTATCATTTTATTTCATGAATTTATAGACTGTTTTTTCGTAACAATAAATTTATTTACTTTTTAATCAAAACGCCTCCTTTTTGTACTTTTGTTCCGAATGTTCCCAAATTTGCTTCGATACGATCCTTGTTCACACATGCTTACAACTTGTTTTAAGATTTCAGCATCACTTTTAATATAGTCCAGAAGTTTGTCATAGTTTTCACGTTTCCCATGTGGGTGAAGATCTTTAAAAAATAACATTCAAGATTACTATGAATTTACGCTTCATATGGTCGTCTTTACCATTCCTCTTTCTAAGCAAGGCATAAAATTGCTGTATTGCGTCAAGAATCCTTGCATGATCAAGCTCGTTGATTGCAAGAACATCTCTTGCCTGTTTCAAAATTTTTTCCCATTGAAATGTTTCGGTTTTGGAATTTGAATAGTTCTGCTCAAATTCAGTTATTTCATTATTGATTCCTAGAATTTTTGATGTCACTTCGGCCATTTCATGATTGAATTTTAACCGTACTTCAGCGTTTTTTTCCAGTACTTTCTTCTGTAGATTAGTTATTTCTTCCTGTGATAGCACTGTGATAGATAAGAGTGAGCAGTAGTTTGTTATATACCAAAAACCTAATAGTCACTTACTCAAAGCATCACACCTCTTTATACAATCTTCGATTGTACTGAACATATCACTTCCTTCAACAACTTCATTAATGACTGTCTCGTAAGGTTCAACCCTTTTTACGCTTTGTTCGAATTCTTTATGAAATGTTTCCAGTGTTTCAACATCCGTAGCCAATATTTCAATTTCTTTCGTTAAACATTCATGAAGTTTCATTTCCTTTCGAATTTTTTGCTCAGCAATTATTTGTTTGACTTCACTTTCTTTGGTAGAATCATTCACTTCAATAAATCCTTGACGTAAATCCTCTCCCATTTGATAAACTCGAGCAATACGCTCATCTTTGATTGCTTTATGCTTGTCAAAGTTTTCGATTAAGTTTTTTTGAGCTTCTAGGGTGTCCTCGTAATAGGTTCCGTTTTTGATTACAGACGATTCTATGGATTCATTGATTGTATGCGAAAGGAAGTTTTTTCTGAAATATACCTTTATTGATAAATGGTAATGGGCTATGGGATTCTTACAAGTTAGTTGCCAGTTTTGAAAACTGCTTCGACCTTTTGTAGTCATCAACAACACCTTCCGGATTAAAATGCAAGCCTTCAAGCTTTCCAGCACTTTCCGGTGTAATTTTCGTAAACATCTTGCTTGGAAGTAATATTACAAAAACGGAACGGAAAAAAAAAATTCTTATATATGTATAAACGAAAGTTCAAATAAACACAATCTTTTCATGCACAAAATCATAGTTTGTTTCTCGAGGGTATAGTGATTGAAATACTATAAACTTTCACTTATATCAGTTTTGTCCGCTAGTAATAATCTTTAATCTTTATCATCATATAAATTTCATTGTACTTAAATCAAAATAAAACTAAACCACACTTTATCATTCAAGATCCGAAAATTATCTCTATTAAATTTTTGTCTCCATGTCTATTAAATTTTTTAATAATTCCTTAAAAACTGCCTCGCACAAAATCGTAAAATTTATTTAGCCTGTTCGTAAGCCTTAGGATTTACCTCAAGAATCCTATGGTTGTTCATCTATACGTCCTGATACAAAATTTCTTTTCATTTTTGCGTCATCATTCTGTAAAATGAAAAACAACACCATCACAAGCCAAAATTTTATCAGTAATTTTAGCGACAAGAATAAAATCAATTTTCCAACAGTATACGTTTCTCAGAGGTATGAAGTGTTTGCAGACACAAATGTGTTATACCAATTTTCTTCTGATTATCTCTCAGGAAACTGGAGGAAATTTCTTTATTTCTTTTCTACGTACCATGCTGATCAGTAAAAGAGGAGCTAATTTTCAATAAATGCCATCTAATTCCATGTAGAGAACAAAATTTTAGTTACAAAAACAATTGAGGTCTTCAGAACACGACGTAATTCACTTACGCCGTGAACTTGTAGTTACAAAAACAATTGAGGTCTTCAGAACACGACGTAATTCACTTACGCCGTGAACTTGAACTGTATCATCACATATTCTATGATACTCAAAGATTCACCTACGATCTTTTATTACCACGTATCGTGCAAACTTGTATTCTTAACAAAAGCACTAATGGTGTACGAAATAGATTACTCATATGTCAACCACGATTCGTTTCTCATATCAACTATCAAGTTTCGCATCGAAAATTTATAAACTATAAGCAAATAATATACATAGAATTGTGCTGTTATAATTTTATTATAATTTAAATTATAAATTTAATTACATGAAAAATCGGTGTACACTCAAAGTATAAAAATTATTTTCACTTCCACTTAATGATACCTTTACGCATATTTCAGTAATTCAATCAACAAAACTTGTCCATGTTCGTCGAGAAGCTTATTAAATTAGGTACATGCAGTAAAGTTGATATATATCTTTAAATGAAATTTAGTATCGATGCTAAAACATGTTCACATCACATGCAATTGCATAAATTTTTGTGTAAAATAAATAAAATTATGTTCCAACTAGAAAAGGGAAATGCTCATAACTAAACACTGCTCACTAATATTAACTTTTAATAAATTCAATCTTCCTTCGTCGTTTACCGATTTCATTAATTTCATTTACGTTGGCATTCTACATATGAAAAGTTAGCGATAAATGATTCATATGAAATTGAACTGAAAAACACACATTAAAGGAATGTTTGAACGATGAATACAAACATATTAAAATAAAAATAATTGTAATTGATAAAATAAAAAGAATACAATTTATTTGATGAGTTCCTTGTGAATACAGGGCCCCGGGCAGGGTTGTTATTGTTTGATATTGTTATTATCTGTAATAATATGAATTATAACAATAAAATTAAAATAACAATAAAGAATACAACTCATATAAAATTAATTAAAATAATTTAATGACATATTCAAAGTGTTTTCATTTATTCAGTACTCGACTAAAGATTATGATATAAATTGTAAATACTAGTTCAATTGTTATTATTATGTAGAGTGTTTGAGAAATAGCTCGATAAAAAATTGATTTCAATTGTGAATAGAATTTATAATGAACTTAACTTTTTCACCTCTTCTTAAGGGTTCAATTTTGAACAAAGATTATCTTAATTATTTATTGGCAATTTCAACCTATATTTACTATACAAACCTTCCAATCTAGTTACGGTGGCCATTAACTCCGGTATTCTGTGAATTATAACCGCCAGAATATCCTTGCATTTTTTTATTAGGATACGAATTCATTCGATTACTTTGATAATTTCTCCTATTTTGTTGAGGAAACTGATTTGTGTTTTGCAAGTAACTCTGACCCGATTGACTCTGACTCCAGTTAGGGTTTTGATAATTCCAATTTGCATTTGAACTTTGAGGACTCCAATTACTTTGCGAACCATTTGCCATCATATCGTTGCTTTTGTAACTATCGTTATTTACACCATATCCATTCGAATTACTCCATTGTGGTGTTCCACTATAAGTTCTTGAATAGTTTGACGACATTAAATTATTCATTTGCGACATGCTGTGTTGCATATCCATGTGATTATTGCGCCCAAAACGTTCTGTCATTTGTTTCGACAAAGCCTTCTTTACGTCCAACAAAACACCCTTTACTAAATGAATTTTTTGCACTAAAAGAAACTTATGATAATAAGATATCGTAGCACACTCACGTTAAAACTTACGTATGACTTTGTCCACGCTATCGTAGTCATCAAATTCTACAAAAGCATATCCCTTTCGTCGTCCAGTGTTTGCATCGGATACAATATGAACGTTTACAACGTTCCCGAATTTTTCGAAATATTCTCGTAGTACTTCTTCTTCGTGCTCGTTTTTAACGCCTCCAACAAACACTTTTTTGACTGTTACTCGTGATTCCGGTTTATTTATATCGGTGCGGGGAACAAGTCGTTTCGATTCCACAACTCTGAAATATAAATTAAAATAATTGAATTCAATCAAATTACATTAGACCGACCGATCGTAGCACAAACTGACAAAAGCTAATGTGACAATTTACTAGAAAAATCAACCATTAGTAGTAACAGTGTACTTAACATTGATTCATATTTGATTATCCAAATGTTATCTCTGGTACTACACTGAATTAGTTTTGGAAAATATAAATAAGTTATTTGAGATTTTTCTTGAAATGTTATCTTTATCGTTGCAACATTTTAGAAATGTAATAAGTTATCAAAAGGAAAACACAAGAGCAGTTTACTTAAAAGTAGACCGCAAGCAATAACAGAACATAGTGCTACATAAAAGTAGAACACAACCTAGTTTTATAGGCATATTCAGTAACTAAAATTGAACATATTTTTCATCATCATCAGTTATCATCGTCTTATTAACGTTTATTCTTAGTGGTTTCTCGAGTAGTCAAGTGAGGATGTATAATATGATCATCAATTAATGATTCGTCACCTATTATTTAATACGTACTTTCCATCAATTTCATGAGGTCGACCTTCTTGAGCTTTATCCACCATTGATGCGTCGTCATATGTTATAAAACCAAACCCACGAGTTTTACCATTTTGATCTCTCATAACTTTCGCTTCCAAAACGTTCCCAAATTGCGAAAAATACTGTTGCAATGTCTCCGTTGTGGTTGATGGATGAAGACCACCGATAAATAACTTTCTCATGTGTTCGAGCCCCTGCAAATTCTATAATTTCACATTTTTATAATATGGAAAGGTTATAAACAATTTGTAACACACCATTTCCATTTTGATTGCAATTGCTTTGCAATTATAAAGGCTCAAATTATTTTAGGTTTTTCTTAAGAAGATGACGCGCTCAAAACTCCCGATCCCGAAACTCGAGCGACACCAGAAACGACAAATTCCGACCGAAACGAACAAGTGAAATTTGACAACGACAACTTCAATTTTGTTTTTCTTGATCGCACGCAGCTTCACTCAGTAAACTCAGCAATGGCTTCGTTCATTAACACCATGCGCATGATTTATTACTTATGTAATTAATTCTACAAACAACAATTCTTTTTGCAATTTCATAACTTTCATTTCAAAGTATTAAGATTTTGGAGGAAACATAATTACAGATCAATTCACTATGCATAAACTGAAACATTCTAAACACAACAAATTTTTGTCAGCAGCAACATCTGCTTACAATTGAAATGTTGCAAACTTCAGTCGGTTCGGTTATTCGTTCGTCAGTCGGTAATCCGGTAAAGAATTGGGTTTTCTGGGTTGCGATTTTGATTTCAGCTCGAAATAATTTTAAATATATTTACCTTAAATATTTTGTAAATGAACAATGCAGTGCATCAGAATCGGGCAAAAATGTGGTAATAATCAAGTCCATGCAACAATCAACATGTTGATAATGTTGAAAAACAATGACTTGGCATAAGTTTTCACAAGACTTATTTTTCAGACTCGAAATTCTGAGTTTCCTGATTTTGACGAATATATCACGTAGATTTGCCTAATCAAACATTGTCTTTTGGTTACATATGGAATTCTTCAACAAATTCATAGCAATGACTTATGCTAATCGCATTTTCCTACAACTTAAATTTTCCGACTTCGGTGGACAGATTTACCGTATCCAGCCATATTATCATGAATATTGGAGCCGTATTCTACTTTTTGTACTTACTTACAAAATTCACAACATATAGCCTGGTAAGTTTTACTTACATTTTATATTCATGGGAATATTTGAAAATTAATGTTTCATTTTCCCGGAAAATTGTCAATTAAATATAAAAGCACGGCTAAGAGCCCCCGCAGACTACTGCCGATTGTTTGATCGGGCTTTAATCAGTATGAACATGTCTGAAAGTAACACATTACACCGATTACGGCCGACAAATAAGTTTGATGCGCTTCACGATTGCCTTCAAACTGAACTATCGGTAATGTTTAGCTTAGCAACCCGACAGTTTAGTTGGGCCAATGTGCGCGCTTAAAGCTCGACCCGATCAAACTATCGATAGATAAAAAGTCTGTTGTCTGCGGGTAGTCTAAAATATTCAAGCTATCGGCATAATTCTAGTTCGGACTAGAGGAGACGGTTCCCTCGAAATATGTGCAAAACCAGAAGTCAATCGGTCCAATAGTTTTTGAGAAAACTGCGCGCCCGATTTGAAAAATGTTGTTCCGAGTAAAACACGTTTAAAGTTTTCTATACTTCTAGCACTAATACGGCTAATAATAATAATATTAACATAATTATATTATTATTATCATTTTTACCCTTAACATAATGATATTTTCAGAAATATGTATTTGGCCAGTGTGTGATAGTTTTCAGATCAGTCTACAAATTTCAAACAAAGCATGAAATTCATCCCTTCTAATCAAATTTATAGTTTGTTATATTATCTGGTTTAAAAATCCAAGGCTTTGGCTTTTTAGATTAGGTGATCTTGGATATTATCCTAATTTATATCAAAGGTATATTTCAGGAAAGTGGGTAGTAAGAAAAACAATTTCTGTCGTGAAAAAGTATAAAATTTAGACTTTAGTACCTACTAAGGATAGAACAATTATAATTATTACAAGTTACCTATGTTTGTTTTAACCGCGAATCAACAATTTAACGGATGATTTTGAATGTTCATAATAATATGGTTGAGTACTGTAGCTGACATTTAAATGTTCCTTTGACCTTTGAGCTTTAATTTTCTGATAAATAAAAGATATGAAGCAATTTGATAGTAAGGAGTTTTAATAGTTAAAATTTGAAAACTGTACCGATGACTATAATTCAGTCAATTTTTAAATTGTATCTTTCACTTGTACAAGTCACTTCACTACCATCAAGACCAAGTCCAACACCAAGTCACTTGTAAATGTCCGACCCTGATGAGGCATCGTCAGGAATGGTTGGGGAGAAGGATCCTCGATCTCCAGCTATTCAAAGAGGTGAGCGTGAACGAACTTGCTCATTCAGAATTGCGTACACCTCTGAGTAAAAACTAGGGGATAGGGGTACAATGGCGAAAACTTAGTGTCCCGCAGCTGTGCACCACGGCTTGTATAAATTGAGCTACATGATTTACCCCATGTTTATTTACCTGCCCTTGGGGTTACTTTAGAGTCATTATCATATAATTCTCGTTGTCTACGTGGAATATCCTGATGTAAAATCAAACGTCTATTGCCACACAAAATGATAATTAATTCCATCCTTATTAAGCCAGTAACCTAACACTTAATTTGAAAGATACTTGAAGCTATAATGATATCACGGATTACACAAAAAGTGGAAGAAATGCATGAAATAACAAAATGAACTTATCAACATTGCACGTGTTATTACATATCTCAATTCATGCGTCGATGTTATCCCAATTCGGATTCATTAAATAGAACAATAAATTCATAGGAATGAAACGCGATAAGAAAATTATTTTTGTTTTAGGTGTTAATTAAATAAACTTTTGTATTCAACCGAATGAAAACGTTCATTTGAATTACATTTTATCCAATTAATCCAAAGCAAAATATTTAATTAAACACTTTAGAAATCAATAATTTGTCATTAGCACAAGTTTATAGCTAAGAGTTCACGGATTTCAGTTGGTTTGCTATGTTATAATTTGAGCATAACTTTGTCATTTTATAATGGTTGTTAATCAGAATAAGCATAATTTTGTGCTTTTAAATATTCATATTAAAGCTGAAGTCCTCTGTCAATGAAACAGTCATTTTATGTGTCTTCTTACTTCCTGACCACTGAAATATTTTATTTGTGTTACTTAAAACTCTTTTGCAATGCAATTCGCTCAGAATAATTAAAATCTTGTGGAATCCTATTGATGTAACCGGAGGATAAAATCCATTGAACGCTTGTGACTTATTTTAAATTTGGCTTGAAACAAAATCATCTTTTCGTATAACTGAAAACAGTTTTATGATTCCGAACAAAAGCACCGAAAAGAAATTCTTACCTTTTTTAGAAAAAAGTTCAATTTAATAAATTTTTTAAAGCATACCAAGAAGAACCTTTTAATTTTGAATTTATCATTTGCCAAAATGAAAATCAAAGAAGTATTTCTTTGATTGGATAAGAATCATTTCTTTTACGATTTTGGTAAATTATTTTTTATTTTTCGTTTTAAAATTTTAATGTTAATGCGTTTGTACTGTTTTTCGGAGATTGTCTTCTTTGAAGATGATATTAAATATTTATCTTTCGTTGGATATTTTTGTTTATTGAATGCTTGAGATTCGTTGAAAAGAAATTTTTGTTGGGAAAAATTGACATAACCGCTATGGCAGCATGACTTTCAAAGAATTTTAAGTAACAATAACAAATATCTGTGTTAGATAAGCCCTTTTCCTTTCTGTGCACGTACTATGAATTTTACAAAAACAGTGATAATAGATTCAAACTGATTTTCTTGATCAGAAAGTTGAAATGCCTTAAGGATCTTAATTTATAAAAGCCGTGTTTTTTTGAGAATCTCTATCAAGTAGAAATCAGAAAATGACAACTCGGCTTTGCACTCGACAAATGGCGACATTTTGCACCCTCTACAAACTTCATTTACTCTGTGTTATATGTTTGTTTCTTGCACAAGTTCACTAAATTATATTCGTTTTCCAACATAGCAAGAGCACTATGGAGTGACTGTGGAAGCACTATGGAGTGCGAAAATGCGAAATCATTTTACCGGCGAAGAGCTTTCACTTTCCACTTTGACGTTGGGATATGAACGTTCCTTAAGAGTCACAGTTTCGGTGAATTTTCTTCGTTTTTTATCTTTCCTAACAAACTAAGTAAAAATTTTGAATAAATTATAATTTTGATTCGTGTTAAGGTAATGAACCACGTTTATGAGAACTATTTATGGAGTGGAGTTTCTTAGGAAGTGCGGGAGTATCAAAATTTGTTGGATATATTGATAATTTATATTTATTTCCATATATTTTCATAGGATAAATGTAATATAAAGAGATATAACTTGAAATATTTTTAACAATTCAAAAATACCAGCAGAATCCATTAAATAAATTGCGAAACAGAATGTTTTTTCTTTTGATTGATTTTACTAGCTAAGCAAACTTTTCCTTCTGGATCTGACTGTTTGAAGCGTTCATGCGAATATTATGTGGTGCAGAAAATGCATCGTCCCAAAGGAATAATCGACATCAGAAAATATGCAAAATAAAATCCGAGGAACAAAATAACAAACATAGAGTATGATGATAATAAAGCAGCGGCATGAAACATCGCCTCATTCAAAAAATGACAAGAGCTCATCGTAAAAATCATGTCTGGCTGTCAGACTGTCTGTCTATTTGTGTGATTGCCAGTCGGGCGAGTTCTGTAGAGAGTTTTGCAGAGTTCTACGATGGCGAGAATAATAACAGCAGTACAGAAAAATCTACCGAAAAGCAAAAAGAAGAAGATTCTGGAGAACAACCAAGAACCGAACCGAACGAATGCACCTTAAATGGAATGCATTATCAATGCGGCTACAGTACTCGTATCAACCCGAATAGACGAGGTGGGCTCTCTAGTAGATATGCACATACGTGAAAAATAAATGACATTAAAACAAATACGTATGAGCACCTATAAATTACGGGGCAATAAATCGCGGTAAGGGCATCATCATCATCACGTCATGTACCCACAAAGCATAAATATTCATGTGAATAAAAACACGATGGTAAAAATCTTTTCAGACTGATTATCCACATTCATTATAACCGCACGCATATAGTATACCTGAGAACACACTTTTGAACGGTTGGAATGGAATTTGTACTAATATTGCAGCTGCAGTTCCAGTTCCATTTCTAGTTGCACTTGCATAACAAACGATGACACCAGCACAACCAACTAGATTAACTCAAAATGGAAGAAGAAATCAATTTGCAAATAACCGAAAGGATTGAATTTAATAATGTCGAATGGAATTATATTTGCAGAATTTAATTTAGCACCGATCCTAAGGCTCCATGATGGTAACTCCATCTCAGATTTCCCTAGCTTTCATATTGGAAAGTTGGTTTGAATTGAAATTTACTAGGATGCACTTGAGCGTGCTCTTTCATTTTCACATTTCACGGTGTTTGTGGATGTTAACTTCGTTTGTATTTCACGTTTCTATTTCAAATCCAGTTAAGTTATATAAGCTTCATGCGAGGGTTGGTGATTTAACCCGATACGATGAGATCGAAACGTAGGCCTTCATTGGATAAAGTTAGTTTTTGAAATATGTTGTTGATTTAGATTTGTAAGACACTTTAATATTTGGCCTATAGCTTTTAGATGAATCAAATAGATATAGTTTCCCATTTGTCTTGTTATAAATTCAAACTTAAGTGTTATATTATTTAAAGGTGAAAATAAGAAGTCAGTCAAGAAACGTTTAATTGTTATATTTTCCTTTTCATTAGCTCCCAAAGGTTTTTGATGGGATTGAGGTCCGGGGAGTTACTAGCACATAAAAACCGAAAGGCGTAGTCAAGGTCCGCGCCGTAGATTTTCCGTGAAAACGTTGGGATGAAATTATAAAAAGTATTTTCGATGTACGGATGAAATTTATCATTTTTTAAAGCGGCCGTAATAATTTGATCACCCACTGTATGTTTGATTGTGCGTGGAAAAGCACCCTCTGTACAAAAATCACGTTAACGCTTACGTTCGTTTCTCATTGAAAATTCCCAATGATAGAGTTCCGATGTTGCGCAAAATGGCGGAAGTATATAGCACTTCTGACTTACATACGTGCTAGAGAGTTTTAAATTCAGAGCGTTAAAGTCCTTCAAACTTTTAACATAACTAACTTTTTTATGTTGAGAAAGCAATAAAGTAAAATGCGAAGTGACACAGTTACAACATATATGTATGTTAAATGTTACCACATCAAAAACCATGTTATTTTAAATTGAATAGACAAATTGTAATCAAACGAAATGGAATAACCGACGAATCTGTTTCACTCGGTGTCCACTTTTTTTGGGGTTACACCAAAGAGCGACTAGGTCTGGTCGGAATGACCAAGGAAACTGTAGTTGTTCTTGGAGCAAGTCAAAATTGCGTTGGAGGCAGGATTTATTTGGCATTTAGACGATGGGGTTTTGTTGTTTCAATTTTGGGCTAGTCTGTCTGGCTAGATTTGCATTTGAAATGGAAAAAGTGTAGGCCCTTCCAGTGGAGAACCGCCATTGTGTGGTGAATGGTAGGATGAATTTATAGTTTTTGCAAGAGACTGTAGTTAAATTGAAAGACTGCCTATAGGTGTCTCTGCGGTGTTTTATTGTGGATTTCACTCTGTCAGTTTTGATCTCATTTTATGTGGTTTTTGAATTTATTTCGAATGACTTTTATCATTTTTACGACTAACAAAAAGATTCTTACTTCATCGCTAGAGTGTGGATAAAGTAGCCAAGATTCTTATTTACTTTGGAGTTCACAAAGTCTTTTGCTACTGCCCCAAGGTTTGAGTGATAAATTTCTGTTGAACCGAGAAAGTTTCAGAAACGGGCAACAAAACATTCAATAAAGTCAAATGAACACGACGACCTTCTGTGCTGGCTGGGTCGTCTGTGGAATGAGGCTACGATGTTGTCATAACAATCCTTGTTTTGGAAAGACTGTATTTCAGACTTTATAGTTATTGGTGAGAAAGGTTTGCCTTAAATCAAACAATAAAAATCTGTAGATGAAAGTTTCATTTTAAAGATTATGCAAATAAGCTGAGAAGACACGAAAACACAATTTACCATTTTTGTGACTGGAACCAGCCCTTGATGACTGACTGAATCCCAGAATGACTGACTGATTTACCATGGTCCATATAAGGAAGTGGCATGTCCGCATGCTTTAGTAAAATTCAATGAAATTCGCCTTATATGACGTAGGAGTGTCACAAATTACGGCACCATTGCAGACGATTGCATGTCATAACATACGTATTTCAACAAAATTTTATCTGATGCAATTTGTCATCGAGGGCGCAGCAAAAAATGTATGTACATGGCAACATGAAAACGCAGAGCGCATCAAAGGGCAAAAATTGACGATGTAATTCGTGAAATCAAAAATTGTATAAATTAACCATAGTGCAATCATACATACATATATATTCACTTCCGGATGCAAGCAATCAAAGCCTTTTTTTCGATTGCACCAAACTAACTTTGTTTGTATGCAAATTCCCTGATTCGGAATGTCAGTACAAAGCTACGAATTGCAACATGTCAACATGAATTGCACCAAGTAGAAATGGAGAAAAAACTGATAACAGACAAAATTTAATAAAATTGCTGCTGATTGGAAAAATTCAAACTCTTTGATCTTTTACATCCTCTCGATGCTGGGGATGCAAACTGAACAGGAAATGGGAGTGATTCATTTTGGATAACTGCATGAAATCGTATAAAAATTCTTTGGAGACAAATTTGAAAACCTTTAAGTGTGTTGAAGCTGACTCTGGCACTCGTTTCCAATGCAAGAGTGGACTAATTTCACATCCACCTGTCGAGCATATATTCAGTCGTTTTAATTATCAAAATTATAATATTATTTCCACATATAATAACCATATTTGAGTTATTATACCTTTATACTTATACGTATATTGCGAATGATCTGGTCGCGGGCACCTGTTGGAATCTCTCCAAAATAAATCTTTTTTCCACTCCAGCGTGGAAATAGAAATAGATCGTATTTTCACACCACGCTGGGCACTGATTGCACGAGACGCACATATGTCCGAAACGAGCGGAACTTGTAAGCCAATCCAATCCACTCCAAGCTGGCATTGGAGACGCGGCTTTGACATTGAAATTCTATTTGTAAGATACAAATAGCTAGAGTAGCTAGAGCGAATTATAAAGTTTTAAGAAAAATGACTTTACATAGAAAAAACTCGCCGCTTACTGAAGTTATTTAATTTTAAAATCACATTTAACACTAGAGTAACATTTTTTGACTTAATCAGAGTTTCTGCTAACCATATTTCACAATAGGGACAGCAGAAAGGGTTTCCGCTTTAAGTCAGGTTTTCTCGGACGTCCAGAGTGCATTCATTATCAAAATGCTCTTTCGGTCAACTTATTAAGGGCGTGTGCAAAATAGTTCTAATTCCAGTCTAATTCTAAAATTTACTGGAATCGCTCCAGAATTCTAATTGACCTGTTCGAATTCATTTGCGTTCTAAACGTTCTTAAATTTGACAACTGGACTGTGAACACGCAAGGATTTTGAAAAATTTATTCTAAAGAAATTAAAGTTACATTTTATTGAAATAGACATGGATAACGAAGATGAAGTAAAAGCAGATAATTTGAATTTTTATACGAACATAACCAACTCAATCAAAAGTAAACATATCAAAGATTAGAATGCTGTAATTATAATAAGCATGCTCAAAAAATTTCTAACGGAAATGTAATAGAATTAGAATGTTTTCATTTAAAGCAAAAACCAAACAGAATCGATACTAGAGCGAAGAATTACGTAGCTTAATTCACTGAATTGCTAGTGTAGTCGAGTTGAGGAGTAGGTATGCGGGACATGCGTGACGCACCCGACGTTTTGCGGGACCATTTCACTGATCGTGGGAAAGCTGGGACCGTCCCGCAGAATCCGAGACGTTGGCCGCCTTATATAATAATTCTTCAATATTTCTTGTCGCATTTTTATTAGATATTGTAGTAGAAGAAGAATTGAAATTACATAACAATTTTATTAATTGACTATATTTTTTTGGGCGCGTAGGCTTTCGTGAAATTCCTTGTCTGCCAGAAAATTGGTGTACAGTGTTCCTTTCCTTTTCGTTTTTAATTAATTAATCTTATTTTACTTAACTTTATGTTGATGCATCACTACATTTGTGAGGAAGGAACAAAAACCCACTTTCAACGCTGACGTTGGGATGTGCACGTTCCTTTAATTTGTCAAATGCGGAGAATCCTTAAGGAAAGTTTTGTGCATCAATTAATTGATCAGTTCATACATAAAAATTTTGTCACATGAAGAATGTTTGCAATTCAGCATCGTGAATTCATTTATTCATCAATAAACAAAGCAATTATATAATTCACGGGACAGAACGAGAAATTAACTTGTCTCAGAATTCATTACCAGAAAAGTGCATTGACTTGAGAATTCTGTCAGTAATAATCGATTGCAAGAAACAACAGTTCAAAAATAACTAGAACAGTATCCCCAAATCCCTCATGTCTTAGTTGAGATGCGATTTTATAAACACCATCTACTACAGAACGAATTGCAGTATGTATAGTGAATTGCGTTACAGCATTTATTTGGATTCATTTCGCTGAACGTGCTGATACATGAAACATAAATATCCTGCTCACATACTTCAATACATTTTTGATTGCATAAGTAACCCGTGGATCCACCAACATCATCAGACTGCAAGATGAGTGCATTCATTATGAACGAGTAAACATCAATTATATACTTTACTACCTCTAGCCCTGCACCCACCCTTGCTAGCAAATAATTGAATTTAATTGATTTTTCGCTGAAACAAAGAAAATGTTGGGTTTGCATTTCTCCTACACACATATTTTCAGTCAAGACTCATTAATTTGTGCTGAGTTAATTAACGCGTTTTTATTTACTTTTCCAAAGTTGTGAGTTGTGCAATCGAGAAGAAGACAGTTCGATTAGGTACAACCAAAAAAGATAATCTCATAGTAATTTCAGGAATCTTCCAACAGTTCTAACAAAGCACGTCAGCTTTCATTATATAAATTAACCCTTAAAATATCGTTTCCAATAACCCTTATAAGTCACTGGCATTTGATCCAAAGAATACCAGCTTTCAAGGCTCATCATTATCTTTTTCTTGGAAATTTTGCATGAAACTTGTGCCATCGAACATGTTATCTTTGTTTGATGTAATTTATATAGGAACATTTTTCGAGCTTAAGGGCAAAAATATGTTTTTTTCCACTCCAACTTTTAGTAGATCAGTACAGATTCGAATTGTTTTGAATTGTTCAAATTGAAAGAGCTACTCTCCACATTTTCAATTCAACTCAAGTCAACTGAAACATCTTAAGGATACTTCCAATGATGGTTTTTTGCTGAAACCGTATATGATATTCGAAGTACTACATTCTGATGAACTAACAAGATTGTGGGTGAAAAAGGTTTACCGATGTACCATGAAACCCTTATTGCACTTTTGCTAGGTATATTTCTAGTGAAACCAATAATCGATAATGGAGAAAATCGATCCTTGGGATTGCCCTTTGGAGAATGTAAACTGCGTTTGCGTTAGATATACTATATGTATGCACACAAGAGGAAATTGGTTTTATTTTTTTTAAATTTTTTGGAAAGGTATCACATAATATATTACGATAATATTTATCTATACACACAGAACTTTTCCTCTCTACACACGGAACACTGTTTTTATAAACATTCTAATAAAACTCAAAAAAGTGCACTTTTTCTAAGTTTCAAATTTATGGACCGTTTAACCTTCACTTTTCTGCGGTGGGAAAGTTAGCAACTTGTACTTTATTATCAAATTTTGTGTGTAAACAAAAATCATATAACACACTTGAACTAATACCATGCAACACTACTAATAACATTATAGTAGTAAGTAAACCGGCAACGAAATTCATTAATATTAATAAGTGAACCAGCAGTATGGACAAAATCCCAAAGCATTAAAGGCCATGTCAATTAGTAATGAAACTTTCGCCACATTACACACTGATATAAAAAACATATTTCATAATGAGATATTAACCATAGCCGTATCACATCTTTTTGTTATAGCACAAAAAAAAATATCATAAAAAATTTCGATACTGTGTACTATTCGTACCTAACGTCTATTTTTATTATATAGTATTTCTAATCCAACTATGCTGTTTTCTGGACTGCTGCCTCACGTTACAGGTGAGAATTATTAAAGACTTGATGAGGGAATGTTAACAGGTGCGGAAGTGTTGCAAATTAATATTAAGTTAAGCTGAGTCCGTCTCGTGCGGTTTTTAGGAAGATATATTTTGTGCTTTAGCTTTTTAGCTTTGTGCTTTCAATCGAAAGTAAGGTTTAAATCATGGAATGACTTGTAGATTATTTAATAACTGAATAGGCGGGAATTAATTTCAAATTTCTAACAGGAAAAAGTTGCTACAGATTGGTTATTTACCAACAAACGAAGCCAGTCAATGCTTTTGGAAATTACTGTCGAAAAGTCTAGATTTCCACTCGATAAATAATAAAAGTTGGCACCCCTGACAACCGATAACCAACTTCAGTTGACATGTAAAATTCACAGTTTAGATGAATTTTCTTCTTTCGTTCAAATCCATTGTACATTGTATTCTGTTATAAATGAGTCAGATCTAATGAACGTAAAATTTTGAATGACATGTAATTTAACATTCGCGTGAACTAAGACATTCCCAATGTTAAGTGAATTTTCACATCGGCACCGTAAAACTTCTGGGTCCACTATTTATCCAGTGGAGTAATTTCAACCAAGTTATTATCGACTCCAAATTTACACTCGATTCATGTATGGGATTTGATTTAAACCAGAGTGACTAAAAAGATATCTAATATCTTTACCTCCTTAGGCTATAGAGAATTGTCAATTTGACCTACACAAGAATTTGTATTGGTATGGTCCAGAGAATA
This sequence comes from Chrysops caecutiens, assembly GCA_963971475.1. Classification (NCBI taxonomy): domain Eukaryota; kingdom Metazoa; phylum Arthropoda; class Insecta; order Diptera; family Tabanidae; genus Chrysops; species Chrysops caecutiens. Next base: position 53,157,695 of record OZ020569.1, read on the forward strand.
CACGGGAACCTACAACATCATAAACGTTTTAGCATTTGTCTAAATGAGACCATAGCCCATTTTCCAAATCGCGTTTCAAGTTATTTCTTCAAAAGTTAGTGTACACTTTTTAAAAATTTCAAAATCACATTACCGCTAGAGTACGACACCATTGGCAGTAGCTCGATTGTACGCACAGATGTTGTAGAATTTTCATAGATTTTACCGTGATCCTATTATAGTGAACGTGTTTCTATAGATTTTGGTGAGAAAGGTTTAATAAAAGTTTTATTTCAACTTAAGCTCGAAGAAAGTGTCACCTGATTCAATTGACGGTCGGTTATATATTTGTTTTGAATAATTTTATCAATAATTTGAAACCTCTTTTGTCCATCAAAATTATTTTCCAAGCAGAAAAAATGCAATTCTGCACAAGCGAGTGTAAGTGTTTACTGCTAAGTCGACATGTACTATAATAGTCAACATCTTCTCTATAGTCTAAGTTTACGGCAGTGAGCAAGAGAGAACACAGATTTTGATAAAGCCTCGTGATAGAGATGAATTTTTGCGGACGGAACCATTACTGTGTAATACCCATAGAACTTAACGTTCGTTTAGGGACACATTAGAGCACTCTTCAAAATGCATCAAGGATAAAATGCTGAGGCTTTTAAGAACTATCCCGAATAAAAAGGAGACTGATGAGGTTGGCGTCAGAATTGAGTACTTATCCAACGGTTTCCTACATAAACGCATCGCATAACAGGATGAGCCTTACAACCTAACAACCGTTGTTATCCTTTGTGTAATGGTAAATGTTTCTTTACCAAAGACTGAGGATAGTTAAAAGGTTTTTGATTTTGAGAAGTTTTCGCATAATTTCAAAGATGAAAACAGCAGCAAATGCATTATGCAAGTCTTTGTCCACCTGCTGGAAGCCTGCTGATACCCCGATTTCTATATCCTCCGTATCCTCTATCATATACAAATGAGTGTGATTGCGAAAGTGTGTGCAAAAGCAGCAAATATTTGCTGTCATTTTTAAATTCAAGCAAGTGCTCGTACTCGTTTTAAGAATTTGCATATGCCATACAAGATTTTCTTGCTTGGCAACCGGATTTCGGCATTTTAAAAAAGCTCACTAACACGAAACGAGGACAAGCTGGAATGGTATCCTTAAAAGTGAATAAAAATGAGCGCTGAAAGCTAAATGATGAGTAGATATGAACAAGAGGAAAAAGAAAGAATTTCAAATGATGAAAACAATACCATAAGATGAAATATCCTTAAAACACACAATGAAAACTTTAACCAGCCCAACACTAGCACTTAGACAAGTCAGCCTAGATGAAAGTTGAATGAATGTTTGTGTTAAAACGAAGGCACCACATCTACACAGTCTCCTTTCAGACATTTTGGATTTGGATTTCAATGAAAGGCAGTTTTTCATGCTAGCCGAGGTTTTATTCATATCCTTTCATAGTGCTTTTGAATGACAACGATGTTCTTTAGTATTGAATAAATTCAACGTTGCGTATCAAAGATTCCTTACGAGTCCTAGCAGACATCCTGCAGTTTTCCATGGATTATCACATTCAAAGGCAAGAGTCTTCATTTGCATTTTTGAAAAGAATCAAACTAACTGGAGACATGCTGGACATACCTACTGCAGTTCATCGAAAAGTGAATAAGATCCACTTCAGCGAACTTTAATTTCCTTAAAATTAAAATATGCAATGTCACGTTCATTTCTACATTCAGAAACATTGGTGAAGATATTTTAACGTACTTTCTGGGGTTTATGCATAAAAGTGTTAAGATGGAAAAATAATGTGTTATGAAATGGAGTTCGTTTCGTACCAAGAAAATCTTTGCATCATCAAAAAGTCACAATTCAAGCAGTGAGATCAATAACACTTAAATGATTTCTTAGTTCATCTGTTGGATATGTGAAGGACATTTTTTAAAGTATGCTAAAACTTAAATGCGTTTTTTAAATTGCAAAAGCTTAAGAATAAATTGTTTCTAATAAGCACGTCCAAGAAAACGGAATTCAATTTCTTTGAAGTCAACTAACCGGAAACGCTCACACCTTGAGAATTGCATGCAATGAAAAATGTAACTCATCAATGCATTTCTATTTCAAATGCAAGCGTGCGTACGAAACTGAATCAAATTGCATTGCAACCGTACAAAATACAAAGAAAACAAGTGAGTTAAAGTATGATTGAAAAGTAGAAATGCACTTTAGGCATTGGTCAGATGTACTGTTAGTTATGTAACAATTTCCCACGGCAAAATGCGTTTTCAGTTATGATGCACTTTTCAGCGAAAGTGGAATGACACGGGATAAATTGTGGTTGTTTTATAATTTTTTATATTTTGAAAAGTATACCTAGTGAATAGAAATTTATCGTACCGCTTCAATTCACTGAGATTATATAAAACTTATCGTTACGCAATTACACCCACACTGTATGACAGGAAAATGAACTTAAGATTCACCTTAAGTGAAGGATTACTTGAATGTAGTTGCTCTCAATGTCAAAGGGCGCGTTTTGTAGCCAGTCATCCTTACGAAACAGTTCAAATTTAATTTCCGTCCGAGACAGTGTATTTATCTCATCGAAATATGTTGACTTTATAAATTCAAAATGTTTAGTTGTAGTAGAGTCAACAGACAGAATTTTAATTACATTCCCGAAATCGTCCTTAAGGATTTTGTTTCCATCCCAAAGAAGGAACAGCCTATCAGGAGATGAAGTCACGTAGACTGTAGACTAGTGACATCCAACAGGAAGTTGTTCTACATTTTCCATCCTTTCGTTGCCTTATATAACATTCAGCTCGTCTACTTTTGAAGGGTCGATCCGGAATCCTCATTTGCAGACTTATGAAGTTCATGCCTGTAAATTTTTTGAATTGAGATAAGTTTTGATAAACAAAACATGTTTTTTGGAAAATATTTTTTACGTCAATTGATTGAGATTGGTTTCCTGCGCAAAATTGAGATTAAGCTATAAAAATATGATTGAATTCCTCTAACGAATGAATCTATTTGCTCCTTTACCATTATTTAAAGTCTACTATAAGACTTACTATAAATATATGAGAACACACCTTGTCGTTAAAGTGAAAATGAATCCGTCACTAAAATTAGCTTCAAATACTAAACTAATTATCAAAGGTAGAAAATCGATATATATTATAGATGGACGGATGTGCATCAATAAAATTTTGTAGAAGAGCGACAAAAATTGGAAATGATTTTGGATTATATTTGAATTATGTTTGTTTAAACGAAGCTTGAATGCTAATAAATGATTTTGAACTGAATATAAGATATATTTTAGAAACTACATTCACTGCAAAATGATATAAATCGGGTTTTGTACCCGTAGCGAACCACCCACAGTCAGGTTAACAGGGTAAATACTTCCACGTTGAGGTAGAGCTAAAAGCAGAAAATCAATAAATATCTTCTATCTATAATACGAAAATGGAAGGAGATACAGATATTACAGAAGTTGCAATGAAATACCTGATACGATTACATCATGTTATATGCACGACCTATGACCCAAGACCTGTATGACCTTGTGTTTTATACAAAGTTCAATGAAAGTTATGTTTCAGCGATTTATTCATGTTATCCATGTCAATTTAATATATATACTCGCATGTACTATAGATGTAGTATATCGTGTTTGTAATTAATTTCAACTTGTTACAAGGCAAGGATTTAGGTTAGTCAGCTATAAGTAGGATTTGTTAGTATCTGCAGAATTGCTTTTCTTTTTATAGAAACCAATCTGTTGACAATTTACTTGTGTCAGCCTGTTAAAAAATGAAGCTATTACATAGATGAATCAAAGCAAAGACTTGCAAAATATATTGTTGAAGATGAAAATATTAACACGAAAGTTGTATAAATGCATGGAGGTTATAGGCGTGTATAACATTTCCTTAATCATCTATTAGACATGGTATGAAAAACCAGTAACGATTATCAATTAAACGTCATACATAAATCGCTTGTCAGATCATCAACACTCACCTCAAGCAAATCGAGTCTTGTTGGCATCATGTCACGTTAGAAAACCGTGCAAAATTCGCACCTTGTACCATTTTGATGGCAATTCAAGATATGTACAGTCAACTTCCGGTCAAGATGAAATCGATTACAGGAAAACCAGACCAAAGAAAGTAGAAAAGTAACAAGTTGTTTCGATTGAAACTCTTCTCTAGCTCCAGTGGCTACTAAGATGTGCTTACTAAAATATGTTTAACATGTTTCACTTTGAAATACATCATTTCCATAAAACCATGTCTTGGTTTAAACCGTGTAAATGACAGCCATTGCAGTATTCGTATCGCAAAAATTTATACTTTGCATCGCCAAATCTGTAATCAGTGAAAATGTTTCTATGCTTCAATGACAGTTATTATGACATTGAAAATCAATTTCACCTCTTCTACATCCAGTTTTATGGTAATTGTCATGTATATTGAAGAGAAACCATCAAGGTGGACTTTCAGTTTCTTAATGAGAAACCGCTAAGCCACAACCAAATCAGTGGGTGGACTTGAAAAATATAGTTATCGTAACTAATCAATATTTCTCACTTCTTTCGTGTCGACATTCTCTCAGTATCCGATAAAATGTTATAAAAATGCCGTAATGTAAATAACATCAAATTGCTATGAAAGATTTTGATGGCTGTGAACAATTTTGCTCAATGCTCTGTGATATCAATTTGCAATTTTGTGTTTCCAAGTAGTAACTATTTCAAAGACAAATGATTTATCTTCTATCATATCCTGAACCTTTGTCCACGACCTCTTCAAGTTGCTTACTTATAAATCGATGAATCAATAACTGGTTAGTAAACTTCAGTTTAAGGGCTTTACTTCTTAACGTCATAATTATAACTGCAAACAGAAGTGTTTAGTTTCAAAACACTTAAAGTTTCTCAATCATCGTATACGATTTTTAGATGTTTGCAAGTGCTTAGTTGCAGTATACCTCTAAAGTATCTCAAGTATTATATTAAAAATTAAAGTTAATGAAATCAATTATTATTTAACTTACAGATAAAATACATATTACTTGTTTTTGTAAAACTTGAAACAATTTATTATTATTAATTTATTAATATTGGAAGTTATGGTAAATGAAACGCGTAGTTTTATTTTAAGACAAAATTTATTACTTGAAAAACCATAAAATTGAACTCTATTTCTTAAACCTAAAAAAAAATTAATATTTAAATACCTAAATACTAACTAATATCTAAACAAAAATCTGAATCAAAGCAATATAAAATTAAAAATTAAAAAATTAAATATTGGAAACGAAAATTTACCCTTAAGTGGGATCATAAAAATATATTCCCGTGGGAATGAAATTGATTTTGTTACATATGTATATTCTAATAATTATATTATTTACAATTTGTAATTCTTTCCAGTGTCTAAAATTGTATTACTAAACACTTTTGTGTGTAAAATACTCCGCTCCTAAAAAAAGGGATAGATACATTTTCATTTTGAAATTTGGAATGACAGAAAACTTTCACGCTGCAGATAGAAATTTTAATAACATTGTCCTTGGAAATTGCCAAATAAGAAAAGCTATTTTCATTTAAAGTCGAGAGAATACGAGTTTCAATGGAAAAAATATCTCCCACTCTTTGCTACTTCACAAGAAAAACTCCATTTTTCCAGAATAAATTTCAGAAATTTTTGCTGAATTTTTTTCCATTATGGAGAAATAAAGAATAATACTTTTGGAAAATCGTAACTTACTGCAATTGCCAACAGAAAACTTTACTGCTTGGGTGTTGAAAAATTGAAACGGGTAGTGATAAATCAGAAAATTACGTTTTTCATATCCAAACTTTAAAGCACAAATGCATATGCAAATTTTCAGAAGAAAATTTTGAAGCCCATTTTGCCGGATGCAAATATAAAACTTTTCAATTTCAAACTTTCGCTTTTCAAGCATTTCCCGAATTTTCCTGATGTAGAGAAAGATTATGAAACCCACATAATTCGGCGCAGGCTTTTACCAACATTTTCCAGAAGGGAAGGAAAACAAAAGCTTTCAATTCTCCCTTTCTGTCTTTCATAGCATAACATATAACACATCTGTAACAACAACAACTATGTCAGCTTCCAGCTCACGTGCCCGGTTGCGAAATACCATTACGCATGATGATTTCCCACCCCTGAGAGGAGAGACGGGTTGTTCAAATGATAGAATCCTTTAAAAGCTTTCGAAGCTGCTGCGTTCTGAACGTTCCTGACCTACACCCACAGTGCAGACTGTATCACGTTCGTCGTTGTCTACGTTGCTGCAGCTTTCCGAATCTGTTTGAAATCGTTCCTGTTGATGTTGTTGTTACTGGGATTTTCCTCACGTGCTTTGTACTTTATTTTGGTTGGGGATCCATCCCCATATAACTCATCGGATTAGAAAAGTTCTCTATTTCCTCCTTGTGTGCTTTCCGGGTGGTGACTGTGAACGAGGAATGCCGGGAAATTCATTCCGGAAAATTCACTCTGTCTGCCAAGTTCATCAGTTGTCGGTCAGTCGGGTTCTGCACGCGCGCCAGAACGTTCTGTCACAAAATTTTCCGAACGTTGCTTAGTTTTTCATTTTTAGTTGTGCGTGATTTAATTCTTGAAGGTCGTGAAAATTCATAGAAAAGCCGGTTTGAACAATTAACCCATCGTTTTCGTCAGCTTTGTTGAGACAAAGCTCAAAGTGGTGCTAGGAAAATTTATTTGTACTAGTCATTTTGGCAAGTGCAATTATAGTGCGTTTTCGTAGTGTTTAATTTGTTGAACTTATTTTTTGATTTCTTGCCAGACAATTTGTCTCCTGAGCACAAGAAAATAAAATTACCAAAAAAGAAACAAAATTCAATTTCGAAAATTTTAGTGAATAATTTTCGTGGAGAAAAACCGGAAATTCCTTCAGGGATATTTTGCAAAGAAAATTTGTGTGAATACTTGCGGAAAATTTTCCTATTTTCAGGTACATTTGACTTGAGTTGTTTCTTACTGGTGGTTTTTGAAATTCCAAAGTTTATATTTTCTGTAACTTTCAAAAACGCCTGAGGTTGGTACAAGGAAAGGGAAAGCTTTGAAGGTGCCTTTTGATGCAAGTTTGTAAGAAAACCGCATGTGCCAAGTGGTAACTGTGCTTGATACCTTTTCTTTTGGATACGATTTAGCACCTTGGCTTAGGTGTAATGCCGGAAACTTTGCAGGACTCGAATCGGCGACCGAAGTTGGGACAATTTTTTTCACTTTTTAATTAACGTTGCATTCCAACTGAAAAATTTCTCCAAAATTTTTTATCACGTACCATTTCAAAAAGTTTATTTTTGAAAACTTTCCAATTCATTAAATACTTGAAAACATCTTTTCGGGGGAATCCTGAACAACCTTGAAATATTTGACCCAACAAATGAACGTTTTCATCGATCGATATCCAATGGATTCCCGATGAAAAGTCAATGAAATTCCAAAGAGAAAATTAGCCCGTTTGGATTTTGTTTTCTTTTGGGTTCGATTTATGTGGAAATTCGGAAAGGAAATTCCCGTGTTATCAATTTACTTGTGGTTTGTTTTTATTTTTGGTCTTTTATTAATGATTAGGTACTTACTTGTTTCTATAAAGAAAATTTTTCATGGTGAATTTGAACCAACGTTTGGAAGTTGATCCAAATGCAGACAGAAGTCGATGTTTGATCGAGGTAAATTCCGGATCAACTAATTAGGAAAAGAATAGATAGAACACAAAATGAAACGGGACATGGTATACGAATTAATACTTTCGCAAATGTCCGTATAATTCTTCCGTTGAAGATAAAATTGCGTGCTATCCGGAAATCCAAAATTGCAATCGATTTGTCTTTGGTGCGTGATAGCAACAAGTTGCAAATATTATGCTAAATTTAAGTGATTTTTGTATATTCAAAGAATACATTTGGCTCGTGTTTCATGTGATTTATGTAATCTTTATAACATGCAAAAGTTTTCCTCATTTTTATTACGCAATAGTCACAGTCATAAATTCACCATAAAAAGAAAACTCCTTTAATAGTTCAGCCTAAGCCGCGAGCGACCTCAACCCGAAGACGCCCACAGAAGTGTGGCTCGAAATTGGTAGGGTTCACCGTCTGTAATATTCTTAATTAATATTAGTGTTAGCGTTTTGTTTAGGTTGCACACGGGTTTTGCATCTATTCAAATGAGTTATGTATGTGACTTAACTCACTGAGAATCAGCTGAACCTTTTCTTAATTCAGTCGAAATTTAATTTCTCGCTTCTGTGGTTGTCTAGAACAATTCCGTCATTTTTAAGATTTCCCGAATATTATTCAAAACAAAAAAAGGGGTTGATGAAGACCGAGTTACGGAACTAACCACTGTTTCACATAATCTTCAATTGAGGAAGAAATACCCACTTCGTTTAATGTGGGCTCATTGATCTTTTTATTTTTTTTCCTTTCAAACCTCGAAAAATAGTAAAGGAACGTGTTACAAAATGGAATCGAAGATGATATCAAAGATATTGCTGGAGGGAATAAAGGGCAAGTTTAATATTGACATTGATGTCAATTCCTCTAAACTCGGAGTGAAAATTTCAGCTTATATAGTGGGGACTGTGTGCAATGGTGCAATATCCCTGATATTATTTCTGAAACGACAGATTATGTAAAATTTCTTTAATCCCTCCAGAAAATGTCACAAAGTTTCTTTAACATTTTAGCCTCAATTTCTTAGCAGACTTCCATAAAGTAACATTCTACATTTTCATATTCTGCTAAAATAAGACGTCACATATTATGTTAAAAAAATTAACAAAACCTAGTCGAAATGTGTCACATGTGAATGACATACGGTGAAATTTACTAAGGCACATCCCACAAAATACAAAATTCAAACGAACGATGAATATTTTCCAAGCTACAATTTTCTACCATGGAAATTGTTTAATTTTCCAAATGGAAATGACTATTGATTTTCCTTCATGCCAGGCATGACTTCAGCCACAGATTATTTTAATGGCTAATGTCCATAATTTACTCATTTTTCATTGTTAATTTACATAAATACGTCCTGCACTGCCTAACATCCTGTCACTTCATAGCACGGCCGCTTTTTTACTTATTCAACATGGATAGGTCCTAAATGGATTCGGTAACTCATATCAAGCAACCTTTAATTATGCCATGTGCGGACGTCTGAAGGTTGCAACGTTTCACCTACTTTTCGTCGTTTTCTAGAGGTCAAGTATCTTCCTTAACCTTGACGTCATCCGTTTTGAAACGATTGAGTATTGAATGCTTCTATAATTTCTTGATTTCAATGACCTGCATTTCACATTCGCAGAGAACCTTTCGGCGAATACAATAGATGAGCTTCATCAAAGGTAACCCAAATTGTATCCGGTCTGTTTTGAGGGAGTATGTAGTGCTTTGTCCAAAAAGGACATTTTTCAAACGACCACGAGAATTTTTTTATCACAAGGATTTTGCTTTGATTCTCCCAAGGATAACGTTTGCTGTGTTGTCAACCACAAAACAAACAGGAGTCATTATGCGCCTAGCACCAGAACCGAACAGGTTTTTCTACTTTTCAAGGAGATATACGTGTTCAAGGCAGTCTCCGCCATATCTTTTGAGTGGTGAATCCTTCTTTAAGGAATTCCTCAAAGAAATTTCCACTTGAAAATAATTCATGTTTTTTCAGATTTTTTTTCATAACGACTTAATCAAACGAACAAGATGGTGTATTCGTGTTCAGTTCACGGTTTTGTTCAAAACTCATCTCAGCGAGGATATTCATCCATTTGTGTCAGGATAATTCCTTCTCATCGTGGTAGGTTCTTTTTACAAGGCGTAGACCTTTAAGATGGAGTTCGTGTAAATAGCTCTTAAATAGACTTGAAAACAAAAACGAAAAGATCCAGGACAAGGAGATAGGAATGCTTCTTCACTTATTCTCCTCCAATGGATACAGAGATAACGAATGCGTAATAAATAACGGCTTTGTAAAAGTTGCAGATAAAAACAACCCAATCTCGTTATCCCTAGATTCGAGTGTCTTGCACCACAAGGAGTCTTGGTGAAATGTTTCATAAATTTTTGTTTCAAAAGACAATTCGATGCAGAAAGATAAATATACGCCGTACATTGCAAGACTTTTTCAAGAAGTTTCCTTTTACTGGATTTAACTTCCTTGTTACAACTAATTGCCAGGATATGTTAACATTCGTTCTTTTAACAGTTGGTGACATTTTGCTAAAAACGTACATATTCAGTTGATAATTTACATTCTTTGATTGTTGGTTGTAATAGTGAGGACGTAAGTATTTTTGGTTGGTATAGTCAACCGATGACTCAATAAAGTAAGTTCCAGTTATGTATGGATGTATATTTGTTCTTAAAAAAGAGTTGTTTGTTCTTGTGAAAATTTTTGGGTTTCTTGTTCTCAAATGAAAAACTTCCAAAACACTCAATTATTCGGTAGCTCTGAAAACAAACAACATCATATACGACATGTTTAGCAAGATTTTTACGAGCCATTTGGAATTTTAAATCACTCAATCAGTTTGCAGCATCATTACATTCTAAACATCAGGTTTATCACGAATGCAAAATGGATATTAACATCTGTTGGTGTTTTATGAAGTAGATATTGAGGTGTTTGAAAAAAAGGTTTTGTTAGATTAATTTTTGTATATTCCACGGCACGATTGAATGTTTTGTTTTAAAATGGACTGCTTTTCAAATAATCCCTTGAAAGGTTTCTGAGAACCTTAATGCATGAGTTAATGAACTGGTTTATGGATATTATTTGCAATGAAACAAATCTTTAGAGCTTAAACCTTTTTGACCTGCAACGTGTCGTTAATTCATAAAATTCAAGTTTTTAAATATCGAGTAAAGAAATTTAGATGTTCTTGTTGCACACAAATTCGGACACGTGCAAAATTTTTCAGTTAGTGGAATATATATGGTGTCACATACGTTTGAATTATATTATACCATTCGTGAGTTACCTGCTTTGAAATCTAATGAATTTCATTTCCATAGCGTTGTTCAAATGAATCTTGAAACTGCTGATAAAAGTCGTTAGCATAGACGATATACTTTTCAAAAGATATGGAGACAAAATCATGGTTAATCCAATTATTAGACGAATTGGGAAAAATTTCAAAGTTAACGGACTATTCGGTTATAGCCGATGATATATTTTTCAAAATAATGTTTAAACCTATCAATTGGTTAAGGGAACACATTCGATAAGGTTTTTCTTGTTTGTCATATTAAAATAGGATGTTAACCTTGTTCAGGCTGTAAAAATAAATCATTCGAAAAACATAACTTTTATGAGAATTTCTTCCATCAGAACCTTCTCGGTTTGGGTTCGAGTAAACATTGTAGCTCAAATGTGTGGAAGAATTCGTTCGAAGCTCAAGAAACAGATTTAAATAGAAAGGAAAAGAAGACAACACGGGCCAAAGGTAGAGAACAGTTAAGAATAGTCATCCAACATAATCCTTCAGTGATTAATTTCATCTCTGACAGCTTCTATAATAGCTGCCTTCTTGTGGAGTGATAACACGTCAAGTTCAAGTTGAGACGAAGGCAAAAAAGGTTTGAGTTGGATCCGACATTGGATAATAATAAAGTAACTGAAATATTAATTTCATACACAAACCAGTCTCGGATGGCGGGTTCACGGGATATAATGAGGGTTTTCTTGCGGTTTCAGATGTAAAATAAAACAACCATAATTTAATGAACGTCAGAGCAGAGGCTTAAAGCCCATCCAGACTCTTTGGAAGAGTCGACATTCCCTCAAGGTGGATTTGTTGCAGAATGATTTGTGGACTTCAGCTGGGCTGAAGTTTCTTGCAAAGGCATTCCAAATGAGAAGCGTCTGAAGTTGATGTGGCTTAAGATGTGAAATGAAATGCCTGAAGAAGAAATACTTTCAATGACAACCTGAAACTGGAGGGAATATCTAAATTCTTAGAAATGGTTATACTTCGTATTAAAATGACGTCAAGCGCTGTATGAAACGCTTCTGTTACATACATATGTAAGTGTCATATCAGCTTGGCAGAAATTTGGAAAATGAAATGCATGTTTTTGTCAATTCACAAGAGATGACTATGAAAGTTCTAAGTGTCTCCGATGTGAGTTTGGGAATATTATAGTTTCCTTCTACACATGTTTTACCTAAATGTAAGATCATTTTCCTTCACCATTTATTATGGCATATTTATGGTTCCACAAAGCCTTATATTCTAAGCAATTACACTGGCCAAGAAAGCTAAAAATTATTTTGGAAGAAGAGGAGTACATTAAATTAAATAACGTTCCAACTACCACCCACGTACTGAAGATTAGTCTCCGCCAGAATGAGACCAAGCTATATGTGGCTTCGGCTCCTGCTCTCCTCCGACAATTTCGACGAATTAATTCACTGGCAAAATTGCAACAAACGAAGGTAATTGAAATGTAATTGAATTTGTGGATTTAAAAATTTATAACTAAAATTACTTGAAATGGAAGTTGCCTGCCCTACAGTGAGGAGGCGAGGGAAGACAATTTCCAATCACGAAGTGATACTAAAATTCACTAGCTCAATATTTAAATTAATAACAAAACCAGAGTAGACGCAGCGTGGTGAATATCGGGAAAATTTTTATTTCTTATAATTTAGAAGGAAATTGAGAAGAAGTAAATTTAGAAAATTGATTCCCTCTTCCTGCTATTGTAACGTAATTCTTGAGTCATCGTGGAAAATCCTTAAGTTTTTCATACAAGGAATATTAACAAAATTTTCCCTTCCAGCAGGACATGAAATAAATCCTTCTTTCTTTAACGAAAGGTTTGAGAAGGTTGCTATAACCTTCTATTAAATTTAAGCTTCAAATTTTCTTGGCAATTCTCCAAATTTTCCAAAATGACTTTTGGTGTTTTTCGTGTGAAGTTCGAGGATTATCGCTTCAATGATTTTCCGCACATTTCAGAATTACTATGCTTTTTTGTCGATATGGTGTCGGGATATTTTGAGAAGGAAAAGATTTCAAAATAAAATATAACCCTTTGTAAAAACAGACGATAATCGAATGTTTATTTGAAGTAACGGAACTTCCCCAGGAAATTGAAGTTAAGAATATTTTTAAGGAAAATTTGATGTCCTTAATTCAGAACAGCTACACATCATTAATATGTATTTTTATACATCTGGAGAGGCGTATCATGTGAAGGTACCCTCGTTCATGTCCTCTTGAGGAAAATGTCAATAAAAGACAACATAACCCGGATTAAGCCACTTCCAAGAAAAGTTATGTTTTGTAGAGTTTATCTGTATGTGAATATATAAGCTTATGTCCCGGAGAGATACTAAAGTATCGATCATACCACCTGAAGCTTTCTTCAGGCCGTGTAGTGAGGTGACATAAGAAAGATGTGTTTTAGAAATTGATATCCGTTCGTTTGACAATTATCTTTGTTTCGATGTAGAATATTATAGGTGAATGTGTATAATGAAGTTCGTGGGTTTTAACAATTTCATATATTTTTTCATTGTTATAAGCATTTATCTTTAATCATTTAAATCTGTTGTTATGCCAATTGAATTTGTCTTGATAAGGTACAGTTCATGGAAATAACGTGGCACTGATACATGTGGGAGAGTTATGCGACAGTCACTTAATGATTTTGATATCCATGTTCATTGAATGAGATAAATTAATTAGATAAATCATTATTCACGTGAAGGAGAACAATCATTTTCGGAAGCAGATTGCCTGAAATATTTCAGTAACTTCAAGATCAATGGATTTATTTCCAGAATTCTGTCTTCATGCTTAAGATTTTCAACTAATTTGTACTTTTTTCAACTACATAACTTGTACTTTTCGAAGGATATGAACTCGTATACATTACATAAGGATGGTGTATCCTGGAGTTAGATGTAACGAGAACTCAAGTGGAGCATTTGTAGCTAGAAGATTAAAAAGGTTCCGACAAAGAATGCGAACGAAGGAGATGAATGGTATGAATTTCTCGGCCAATGGCTTTTAACCATTGCTTTGATGATGGTGGAATCAATTTGGAGTTAAAGAAGGATAGAATGGCATCTTATCATGTCAGGGAATCAACACGAAGCAACTTTACTTTTATGAAATCTCTAGTGCATGAATAGAAAAGATTGGATGGTACTTGTAAATAAACCTGCAGTAATTCTCCCTTTTTCCGGTGTAGTTGGAAACCTCGACAACACGATACTTTCTAGGGCAAGCAATATTGGCAAGTGAAGGTTGAGTAATCATGACAAGGTTCATGATGAAGTTTGAAGTGAAATTGAGAATGAAAGTGGCAACCATCTTTGCTTTTCGTACACACAATTTGAGCATTTTCCAAGGAAAAACTACTTTAGCTGGAAAATTTTATCTTCCTGGAAGGAATATATACAATGATATATCCAAGTGAATGGTTTGACATCATTTTTTTGACTTTGTACACTTCCAAGAATTCCTGGAGCAGAAAAGTAAACTGACCAATCGAGAATAATTGAAAGACGAGAAAATTTCAAACGTACAGAAAAGGACAAAACCCAATGACCTTTTCATGTATTCTGTAACCTTTGCCACGTCCAAAGTTCGTGCCTTTAGTCATTCACGGTGTTCTTTTTTAATTTGACAGTACCTATACGAAAAACACTATAATTTCAAAATCAACTTTTGTGTCGAAGTTGGAATTTAAAAAGGAAACGTTTAAGTCAAAAATTTTTAATAGCGGAATTTGTGCTATTGTAAATGAAAATCCTTTTTTTTAATAAAATTTACATAATCCAGATACCTTTAACAACTTGGTACATCCACCATTCTTGGTACATCCCACCATTCATCCTGAATACATTTGCTTCGCCTTAAGTAAACATTTCGTCCTTTTGTGTGAAGAATTTCATTTTCATTCAAATATCGCATTTGCATTCAATCATTCTGAAAAATGACAGAATATTTGTATGAGAAACGAGGATAATAGTCAATCAAAATATAGAGAAATGTCCTTATTTAGGTGAATACTATGAAGACATGAAGGTGTCATTTCTATATAAAAATGTAAGTGTGCTCTTCCATTCCATTTATGAAACGGATCCTCTCGTAAATGCCAATATTGAATGAGAAACACTTTCAGGCAACTGTAAGTATCCTTTAAGGAAATTTCATAATATCCAACTTCCATTCCTGGTGACTCAATTTTCCGAACGATATTAGGGAAAATTCCATGGAAAAATGTTTAAACAAACCCCTCTGAGTGCCATCTTTGTATCATATTTCAAATTCGGATGTGTTTTCGAAATCGTGGGCGTTTCAATTTGCCCAAAGAATCGGCTTGGGTATTTTTGGGTATCGATACGATGGTTTTTTCAATATACAAGTGTTTGGTAGGCAAATAAATATCCGTTATAGGTTTTTGATAACAACACAAATGAAGGAATAATGAAGGCAAAGGTCACATTGACATGGGTACCATGGGTACTTCTTCAAGAGACGTTCCATTATCAGATTTCGATTGATCAATGATTTCACTTACGCACACATTTTGATTAAAAGGATGAACTTTTTCTTGCACGTTCAACAGGACCTGCTTCTTTAAATCAATAAATTTAAATGTTAGCTTACTTGGTTACATCTCTCACATTTCACGTGAAGAAATTCTGGAAAATTTTGCATAAGATCAGTGAGGATGTTTCTGTCCTTTAATGGTTCCTTTCTTTTTATCCTGCCTAATTTGAGATTGCCCAAGGTATCCAGACTTTTATAAAGTTGTTAAAATTTCTCTGTCTTAAAGAAAACGTTGAAGATACAAAATTATTTTCTCAATTTTGTTTTGGTTTTTCTAAAAATAAAATCCGCATAAATTTGGTATACCTCCCACGCAGCTCGCGTAAATTATTTAAAGATTTACGTTCCACGCTTGTTGGTGGCATAGTAAATTCCGTAGTATAGTTGAAATTCGATTTCGAAACACGTGGCAATTTGATAGAATTAAAAAAAGATCTTTTTCTTCACATGCAACTTATGATTTCTAGTTTTTACAAGGAAGTGCTGTAAGTAAAACTTGACCACTGTTTAATTTTCTGTCTTTAAAATAGTTTTCTTAAGAAAAATCTTAATTTACGATCCTTCGAAACGGGCAAGTTGCGCCAAACCATTAAATTTTGAAAATTATGGCTGTCATGAAAGTGTCAGAATTTTTGGGGTAAAATTTTCATTTACTCGTTTTGCAATTAATTTCTTTGGCAAAATTTCAAATCGATTACAAATGCTAAAGCATTCTAACCATTTTGGTTTACAACGGATAATATTTTTGAATTTGGAGCCAAAATTTTTGTTTATATTCATTCCTCTTGTGTTTTGGATACCGGGACGAAATAAATTACTTTGGGAATGATCTACGGGCAAAGTTTTATACAGTTTTATACATATATTCGTAACACGTAGTGCATTTCGTCTGTAAACCTTTAGTGCTCTTTATACTTACATCTACGTAGAGGTATTTGCATATACTAAAAGTGATGCAATACAAAGACTTGTCCTAGTTTGCATTTGAATTACAGGAAAAGCAATAAACAAAATGGAATTTATTGATGAATTTATGTTTCTAATGTTTCTTTTAAATTATTCAATTTGATCACTTCAATTTTGAACTTAATTCCTTGGATTATATAAATGGAGGAAGTACAAAACACCATTTCTGTGTGAAACTTATTTATTCAATAAATAGAGCACAGAAATTAAAGTTGTTATTTGTTTGTTTACTCATATTCTGTCGGAATAACTTCCGCCATCAGTGCTATCGTGATGAAAACTAACTTGACCATATTTTACCGCTTGCAGTTCGTTGGTAAAGTTTTGGCGAACGGTTTAATTTAATTAAAAATTATTATATTTTGAATCATTGAAGAGAAACACAATTTGTTGGTGGACATTTCACTGACTTTCTTCACAGATCACCTCCTATTTGCCAAGAATGGAAAGCGTTGATTAACATTAAAATAAAAATGGGGCCCCAGTTTTAAATGATTGAAATAGCTAAATTGCAGAAAATAAAAGAACATAATTTTGTTCTACGAAAATGTTCGAATTTCTTTATTTGATTAAATATTTGGAAATAAAATTTTCAAAATTTTATAACCTCAAAGCGGATTTATCTTTTGCCAAATTAAAGTGTAGTGTGTTCATACCGACTCCGTTTTCTGGCATCTGATTCCAGAGTAGATTGTTTTAAATCCATCTGTTGAACGTGATTTAAGTCGTTTTTAATTATGAAAATCATAATGTTCTTTCCACACAAAATAACCATATTTGAATTATTATGCCTCTAATACATAATAACAAAAATCAAAAAATCGTCGCATATTTCGAATGATCTCGTCGCAGCCACCTGTTGAAATCGCTACGAAATAAAGCTGTTTTCCAGTCCAAAGTGAAAAAACATCCTATAATCACGCCACGCTGGATACAGATTGCACAATAGGCCCAAATGTCAGAGTGCGTGGGTGCGAAACGAGCGGAACATAAGTAAGCCACTCCAAGCTGACATCGTCTGTCATATGTTTTTCTTTCGAATGTCATTTTTAATCTCGCATGAAGTTCGTTGAGCCAGTTTGGTGGTTCGTGTCTCCAAATTCCAAAGGAATGTATCCTGTTTTTTCAAAAGTCATTGAAGGGTTTTGAAGGATTTTAATAAATAAAATTCGAGTTTATATATTTTAAGATTTCTACATCAGAATAAATATCTCTAAATATATATTTTTAACAATTACCTTGAAGATTGAAATATGATACCTTCTTTTGTGAAATCTTAAAATAAACTGTAGGTACACGTAGATTTCCTAGATTTACCAATTTTTTAATTTCAAAATAATATCCTGTGCAATAAACGATATTGGAGCTTAATTAACGTAATAGGTTCAAGTTTGTTCAACATTTGTTATAATATAATTTCACGACATCAGTTTTTCAATTTATGAATTTACTTTAAATTCAATCAATATAGAATTTATATTATATGTTATTCTTGATCATAAGTTTCTGCGCCCTGCTTGACAAATGTTTCTTTTAAAATGAATGACGTCTCTACCATTATATATATTCATAACTATCTAAACAATAAATTTCCTTCCACTGTATTGATTGAAATCGTTAAAACTGAATTCAAATTTGTTAAACAGAGTTGGAATTTCCACTATATTGAAATTGAATTCCACCATCGTCTTAATTTATTCCGTAAGAATTTTCTATCGTTTATAAGTGTATCTAACGTTTTGCTCTCCATTAAGGATTGGATAATAAATCCAAAAAGAAAAAATATATTTAATCCACTTAAAATCAATTGAAAATTTGTAAACATCATTCAGCAAATCGAAGAAATGTTTATCGAACAATCGAAGAAAATTCACAAAATTATTTCTTGCAAGAATCAAGAATTTTCTTATACGGAAATTTAGAATTCCTCGAGAATTTTCCATTTTGAATTTCTCACGTTTTGCGATTTTCATTTATTTCCGGCTTAATCTAATTTTCATGGTGTTTTATTTTTCGTATGTTTTTTAGGAAGTAAATTGAAATTCTAGAATTGAGGGCCCAGGGAATTAGATGTGTTCTTTGTTTGAGGAGAATTCAAATTTCAGCTTGTATTTGATGGAGAATCGGAATTATGCGAGTCCAAGGATCGGATAGCTAGCATTAAGGAAATGGGATACCAACCCTGATGGATCATGTGTCTTTCGTAAGAAATGACCGATTTGCTGAGAAAGAGTTTCTCGGAATTCAAGTCATGGAAATTTTCTAATTATATTTATTTCTGTTGAGTTTCAAAACATAAGACTTCTATGAAAAGACTAGCAGAAACAAAACCATATTGTTATTAATGGTTGACACAGTTTCCATGGGTTTCTACGTAATATACCGTCATAACTCAATATGGGTTGTTGGAGTTGTTGCTATTAGTGGCTCATTGTGTTCAATTTGATTTGCAGTTAACAGAGCAGCATGAGCTGAAAACGTGACTTGGTCACGTCAATATTTATTTTGTTTAGTGGAAGTGAACACTTCCGTTTGTTCTATAGTCTTGGTTGCATGGATGGCCGAAGGTGAATCAAATTGAGTAATTATAGATACTAACGAGAAACAATAGAGGAATATAAAAAGTCGCATAAATTCAGCTTGAACGGGTTAACTGGAGATTTTAATGGATTTGTTGCTCTAAATGTGGTTGCAACTTTGTCTATGCAATTTTAGAATATGCATAAAATGCTGGGGGCAAGAGGGTCAAATTGCATTGCACGATATTATCAATCAATTCTTTTGTTGATATATACACCATTCTTACCCTTTTAAAACACTTTGATCCCGTGTAAAAGCCTTTTAATTTCAAACGCAGCATGGTTCTTCACCGGCAAATGACTCACAATTTCTTTGAAAACCTTTGATTAAACCTTTTAGTTAGTTAGATATTTTTCTTAACAAGATTTTCTGAAAGTCCATTATAGTTCTGTTTTTCAATTTCTTCAACTTTTCATCAAATTTTCATCCTGAAATATCTGCATTAATCAAAGCTACTAACTAATAACCCATTCCATTGAATGTAGTTATGTGAATCATTTTTTATGTTTTTGTATGAATCACGATTTTTGACTGAAGAAATTGAATTTTTTCTAATTAATTTGTTTCACGGTTATCTCATGATGTCTCATGTTTCACGGTTATCTCATCAACTCGCTGCAAATCCTTGTAATGGTGATGAGTTGACCACACAATTTTCTTGTCAAATTCGACCTTTACACGTACATTGGCCCACCTGTTGCAACCTTCTTCCGTGATCCGGAAGTGAAATTTTACCGGAAATTATCAAAAAAAATAAAAACCTTCCAGGATCAATTCCTCAATTTTGATACTCGCGAAGTGGCTCTTCAAATCATCTATCAGATAACCTCATGCATTATCTATAGTTTCGAAAGGAATTTCACTTGACACAAAAAAACATTTTGAGATGATTTGAGCCAACATATCAAGGTGAGCAGTAGAAGTGCAAAAAAAATTAAATTATTTTAATTAAAACGATATCAATTCATGCTGAAACCACTGTGGACGTGGTGAATGTCATGTCAGAGATCTAACGAAACAAAATTCATCCGACAGGTGTCAGTAAGTCTCTTCGCTCTTCCAAATTAGTCGGATCACTTACCAGTGGAGCTGATGTAACATTCGAGTATTAGATAAAATAATATTGTTTTCGTGGTTTTATTATGAAACAACAAAACTAGGAAGTGATTCACACTGTAGACAAGACAGCCTTGGAGATAATCTCGATTTAATCACCTTGAATTGTTGTGCCTTTACTATGCAGGTTATATCCCCAATGGTGGAGGAGTTTGTCTCATGACTTTATAATAGCCTTATTTTCTATGACCAACTACAACAAATTGCTTATTCTCAAGCGACAATTCCTCCACCTCTCCAAATCGATGTCGAGCAACATCATCAATTACATGTTGTCGCTGTGATTATTGTCAAATTAAACTCACTCACCTGCATTTATGGCAACGTTTATGCGGAATTTCAGTTGTTATTTCATAGAAACTATTTATTCAAGCTAATTTCAAGCTAATACGTCACTCCTACACACAAATTATTTCTTGAAACAGGAAATAAATCTAAGAACAACATCTCATAACCAAGATTGACGTATTTTAAAGATGCTTTTACGCTATTAAAATCATCCCTAATCAATTTCGCCCTTAAATCCAAAAACCACTCATTTTTCACTTTCTTATTTCTTAAACGATTAACTCCTCACGCCAACACAACAAAAATAAACTTGTCTTCAATTTCATCTTAATCCAGCCGCAGCAAGAAGCTCTAAATGATTGACAAGCTAAACCTCAGGGCGCAGAACGACGAAGATAAAAAGTTGATATCCCGTCATAATTTCAATCAAAATGGCCTTGATGGAATTTCGGAGACGGAACCGGAATAGAATCCAGCTCAATGCTTGTCATTTTCAACAAAGTCTGCATTTAATCATTCCGCATAGTAGTCTACAACCTTTAAAGGTTCAGGATTTCTGCGATGTACCCACGAATTCCGTAGAGATTTAATATAATTTGATTCAGGCGGTTCTTCAGATGCATGTACTTCTCTCTTAGGGGATAAGTGTTTAAGGTTTTTGATATTTTTTATACGAATTTTTTCTATTTCTTTCAAATTTTTCCAAGTTTCGCAGTCAGTAGTTTTGTGAAATTCTTTAATTAAATTAATATTCCGCAGACCTGTATCATGAGACAGGGGCAAATTCATCGTTTCCTTTTGCAGTACTTAGTCTAGCCGTTTTTCGATGATAGATGGCGCTTGTGTCCATTTGAATTGTCACTTGAGTAATGAAGAATAACATTTAAAAAGTTGAAAAGTGGCAGTTGAATAACATTTAAAAAGTGCATTTTTCTACATATTTCTAAAGCACATCTCTTCAGCACATCATATAATAAGGGTTTCATTTAAATTGCAACGCAGAGCACTCATCTCCAGACAAATAACAAAAGCGAAGAGGATTTAATTGACTGGGCGTGAAGCCTGTATAAAATGTTGAACATGGAAATAACCCTCATCTTTGGCAAACAAGTTGACAGATACACCATCCATAACCAGGCACTTTACTTTCGTAGAACAAAAGATGGCTGCACTTTGCTATAGAATGTATGCCAATACAGTCTCAGACATGCACGTGGATATTCTCGTAGACAATAGCGGGATGGTGTTATTTGAACGTGGTACATTGTGTGTTCTGTTGAAGTTAATATATTGAAATCCCTAAATGGAGACGTGATGATTAAGCCATGAATTATTGACAATGACACAACTATAATTATCGTTCTGATGGAATGTGAAGATTTGGTATTGTCGGGACTTGTCCTTACATCTTTTTGTAAATATACTTTGCATCTATTGCTATATGTATGAGCTCTTTCTCTCTATGAAATGATTCAGGAAATTGCCTGATTTTAAGAAGTCTCCAGTTATTGAGGTGTCCGGTGAAGTTTTCATTGTAATTCTATGGAATAAAAATTCTACATAAAAATTTAATTTATTGATGGGAAACAGCAGCGAATTTTAATGAACGCTCGCGAGAAACGTGTTTTGATTTATTGGGATTAGCACAAGAAAATTCGCATTGATCTGCTGATGAAGGCGAATTTTTGTGTTTAATTAACTTCTGAAAATGCACCATTTATAAAATAAATTGTAGTTTAGTGTAATTTAATTGATCCTCGAGGATAATAAATTCACACTACAGAGTTGCAACCACAGGATGGTGAGTTGTTTCCGCTTGTTGTAAATTAGAAATAGGCCGTCTATTTCTGTGAATTTGTCGTAAATTTTTGCAATAATGGCCGCAATAAAACTGTCATGTCTAATTACTGCATACAGTACAATAAAACTATTAAATATATTTCTAATCTAGTTGAAGATCTGACTTGTGAATAACAAACTTAAATTGATGTCATAAAAACTATACCTGGAAGAAGACCTCCAAATTTTTTCGTACAAGTGAAATTGGTCATTCTCAAGTGGAACTTCTCATTATATTCAGCTACTCACCAGTAGTCAAAGCTTTGAGGTGATTATTACCGTGAACAATTCGGAAGCTATTCCATGAAGAAGCTAATCTCTTTTGAAGGCGTCAGATCATGAGATCATGATACCATCAACGGAACAAGGAAGCTTCATATTCTTCATGACAGATTCAGTCAGGCGTGGCAAACCTTTAGTGTTTTCATACACTTGACTTGATTTATTCTCAAGCTAAAAGATTAGGAATTCCTCTATTCTCCATATAATCCGCAGATCTTCATATATAATTTTACCTGAATCGAATAGTAGATAGCAAACCATGGAATGCATATCGCCTAGAATTCTAGAGATAAAATCTATTCGTTTACGTCTCATAATTTCCATCTCACTGGAAGTGTCAAATAAATTTCATGAGTTACCTGCGCGGAAATCCGACACGGGACAGGTGAGAACCAATTTTCCACATCTAGTTTGCTACTGAAAGTAAAAAAGTATTCTGTCGAAGATCGAATATTCACTAACATCTCTTGAGATTAACACAAAATTTTTTTACGTAATTGTTATCTACGATACTTCTACTCCTGATCCTGACGAGTGTATTAAAAATATTATTCAATAAATTCTAAAATTTATAGGAAGAGGTACATTTGCTACACGACTCTATCCGGATAAGAAGCGTACGTTATCCTAGTTATTCTGGTCATTAATTTATGATCGTCGCCATCGTAAATTGTTCCAATTTGAAAATTTTAAAAGTCATAAATTTTATTTACTCCTGATTTATTTTGATGAACAACGGCTGAAGGAAAAGTTAGCAACTCTGGAAAAATACCATTACAAAGAGGAGTACATCCTGACGACTTATTGTTTAAAATTAACGCAAACTTAAAGTCATACAAAACAGGGAATGTTATATAAAAATAATTTTTAGTCAATATCCTCGTGCAACAAAGTTAACTTATCTTATAAATGATTGATATTGTTTTTAGCGAAGTACATAAAAACTTTTGATTGCTTTTATAACAATATTTCAAAGTTCAATGGAAGTTTTGTATCAATCAACATGATTTTGGAATAACTTGTTTGAACGGATTCCTGGGCTCTATAATGGCATCAAAATTTTTCCCTTAAGTTGCAAACAAAGTTTCGGAAAAGTTTTCCTTTTTGTTAAAAATATTATAGTAGAAATCATCAAAAGTAATAAAGATATTACCAAGTTCATAACGATAAGTCAAACTTCTTGTTTGGAAATCTTTAACGTGATGCCGTCAACAAGACTTGCTTACATGTTATTCATATTTCATTTAAGGAAAATTAATTAAATCATGATTTTGGTTTAACACAAACCCGCAAATATTCATAGCATGGGGATAAATGAAAACTTGAGTGGTGAATCGTAGGAGAAATTTCGACAAAGAGGTGAATGACACAGCTCTCTTAGAAATTTCATTGAATTATTAATTATTTTTTGTCATAAAAAAACTAATTTAAAAAGAATTGATTTTGTAATTAAATTTAAAGAGATTCTTTTTTGTTAATTTCAAACCTTCGCAAGGTCAAGAACTTGTAGCTAACGTACTGGGAAATTTTCGGAGATCTTAATTAGACAGTCACGAATAACTTGGCTTAAAAATAATCTAAGAAGGTTCAGTGTTGATTATAAAAAAAAATAATAATAATTAGTAAAAATGGATCTAGCAGTCCATTGGTTCAGTTCATATTTTTCTTCATTAGCTAGCCACGTCTGAATGGTTGCCCTTCCTCGGGTTTAATTTAATCTTTCTCAAGACAAAACCAGAGCCATGTACAAGGTAGATGAGAAAATGTTTCTACGGAAAAATTCTAATGTTTCTCTACTTAAAAATTCCGTTCATTAATTTTGTTTCTTAATGTTATTATATTTTCTTGTTCGTAAATCTGTTCTCGTTTTGTTGGTCTCATTAAGCTCATCTATTTATGTTTTGTTTTTGTGGCCTCCAAGAATTTGGAGAATTACATGCTCGATTGGCCATCTATCTCAAGGCCGTGTATTAGCTAGACTACAGTTAAAATCCAAACGTAGATAATGTCGTAGACAGATTGATGTGATTTCACTGGGATTCTTAACTGTACGATTTGTATTTTCACGGATATAAGGTACCTACTTCATCTGGGAATTTGCGATGTTTTCTAATTAATTACTAAAATCAAAATTCTTTTATAGCACATTGTTGACGAATGTATGTATCTTTGATGTTCTCCGGATTTCGATAGAATTGGTAAATTTCAATAAATTTTTGTTCAGTTCTCTCATGAGATATAACAAACGAAATGTGATCATAATGCAGTCAAGATATTTTTCCAATTATGATATCTTAAGTAGACACGTGTTTTTAGTTTTTTGCCTCAATGCCAGAATTCAAGCTCCAAATCTTCTTCAAACTATAAAAGAATTTCTCTGAAGAATCTCAGTTAAATTAGGCGAATTCCTGAAATTTGCTAATAAACACGGTCGAACCCTCACCTAATATCAGTAAGAAATTATTTTTACTTGAGAAAAAAAAACGAAGAAAGCTTGAAATGTTCTTGAAAAAGTTCTCAAGATTTGAAAAGCAAAAAAAAATATCGTCTCATTATGAAATTCTTGAAACGGTGCGTTTAAGATTCTTCAGAGGTTTCTTGAAGACTTTCGATGGTCTCTTGAATTTAGCGAATGAAATTCTCTAACGGACCTTTGATTGATGTAAGAATAAAATCGAGATTGAGTTTTAACCTCAAAAGAATTTTTAACGTTAGGGAAATCATTGCTATACATTTGCGTTTTATTTTTCTATTTCTCGTTTGCTAAGATTTCTTTTTGCCAAGACATTCTACCAAAAACTTCTTTCAATCGAAGTGAATCGAAGTGATTCAGCAAAAGTTCTTAACTTTCCTAACGTACCATCTTAAAGAAAATACGGTATTGAGTTTATTGGCATTCCCCTCGCAACCTTCACCTTTGACCACGACGTTTTTTTAAGAAGTGGAAGAAATAATTCGACCATCTTTAAGTGGAACAATATAACACGTACAAGAAAGTTTAAGTAAATTTTTCTTTTCTTTACAGAAACTTTTCTTCATTCATCTGAGGTGGTTCTGGATGAGCTTTTAATCAGAGATACAAAGGCAAGTTTACTAGAATGAAAATTTGATTTCACTCCTTGAACTTTGAATTTCATTTTCTGCTGAATTTGTTGATTTCCTTTCAAGAACGTCTTTAAGAGGACGAAGTAATTAAAAAATTTTTAGCGTCTTAGGAGCTTATTCGAAATTATCTTTAGACAATGATTTGAAAACGCCCTGCTTCGAAATGTCTTATTACATTCTTTTAAGGACATTCAACTGGTTAAGCTGTAGGAAATCAAAACGTTTTCAGAAATAGATGGGGTCATGACCATTGGTCATTCTACTTCCAGAACGTTTTCGGTGCCTGATTTACACAACCTTATGTTTAGAACTCTGGATCCGGACTTTTCTGGTACAAACAGCAAAAAACAAAAAAGCCCGAGTGAAAAACCCCGACGGAACTCGATCGGAAATCTGCCGGAAAAATTGAAGGCACACAGAACAGTGACTGAAAACGGAGGACATATTCGATGAGTTAAATCTGACGGAAATCAAAAGAAGAAAATATTCGGTGAAAAATACATATATGAGTGAATTCAATCAGAAATGAAACAGAAAAATGTTGTATTTCGTTCAGTCTCTGAAGAATAATCGAATAATAGTCGGAAAGGTGATGGAAAACAATTGGAAATTGAGGGTAGATCTAGAACATCTATCGGAAAAGGAATTGTATTCCTTCTGAATTCCGACTGACGATCACTACCTTCGAGCGATTTCCGACTGCCCTTCCTCAAGGCAATTTTGTCAGTAAATTTTCGTGAATCTCGCATCTCAGACCTGTAATCGCCAGGTATTCACCAACGAAACTCAATGTGATAATTTTCATAATTCTAGAAATGTGCATTGTTCCAAGTGACAGGATCTCCCATCTATCTCAGATAAAGAGGTTTAATCGAATTTGGCATAACACAATTTTAAGCAAATTAAATTAATTTCTAAGACAAGATATCTTCATTAAATCACGCGACATGAAAACTCCATTTGAGTTGGCATAAAGCCATGAAACCGGAAAATCGCTTTGGCACTCATGACTCTATTCACAAATTGTTTTTTTTTCTGTTTGCCAGTCCCGGATTTCAGGTTCTATAAAAAATTGCACATTGAAACCCGTCATCAGGTGAATCACTCGAATGCAAAACTTGCAATTACCCGATTAATGGGCGGAAAACAATCAAAACCAAAAATATTGTGGATTCACTTAAAACCCACAAATTTCTTCAACAAGAAAATTGTCATTTTCATCTCAATGCCAACACGGTTAAGGTTGTCCTCTAAAATTTCCCTCATGTTACTTGGCCATTGTTTTAAACAGCTTCCGAAAAATTTATGTTGAACATAATAACCGGAAATGTGCTCATCGTCGTGGTCCCATCGTTGACTTCCGGCTGAAATTGCATACGAACGAATAACTTCAAGTTTCTTCTCGAATTCACTCCCTAACATTTTGCTTAGCACTTTGAACATACTTTCCAAGCTTTGCTAACCTCTAGTCATTATTCCATTAAGTCGTTACGTTGAGCCTCCTGCTGCTCATGAAATCCACCAAACCACTTACAGTAGTTAATTTTTTTTTATTTTGCACTGAACAGAAAAAAATCCCAAAAATGGCATGCAAATTTCTGTAATTTTCGATAATTGCTGCTTTCCTTGGAATGTTATTTGAACAGCGCGAGATTCGTTAGGTTTTGGCAAAAAAATAATTTTAATCACGCGAGGTTGGCTGGGCGTGTTTTGGTGAGATAGGTGTTAGAGGTCATAGGTTCGAAAATAATTAGAAAATATTCTGACAAACCTTCCAGCCTTCTTACGATATTTCTGTTTAGGTTTCTCAAACCTGAACGACTTTGATCATATCAAATCTTGAGGCACCGTCTCGAGATGTTAGAGGTCACATTTCCAAGTTTTATGTGCCCGAGTTCCTCGAAAAGTGTGGAGATTTCCAGAGAATACTTTTGGTTTATGTGGTCATCAATGATAAGATCAAATCTTGAGGCATTTCGTAAATGAGGGAGAGGTATTAACTATTCTAGACTTCAGGGACGTTTCTGAATCATGATCATGAATAATAAATCTAGAACCACATTCGAAGGTGTTAAAGGTCACATTCTCAGTTATTTTATTGGTTCCTTGAATTCCTAGAAGAATCTAGGGAGTACTAGAGATGACTTTAGTCTTCTCTCAAATCCTGAACCAGTTTCAGAAGGAGTTAGAGGTCACACTTTATATTGACATTTGTAAATATTTTCAGAGCTGTTAAGACTTCCTGGAAGTATTTAGAACTTCTTCGGTATTATGTATATGAACACTAATGATAGAATCAAATCTTTTGAATCAAGTGATAATTCTAGACAGCTCCTTTCTGGAGCAGAAAGATTTCGGGTTTTTGTGAATCCGTAGACAACTCAAACAAATTCCAAGACTAGAATTCATCATTTCAAAACTTCATTTTGTCATTGAAGCTATTGAACAAATTGTCTACGTTGAAGTCATGCGACCAATCTTATTTAAAGTTATTCCCACTTTGTATAGAAAAGTGGTTTCAAGTTTAACAAGCAGTTTTTTAAAGAAGTAAAAAAATATATTTAAATAGAACATAAAAGTTTCTTGAAATAATTACAGAGGCACGTTTTAGACAAGATTCGTCAAAGAGACAAAGACACAACAAGACAAGACAGACATCAAGTCTGACTGCCAAAAAATTTGATTTTTTCAAGATTTATTTCTTACGAATTCCATTCAAGCATTCCATCTGGCTGTCAAATGTACCAAGAAAGCTCAAAAAAAAACTTAAAAAAAATTCACATGATTGAGATTATCAGGTGGTCGTGATGATGCAATTCAAAGAGGTAAATCGATCAACGTGTCACAGACTTCAAGGATAAATTCTACTTGGTATGAATGTCGATTGCTAAAGTTATTCCGTCGTATTTTGTGGACGAAATTTTAAGCACTTGTTGTGGATAAACAAGATGTCTCAAATATCCATAGAGAATCAAGATGCTGTGGGGTAAGACTGTTTTATTGTCTTTAAGATTTTTGAGATGAGCTTGGCAAGATAGTCCAATGAATTGCTTGATCAAGACATTCCTCATTTAAGAATGCAACCAGAGAAACTGTGACACAATGAGACAAGAAAAACCTGATAAGGCGCTTATGCAACATTTTAGAAATTCTTTCCCAGTTGAACCTGAACCTGAACTTGAACTTGAAACCTGGTTATATTGCAGGTAGCTAACAGCTTTGATTGTGGTCCTGGATTTGGGAAAAGTGAAATAACATGAGTCTTTGTTGGTTAACACTCCTGGTTTGCGGGAAAATTTCATCAATTACCTTCACGTGTTGGATTTTCAATTAAACCAAATGGAAAAATTTAACGCTTTCATTATAAAATTCAAATTGCATCGATTAAACTTTTGCTTACAAAAGAAACAACAAGTAATTCTGTTTCCTTAACTGAACACAATCACCTGCGTTAATTAAGAAATTCATAATTCAAATTTACCACGAAAACTCTTGTGCGCAATAGCGCGACAAAATTTTCGCTTGCACAGTGTTGAAAACGTGAAAATTGAATGAATTTTGATGAAAATATTTATATAAGGCTTCTTAAATTTTTCCCATAAATTCTTAGACTATGGAGCTACGGTCCGGGTAGTGGGTAGGAACGAGTGGTTTTGGTTTTGTGAAGTATCTTGTTAAGGGAAAACATGTTATTTATCAATTTGCTTTGATTAATTTACGTTTTTTTTTGTTGTTGTTTTTATGTTTGAAGACGTTGTTTTGTTCCATGGGTTAATTAGGTTTCACAAAATGGGGAAGACACAAGAGTTTCATTAAACTTGAAAATTTTTCAATTGCTGTTTCTTTAGCCAAACATTCTGAGAAGATTCCCTAAAAAGTAAGATGGACCTGATTGACATCGCAACACAACACAACACATGAGTTACTGTAATCAAAAAAATAATTTTCATCTTGGGCCATCTCGGGTGTCTCTTCATGGATAAGAAACCATCTTGTAACTTCTCGATGTGAGTTCTGCAATATCAACAGACAAGAACTCCAAAGATGCGAGCTATTCTTCAAAGCAGAGGATGAGGTCAATGGCATTGCGCGTGCCTGATCTTCAATTTCCAGTGTACGCGATTTCCCTCGATGGTGGTGCAGGATTAAGAACCAGAAGAAGAAATTCAAGGAATAAAAAATATTAAGATTGCTACGAAAGATGCACAGACAGACTTATTCATAAAATGAAGAAAATAATTCTCCAAAAAATGAAGAAGAAATGAATTTTAATGTTGTTGGAAACGTTCACCAAAAATATAAAAAAACTCACAAAGCGAGTACAGTCAAGTACAGGCTCCATCTTCATCTCCATCTACATCTTCATCTACATCTCCATCTACATTTCACAGACAGCCATCGAACTATCCACTGAGCTGTAATGGTGAAATCTGGCGTATAAGTTTAACCAGAGTGAAGTTGTTCTTCCACTTAACACTTGCAAATAAAAATTTATTCAACTTACGTTGAAGCTATAGATCAATCTTTGGCGATACCATAAATTCCATTTCCCCCTACACAGTTGATTGGTCCATCCTAGTAATATATCATGTAACTTTCCGTTGATCTACATTGGTTGTAGTTAGTGTACTATGTAGATCTATTGATCTGGTTTGCTCGTTATATTGTAGAATGTGAATATAAATTTTGATGAAAAATCAAATTGACGCTTGTTGCTAGGGCGATTCGACTAGGTTTCATGATCCGATCATGATGACAATGAACTTTTTCGCCTACACTAGGTTTTTTGGTACACGCTTCAGTTCCACTTCCATATTTTATCTCTACGGAATAGCTGTTAATTGTAGCGGGATTATAGCCGTTTTTCCATATACTTTTTGATATACTATTTCAAGATGCACTTCAAAAACCACTTCAAATTTTGTCCAAAATCCACAAGACCACATTCTCAATACAAATTGGGCGCACATACTATAAATGATATCCTTAATGTGTCATGTGAACCTGCAATTCGAATTGCACTTAAAAATGAATGCAGTTGAATGAATGAATGAAAACCCACAAAAGCTTATCGTAAAGATTGTGTGCAAACTTAAAAGGCTACATCTCTATAACATATCTATGGATTTTGAAAAAAAAAATAATCCCTCAACCCATCATGTCCTCAAGAACGCTTTTAGTGTTCATTATGCCGAGTCATCTAAATCCATCCAGAGCACTTTCAAGATATATGTATATGTATTTATATGTGTGACCTTTCTCTAATGGATGCTTGTGCCACCTCTTGAAAAAAGGTTAAGAATCCATGCATGAAGGTACAAACAAATTTTATGGGTTTGAACTCTTTGCCCTTTAATGACTTGAAATTCTACGAAGGGATAAAAAATAAATTTCCATTTCGTATGAATCTCATTTACTCTTGAATATAGAGAAATATAATGAAACGTTGATCCATTTCAATATGTTCAGCCCCTAATTTGAGGTTTCTAGATCATCAGTATCTTCGTTATGAAGTTAAGGTTCTTTGTGGCTAGGACATTCGCTCCAATAGGCACAAGGTAGCCTCAAACCTTGGTTTTTTGAACTCTTTATTGATTTCCTTTAATCCATAATTTCGGTGTTCTGAAAAATGACGACCACAACCAAAAGGTTTTGAACATGATTATTTAATAAAAAAGGGTTCTATTTATTTTTTCAGTGTTTTTATGTAAATTTCAAAAATTTTTCAAATTAAAATGCAGACTCTGTTGCATGGAATTAATTTATTTTTCAATTAAATGAATTTTTATATTGGTTCCGATAGGACCTTTTTCGTATTTTTGGAACAAACATTTTTTCCTCATTGATGAAGGGTTAATCAAATTAAGGAGATAAGCCTTTAATTTATTCATATTTCATTCATTTATATATGTATATTCAATATGAATTCAGTTCAAATTTGAAGACGAGCTTAAATGTGCATTTAGCTTTCGGGCCTTAAAGCTAGTTGTAAATTTGTCAAAGTGTTTATTTCATGATAAGAAGACAACTTCTGAATGTTTCCTGTCTTTGGTATTGCGTGTCAAATAACATTTCGTCGTGGGAGGGAAAATAAACGCGTTAGCGCTTTGTAAATTGTATTTACAAGACATTTTTATGTATCGACAAAGTGTAATTTTTACGTAATCTTATTGCTATATTATTATTTTGATTTTTATTACAATTACTTGTTCATTACACTCGTGTGGTGTCACAAGTTCCCAGGCTGGAAATATTTTCATGTCTAGCCAGTTTTTGACGAAACCAACAAGTTTGCATGTCAAATGAATAAAGCTGTTGCGCTTATAGTTTTCCTGTTTCGAGCTGGAGTTGGAGTTAAAGCTACAATATGTAAGTAGTCTTTGTGTGATAGAGTGAAAATTAGTGGTTACGTATAGACCCTTACTTGCATGCAGACCTTAATTCAACAAAGGTGTGCCGGAGACAAGAGTACGTAGTCGGTGAGACTCTTGAGGCGTCACTTGTGCCGCTTGGTGCACGAAGTTTCAAGGTTTTCAGAACAGTGTCTCTTGGAATGAAATTGGTTTTCGTTTCAACACATCGGAAACGGTGATTACTTAATCTTGAGACTATTCGTCGAAAACAACGAATATACCAATTGACAGAGTAATAATTTGATCGGTGACTACCTCAATTAGAAAAATTGTCGTTTTGTGTCAACATAATCTGTGTAGTGCTGTTGCTGTTTGTTTAGTAACACCAAAAGGTGTCCAATAGCAATTTACTGTAGCATACCATAGATGTTGTCAAACAATCAGTGAAGCTTCTACTATTTGATGGAATTCTGTTTACAGAAAGCTCCAACTCGCGCTTCTGATGCAGAAGTGTAGCATCTCCACTGGATCCAGACCCGTCGATTATTGACTTTGGTCAATATTTGAACGTGATTGTCAATTGTTGTCGCCTCTTATTATCTGTTAACTTTGAAGTAGGAGTTTTTGTGACATTCAATTATTGTTAAAAATTTTTATCAAATATTTGAACAAAATTTATTTTCGCGTTACATCAAGTCATAATTTTTTGTGTTTTGTGGCTCGTTAATTTACAACGCCAAAATGTAAATATGAATAATTGATAAATATCTTTTCATAAATATTTTTTGTTGTTGATGTCAAATATTTTTTGTTGTTGATGTCAAATATAGATTTTGGTTGTGTAACCAAAATTTTTTGTACTTATTGAAATTATGAAGATAATTCACAAACAACGTGAATGTTTTTGTAGGCACAAGGCTACTTGTAGGTACTTGCTTTACTTCCATTTCCGAGATTCTCCAACATTCATGGTGCAAATATTTTCCAAGAAATTTGACGAGAAGGATGTTTATCATTTTTATGCAATTTAGTTATTTTTTGAGATAAACATATGAAACTAACCTAAGTGAACTTAAAGAATTTGGTGTCTCGAAACAATGAACCAACCATAAATCATTTTTAACACATGATATTCTTAGGGAATGCCTCAAAATGGAATATCCACTTTGGTTTATTTACTTTCGTTTCCATGCCAAACAGCAAGAAATCAATACTGGTGTTAGTTTCCTTTAATAGTTTATGCTTCTTATCTCTATTTATAACACATCAAATATGATGAATCGTACCAAGGAATGACATGACAAACAACATGAGTTATTGGAGAAGTTAATTGATATGAAAGAAAAATGTTTTCCTTAATAACAGCACACGATTTTCGCCAACTCATTTTAAGATGGTTATAAAAAATTTCTCTAAATTGTAGTTATCACTATGCCATATTCCCACACTAGTTCACCATGTTCCATATTATGAAATGAAGAGTGACACTGGAATGGAAACCATTCTGGAGAACTTAGAACTCTAGGAAACGTTGAAATCCCTGGAAAATTGCTATTGATGGAAATAATACTCTAATACCTACAACCTTTAAGGTTTAGAAAAACTCTTTGGCAACCTTTTGAAGTAATTCATTTTTACGGCACTTGATATCTAATCTACATGAGTAATTTTGAAACAAAACAAAACCATCTTGGTTAGTCAAGACATGAAAATTCGACATGTGCCAATCTCATGGAAGAAGCCCTCAAAAGCTAAACCTTTAATTCAACGAGGAAGTTTAATTAAAACTTGAAGGTATTCGCGATAATTGCACTGACAGCCAAACTTCGCGCTAATGAAGGCCATTATATGCAAAACTTTGTAGCTATCTACCAAAAACGTAAAACGAAATGAGGTCATATCGAAGTTATTCATCAAGAAATTAAGGAATCTACAAGACATAAAATTGATTGTTTAAACAATTATGAATTTTGTGACGAAGGTCAGTCATTTTTCATTTTAATAATTTTAGCGATATGAAATTTTGATATTTTAATGACAAATTTTAACAACAGCAATTTTCTTAAAATAAAATCTTTGAGCTAAAGCTGTGAAGGTTGCTGTAGCTCAAAAGATATCCATTTTCATACCTTTTGTTTTGTAGTTAGTAGTTTTGACACCTTTGTAGATAATTTTATTCGGAAACCTACACGTTAAAACGACGTTCAAGGTTTTTGTGATAAGAAAACATTTTTAGTCTCATTTTCAAGGAGATTTGAGTGCAACCAGAAAAAGCTTGCAGTACTTTATATATTTTTGCTGAGTTAACCTGATTGTCTAGCTCTTCTATTCCATGAAATGTCTATGTTTATTAACTAGCAGCTATCCTCGAGGAGGGTTCTCTTAGTAAACCCAAAATTTTTTTCAAACTGAATTTTTACTACACAGCAGGGAAACGAAATTAGTGTCCTTCATATTAAAACCCTAAACCTGAAATAGTATTTTTTTTCAAGTGCAAAAGCATTTTTTTTTCGTATAACAAAATTCGGAACCGACCTTTCATTCAGGATAACCAAGGTTATCAGGTTATTATCCTGGGTATGGTTCAAGTTGGTGAGGGAAACTTTATGATTAAAATTAAACTTCTTGAAATTCGTTGTAAAACAGGACTGTGACTGTGATGCGTTGGAATGGTTTGAACTTTGTCTTCCCTTATCATGTTATGGATGATTCCCTTTTGGGCTCTCCGCAATCTTTTAAACTAATTTGAATATAATTTCTTTGAATATAATTCTGATTCGAATATTTCTATTATAGTATTTCGAATATTGAAAATTTTTGAATTAAGTTTTTCTGAATTTCTCTTTTCTCCCTGTTTTGATTTAAGGTTGACGAAAACTTTTAAGTGAATGTGCTTGAACCGCATTTGAATATAAGAACTTTTAGTCCTAAGCAAATGAATCCGCTTCCTGTAAGGAAAAGGATCGAAATATTAACTTTGTAAATAAATATTTAACAACACAAAAATAAGGAATTTTCGAATTTTTTAAATGTGTTTCATGTCATAAACAGAAAAATATATATTTTCTGCTTCTACAAATCCACACGAAGAATTCAAATATAATTTGTCAAAAAACTTTTGGGAAATTTTCGCCTAAAACTTTAAATTAAATTATAAACTTTGTTGTCGTTTAACATAAACAAATTAAACATTCTGTGCTTTTTTCCCATGATGGAAGTTTCCTTGAAAATTCAGTTTAGGGAATTTCGTTTTCCTGGTTCTGCTCGGTTTCCTCGAAAAAAGGCTTTCCCTAATGTCTTTTGGGTACCATTTAAAAAGAACTTCTACCGGCATTTACTGTTCAAATTTTGAATCAAATCAAGCTTTACCTTGGCATATTTAGGGCTTTTAATAGTTTGAGGCATTATCCTATTAATAGATAATGTATATTCCGTTTTACATCAATGTTTACAGAATCACCAAAAGTCGTTGATTTGCATCTCCTGAGTGTCTATAAACCTGAAGAATCCAGAAGTTATCGTAATATTAAAATAGATATTAGCAATACTTATATATTCTTATCCTAATTGGGGCCAAGCACAAAACACTCTCTGGACGACATAAAATTTAATAGCTCCTGCTGTGACAATTAATTCCTGAAACACAAGTAATAAATTTAACCGATTACTAAATCAATAACTTAACTCCCTAAATAACTTACCAATCAATCAAGTAAATTGTAGTATAATTGATTATAATCAAACAAAGGACTTTTGTTCAGATTACTGAATAGCTTTCATAACAGTTCTTAATTTCGGTTTTTGTGAGATTGAATTTGAACTCGATTAAAAACTGGATTACTGAATCGAAAAAATGTTATACAATTTAAACGATACCTTTGTTAGTATCACCAATCAAAAATCTATGAAGAACCTTAAATTCTATAACACGAAACTTCGACAATAAAGCGTAGGCGGCTTTAACATGAAACTCTATCAAATCCCTTCAAGTGCTCATTGTATTGATTACATTATTGATGAATAATGCCACTGATCTGAGTGTTTAAAGGACGCACGTCATCTGATTGGTATTAAATTTAATTAAAATCTAATAATAATTCAGTTATTACTATTGTCAATCAGTCGGTATTTTCTTCTCATCCTGCCGTTGATTCAAATTGATACCCTCAACCGTCAAATTTATGAACATTAAATGTTAAAGCTTAAATCAACCCTATTTAGAATTGGTTCTGACTTGGATATTTATTTTTAATTTGCTGTTCTCTTCTTGATTTAACAACTCAGGACATGGTAGAGTACAGAGGTGAATTTATAAGAGGTTTCCTTAAGTGAAAGTTAATAGAGTACGATTACGTAGTAGATGCCAGGGAAAAGTATATTTTCTTCCTTAAATATAAACTGATATTCGGTTAGAAAAATTCAATGCTTAATTGTTATAGAACCAATACGTTACATTTCTTTTCATAAATTCCACCCGTACAAACTCGGCTACCATTTCTCAAAGTAACAACCCTCGAATTTACGTCTCTTCTCCTGTATCTTCGAATACCGCTCCAGCTTGCTCTGCTTACATTTACACTTGCTTGGGTGCGAAACGAGCGGAACATGTAAGCCAATCCAATCCACTCCAAGCTGGCATTGGAAACGGGCCTTTATGCCTTTTCCACGCTCCAGGATCGACTGACTCGGGACCAGTGTGACCAGATTTTGATTCACCATTCTGCTAGATGTTTGGGTAAATTCGGCTGAATTATGCTAAACTTTTTGAAAGCTGTTTTGATACTTGCTGACAATAGTTTTCAAACTATTTTCTTAATTTTAAGCTTATTTTAAGCATCATCTACATCTGGTGTGTCAGTATTTTTATATGCAAGTGCTGAGTCTTGATCCATCATGATCATATTTCTGGAAGGTGTAACATTTACGCACCCGTCCTGGTCTTTTACTTCCTGTTTTACAAGGAAGATTACCGAAACGTGTTCGTTCGTAAATTTGTTCCGTAAGTCCATCATTTCAGAGAATATTTGTTCACAAGTCGTATTGGACATAGGCATAATCGTCATGGCCTTTGCAAAATTTACCAAAAGTGGACACTTTTCCTGGTCAATAGGTAAACGCGATTTTCAAAATAAAGTCCAGAACGTTAGTAATGGGCGAATCCTGCCAATTGTCTGGTGAAGTTTGGTCTGATTATGCTAAAGTATGCCAAATTTTTCAATTCTGCTAGGGATACTTCTAAGCCCTAAATTGGTGGATAAATTCTGCTAAATCTAGTCACCCTGCTCGGGACTCATCGATCATTTCTGTGTACTATTCCGGCAAGCGTTGGGTGGTAACGGTGCGTAAGTCAGATGGTGATTCTTGTGAATTTACAAAAATATTATCCCATTTGTATATCTTTACCAATTGATTTGAAGGGGTTTGAACTATTTTAACGAGATTCAAATGAGAATACACAGTTATATTTCACAAATACATAATTTTGTAACAAGGAGATATATATATTAACAACGAAAAATTTCCGTTTGACGGTTTCTAAGGGATTTTGTGAAAAATTAGAAATATTTTATCTCCTGCAAGGAATTAAGGAATTTTGAGACATTGCCTTAGTTACAAGGTATTGGTACCTATTTATATAAA
Organism: Chrysops caecutiens; assembly: GCA_963971475.1. Taxonomy (NCBI): domain Eukaryota; kingdom Metazoa; phylum Arthropoda; class Insecta; order Diptera; family Tabanidae; genus Chrysops; species Chrysops caecutiens. Next base: position 53,195,513 of record OZ020569.1, read on the forward strand.
AATTTAAACCTTATCTTTATGCCAAATGTAGGCGGCAGAATAGCAATAAGTTGTTAAGTGAAGCTTGTTCCTTCTTTTTCTTAATATATTTTGAGGATTTACTTTCATTTGTTATATATTGTAAAAGAAATCTAACTCAATATTTTACAAGTCTTTTCTGGTTTTCACAGGAGTCATTGAGTTAATCTAAAAGAGATTGAGTGTTCTATTCTACTGTAAGTACATTTCAATTTGTTATTTCTTAATAAGAAGCACGCATTACACTACAAACGTTAAGGTTTTATCAAATATAATCTGGATAGCTTTACAGATTGCAAAAACGTAGAAAACTGTTGTTCAGTGCAACTACGCAAATAAGAGACACAGGCTGATTTTCGTTATTTGAATTCAAACTTCAATTTTAGCAATCAACTTTATCATAATCAACTTTATAAAATTATCATGATTCTAACAAATGTTTTACTACAATTGTATAATGAAACCTCAACTACATTAGAAACACTCTTATGGCATGTCAAAATTGAACTGCCTAATCCCTCGCCATTCTTCTATATTAAGGTTCACCAAATTCCCATTTTTTTGATGGCCTGGATCTAATCACACAACCCTTGTCGCCTTTTTCAAATATGTGACAATTCGGAATCATGTAGTTTATACAATTTTCTAAGTTCATGAATTTCAAAACTAATTATAGGCATTGGTTCCGTCTAATCCTTAAGTCTATAAAGTTACGAGCAAATGTCCTACGATTCCATAACAAATCCAACTGATCTTACCATCCGAGGGGTCAATCCACTTAACTTGCCGCGAACCCGATTCCTAAATCTAAAAATCTTATTCTTAATAGCATGGATAATACATGAATTTCATGTGCATGCCTAGATTGGAGCGAACAACAGTAGACTCTTCAATTGAGGGTCTCAAACAATTTTGAAGAGCTATGACCAAAAAAGTGCTTTTTCCATTGTAGAATTGTAGAATTTAGATTTTCCTCGGATTTTCGTAGCCCTTGAGAACTTCTTTATTGTTGATTGTGAGCTTTTGTAAGCTTTGAAAAATGTTTCTTTAAGAAAATTAACAAAATTAAATTACTTCGAAAAAGTAAAAATGAAAACACTTTAATCACATAATATTTGATATTGTTCCCAAAAAATGGATTTTCTTTTTGACACTTTTTGCGTTTTCCGTTTTGGGAATTGTGAAAATGACGGAAGCTTAAAATGTTAATCTTATCTTGTATGCAAAAGATAAAAGTTGTTTTTGTTATATTTCCCTGTTCTCTTCAATGACTCCATTCGTGAGGAAGATCTTCTACACTCGGCCTTTTTTACAAGTCTTTATCAAATGGTAGTCATTTGGAGTTTCCCGGGAGCGATTTAGATAAAATCGGGAAAGTTTTTGGAAAACTTTTGATAGCCTCGTTGATTTGAGGCTTTATTTTGAGATGACTTTTTATCCCTTGTCACATTTCGAGATTTTGTTGTGTGACAGTTTTGGAAGATATGAGGAAAATAAATTGTTACGTCTTAATGGACTTAATACCAAGTTAAGAGAGAAGAATCACGAAGATTTGACGACCATTTCTCTGAACTTGATTTAACTTTCGAACGTTTCATCGAAAATTATCTTAAATCGTAGAAACTTAAGCATTAAATCAAAATGAATTAAAAACCAAAAACTACAGCAATGGGGATAAGCCTTTAAACCATTTAAATTATACGTGTACATGATTTCATTATGTTGATATTAAAAATTGTTTAAAACCCAAACATTTATCAAAATGTGAAAACATCAGAAATTGAAAACAGATTGTCGATATCAGGAAGCATGATATGAAATTCAATTGGAAGTTGAAGTGAATTTTATAAAATATGTTCAGGTCATCATTTACTGGGTATACTATATATGGGAAAAGGGATAATGTGCGTTGAACAGAATCGAAATGGCTAGAGGGATGATAATCGAAAATCTGCATTTTAATTAAAATTTTCAGCTTTATCGTTCAATCAACTCGCCTGACCGAAAACTTTACCCGTCTGTATTTCAATAGATGTACATATATATGTATACGTATGTGAATGTGTATGTGAATTTGTAGGAAAATTTAACCTCTTAAATGGAATATAACCCCTTACCAATTTTAGGCAGGAAGTTGGAACAAAGTATCACATCCAAGCTACAGCGTATAGTAATAAGCCGAACTGGCTACGTGCCAATGCAAAACCATCAGTTTCATATCAGTATGGGATGCAGACTCATATCAAGACGAGCTAAATGATTGCAAATACAACTTTACTCCAGTAATTGTGTAACATCATCCCACGGGACACTCAGATATAGACCTATCCTAGAATATAACGAGACACCAGAGTATTCATTACTTTCAGATCCGCAAGGGAGAATTAGTTACAGTAGGCACCATTTGGCAGGAAGTAGATTCACACATAGATAGATAGATAGATATTAGTGTGCACTTTTGGACTTTTCCTCATGCCAAGCAAGCAAGGCTATGATGTATTTTGGGCCTTTTACATTATAAAATTGGTTTGTGTGTGCACCCAAAACAGCCTCAATAAACGTCAAAGTTGTTAAACATGTGTGGTGAGTGTTTTGTCCAGAAGGACGATATGAGCCTTACATGCCCGGTTCTATAACAGACAAAGTTTTCGAATATGCCCTACACCCTCTTGGCGTTACACGTCATATGAAAAATTAACCAGAAATTTTCAGTAATTGGATTTAATATTGAAAAGGGTATAAAATCAAAGGCGACCATCGAACCGGAAGGATATCTCCTAAAATCCTAAAGTGATTTATCACAATCATTCCATGGGCAGTACTAGCATTCTGGACAAAGTGCCAATCCTTATAATGTTTCGGCATTAAATACATCATCGCGTACGTAATTGGATTATCACTTCAACCTATCCTTAAGGGCTCATGGGTCTCAAGACTCAGTTCAATTCTATTTCGAAAATACCACACCGAAATTCTCCCTGTTATCCTTAACACCATAGGATTCGTCAATGCTTATATTTTCGATATTCTGACATTTTAATTTGCATTGAATTTCATACAACCCTTTGTGTGTTTCCACATCAGATTCTCTGTGACTCTTATCCAACGCGTAATTACGAAATAAATTACTTTAGATTTAATTAAAAAGCAAATCTCACACATAAATATACGCAATAATTGAAAATGAATTAATAATGAATTTAATAAAAATTACAATCTTCCTCCGACGTGTTCGAAGAGATTTTGCGGAGTTCACCCTTTCCTTCAATCGTGCCGATTCGCATCAACGACGATTTCGATGCTTTGATAAATGAAAACTCTTAATTACTGCCACTTTCAGACCTTCTTTCGAAGTGTACTTTAATTTGCAACGAAAGCTTCCAAGACTGCAACGAAAGCTTCCAAGATCTTGTATGTAAATGTTTTCAAAAGGAAATACTCGTCGTACGCCATACTATAATAACTTTGATCAAAGAAACAAGTCAAGTTTACATTCGTCCCGGGCAAAAATATCAGGCCGAATTGTCGCCGAAATGAGACCGATAAATTTTTAGAGGCCGAATTGTGGTCGAAATGACGCCGGAAAAAATGTAGAGGCCGAACTGAGGCCGAAATGGCGCCGAAATATTTTTAAACCATGAAAATTTTTAGAGGATGAGTTGAAGCCGAAATGGGGCCGAATGAACGTCGAAATCACGGATTTCTTCCTCATTTCGGCCTGAGAAAGAGTCAAATATATAAGGAAAATTTGAAGAAATATATTTAAATAGATTATATTTAATTGACATATAATTATTTTAGTTTATAATTTTTATTTTTATTTTAGTTATAATAATTTTTCTTATTAACATAATTAATTTCAATTTACATAAAATAACATTCATTTACAATAAAAGTCAGCGGAATTTACAAGAATAATTATAAACACAAATGGTTTCTATATCCTCTACTTTCACCACCGTACTACATATATTTTCTTTAAAAATATATACGTAAGGGGTTATCATTTTTTCATTTTCATCAGTCAGTAACCCGTTATTTATTACCATCAAAGTTTTAGTCTTTAAAATATTCTCTATAACACCCCCATTGATAACAGCCAGATAATTTCCTTCGAATTGTACTACTGTTATCATATAAGAGTCCGAAATGAGGCCGGAATCACACCGAAATGGGGTCGAAATCAGGCCGATTTGACGCCGAAATCCTTGAATTCGGCGTTTTGTTCACTACCTCGGCGTCATTTCGGCCTCTATCTATATGAGATGACACGCCGAAATATTTTTAATTTCGGCCTGATTTTTTCACTCGGGGTGTGGAATTTATGTAAGCATGTCATTCAGTCAATCGAAAAGCTTCTCAGACTTCTTTGTAACACATGACCGAATGTTGAAGCCTTTTTCCTTAATTAAGACCTCAGCCATTTCACCAGCAAAACTGCTTCTACGGTTATTATTTCATGTACGTTACAATCTCGAAGAATAACGTTGTATCAAGTTCTTAATGTTTGAATGTCAAAATACAGACATCCTGTCGCAGACTTGCACGCGCACGTTTTGTGTGTGGAAAAATTAAATTTGTGAAATCTGTGAAACTATAATGTGTATTTCAAAATTACTACAGTAGAACATGTTTTGACTATCTTTACACGACAGATAGTTCTACACTAAAGTTTCCCTTAATGCAGATAGTTTCACAATAATTCAGATAATTCACAATAAAAATTTAAAAACGTAAATAATTTTGTTCACCCTATATTTAACAACACATTTATAACATACAACTAACGAATTAACAACAATGAACTTATGATTTGACTTAAAACTAGCTTAGAGCTGACTGTGCCGTTTCACGTTGGACTAATAACTAACTTTCTTTCCACCATTGGCCTCAAAAACTAGACTCTTGGTTCTGTGTGGTCCTTTCTTCGGTTGCACATTTATGGTGTAAATGTGCAACGAGTTGTCCTTCGACTTACTTAAAATTTCCAACATTATAAATTTCATTAGAAACATAGCAAAAAAAGGGGTTGTAATTGCTTTCATATTTCGTTTTCTTCTGTGGAAATGTGAAAGCAATGAGAAACACTTTCTTATGCCCTTAAAACAAAAAAGGACCACACTTAAATGCATAAATAACAAGGCCAGAGGCAACATCAACAACAAACAAAAAAAGGGGCATTTTATAATCGGTTGCACATTTTCTTTTCTTTTGTGAAAATATTCAAGCCGATTGTGTATTTCATAAAAAATACATCCTTGGTCCAAACAGAACCTCTGCTAACCGTCAATATTCAAAAATTCATAGATTGATATGAAAGGCACGAACATGGACGCATTTATTTTTAGAAGCGCAGTTTAAGCAGTCAACATTAACCGACTTTTTACCATCACATTGAATTGAATATGCATAAAATTATTAATTCGTAACTAAATATACATATCTTTCGTTAAATTTGTTGTATGTGAATGTACTCTTTTCCTCAAAATCTAGGTTCAAATTTTTCGTTTTGGAACTTTTCCATTATCCATCATTTCGAAATCTGTCACGCCTCTGATCCCGTACCTGACGAATAAAAGAGTTTCTACTATATTGGCGCATTGTAGATGATCTAATTGGCCGGTTTGACAGTTGATTTTCGTGGAAAACTGTAACAGGCACGCGCATAATTTGTATCGAAAAATTAATAACAAAATTGAAGTTCTTGTAGGAAAAGTCCTTACCTCTTCAAGTCCTTAATTTTCAGCAGCGTCAATGATCGAGTATTTATTAATTCATATCAATAATTGGTTCATGTCTGTCGTGTTGGTGTTTGACAAGACTTGTATCAAGGTAAGATTCCTTTTATTGTTTTTTAATATTGGCTACTGAATCTAATGATTTTATCATTTTATCGAGCAATTTATACGGTCGACATCCTTCATGGAATTGGTGTTACAATCGCTTGACCTTTTTGAGGAGTGCGGTCTGTTTCCGCGCCACTTAAACTCATAATAGTACCCATTACTCTATTCTGACTATTGCCGATATGAAAACAGTTGTCAGTATTTGTCCTTTATTGTTTCTAATAAAAATAATTTTCTGGTATAGTATCTATTATACCGACATTTACGAAAATAAACTAGAGAATTTTTTCTCCACGATAGTTTCCTGGCATAAGCGCAAATGCCCCCATCTTTGAATACAGGCGACAAACTTGCGCCATTTTGTATCAATTGAGGATAATTTCCTCGGTAGGAAGCACAACTTGTGGATGGCTTGGAAACACATTACCAAGGATAATGATTATAGTACAGTTTAAGATATTTATTTTTTCTTCATTGTGTTTTAACTCGAGGGACAGTTGTAAGCGTATTTAGCACTTGAACACCATTATCATGGAAGACGCTCAACATGAGATAATAATTGTAGCACAACATGACAAGATGGCGGCATTGTAAGTGGATAGAAAATAAACTAATAATTTATGATGATGGCGTTTTAAGTGATTTTTAACGATTCCAAATGATTTGTTATACTCCGTTGAAGTTCAAAACATATTTTTCATCTTACCTCAGCTATAGGGATTTTTATGTGAACAAAGACAATAGATTTATGCCGCCATTTATGATAATGATATCTTGAACATATCCTCACTCCATAACACTATCTTAAATGAGATAAGATTGATGAAAACAAGAACATTTTTCATTTTATGTTTAGTGTTTGCTCAAGAAAAAACATCATCGACATGATGGAGTCATTGATGATTCCCTTGATCCTTTGAATATCTCTTTTTCGTAATATTACAAATTATCGTTTTATTCGATGTTTGTTCGATAACTATTCGAATGACATAGCATTAATGAAAATGGCCTAATAATTTAACATCAATTCTTGTATAAATATTTTCGCTCAATAAAATTTTTATCACATATCGTTATTTTTTATCACAAAAAAACGTCATTTTTTCCTCTTGTTATTTTCTTTATACGACACAAAGGTTGAAAAAAAATTGAATATTCTTGGAAAATTATATTTTAATACTAACATGAATCTTGTAAGACGGGAGAAATTGGAGTTTCCAAAATGTATATTCGTGTTATTATTAGGTCTGTTCACATACAGCTTGAGTTTACTAGAGTTTACTCGGCTGTAAATGAGCAATTTGAGAGGATTTTTCTAAGTTCTTTCTCGTTACTCAAATAGCACAAAAACACTTTAAGTAACCTCGAGCAACATGACGAACATAAGCAAATTTGACATTTGACATTGTCAAATGAACTACATTCTCCTAGTAGCTTCAAGTTACTCGAGCAAATTTCTCTAGTCACGTTTAGCACTTTCAAGCATATTTCCCCTCCGTTACTTTTTGTCAAAATCTCTGAAAACAATTTTTTGAGCGAGTACAAAAACACCAATTTCGTACTCGAAACATATTGCAATATATTGCAAGTACGTGAACAGATGTAGGAAGGAGCATCGGTGTATCATCCCTTATTTCCCTTTATTATCCCCGAATCAGAGTGAAAGGGTCATATTTTTATAACTTCGAAAATTCATTCCATTTTAGAACCACACGTGGCCCATATAGTCTTTGGAATTTCGAAAAATAGAGAACACCTGAAAATTAGCGGTTCTTTGTGCCTTGAGGCGAATTTATGTACAGGTTCAGGAACTCTATGAGATTACTCAAATGTAGTGGGTGTATGAAGTAGAAACAAAACAGAACAAAATTAAGAGAAGCAGGAAATCAAGACAAAAAATTTATTTTTCAAAATTTAGGTTAAATACTTCGTTCCCGTTAATGATCACAGTCGACACTTAAAATTTATCACGTCTACGTTCAACTTGAAGACTATGACTCCCTTAACCCGTTGGACAAGATCAACACTTGGCCATCTAGCTCACCTGAAAAATGATTTTGCAATATGAGTGACTTTGGAATTTGTAACACCAACACAAAATTCACCATAGCCATAATATTGTATGTACTTCCTTGGAGTCAAGGTCTAGTCTACAGCATTAGATGTGAAAGTTCTAAAAGTGAACCTTTGCCTCAAGCTATCATCAGATTTTGAGAAGTATTTGTATATGTATTTGTATGATCTGTTGAAAATTGCGGCTCCATTTCGAACTGAACCAAAGTATAATGACAAACTTCAATGGTTAGCCCGTATGTGATCGTGATCACTTCAAATGATACTTTCTGTAACTGACTGACAGTAGAGATAATTGTGGTTATAGCGGCTTGAAGTATGAGGAACTTAGAATTTGATATTAACCTGGAAACAGAGAACTGATGTCGACGCCACCACAAAAATATCGTCGCCATACCTTGAAGGCCAAATTGTGGACAACATCTGGCTAGTGGCTAGTTTCAGACTCGTTTTATTTAATTAATGACGTTGAGTTTAATGAATCAATTGAAATCATAAGTGGATATATGCAATGAACCAGACCAAACATGGTAGCATTGGTTCCTCTACGTCTCTCCACGTCTACGTAGTTTTCTTTGGAGGAAGAGAAGATAAACCGATAATTGATATGAGAGTCTTATTTATTGAATCCGGTAATCAGAAGCTAACGTCATGTGAATTTTCGCCGAACAAGTTCTACAACTACATACATACAGCTATGAGGTAAACTAACCCACCACACCTTCCTTTGTACAGATAATCAATTTACGAAAGTAATTTTCTATGTCCGTGCCTAGATCGAACTAAGTCAATCACGAAAATTTCGCGTCAAAATCAAACGAAATCAATTTACGATAAGAACCGTTTCATTTTTTAATCTCTTGAAAACTTTACTTTTTTTGAAAAATGTCTCTTCCGTCTTTCCACCTGAATTTGCGTAGTACCTACGTACAACGCGTTTCTAACATGGAACAGGAAGTTAACCTGAAATCGGTGCAATTGATTTTTTAGTGATCACGATCGAGTTTATTGAAATTATTGCTTCATGATTTAAGTTTCTCTGACCGACTTGTTTATGCCTACGAGAATTGTAGTTTTAATAAAATTAAACAAGATTAACTTAGGCTGCTCTTAAGATATCACTTAGAAAATACACTAGATAAACTTCTACTGTTAAATATGTTACGAAATAACATACATAACTTACTAAGAAGATAATATCAAATCGTTATGGTTAATTGCATACGTTAATGTACCACGTGATCAATGTTTAACCTTAAAGTGAATTTAAGAAATATAAATTTAATTTTATTATCTGTTAAGGTCACGAAAGTGAAGATACTTCAACGCAACAGTCCAGAAAACGTTGAAAAGGCGTTCATCGAACCAAAACCACAGATTTTATCATGTCATTGAAAATTTTTAACATTTTTAACAAAAATTCACTTTCATTAGGATTTGGATTTTTACAGTTTCACTATTTTTATTCAATAAAATTTCTTTAATTAAACTTAAGGAAAAAAAAACAGAAATTCCGTTAAATTACTTTCAATTCAAAATTGCGAACGCATGCAAATCGATTATTATGTTATCAAGACGGGATAATAAAATTCAATTTGTTTCTCGTTTCGATTGACTGCCAAATGAAATCGACTCATGACACAAATGTGAACTGATCTTTTGGAAAAAAATTTCATAAATTGACAATATTATTTGTGAAACTATATTATAATACAATATCTTGCATTGGGACAAGGGTTGAGAAACAAAGTTTTCCAATAGACTGGGCTCGTGCTCGTGTCTTGATCCGGCACGGAATTGTGCTTCAATGATACCAGCTTTTCTATTAACTCAATTAGACGAATAAAGTTTCTTTGATCGTAAGACATCAGTCGATCATAAGCTTAAGAACGAAAAACAAATTTGATATACAGTGGGTGGCCAAATTGTTGGGGACACTTTTATTTCTTAGGATTTTTGTAGATTTTTAGCCCTGGGTGGGGCTACGATTTCTTGTATTTTCATAAGTTAATCATGGTCGTCTCTATTACTATGTAAACTTTAATACGATATATTCCGACCAAATTTATATGATGAAAACAATGTCGTCTACTTTGCGGACAGCGTTCAGTTTATCAAATATAATAGGGTCACCGTATCATAGTCATTTATTCATTTTTAAGGCTATACATTAATTACCATGATTCTGAAGATCTGACAACGAACTAATATTTCTAGTTTAACTTTAGTTTATTATATATAGTTACTATTACATATTAGGGAATAAATAAAGTAGCATGCTAGTGACGCGTATATTCCACAAGACTTCTCCTCTGTGTTTAAAAAAGTGCAACTGTTCCTAATAATATGGCCACTGTTAAATACCAGTAAAAGAATTATTACAATTCTATAAGAATTTTAGTACAGTTTTATTTTCTTATAAGAATTCGTGGAATGTTCTTATCTGTGGCAAAACATTATTGCCCCCTCTCAATTGGCACTGAAGCTTGTGCAATCAGAAAAATGTACGAACACTAGCTGCTACTCATAATTTTCAAAGCTTAGTAAGTTTTCCAGCCAAAGGATTAGCGAGATCATCAGAAAGATCAAAAAGTGGAGTTAGTTTCTTATGACAAACCACAAAGACTAAAATTATTTTCGTCGATCAAGAACTTCCAGACGGTGAGCTATTGTCAACTCAACCGCCAAAGGGAAAGATATTATTCTATCATCGACTCGATACGTGCAAGGAAACTGAGACATTCTTATAGACTTGCACAGATATCCTTTTATGTTTGATCGTCTTGCAAGGATTCTTTATTATTGACTTCCATGGTTCTTTTCTTTTAGCGACGTGCAGTCAATGTTACTTAAAACCCGTAGACGTTTTGATTCAATCGAGAATCAGGACGGAACTTTGGTCATACTTTTCGAGATGATGTTTTCTCTTTCCTAGTGGATCTCTCTCTTCTAACAGCCACCCACTGTATTTGTACAATAGTTCGAATCAAAACCAGACCACCCACAATCCTTTTCAAATAAAGAACACTCGAAGATCCGCACCACATCCGGAATTCTTTTTGGAATGTCTATAAAGAAGAACGAAGTGTCACGGTAATGATTGACAATATCTGGTGACATGACTCCGACGTGTCATGGTAGCTTCATTGTTCACCTGATAATTAATTGTCGCCGAGCTGAAGAAGAACAGAGAAATTCCTGTGCCTGATTGTGCGGTTAAGTGCATATTTTTCAAGTGCACCTTGTCTGATATTTACTCGTCCCGAAAGCTCTGTTGATGACCCTTCAATGTCATTGGTGTTGTCACACCTGCACAGTGCACTTGTGAATTTTTCTTTTGTTTGTTAATTAGTCGCATGCCGAGAATGTGTAAATGTTTTCTTTTGATTTTTTGACAGATTCCAAAAAACAAAACGTAGTTGCGTCTCAAATGCTTTGTGTTGCCTCAAATAGCCCGCTCGGCGGCAATAGAGTGGTATCTACTCGTGCTTCTGAATCACCTTTTAATATTCTTAATGTTCTCATTTGTTGTTTCTAAAAATTGTAATTGAGGCGCGAATTATTTTGTATTCATAAATACATGAAATTTTGAGGTGATCCATTGTTAGCAGCTTTTGGAAATTCCCACCTTCATTTATTCAAGTGTTTGATTCAACACACTTCCTAAACTGTTTATTTACTTTTCTGTTATTAAAAGATAATTCGAGCTTAGTTACAATAACACAAGCTTCTTTAAACAACAATAGAGTCATCTAAGACGTTGTGTCCAAGAGCTGAACAATTTAGTGCCGTTGCAATTGCAGTTACACTAGTCGCCATGAAAGTGATTCGAATTAATTAAAAATTGTTTTACATTTTAATTGAAGAATAACACTTTATTTCATATATCTCAAGGATGAGTTAATAAAAACTCAAGCTCAAAGCTTTGACTAATATAAAATTCTGCAGCTGTGCCGCCTGCTACTCTCACCTTTCCAAGTATTTAACCTTTCGCTAAATTTGTAATCGTTCAATTATGAATTCCTGTTTAGTATAACTTCAATATTAAGAACCTCAAAACGATGTGTCTTATGCCAATAATGGAGACGTAAAGAGAACAGCTACAGCTAGTCGTACCTGTGCTTCTTAATTACACAAACTCGTGTACGTGACCTAACAAACTAATGTTCTCTATGGGCTACTGCTGATTGTGCTAAGACTCCAAACAGTGGCAGTTGGCTCCAACAAAAACAGCAAATATATTTCGTTGTTGAATGTTGATTTTTTAGATCCACTAAAGGTACTTGGTATGTTCCGTTTAAAAGCTATTAATTGACAATTAGTTAATGCGGTTTTGTTTACGTATTTGGTAAAGAATTTGTTTTGAAGTAATTCCGTGAAGAGTTAGCTGTGGTATTTGCCTGGACTTCAGGACAATAGCACGTGATGTATTGAATTTTAATTACACTCCAAAGAAGTATTTATTTGTTTCTTGGTCACACCTTAATACTAAACATTTAGCCTCTTTGAGGTCATTGCTAGCAAATTAAAATCTTAATAAATGATCGTGAATTAATTGTTTAAATTTCATGAAATTTGTATCTGAAGTGTACTCTTTATTTCAATTTCAGTTTAATCAAGTCGAGACGTTCAACAGACGTTTCTATGGAACTTCTTTTCGAGAAAGGAGCTTCAAATTTAAAGGTAAGATCATCGCTTCTTTTTAACCCCCGACGCAAAAAGAGTGCTGTTATAAGTATGACTGCTATGTGCGTCTGTCTGTGGCACCGTAACTCTTAAACGGGTGAATCGATATGGATGCGGTTTTTTTATACGAAAACAGTTTTTCTAGCAGTGGTTCACAGCCGTTTCAAGGTCGTCAGCTCGTTTGTTAGATGTGGTAGGGATCTGAGACGCACAATGGGTATTTTACTTTACTTTCAAACATATGTGTGACCTAAAGTTTGTGTCGTTGGGGGTTTTTCAAATTTTGAATGTCAAATTCATATTATAGAAATTCTTTCGAAGTGATCACGTCCATTTCACATCCATTTTCTTAGAAGATATCAATTCAAATGTTACGAAGGAAAGTGTCATTATTTGGAATTTCCGTTTGCATTCCACAAGTGAGTGCTTTTAAGAAAATCCTTCAAAAATATATCCAAGAAAACCCCAAAACCAGTTGACATGCTTAAGACGACGGAATCGTCTTATTTGCATTCCGGGAAGGTGAGAAACGGTTTGTTGTGTGGGAATACAAATTCCCAAGAAGCAATACCATTAAATATTCTGAATATTTTATTTTTCCAGCCAAGAAACATTTATTCGTAACTCATCGAATAAAAATTCACAATTCATAATTCACTCGAATAGCTGATAAAAATTTCATCAGCAGCTTCTCAACAAGAAATAACCAAAACAAAACCAAACCTGTGAAATGTGCTGCAATAGCGTCAACGTGAGTTATTGCAACACGTCGATGGATTGGTGGAGTTCGTTCACCTGGATGGGGGTTTTCTTGGAATTTTTTCGTTTTTGTGGTCCTACAATTATGCAAAAGTGAATATGACAAATGAAATTGTTTGAATCCCACCGAAAGTGTGATATAAAATTGAATTAATTTCTTGTTTTACCGATAAAAATGGCATTTTGATGTTAATACGTTGACATTTGTAGGGCACTGTCGTGCATTTGAATACATTTTCTTGTTGAAATTTGAATTTTTATATTAGTTCTGTTTGTGAAAGTTGGCATTTTATCAAGCAAACGCCTCCACAGAAATTGAATTTTCTTCGAAACAAAGAAATTCGCCAACAAGCTCCCCTTTCCCGAAAGAAGTACAACTTACGTTTTGTTTTTGACTCATGGTAATTGCGTTATCAAAATAAACCGAAACCGACATACATACATTTGCTTGGTTCATGACGCAACGCAACACAACTCTTGGATCAGCTGATAACGTTGACGGGTGGGGTGACTGGGCTGGTGGTGGGCAAGCAATTGGATTTGCGATCAATTATGAAATTCTGATTGGAAAAAAGCCGGGTATAAAGGAGAGAAGAAAGAAAAACAAATTCCCGTTGGAATTGACTACCGATGATTTTCACATTTGGATTGTATAATGTATTGTAATGTAATCGATTCCGTTTGGGTTTCGAAGAAATTTTTACTTTCTTTCTCTTAGAAGTTCTTCGGCTTTTATCTGTCTCGCCCTAACACATTGTCAAGCTTCCAAGCTTTTATACTCTTTCTCTGCTTTGTGAACTGCATGACAATGCATGACGTGGTGTAATGCGACACTGGTTAATAATTCACGGAAAAAGTCGCTGCACATTAAAGCAAGTTCGCAAGATCAGTTTTGATTTGCTTGAAGGTTTTTTCCAAGTCGCAACTATTCGAGATTCTTTCATTACTCGTCGAATGAGACGAATTTAAAGTCGGCTCCACATATGCGGCATGTTCGCCGAATTCAATCTGGTGTGGATAGGTTGCTCGCGCATTGGCGAGTAATTTGTGCTCGTGCTCGGTATGGTGTCGATTTTTTAGCCACATCAAAGTAGCCGAATGTTCGACAAACAATTTCGGTATAATACACGAATATGTGTATACCTCTGTGCTCGGCATATTCCGAGCATAGGCGAGCAACTTGACATGTGATGAATATTCGTCATTCGCCGAATGCAGCATATGTGGAGCCGGCTTAAGATAAACACTAGTTCGGTTTACTTGATGTGTCATTCATACGCGTCCTCCTGAAGTGGACTTTCATTCACTGTCCTACCAGCTCTGCTATTGCGACTTTAATCCACTGTCCTACCAACCAGCTTCCAGCTATTGTGAATTTGAAAATTCAGATTTTTGATGTTTGGTTGAAAAAAGTGTTTACAAAAATTTGGGTTTTTTCCGCAAAAAAGGATTTTATTTTAACACACTTCTCATATTTTTTCACGAATTGAACAATATTTAAAGTTGATTGTCACTTGTAAACAAATAAAACCCCTCATATCGTCGTCAATATGACGAAGTGACGTAACTCATTTTTCATTATTTTACAGGAGAGCAGATTAAAGTTTCGTGCTGGGTTTTACACCTTAGTACAAGAAGGATAAGAAAATATGTTTTTGTATTAAACAGCAAATAAATCTACATTTGGAATTCGTTCATTACACGCTCATGTTTCGTATATTTTGGAAGAATTTTAGTTTCACCATTTATTGAATAAAGCAAAACTTGAAGGTGTTGGAGGTACGAAACATTGTCGAATTGATGAAAACTATTTAAGTATTTTCGTAATGTTAGGTGAAATAATCTTAATTTTGGGAACATATGAGTTACGCCTCTTCGTCATATTGGCAACGATATGTCAGAACTAAATTTGACGAAATAAGAAAGTGGTTGAACGCCACGGTATCCTAGAGTGTCTCTAATAGAGACACTATTGTTTTCATGCTGAACCTTCGACTAACTACTAATTTGCTACAACCTCTGCTAGTCGCATCTCTAGTTCTTCTTTCGATATTTAGATACAAATTTTCAGGGAATATAATTTGTCAATTACAGTACACACTTTTTGAAGATTTGAAGTGTCAGACGATACAGCCCTGTGACAGACGGACGGACAGCGTAATCATAATAGGGTTAACCCTAAAAACTTCAGAAGAAAGTATAAGGGAAACGGTTTACAGATGTAAGGAGATGAAAAATTTTTCAAATGAATTTCAACGAGAATCAATTCAACTGACAGGGACCTGTCAGTGATCATGCAGACGTTCAAGTAAAATGATCAATTTACAGCACAGCGTTTGCTAATTTTCGAATTCAACGTGAGTTCATCTCTTTCACACTCATTCACGTTGCGAATAAAGTTTGCAAATGCGTTGAAACTGGCGTCGATCGACTTCCCATTATTCGCGAGCTCTTTTTGTCTTGATCATGCAGTGCTGTCGGCATGACGTAAAGATCAACGGATCGCGTCCAAATCACGCCAAGTTTGTGTGCAGCAAAGTCACACATTGACAGCTTCGCTGCTACTACGTTTGCTCTAGCCTCGGCACTCGGCAGGTCTGCGCTGTGATCGATGCCGCGAACACGATCAGTATCAGTCGCGTTTGTGTCGGGAAGTAAAAGAGACTCGCGTTCAGTGCTCGCGTGCCGTGTGGAAGTGAATTTTTCGTTTTCCTCTTTTTCGGAATTGCCAACAGAAGCAGAGTACAAAAAGTAAAACTTTTTCTTGTTTCGCTTACAACTCCCTGCTGCTGTCAGTGGTGCCACCAGTTACTGTTGTTGCTACAATTGCGTTTACATGCAAGATCGTACAAATTGCAATCGCCCGTGTGTATTTGAGTGAAGTTGTAGTGTAGAATTTTTCAAGAAACTTGGGGAAAAAACGAAATTAAATGAAGTAAAGTTGAAACACACAAAGTCAAAAAAAGCACTTGCGAAGGGACAAGTCTACCGCAAACGGGTTTTCATCAGCCACAAGTTTTTGTTGCTGGCATTACAGCAAAAAAGGCATAAGCTGGCAAACGACTTCTTTGCTAAAAAGAAAAAATTAAGAAAAATTAAAGAAAATTCAGTAACAGAAACTGTCGAACGAATCGTCCTCACTTTCTGATCGTTGAAGCGAATTGAAAAATTTTCGTTTCAATCGAATTCAAATTTTGTTTCAATTTCAATTTGTTCGCCTCGTGAGAAGTGCATTTAATTAATTAATTAAATTTTCTGGCAATTGTAAAGTTTCATATTAGAAAATAATAAAATACACATACCCACAAATACTTCAAAGGTAGTGCATTTGTGTTTGTGTCTAATTGGAAAATTTGAGCTTTCAACGAAATTTAAAAATTTATATTTCTTCAAAAGGAAGAAGTAAAAAACGTGATTTCGTAACGAAAATTATAAAAATACTACCATGAGAAATGAAAAAGTGGTTTTTTTTTTGTTGTTGTGCAACTTGATGTAAGAGAAAAAAGCTTATTTCTAATTGGAGTTGTTTTTTTACATGATGTTTACAATCAAAACGCTGTGAAAAAAATTTTAAGTTTTAGTGTAAATTCTTACGAGATTCACAGAAAAACCAAGTTTTGTTTTACAACTAATTCAGACCTTGTGTCCGTGTGAAAACTTCAACTGCTACAGCTGCTCCAGCTCTCCAATTTGCGACATTCATTTGTGGATAAAAAGTTCCTCTTGCAATTCGAAAAGCTGAAACGTTAAGGTTTGTGTCTTTACTTAATACAATGAATAATTTTAAACATTTAATCAAAATTCATGAATTTGCTAAAACCGGAGTTCTATGATCGGCTTGAAATTTTAACCAAACACCACTTCATACCATACTAGATGAAGATATCTGAAGGGGCTTTAAGAGACGCGAACGGCTAATTTTTTACAGTAGACCTGCAAGGGACCTGAAAACTAAGATTTGAACCTAGATTTTGAGGAGTGCAGTACATTCACAAGCAGAAAATTTAACGAAAAATATGTTAAGTATGAATTAATAAATTTATACATAGAGTAAAACCTTGATGAACGCAACTGAAGGAAACTGTGGCTGTTGCAATAACTGAGGTTGTTTCAATAACCAAGCAATTCATTTCATTGGCTTCGAATGAAGAAAGAAAGAGACGTAATTACATCTATAGTGTAATTTTATACATATATTTCTTCTATCTGATTCCTTCCTAAAAAAATCTGAAATTTTCAACTGGGTTTCCTTACACTGTATGTGCTTGGCCACAGCTTGTTGCGTTTATCGAGTGTTGTAATTTTCGAGGTTATACTGTATTAAATGTGATGATAAAAAGTCGGTTAATTTTGACTGCTTGAACTGTGCTTCACTTTTTTCTTCACAAATCTGCGTAATCTCAAAATCTATGAATTTTTGAAGATTGTGAAAAAGACATAAGACTTTCGCCTCCTTACTATGGAACTTATTCCCTTACGTAAATGAATTGACTCGACTAGCATTTATTTTGATTCCATCAAATATTGTGAAAAACTGCATTCGAACTTTCTATGCCCCTATACGCGTACACAAATTAATAATTTTGATTAGACGTTCTGAAATTCTCTCGTGATATAAGCCTGCACAATAAATTGTTTTCACCCCCTTCCGATTTGAATCGGCAAAAATCCTTTTAGATACCCTTATGTAACATATTAAGGAGTATTTGGTAAAAATTTCAAGCCGATCGGATGACTCCCGTTTTCGGAACAAGAAAACAGTAATATCTTACCCTTTTTTGGAAAACCAAGAGACTCATGTCGGACCAATGTACCATCTGGGTGAAACACTGTTGATCTTGTAGGAACTAAAGTGTTTGTATGCCAACGTTCCGCAAACACTTCAATTCTGATTGTTCTTGTAAATTTAGAATTTACATTTTCATAAAGAAAATAGAATTTTTCTAAACAGGTCAAGCTATACATATATTTCTCCTGGCATAGTAACAGACCTTGCATAGAACCGAATTTGACCCCAACTGAAGCGCCAAAGTGACAAAATTCTTTTGTGAAAAGTCAAATTTATTCTGCTGCTGCTGTAGCGTGTATAATTGAAATTGATGATCATTTTTTGCAATCCAACTTTGGAGAACGCACGCTAAAAACAACAAAAAGAAACTGGTTTGGTACATTTCCAGTGAGTCACGTTCCACTGGAAAGAACATTTCAAATGCAGCATGCATTGTCAAGGTCGTTAAATGGCTTGTTCATTTTGTGTCGTTTTGCGGTTCACATTTCGTGGAATTGAAAAATTTCAAACTAAACACACAATGATTCGATCTTCCCAAAGATCTTGTCTGTATCACGAAGGAGTTGCAAGAAGAGATCCCCAAAAGTTTTGGGAAAAAAATCCTTTGAAAGTTACAAAATTTTTTGATCTCGTCATTTCGAAGCTTCTCACAAAAAATTTAATTTTGCTTTTAACATATAAAATAAAAACGGGTTTCTGAAGCCCCAAATTTTGAGAATTTTATGCTCGTCACGTTTTCTGCTCAAGGGAAACAAAAAAAAGTGTTATTTTAATTTTTTTTGTTTTTCGGATTTTTTCCTTTCAAGTTTTGTGGTTTGAATAATTCCAGTCAATTCAATACTTCGTTTTTTCGATTATAGTTTCTCTGTGTATAAC
Organism: Chrysops caecutiens; assembly: GCA_963971475.1. Lineage (NCBI taxonomy): Eukaryota > Metazoa > Arthropoda > Insecta > Diptera > Tabanidae > Chrysops > Chrysops caecutiens. The sequence continues at coordinate 53,214,560 of OZ020569.1, forward strand.
ATATGCTACCTGCAACATGTGTTTGACCAAATCCACTGCCAGTCGTTGTCCATCAACACTTTATGACAGTCATTTACCACATTTCGTTTGCCAAAATTTCGCAAAAATATTTTTATTTTCGAATATTTCAATTTTCAAAGAAGTATTTTTAAATTCCAAAAAAAAACCATTGTATTTCGGTTCGGTAAAATTAAAAATTTGTATTTAACCCGATGCACTTGGAATGCAATAAAATGCAATTCGTGTTTCGTCACAAATGCAGTCGATAATTATCTGTTTGGAATTTGGATACAAATTATACGTTTAGCTAATTTACATATTTTTCAGTTGATTAACGAGACACACCCTGGAATATTGAAGCGTACTTGACAAGTTTTGTTGGTCAAACTAATTTTTCTTTATTTCTGACCTCTTATGTCAATTTATTGCATAACTTGAGAATCAAGGCAAGTTTAGCTTTGGTAAAATTCATACTTGACTTTGTCTGGATGAAACGGATATCGTTTAGGTTACCCATGCCCGGAACTGCTCCGAGTAACCGCATCTTCAACTTTAATAGACAAAATTTGAAATGATTTTCATAATTTGTCCCTGAACGTGGTTTTCGCTAAATAAATCGATACCTCGAAGTATACTTAGAAAAATGACTTGGGAAATTTTCCACAAAACCGTAAATTTCCATTACCGAGGAAGATGTTGTACTCTTTAGGTATTCACCTAAACCGGCCAAAAACTATGAACAAGGCACATCCGAAAAATATCGAAATCATCAATTACGCGTATGGAATATCCAGCTGCGGGTGGAAACCTGCTGAATCATAATAAACGTATTAGAAAAGGGTTGCTAGTGAAAGTTTCTTGTTAAATTGAGGTAGGTTGCCCACAATTAAATTTGATTTAAACCTTGTTTTGTGAAAATCATTGTTTAGAGTTGAGTTTGATTCAATAGGTGCAGCCCTGTTCTGGGTAGTCCAAAACACATTTTTAACTTTAAGTATGAAAAATTAAATTTATTTATTTTATTTTTTTCTGGCTCCAAGTGAAAGTTGTTGAAGCGAGGTTTGATTTATTTGCGCCCTTTTTTGAACTCCAGGCGGTTGAGGAAGACTAACAATAAGTGGAACCACATACCCGCGACAGTGAATTGCTTGTCCTTAGTATGATAATTGGAAAAAGTTTCTTCAGTTTTTAATTTCATATTCAGAACCACCATCAATGGGAAAATTAGCTTTTCTCTCAAGCTTAGTTAGTGCGAAATTTTCACTTTCTTTAAGGAACATGTGATTGTAGTGTTCCTACGGTCATAAGAGAACACTTCAAATATTGCTGCCGTAGGAGGCGTGGGAAATCCCTCCTGGCATTATTGTTAAGATCATTTCTTTATATTGATCGCATCAGAGGTCTTCGGATTCGGCCGACAGGGCGTGATCGTGCTTGAGCTAGCGTCCAGTTGTACCCCGAATTAAAACTTAGCCAAAATGATCGTCACTATTGGACAAAATAGCTTTTTTAGAATGTAGTTATGATTTCTAACTTAAAACACAAAAGCCTTATTCTTTTGGTTACTCCAGTAGATCAGAATTGTCAAATCTCATACATTTATCCACTTGTTAAATACTACAGCTAGAAATATCCAGATGGCGCGATTCTTCATATTGCTTTTTGTTAGTGAAATTAACAATGTCAGGAACTCAAGGAACGAAAGAAACTTAAAAAATTCGAAGCAAATCCACATAAATGTCAACTGAAGTTGGTAAAAGGTTATCAGTGCATGTCCGTGGTGTTCTTTTACAACTTTCGATTTGCACTCAATAGCAATTACCAAAAGAGTACAGCTATATAAATTACCACTTCTACTATGGATTTTTGGCGAATATAAATATTTAAATTCTGAACATCATATAAAGATTGTCTCAAATTTGCGGAATCTGAATGTGACTGTAGGAAAAATGAATTTAAATTGATTTTACGAAAAGAGTAACATTTCGAGTATTTATTATTTATTATTATAACTTAGTACAAGCTAAGGATAGAGAAATTAAAACCAAAATTAAGCTACGTAATGCAAAGAGAAAAAGAAAAAGGTACAAAAAATATATTCTAATTTAAACTGATATTCAATATATCTAAATTATATTATATATTCTAACATGAGACAATTAATAGCCTACGAAACAACAAAAAATAGTTCGTGAACTAAGGTATAAACATAAAAACAAAGAGAAGCTTAACCGAAAAGATAACGTCCGGTCGGGTCGGGGAAGGTAGGTCCGGTAAGGGCTGCCAAAACTAGGACATGCGATCGGCGCAAGAACGGAACACAGATCATGCATTGGTAAAACCACACGCGGCTTGCAGAAGGGGAACGGCCCGGTTATACACCCTTAACATTCGCGTAATTGGCTCCATCCTACCAAAGTCGGGAGTGGTGGTAGCTGATAAAAAAAGGCTCGCAAGCTCTGACGTATTTACGATGGTACCGCTGAGTGTTGCATCGAATACATAAACATTCTTGGAATTCCTCAGCATATGGGAAATCTTTAGATACAATAGAATTTTCCACATATTTTACACTTTATTTTGCGTAATGCTCTCAGTTATGTCATTGAAAGAAAATTAAGCACAGGAAAAAGCAGTTTTTCCATCAGCGCAATACTGAACCGAGAAAACCTTCGAAAACTTCACACTGCAATTAATTTCAATTTGATTTCAAATGAAGAACAATTGCATTTGTTTCGGTTATGTAATTTGAATTCAAGCTAACTTGATTTGTCTTTTGTGCTATAATTTTAATTAAACGTGTAAAAAATCACTTACCTCTACACTTACATACATCATATGCTCAAGCTTTCCATTGTAATTTTCGCAAGTGATTTTGATTACATTAACACTATTTAGAAAAGGTAAATCATTTTGAATAAATTTAAATGAAAAAATAAAATTGATATGATTTGAAGCAGCACATAAATCATATTCGGCGATGGGTGGTGTTTCACAACTTCGACTTAAATTTGATTTGGTAAGACATAGATTCATACTCTGTGCTTTTGAAGCCTCAGGTGAGCTTTATGATAATTTTCATTTTTTGATTTCGTGGCGTTTCAATGCAGCAAATCATGCAAATGTGTCAGATCAACGAATTGATTATGTTCGATACAATAAAATTAACATAAAATTTATGCCCAAATTCTGAGATTGTAATAAAAATTTAATTTGTGTGTTTTTATTGTCAAAAGCTCGAAATGAAGGTTACAAGAAAAAATTTCATCAGTGTATGTGAAATTTTTGAAAGTCATAAGAGCGATAAAATTTTCTTCGAAATTTGCAATTTTGAGAGGCGGGAAAATTACAAAATTTAATTTTAATTTTTTTTTAATTTTTAGAATTTCATTTAATGAGGAAGTAAACGTTGTTTTCTATTCTTGTTATTTGCTAATTTCAAAATCAACATGAAGAAAACTTGTCAGATTCCTTACTGACCAAACATAATTTGTTTGTTCATACTGTAGGTACATATATGCACTGTCTAATGAATATTAAAAGTTAATTACTCGCGTGCATGTTTCAAGGCCTATAAAGTTATAGTGTAGTGAATTATAACGTGCAAATAACTTGTTCAACAGAATGTACCACTCGTGCACTGATACAAGTCATAGTAACGAATGCCACTGCATTGAAAATATAAATGCATACCATGCAACTATCATTACAGTATTACAACGATTAAAGGTACACAGAATTTCACCTATTTGTCGGTATGGAAGCCATCGAACTCAAGTTCTGAGTTCCCTTTCGAAAGAAAGGTTGCATTACAAAAAAGTTTGCAACAAACAATGTTCGTTGTAACCAAGGCTAGGTGCAATGGAAATAACTTTTGTCATTGCACTTTCGTGTAAGTGTAAGAATAAAACGAAAAAGCAAAAATTAGAAATGAATACATGAAACTTCATAAAGCACACGAGGTCAAATAGTCAAAGGTTGTGTAGACATGAAAATAAATTAGAGGGATGGGCTTTGGCGTTCGGATTTCGTAGAGGAACTCTTATGGAAGTGACACTGATATATGAGTTGACAAAAATTCTAGTTTTATATAAAACTTTTGTTACTTTGGAAACATGAAATTTATGTGAATTTCAAGTTATTCTTTGTCATACTGAATTTTTGAAAATTTCTAACAAAAAAGTTTTTTTTGGTTGCACTCAAGCCAAACATTCAGTGATGTACAGGGTGTCCCGTAAAAGAATACATTAAATTTGAGGAACGATTTCCTTCCATTAATTTAAATGTGATAACTACTTGGTCCACCAGTCTGAAGGACAGTGATTTATCTAAAATACAACAGTTATTGTATAATCCTCCGATAAGTGAGACCGTGTATCTCCTAACAATTAACAATTTTACTCCTCTTATATCAAGGAATCCTTCCTCCAATTTACTGTACAGTCATACCCCGAACTTACTGTGATAGGTGGGACTGAGCGATACCGCGTAAGTTGAATTATGAAAACGTAATAACAAACACACTTCGTAGATGAAAAAAAATATATGTAACTATACAACACAAAATAAATTGTGCGTTGATTCCGCGCGACACGTCCGAACATGTGTACATGAGCTGAACAACAGTGTGTGGGCAAGTCTATAATTGATAATCGAGAGTTGTGTCGCATGAGATATTACTGTAGTCTACTATGGGCCACCCTGTATGGATTTTAATACGAACTTTGACGAAATGTAATTGCTAGAAGTCTCAAAAGATTCACCCTAGAAATATTTTTTTAAATATTTTGTTTTGTTTAAATCATGAAAATAAATTTATAAATATATTTTATATATATTAATGAATTATATAAGGAAACGTAGATCACTAAACATGAGTCGAAGTGGTCCGCATCTGTTGGCATTTCTAAGCGGATTCTGCATCGTAGCAATATAAAATATCCTGGCGAAGAAACTACCTTATCCTGTAGAAAAAACTGTCGACAACATGCAATTCTGCTGGTAGTTTTGAAAATAATTATGTTCTAGACATTGACATAAAAAAAATTACTTTAAAACATTAGGTCCTTGTTGTTCCAGACAAGGAATACAAAATGAGACTTAAGAAGCCTTTTTTTTCTTAAGAGGATAATTTACGTCTAATTACATTTCAATTGCAGTGAGTTATTTGGAAAATTACACTGAAATTGCAGACGAGGCATTAAGTTTGTCTCTGACGCACATGAAGGCACCTTAGGCGGGTATATTTGCATGTCATCTGAGTTCCATAATTTCCATTCAATGGACATAGAATTCATGTCAGTCAATAGAGATAATTACTCCCCAACTGGGGGGGATAACAGAAACAACAACAGCAACGCTTAGATGCATGCAACGTGATTGTTGTCATAGTTTGTGTCATACATTGTATAGAAATTCATCGTGAACGTGAGGTGAAGTAGGTGTTTGATTTATAAAACTTTTTCTATTCCTACAGTTGTGTGCCAAATTGCACTCCAATCGTGTCTGTCACGAAATCCAGTTCTAATTGCTCCAATGTTGGGTAAATAATTACAAATAAAGAAAAAACTTTGTTATCATTTACGCAACACAATATTGCTATGCTAATTGTGAGTGTTTTGAACTACAGCTGGATGGATGGTTTTCATTTTATGTACGCATGACCTGGACTACATTTTGCACGACACAAAGAATTGGGGACAATCAACACTAAACGTCGCTCGACTTTAACTAGAGAATCACCTGTTACCTGATAAAAACGGTAGTTAATGTCGCTTTCGGATTCGTTTGGATCTGTGGAAACTTTCCTGTCCCAAATCGAGCGGTTAATTCGTGTTCGTTCCAAGTGTTTTCCTAGCGATCATAAACGCTCACGTACTGGCACATCCATCATTAAAGCAAACGTATTTAATCGTTTAAAACCTCATTTTAAAATACCGTTTTTTTGGTATTTTGTGTCTAAGCTCTTCTTTCTTTACGTATTCAACAGAACTAATGAGTTCGGCAAGAAACTGAATGAGATTTAGCAAGTAGCGGTGAAGACGTTTTTCTTAATCGCATTAGAACAATTTATTCTCATAAGTTCCGGTTTTTCCTTTGATAAAAGCTAATTTAGATTTGATAACAGAATCTGCATCTTTTGCCTCGAAGAAAAGATCACTTAAATTACCAATTTCAGCTTCCATGATCGCCCGGTAGAACCGTAAGACACAGAGGTATTGTGACATTATTCCAAAATGGATTTGAAGTTCCATTGTCACCTTTCTCATATCACATAATGAGAATAGCGTCAAACTCAATAAAGCTACTTATAAATCCATGTGATCCAGAATCAAATTGGGTTACAAGTTGTCGACATGGCGGTTGGATTATAGCGAAAACTTTCTTAAAGTCAAAGAGCTTGAAATGTACGTAATGCCAATCTTATCTCACAACGAAAGTGGGGAGGATAAGTTTCTTGCTACGTTGCAGCTCTGACACCAAGTAACATGCATATCGAATTCATATTTTTATGAAAACGACAATCTTTGGAACGACTGCCACAGTCGTTCTAGTGTCCCCCAAGTTAAGTTCAAAATTGCTTTCGTGTTTCGCATTTCAAAAATCCCAGTCGAATCCCAGCCAACTCTTTACTTATCACTTTCTTGTATATGACCACCAACGCATTTTAACCTAACTATACAGGATGTTTTTCATGTGGTCTAAAATATTTTAGAGGGTGATTCCTTGATTCAAGACAAGCAAAAAATTGTATGGGTGGGGGAGAATTCTCAAAAGTTACTGAGCTACAGGCGATCAAAGATTTTTTTTCATGTGGGTACAATTATACAATTACAATTTATTCAATTCCTACATCACTTTTCACCATTTTATTGTATTTAAAAAAAATTGTCAAGTTTTGGTGTTATTATCTATTTGTACAATCAGCGCTCTTGGACATCAGCAAATCCTCAGGACAATTATTTTTGGATGCCACATACGTGTCTGACTCTTGAGAATCGATTAAGCTACAATTCGTTGATTTCCTTCCACGCATTCCGGAAATAAAAGCCATGGATCACACTCTAGGGTACCCACATGAAAAAAAATCTTTGATCGCCTGTAGCTCAGTAACTATTGAGAGTTCCCCTCATACAATTTTTTGCTTGTTTGCCTCAAGGGATCACCCCTTCAAATATTTTACACCACATGAAAAACACTCTGTATAGTATGGTGTCAAAGGATGCAATACCAATCTTTATGAATTCCTGAATCACGAACATCTAGAGCTTCTTGCTTAACTAGTTTTTAATTTTGTAAAATCTTTTCAATTATCACAATATAGATCCCGAAAGCTTCTCATTCAGTCCGGTTTCTGAGAGACGAAACGTTTCCTTGTTTTGAGGTAGGCTGTCTTTCCAACCGCCAAAAGATTGTCAGTAGATCGCATTCAAATGTAGAAAGTGTGATTACCATTGAGTTCCAAATATAAGGTTGATTTAAAAGCATGTCATTTCTAGAACTTTGTTACTGGTCTCGATCTAACTGATCTGATTCTGTATCTACCCTTTCAGGATTGATCGCCTTCACGAAATAATCTGAGATGGAACTACTCATTTCAATACTTTGAATCAAAGATTATCCAGTGAGATCCTAAGATCATGTGATAAATTATTCCCGAAAGAAACCTTGCAGGACATGTTCAAGAGTTTTCATTTTCAAATGAAGATCAGTTCATTCTACTTGTATCCTATTCACAATTACGTATTTTGGCGAGAAATCATTAGTAATACCTAGAAGATACCTGTTGTTGATGCATCACCTCCTGTCGCTACCTCCACTCGATGAAGGTTGTGAGACGTACGTGTTTCTGATTCAATCAGCTGTGACTGCAAATTAAGAAGAGGTCGATGGACATTTAAACTTGAATACTTCGCACCTGGTTCGAAACCCGGTAGCGTTTCTTTTCCTATTGAAAACTTTAGAATTCACTGCCACAGTAGATTCTGAAAACTTGATTAAAATAAATTGGAAAGAAATGTAACTAGACGTCTGACTAAATCCAAGACGTCTGGGTAAATGTGTCTTTTGGTTAATTCTCCGTTAGATGGATGATAAAATCAAGAATATCATCGTAACATCAAATCATTAACAACACAACAAACTGTTACAAAACAGAACTTTTTCTGTTCTGTGAATTTCGAAGTTGTCTTTGAGAAAGTTTCAAGACGTCTTACCTGATCGACAACGTAAATTTTGTTTTGTGTTAGAAAACGCGTTAAATTTCCATCGTTAGCATTTGCCAAAGAACAAATCATATATGTATGCTCTGACATCCAATAAGCTAATAGTGTAATAGTTTCGTGGAGAAAAGTTCAGGAAAAGGCGTGGCACCAAAACCGTTTCTGTCGAGTGCATTCTGTAGTGTTTGTGATCAACTTTTTAACTTCATAAACAAATGATAAATGGACTCTCGAGTTGTGTCAACTATTGATTAACATTTAATTACTTTTATTAAACATAATTCCGGGCTGTGTGACCCAGAAACAAAACAAAAAAAACGGAACTCATTCGCTTGGAATTCTTTCATTTCACTTCAGAAAAGGTTCATGTCTTCTAGAAAACAGGTGAGGCAGTGATTTTTTGTGTTCCTATTTTCTAACTCTATTTTGTAATTCTTCACCATTTCTTCGTTATTCGTGTCAAATAACACATCTCTGAACAATGGGAAGACTATCCATCCAAAATATGTTATACTGAACTAAAAATTTTCCGTTTGGATCCAACAAAAGCTCCAGGTAAAATTGGGTCAAGTCAGAAAGAAATAATTCTATCTTACCTGGAACTTAGTCAAAAGATAGTCTATCTAAATTTTGTCATTTAAAAATTGATATTTCCGATAACATAAAATTGATATTATTTCCACTCAATTTCAAATAGAAAAGCTCATACTTTTTTTCTTCCCTAATTAGTTCACTTACCAGTTGACGTTGTAATAAATGTATCAAGCGATAAAGATAATTGCATAAAATCTTCGTATATAAGAGAATTAAGTGAAGTTGATAAAATTAATTAAATCCAAGCAGTGGGTGTTTTGAAATTTTCTATTGAAGTATTTTGATTTCTAACTTCTTAACTTAACTATGTTTCATTAACTCTTATCATGAGTTAATAAATGTTTCTTGTATTTGCACAACTAATCAAGTTGTATGTTATTATAGAAAAAGTGGATGTTGTAACGATGGTTGTTTGATAGTCCTTCGCAATTTCAGATAAATCTGCAGGCAATTGCAAGTAATTTTTTACAAGTACGTGTTTTATGAACTCACTTAGTCTCTTGTATTATCTTAATTCGGTTTGGATAAAAACAACACTGAGACGTGCTAAATTAAAGACTGTCAATTAGGGAAAGAATCGTAATGAATGACTTGAGATAAACCGGGAATTCCATTCGAGACGTGCCTCTTACCTTCACCAAAGTACTTCCTGCAAATGTGCAATGATTTTATTTTTAGTTTCTTAATACCCACTTCTTGTTGCCTTATTTATGATGATAAAATTCTCTTATCAAATATCGATTGTTTCGGTTTTTCATTATATTTATATGCTCGGGTGCAATATGCGATTGCAAATCAGCTGTTGAAATTTTTGCAAGATAATTTTAATTATCACGACATTTTTGCACAAAATCAAAATTTTAAATTGTTTTCTACTAATCACTATCTTGATATCGTCGATCCTTTATTTCATATAGACCAACACTCTAACGCATTCTTTTTCATCGCTACTAAAATTATCCATAATCTTCATGTTCCATAACCTCATGAAAAAATTTCAAAGTAAAGGATTCTACATCCAATACATTGAATATAGTCGATGTAGAAAAATTAAACCATCGATGTTAATTCTGGGTAGCCGCACACTGGACGCGTTTTCGTGCGAATTTTACTCGCACGTACACGTACAAATACGCACGAACGATCCCACCATTATAGTATACATGGGAGCGCGCAAACTGAGTGCGAATTAGTCGTGCGTATACATACGACGTCCGAAATGAATCCAAACTTGTTCGGATTTTTCGCTCGAATAGTTGAAATTTGCGTCAGTTTCTTCGTTCAAATTTTGGAAAAAAACTGGTTCGGAGAAGAAAAACGTATGTAATGTGCGCACTTAATTCGTAAGACCAAACTTGTATGCAGTGTGGCTACCCTCAAGATTAATCTACTAATTTTTTTTCTAACTCCTTACAATAGTTTTATTTTAATAGCACTGTAAAGAAACTACGTTGTATGTTCAGAAAAATGGTCACAATTATTTCATTTGATTTGATATATCTTCTTTTTGAAAACAGGCTGACCTGGTTACAACACTTCCAAGAAAAAAAGCTAAATTGCACCAAAATCCTCCACTCCCTCTTTCCGATCCTATAAACCAAAAAAATTATTCAGAAAAACAATCTGCTCATATTTAAATAACTTATAAGACCTTGCCTACTATATGGCACCATAGCCTTCTGCACGGCTGTGAAGTAAACTCTGGACTATTATGACAAGAAAATATTGCCTTTTGGAAAATCTTATCGTGGTACATACGGAACGACGACATACACAGGGAACTAAATAAAAATCCAGTTAAAATATACATAATAGACCGTGCCGCCGTAAAGCTATTAAACAAAACCAACCATCCTACCAACGACTCCCTCTCAGAACTGCGACAACCTAACGCATACGACACTAAAACTTACCCTAACATAAGACAAATGACAAACTAATCTGATTTGAGAGAGAGGTGTTGACGGCACGCACCCCGACAATGAAGTTAGAGTGCCCAACGACACTTTCTGCTAAAAAACAGAGAGATCCAAGAGAGCGAAATTTGCCTCCTTCTGACAAGTTCATTTTTATATTTTTACTTATCTGTTTTAGCTGGTATATTTCTATGAGTAACATTTTAAATCAAAACATTTTTCAGGTTGTTTCGGTTTTATAACATCTCTTAAATAATTCTTGAAAAAGATTGTGACTAAAATTTTCCCTCCTCGATAATTTAAAATGTTTTAAAGTAACGTAAAATGCAAATTTGAAGCTAGTTACATAGCTTGTTTTTCACTACAAATGTTTGATTAAGTTTCTAAACATAATGTTTTTGTTGTTTAAGGTAAAGGAAGCATTTTCGAAAAGGTAACCTACAAAATGTTTTTAATGTGATTAAGATGGTAATAAGAATAGAAGTCAAAGTTTGATACCAGGTGGTAAGGAAAAATGCCATGTGTTCCCTCCAATTTTTCAACGTCCAACGATTCAAACTAGGTCCAACACCAAAACTGAGGGTCACAAACAGCTTTCGTGTCCCCATTGGCAATATTCCGGAGTAATGACCTTTTCACGTTCGTGGAACAAAATAAGAAAGCTAAGCATAACCCATACGTGACTTTAATAGCTAATAACTGATATACATAATACCTAAACATGAATTAGGAGTTTTGTTTAAATCCGCTTTGTTTTGTTTCCGATAATTGATCTAAGAATGTGAAGGATTTAATTAGGTCAATTGTTTGGACATTCTTTTGCGTACTTGCAAACATACGTGAATAATAAGCTTGCAAATTAATTTATTTATTATTAATTTTTTCCGATTGTGTTCAATGAAAACTTGAACCTTGGAAAACTACAATTAACTTTTGAATCAATTCAAATTTGCTATGAATTTTTGTTAATAAGGTTCGCCTTACGTGTACCAAACTTGAGTTTGGGCCACTCATTGTGTCTTAAGGTTTTCTTTCTGAACAACAAGTGGTCATTATAGCTTCGGGCGTGACTCTGTAATTTATTATTGTAACATGAGTACGTCGCCTTCAGTTGACCTTCACCGCTGTACGTGTTCTTCAAATGCAAATGATTTGCTTTGTACATCACGTGCAAGATTAGAAATACAAAAATATGTTTTCCGAAACATGAATATCTTATCTATGGACAGCTGCTACAAAGTTCCTTTTTCGTTGTTCCGTAAATTCGGATTTAACTAAATACCAATTTTCGATTATTAAAATCGAAGGAATGTTTAAAGCGTTCACCGAAGCCATACGTAGGTCCTGTTTACAATATTTTGCACGAATACGACGTACCACCATTTCTCAGAGACATTTTGAGAATCCAAAAAGCTAAGAAAGTTTTGCGTGGATCATTGCGACAATATAAAAAGAGAAAGTTTGTTCTTTAATACTTACGTGGATTGGAACACATACAAGTTGATTACAAGTAGATCTGCGACGTTCATTTTTATATCCTTTTAGTATGTTAGTCTTACAAAAGAAAATTTATCTCAAAATGTTGGACAAGAATTCTTTCACAAATTGACGAGGTTATTGAGATAAGGTTGAAGACACACATGTTGTTCATATACCGTGCTATCGAGATCATAAAGGATATTTTACCATCTTGTATGGACAAGAAATCTAAATTTTGGGAGCAATGTAAATGCTACAAACGGGAAAATGCTTTTCAATTCGATTTACAATAGCGCTCATAAGTATTTTGACAAAGATCAAAATTGGTTTAATTGGAAACAATTGAAAAATATATCAATCACTTTTGTTCAACAACATTCAAGTTGAAGTTGAATTCCCAAATGTTTGAATACTGTAACTATTTTCATCCGAATGTTAGTCAAAAAATTTTTCAATATGTTTTTATATTAAATGAAAATAAAACGAATATTGTGCTGTCAAAATACTTTTGAGCGCTACTCTATGTACGACAATTTAGTTATTTGTCATATGGTATAGCACCGGTAATACCGTATTATCTTTTGGGAGAAATAATATAAGGCACATTTCTAGTAACATAAGAAAAACTTAGATATGAGCGCGGGTTTATTCCTTTTTCAATTTGTTTCACTTTGAACAAACATTAGCAAAAGCTCCTAGTAAAATTTTCCGGTCATCTGCACGTCATTTTGATATATAAAGGAAATGTTTGGCGATTTGCCAAGGTAAATTGCATGAAAACCAAGGTAATCTCTCTCGAACTATCACAGTGACTAACGGTCAACAAAAAAACAATAAAAAAGCAACATACCACATACAATTCGTACTTCAACGAAGAAAGTTTTTGTAGTAAAAGTAGTGATTAAAATTAAACAATCAAAACGTGTCTTCGAAATCGCACCCACCTGGCTTTCTTCGCATCAAAGTCGATGTGCCGCTTTCAGCTAAACACACTAAACTAAATTAACTAATTTTTTTTCTAACTCCATATTTGTTCTGTTAGAGTTAAAATGCATTTTATGTAAATAAATGTAAAAGATAACAAACATTGTTCAGGTGATTGAGTACAATCCATAAATTTACTTAGCACTATCGATAACAGACTTTCCCACAGAATTCTTGAAGCTTTTGGAGCGGGTGAGGTATGTTATAGAACGATTGTTCGTCTGATTGATTACGGGAAATGTCATTGTGAAGTGTCGCTTTCTACGCTTTCAGTTGAAGGAGGCCATATCGGATAAAATGCAGTTTTAATGAATTCAAAAAATGCAATGATAAACGTGTGTTGTGTTGTCAACACATTGCCTTGATAAAAACTTGAACTTTTCCAGGTGAAAGAGTCTTTTCAAACGATTAATCGCTACGCAAATATTAGTTTTGTGTGATAAAAACTTCTTCGATGTGGCTTCAAGATAAAGAAAACCGATTACGAGTTACTGTTTGCAGTTTTATCACCTCTTTGTCTTTCTAGAAAAAGTGGTCAAAGCAATAACTCTTCTCTCTCTTGTAATGGTTCGTAATTAACTAGCAAATGACTAATGCCAGTTTTATTGATCGATAGCATTCAAAATAATGAAGAAATCGAATTTTAAAAGTGCCTTGAGGGGTGAAGTCATAAGAAAAGCCATCTAAATCTTAAGGCTTTCTCTACTCCTTTGAGATAATGTCAGTTTTACTGTCGCTTCAAAATTAATCGAAATCTCATTATCACTTTCACAGATAACTATGACGAAGATTTCATTATAAGTGTTTGCATATAGAGTATTGGTCTTAAGAATTATGTGTTTTCGAAATAGGAAAGTAATAAATCTGAGAAGTGTGAAACTTCAAACAGAAATTTACAGATTCCAAAATTATGTAACAAATTAATAAAACACCCGGAAATATTGTGATCACTTGAAGAAGTGATTAACGACCGAACATTTCGCTCTAGTTGTGTTACCTATTTTTAACACAAACTACATAAATTTGAAAGGAAAATTTTGACTTAATGAATATGCAATTGTAATGAGCTTTTTATTGCAGTGTAAAATCTTTTATTTGGTGTGTATAAATTTGAAACTAAAAAGTTTTACTTTTCCGGATTGCAAAAGCATGCGACTTCGTAATAAGGGGCTTTTGGTGAAAAACGAATTTTTAATAATGTTTTAAAAAGTAAATTACAACAACAATAAGAAACATAACTTTTTTTTAATGTGAGGCTTCATTCAATACAACTGGGTTAGAAAACTTTGTTCAATGTTGTTTGAAGAAAAATGGTTGCATCGTTTTGTTTGTTGTTGTCTCAATGAACAAATTTAACACCTCGTTCACCTCAGTACAGGTGTATCAATGAGATATTCTTTTTAAAATATTTGCAAAATTATTCTCTCGTTCAAGTAGATCTTCTAAGCCTATTTAATTAACGATGCAAATTGAACTTAAGGGAAAACTCGACTTTTTAAACAATGAATTTTACAAATTCCAATTCCGAAGTTATGCTATAAGAAGAATAGCAGAATAAGTTAAGCTATAACTCGAAAAATGACCGTGCCTTGATGAAGCCGAGGTTGAATAAAAGCTAACTGAAGAAAAAGACCGAATCGACGTCAGGTCGTCCATAAGTGTCCCGCAGGAATAGACAAGTTGCAGTAACTATTATACTGCAGTGCTATAAAATGACTAACACTTCTTGATTATTTGAAAATTCCCTTACAAATACTGTCGATGAACTGTCCATCTTAATGATTTACGACAAACCGAACCAGTCCAGACATCGTTGAGGTCTTAAAGAGAGTCTGTCAAAAATGATTTTAAATCAAAAATTTTTTTATCACTCCATTCGAGATCTTGTGGTTTTCCATGTCGTAAAACTGCATGTCACATGTTTGGCCTTAGATCAAATTGAATGCAAGCCACAAGGAGATGATGCAAAAAATTAAATAAATAAAAAAGAAAAATTATTAAACTTTTACATTCAACGAAGCATAACCTAATTAGGTGATGGTTAAAGGAGGCAAAAAACACTCACATGCGGCGGATTTATGCATAATTTTCATCAATCATTAATTTTACGATGTAAAAAGTAACTGAAGTAAAAATAAGAATAACATGAAAATTGCATCAACAATTGCGGAAAAACGAACAACGGTATATCGTGCGTTGTTTGGAATGGCATCGTTCGTGTTTTGAGCAATTTTAGGCAATTTTGAACGACAACATCCCGTGGTTTCTCGCCAAAAGCTCTTTATTAGCGAACTAAGTTTCACGTTGTTAATTACAATCCCATTCCATGAGGTTAAGCTGAAGAACTCCATTTTGGATGCTGTGAGAGGGACTTTAACCATTAAACCGAATCACCCTCTTTCCAGCTCAACTCAACTCAACTCAACTCAACTCAGCTAAATGTGTTCAGTTCGATCAATCACTGTTTCTATTGTGGGGCATTTATTTATGTGACATGCCGGATTTCTGTTCCATTATTAGCAGGGTTAGTTTGATGTTTTGTATTCAGTGAATTTGCTGCATATCAGGTCAGATTATTTTTGTCATTTCACATTGTTATCGTTGAAGAAAGTGGAAACTGTATTTTTTTTTTGTAATTGAATTTGTTTTTATATTTTTATCCATATTCACGTACACACGACAAAGACTAAGGTTGGGCTTTACTTTCTTTTCATTTTAACATGACGTTACACTACGTTTAAGTAAAATGAAAAGCCTCCGAATGCAATCAATTTATCACGGTTGACGAATAAATCTGTCTGTGCTAGGCTAGTTGTGGCGCACCTATAGTTTTCAAAAATTATTTCGATTTCGATTTTTAATCAGACACGCCGCCATTTTTGGGTGGACAAATCACTCGATTGTCATGCAAACATTGAAGTATTGAAAGCGTGAATGCATGCAAATGCAACTGCACTGGAACAATCCAATCGTTTATTTCCATCAGGGCGTTTGTCATTGAAAACCACGTTTTGCCTCAAACCAACTTTATCAGTTGATTCTTTCTAAAACAGAGCATTGATAACTTCAAATGCATTGATGGCATGGTTAATATACACAATAGTATCCAAAGCAAACCGTTGTTTAAAAATCTATTTAAAAAGAATTGAGCCTTTTAAAGCCAATCAAAAACAGGAACTTACATCTTTTGATTATTCCAATCCAATTCTATCTTTCTTAGACGGCCAAAAATTAACATGTTTTTGTATATGGCTGTAGATCCTTTTCGAAATCATTATTTTATCCTTCCTTCGTTTTCATTTGTATTCTAAACCACCAAAGTCGAATCCTTGAAAAATTCCTTTAGCGAGGGATCACATGTAAGAGTCGGTAATCGTGGAATCCAGCTAACTAAATTCGGTACAATTCACAAACACAATCATAGGATATCATTTTTGTTTGGCTCTCGTGAGATAGGTTGTAAATACGTGTTTCATGATTTTCGTAAATTTGAAATTTAATTGAAAATTAGTTGCATTGTCTAGTACCTTAATATATAAAATCCTAATTTCATTCACCGGAGAATGGGATTCATTCTCTGAAAGCGGATAAAATTCATTTTATGTAGATCAAACACAGAATGAATTTCATCCCAGAGAATGGGATTCACTCAAGTGGGGAAAATTCATTTTCCACATGACGTCATAAATATCTATAAATTTTTATATTTTGACCGTATTACGGGCTTTTTTCTCTAGTACAGATTCCGATTTTCTATTATAGGTTCAACATCCACGAGAAGACTGATGAGTGTGACACTCCGAATTCCGAAAACACACACACATTAAGAAAACGAACTCTGGGAATCCACATCGGGATAGGGATTTCTGCTCCACTGACCATTCCTCTCTTCAAATCACTTCACCCACACTTTCCTAGACTAATTAAAAAATGTAAACATAAACAAAATCCTATGATTTATAAGTATAATTCTTTAACTCTTGTTTTCCTGAAAT
The DNA here is from genome assembly GCA_963971475.1 of Chrysops caecutiens. NCBI lineage: Eukaryota > Metazoa > Arthropoda > Insecta > Diptera > Tabanidae > Chrysops > Chrysops caecutiens. The sequence continues at coordinate 53,231,750 of OZ020569.1, forward strand.
GAAACAGACATAAAAACTTTCATGAAAGCATTCTTAACTAAATAAAGATTGGTTTTTGAAAACCAACAAATCGGTTCAGCGGATCCGGAGAATAAAGGTGCGTTTCCACTGCCAGTTTGGAGTGGAGTGTGTTGACGCTGACTCTGGCACTTGTTTCCAATGCCAGAGTGGATTGGTTTCACATCCTCCTGGCGTTCATAATTTAAATCATTTTTGAGTATCAATATTATAATATTTATTTAATAAAATAACCATATTTGGATTATCATACCTTTAGTACATTAAAATAAATTAGGACTGAAAACTTTTTTCCATTTTTAACTAACTTTATTAAAAAAAAATACAAAAATTCGTCGCATATTTCGAACGATCTTGTCGCAGCCACCTGTTGGAATCGTTCTGAAAAACATCGTTTTGCCACTCCAGCGTGAAAATAGAAATAAGTAGATCCTATTTTCAATCCACGCTGGACCCAGATTGCACGAGAGGCCCATATGGCGGAGTGCGTGTGTGCGAAACGAGCGGAATATGTAAGGCAATCCAATGCCAGCTTGAATTTTGATAATTAAAAACGGCTGAAATTATGCTCGACAGACGGATGTGAAACACATAAATCCACTCTGGCATTGGAAACGAGCCAGAGACAGCATATACACACTCCACTCCAAACTGGCATTGACAGCGCTCCTTAAATGTTCGGCATTTAGAAGAACGTAATTTCGAGAAAAACACGTTCAAAGTATGCTGCCTGTGAAGTGTCAAGAACGCGCGCGAGCTTTAAGTTGTTTATCACAGTTATAGACCTCAGATTTATCAAAAATATTTTGAACTGTGATTCCTAAAGGCTTAAGGACTTAAAAAACTTAAAACAAAAAAAAATTGTTATTCATAACTGCGTTTTTGTGACATTTTCCATTTTATGTTTTAAAAGAAAAACTGTATCGCGTTGTATAAGTATGAACTGAATGAATCGGAATCGACGAATATAATTATCAACCATTAACCGACTTTTTTCTTGTTACGTAACTATTCGTTCATTGGTTTTATGTAGATAAAGCGCATTCCAATTGCATGACAAAACTTCTGATTCATTTAACATTTTTCAGAAAACTAAATTCACTTCCATCATTGCTTTATTTTTGTATATGTGTACGGTAGTATAAGTTTAAGCAAAAAAAAACCATTTTTAAAATAATAAAAAAATTTGATGAGGCATACTAAATAAAATTTCTAAACCAACAACGTAACCACAACGTCGCGGTAATTTTGAAAATTAGCAGTGCATTAAAAATGAGTTAACATGTGAGTCGTCATGCCAGGTTCAATTAGTCATACAGGCACGATTCAACCAAGGTTTAGCCAAGGAGAAAACATTGCAAAACCTAAACCGAAACTGTAGCGATTTTTGCCAGTTATACTATACATGAGCTGTAACATAAGGACTGCTCAATATTGATTACGAATGGAGTTTATTCGCTAAATGGATTACAATAAAAAACATTGGTGTGCAAATTATTTACTCTCCTTTGCATTAATTTGTGTAATTAAGACGATCTACGAAGAACTACCCTTGGGTAGGTAGTGAAAGTCAAGCACATAGCTGAAGTAGGTACTGCAGATAGAAACGATTGCAGCGGAAAAGTAATGCAAATCAATTCCAATTCCAGTTGATTGTCTGAATAACTTTGACGGTTGTCGACTGGGAATGGATCCACCGTCCAACCACCGGATCGGTGTTGTCGTTGTGGTTCTGCTGTACTGTCACCGGATCATAAATTTGCATCAGTGACATTGTTGCAACAATCGATTGCAAATTAATGATTGTGGGAGGAATCGATTTTTCTTGTTTTTCTTTTAAGCTGATTCAATTGTGAATGCACTTTTTTTACATAATAATTTAGCAGCATTAAGGTGTGACTGTGTGAGCGACAGAACAAAAGAAAATGGTATTCGTTCACGCATTTTAACATGATTATTGAAATCAAAATCCACGAAAATCTGTTACTCTCTGTCACATAAAAACTGATTATTTTCCATTTTAATAGGAATTTATTGGCTCCGGGAGTGGGTATATGTACATACACTACCGGTCAAAAGTTTTCGATAACTTTCTCGAAATTGTATTATGACGACATTTTATAACGACCATGAATGAACTAGACGATTTGTCATTCAAATGCCCGCAATAGAGTCTGGTGAATGCATATCCTTTCACACATCAAATACAATATCTTTTCTTCTCTACATTAATATTGTCTTTTTGTTCGAGAACATTTTTACTGCTTGACAGAAACGTAAAAAAACGGCGCTCTGTAAGTCAAGAGAAACTCTGGAAGTATCTGAGAGCCTGTGAAAGGCAAATTTCAGACTATAAATCGAAAAACCTTATGGCACGAAAATTAGCTCTGCCATTATTAATGCGAAAGGAGGATTTTTGAGAGAAATTACGAATCAAAAAATAAATTTATTATAGTACATAAGTCATTTAAAATAAATTTGCTTACACTATAGGCACTAGCCATAAAGCGCTAAGGTAAATTGGTTCCAGTAATAGTTTTGCTAGACTCGATAAGGTGATCGAATACTTTTGACCGGTAGAATACGTATATATTCACTATTTCATGTTTTCATGATAATACTACTAAAAAAAAAGTAATACGGGCAAAAAATAAAAATTGATAGATATTTATGACGTCATGTAGAAAATGAATTTTCCCCGCTGGAGTGAAATCCATTCTCCGCTGAATGAAATTCATTTCCAGGAAGCGGAGAGAAATTCATTCTGTGTTTGATCTACATAAAATGAATTTTCCCCGCTTTCAGAGTGAATGAAAATCATTTTCTGCTTCACGACCATTAGGATTTTATATATAAAGAAGAAGAAGATGTTGAAACTATAAATAATGATTAAATTTGAATTTTCTTCTCTTTTCAGCCTAAATGACAAGCCAAAAAAGATGACAGACTCATTGAAACTTGCTGAAATGCAACGCACAAGTATTGAACTTGAACGACAACGCCATCTAGCTAATTGGTTTATAAAAAGTAGTCAGCATATGGCAACACCACCATCACTAAATCCAACCGGTGGAAATAATAATAATTCAAATTCAAAAGCACAAAAATCATCAGGGGTCTTAGGAAAAAATGGTACAATTACAACGACAAATCCGTTATTTTTCTTTGTATCAGGACAAAAACCCCCACCACCACCACCACAAATAAATGGTGGTACTATAGCATTGTCAAGATCACAAATTTTTACGTCACAAACAAATTTACCCTTACAAATTGTAACCTCGTCAGCACAAGAGGGTCATAAACCAAAGTTAAGACGTTTTAATTCACACGATACTAGCGCCAACATGTTTTCTGTGGCTGATTTTGAAAATGCACGTTTGGCGCGTCGTAATGAAATTGAAATGAAACAAAGACAACAGCAAAGATTAAAAATGAATTCATTAAGTTCAGGGGGTGATTATTCAACGGGTGATAGTAAGGGATCAAAATATAGTAATGAGGTAAAAAATGATCAATATTAGTAGATTAATTACAATTTTTCATTATCTAAATATCTTTTTACAAATTACAGTCACAACCGGAACCTTTACCAGCTGATGTATTTTTAGAACGTTATTCATTACCAAGAGTTGTGAGAATTTCACAGAAACCGAAATTCAGTCATGAAACTCTACAGTCATCGTCTTCAAATGGTTCATCATCGACCAATTCATCAACATCAATAACGAATAAAACAAATGATGGATCGAAACATAATGGCGAATTATATTTACTTTATCGATATTTGAGACAAAGAAAAATCTATCATGGAATTAACTCCAAATCAGGAAGTGGTAGCCGAAAGAAAGGTGTTATGTTACCACAAGAATTTCCAGGTGAGTTAAGAACAAATTCACTCGTTCAAGTCAAGAAATCCTTTGATCATTTTATTCTTCAGTCATCCTGCTTCGTAACTAATTCAATTGCTTTTGAAATTAATTAAATGATTTCTTGCCATTGAACTTTATTACAAATTTCTGTGGTTTTTCTGATTTCCATTGAACTTCTTAAAGTGATTATCGAAAATACTCTAAACCGAAATGAGGTTAGGAAGGTTTTCAAAGTAATTTGGTGTTGCAATTAAAACAAAAGTAGTAAAAATTATCAATCGAAGCTTTATTGAAGTCACTTTAAAATAACATTCCAAGGATACGTTCGAAAATCAATTTTCTGAATAATCCTTCCAACCAAATACTTAAAATCAAAGTCCATTCCTAAATGGATAATCTATCAAATTGATTTTCAACAATTACGATTTATTGAGAATGGTAGAATAACTACCTTACTGCATTTTATTTCGTACATTATATAAGTAAAAGACTATTCATATTGAGAAATTCGATTGCCGGACAGAGTATCGTATTAAACATTGATCAATCACAGATCAGAAGATTTCAATTTTTCTAGCTAGGGTTCTACATATTAGTCAAGAGAAAACATGCCAACATACAGATCTTCAAGATCACTTGACTGGATGTAGATTAGTATCATAAGAATATCCAATCAATATTCCTAGGTGCATTATTTGCAATTTTGATTTCCCTATACGGGTCTTAATGTTACGTGACAATGATCTTGACTATCACAATTATTTTCATTTATTATTGCCACATGTCTAATCAGCAGTTTTGATTGGTGAATGTCGATGTATTTGCACATGCACAGTTAATGGAGGATAATAAAGACAATAACCTTTTATTGTCCCTCCAGTGGTTAAATGAAGCCTAATACATTTATCGAGTGCAATTCAATGCATCCCAATGTGAAAATTCAACATACATACATAACTCTTGCGTACTTCACGCGAGTTAAAAACTAAAACTCATTTGAAATATAACATAATGTATTGAACCTATTTAGTCGAGATATAAAAGAAACATTAGAAACATTACATGTCAATTGAAGTTTGAAACCGGTTTTCAGAGGTGGAAAATTTTACTATTTATCGAGTGCAAATCCGGGATGTTCTTTTTGGTCGCGCTAAGGTACCTAAATGATTTTGCCAATTTTCTCTTGACAACTCTGTGGATTTCCTATTCCCGTTGATATTAATATGATGCTTTAACCTCATATCTACCCTCCCTCCACCTACAGTTTGAATAAATAAAGCTTCTCGTAGAGCCACAAAATAGAGTATTGACAGTTATTGAGCTATTCATCTATTGGGTTATTGAGATGACCTCTAAACGGTACAACTGATCATTTTGAAAAACGTCATCAAAGTTCTGTCCCGTTTTCAAGCTGACAAATACCGGAATGACTCTTACTCTTCACAAAAATTTCCAAAGTCAATAAAACATTTGACCTAATTTATTAAACAAATATTGTTCTACAAAATAGGATTAGAGCTAACAAACTGTTATACAATCTAAAATAAAAAATGTCAATAACTTCAATTCACACATTTATTTTCAACTGTTATCATTCTAATAATGATTAAATGGCTTTTTATTAGCACGTGAATTTAATTCAAAAAATTTATCACATATAAGTCGTGGTGGTGACGATAATAATTTATTGTATTTAATTAGGAGTCGTTATGATATTATGAAACAAAAAAAAATTTAAATTATGTCAATAAAACGGAAGTGAAAAGAATTAGTTCACGATCATGTATTTTGAAATTCATACTTGATTTCCGAAATTGAACGTAGATTTTACATTATTGCGAACAAATAACGTTAAATTGATTAGCATAATGTATAGATTTGAAATAAATTAATATTTTGGATCTTTTGTTATGTAAATTATGATCCGATTTAGAATTTACTGTTTTCGAATGCATTCAATACGTATTTGATGGAGAGTTAAGCGTTATGTGACCGACCTAATAATTTTCCAATCATTTTAAAGGTCAATTAATTATCATTTCAAACCGTAAACATTATTTATTTATTTATTTATTTATTTGGAGGTAATAGAACTAATTAATAGCCTTACTACCTATTTGCAAGATTCTTACTAGTCTAAAAAAAAAACAATAGCCTGATTGGTTGCCAGATGTAGCCTACTTCCTGAGAAGTAGGTACATCTGGGAATAAAACTTACTACTAAATTTCTAAAAAAGCCGAACTGGCTGTTGCCTTGGTCGGCGAGGGTTTAAGCCCTGACATGCTTTGATTATAGTTTGCACAGAAAAGTTCTTGTTTTTAATTTGCGCGTCGTGCATGTATTTTTTTTTTTTTTTTAATTTTAGGTGATTATTTTTAGGATCTTGCAACTATCTTAATTATTTTCTTAAATCTCTAGTCCGTAAACATTATTATTATTATTATTATTATTTATGGTTTTGTACCATCCCATAAGTTTACTAGCGTATTTGTTCTAGGCTCCGCGCGAGCCATTTGAACTAAGAAATAAGTGATCTGGCTTCACACATTCTAAGGTCTTCGTAGGAGGATTCTTCCTTTCCGAATGAGCTTATTCTGCTTATTCATACCGCCGCGTTCTATAAGAAGATGGTGTTCATATTCTTCTCTCTTTTTTTCTTCCCATCTTGGTGGTGACGTGTAGTGTTACAATCATATAAAATAAAAATAAGACCAAAATATAAAACAGTTAATTCTACTCTAATTTCGAGTTAAATTTTTCTAAATTTCCTTCTTGGAAATCGCATTAACCACAAGTCTGCGATGGCTAATGTACTTTATCTATCTCCGATAAGCCTAACAATGAATATCACTAAAAGTATTATTTACCAAACCCTCAATGATAGATGTTTCACTTCATCAATTCACATTAACCTCCGAATTTGACCTAAATCACGGCCCAAACTTATCTTTATCGTTCATTAAGTAATAATCCCAACTTTGCCACAAAACTAATAACTACGTTCGAATATCTATCATCGGATTTCAATTTATTACCTATACCTAACAAAATCATAACCTCAGATAACCTAAATTACAGGTTAAGCTTGAACAGACAAAAATCCCAACCGACAGATAAAACTCATAAAAAATATGTTAATTTTTCTGACACCAACTAGAAATACAGTTTTGCTGTGTGTACGCAGTCCACCACTTTGTGAATTACAAAACACAATTATTGGATTTTTATTTTTGTAACATAACTCAGCAATTCCGCTTATGGAAATTTCGTGTAAATCTATTCACTGAACTGAAACCACGACGATTCATTTTCAAATTTTTGCAGATTGCCGCGCTGTCAAACGTCAAGCAAATAAACTTTGTGGACTGTCAAAATGTTGTCTAAATGTCAATGATCTCCAGGCCAAAATTTTATCATTCTGTTCTCTTCTTTTTATTTTCTTTCTCTCTTTCGATGCTACACACGCTCCTAACTTGTACAAGTGCCTTTAGTACCGTAAATGATATTACATGATTTTTAATTTTTTATTTTTGCGTTAAAACAATTCGCGCATCTTATCAGCACTTCAATCGGATAAAATAGAAATGTTTTTGAATTTGACTTTCAACATCTGAATTGGAAAACTTGAAACAAAATTTAAAATTATTTAATAAAAACATAAACATGCTAGTAGTAGTTGCACTTAATCATCTGCAAAGGTACTTTAACCAGTTGACTAGTTGTTTGAAATATTTTTAATTAAGATAAAATAGTTAAGGAATTTTTTAACTAGCTTTCATTTTGTTTTAAAAAATCATAGAAAGTGGTTGTGGACAAGTACTGGAACGTGATGATACCTCAAACAACGAGTTTTTCTTGAAACGACATGCAAATCCGAGAGTGATAGATAGTTTTTGAAATTTGTAATGATGCAAATGTTATGAATTGATTTTTGTTGTAATCAATTAAAATAATTTATTTCTATTTATTTCATTAACAGTGAAATCATTCACATCACGTTTCTGGAGTTGGAGTCTTCCACTTTCTTTTAGCAACTTGTTATAGTTCTGTTGTTGATGTTATAATAGGTCTGTTTACGTACTTTTCGAGTTTACTAGACTTTATGCTATGAACACAACACGGGCTACAAATACAGAATATTTAGCATAGCTGATAGCCAGCTATGGGGAGCTTGAAATTTTGAACACAATTACAGCTATGTAGCTTGACGTCACATTCACATACAAAAATCAAACAAATCAAACAACATTAAGAAAAAACATCATAAATAACCAAAACTTAAAAAATTACCTTTATTTCAAATTCCGCCAAGTCAAATTGAGTTTTTACAATGAAATGTCAAATAATTTTATGCAGTGCAGCCAACATATTTATATATTCATGAGTATTAATTTGGCTGCACCGCGGGCTACGGTTAGAAAATTAGAAAATAACTCTAAACCAGCTATGAAACATTTTATAGTCGATAGCTCATGTCGCAGTTTTGTGCAACCGTATTCAAAACTACGGGGGGCCATTTTCCTAGCGGCTATTTTCTAGATGATTATAGCATTATTCGCAGAAGAATGAGAATTTTAAGGGGATTTCACTCTGTTACTCAAATTGTAAGAAAACGCTTTCAAGTAACATCTAGCAGTATCACTTGAAAATTTCACAACTTTGACAGCTGTGACAGAATTTTTAAAGCACCTCGACTTTACTCGACCAAATTTGTCGAGTAATATTTTCGATTTCGAGCTCGTTTTCCCTCTATCATGTCACATGAAATCCTCTCAAAACTATTGCTTGAGAAAGTGCAAAAACGCCAATCTTGGGATTGAAACATATCAGATCTGTTCACGTACTTGCTCTGAACATCATGTTTTGAGAGAGTTTGACGAAAAGTAACGGAGGAGAAATATGCTTGAAGGTGCTAGATGTTAGCCGGGAAATTTGCTCGAGTAACTTCAAGTTTCTAGGAAAATGCGGTTCATTTGACCATGTCAAATGTCAAATTTGTTTATGTTCGCTAATGAAGTTGCTCGAGGTTACTGAAATGCGTTTTGGTACTATGCAACGGGAGAGAACTTCGAAAGATCCTGCCAATTGGTCATTAACAACGGAGTAAATTCAAGCTGTACCTAAACAGACCTAATGTTACAGTGAACCTGAAAACGAGCACCTCCTATGAATGACAGTAGGGATGAACGTAGTGATTTATATTTAATGAAATTGTTCCAAATTTGAACAGTCAAAAATTTCGTGATATTTTCCGAATTTGTTTTTGACGCCATATTTTGCGCAGAAAGAATGAGAAAAAAACTTAATTTTATAATTATTTAGCATGAATTACGTATTAATTCTGTTAAGAACTTTAAATCATTCAGTGAAATGGAAAATTCATTTACCAAAACTGAAAATCGCGACACGCTCCATTAGCAACATTGATTACTAATTTTAATAGCCAATTCTAAAGAGATGAAAATAAAAATTAGAAAAAGCTTGATAATTGTTGATATTAATGGACGTGACTTAGAAATGTGTTAGTTTAGCTTTTTATTCACACTTCTAACAAACATTTTGTGGTTTTATATATTGAAAATGAAGAGAAAATATTTTCCTTGATTGATGGCCAATTAATCAACAGAACTTAAATTGAAAACTTTATAACATTCTTATTTTTGGCAATTTGCCATATTTTATTTCGCCTAGTTTCAATTCCATAAATTCATCAAAATTAAAATTCAAGGATTTAAGGTCTTAAATTAAAAATAGAGAAATGCGCAAGCACTGATGTATGGTTTACGTTTGTATCTCTTTCTTCATAGTTATTATTTTGTTCGATCATTCGGCGAATAAGACAAAATTAGATAAATAAAATAAATATATAAAATACTTCTTATGCCTTGGGCACTAGGAACAGTTTGAATTGGTTCATGACGTAAAAAGTTCACACTTGCATGGAAGAACTAGTTCAAGACTGGTTGAAAGATCACAAAATTGACCAATTCAAATGGGTTCAATTCAGTTTTGAATCTTGTTGACGCCATCTTCCAGAAAACGGAGAAGTGAAAAAATCAGAAAGTGTACTAGAAATTTCCAAAAAATTTGATGAAAGTAACCTTTCATTTCAAAGATCGTCTCATATTTGTATCATCTTTTATGAGAAAACCAAGAAAAGTTAAAAATTTCCCGGGAAACTCTACAATTATTCCGAAGTGACTCCTCCGAATACCCTATCACTTCTTCTTCTCAAAAGGCACTCGTTCAAATACAAAAATTTTGCTTTTCTCCTAAAGCGTTCCGCTTCGTTTCTCTTCAAACCGCTTTGTTTCTTAATAATTTGACTTTGCTTTTCCAAATTCTTCGCTTAGAAAAATAGTAACTTCAATTCTCGTCAAGTTTCCATTTTAGTTGTCAAAACTGTAATGACAGTAAATCACTTTAAGATGAGTCGTCTGTGGTAAGCGCTAAACTATTTGAAAAATGTCAAACGTGACGTCATGAACCAATTCCAACTGTCCCTTTGTGCAAGGCGTAGGTATTCAACATATAAAACACGCCATCTAACGGACATACCATTGCACAATGACATCTAATACTCAAACCAATGTTTACAAATTGAAAATAAAACAAATTTTGAAAATTATAACATCCAGTCGATTCAAAATGAAAAATTCGCAAAAGCATTTCATTTCCAAAAATACTAATTTTTTGTAAAACACAAAGTGAAGGAAACCAATTAAATTAGAAACAGGATGTTAATTTGTGCACTTAATTTTAGAACGGATTGTCGCAAATTTTGTTTACCTTCAGATATTCTAAAAATTACGTTAACCTTGAGGAGTAAGAGTTTGATGACATGTAGAGTTGTTTCATGATCATAAATCAATTGTTATATAAAATTAAATTTAAGTAGATAATTTATTTTATTATTTAAAACGTTCTAATTTGTTTCGAAGCTGAATTTTGCAACCAACTAATTATTTACCATATATAAGCATTAGTGTATTCACCTTATGCGATGGCTATGTTGGAGATAAGTTTGTCGTTGAATTGAAATGGAAACCATCAAAAACTCCATTAAAGGTCATAAAAGATTAATAATATACAAGCCTTTCGATGCGAATGTAAATTTCAAAAATTGTAGAATTCATTCAAATGATAGGCTATAGACTAATACCCTCGTCATGATGGATTTTCGAAACCCACATAAGCTGATTTGCATTGAAATTTTTTGCAAAAAACCAGATAGAGAAAACCTCTGATTACGTAGAAATGTGGATGTTTAGAGAAGCTAAAACCACAACTAAATTCGGAATTCCGAGTTGATGTCGAAAATTCTAGGAACAACTGATGAAATTATAAATAAATACGAGCAGCTAAATTAAAACAGACAGAATTAAAACAGAAGGCAGTTAACGAACCAGAACGTAATATTATAAGCTTTGAGCTCTACGTGTGACAACTAATCAAAATATATAGAAGAGATTAGTGAGCATAGCACAAACTGAATGACATAAATATTCCGTAATTACGAACAGATATCCATACAAAGTAGCATTGGGAAGAGGATTTGTATCAAAATGATACAAATAATACAATGGCATTAAGCTATAACTTGCTCTTGACCGTTGAAAATGATCTTAAAGTGTTTGCTTGATATCCCTCAATGCGTTGGAATAATATCAAGGAGATGATATTTGAAAAATGATTACAGCTGTTGGACAATTTGCCATTGGTGCTGCTAGTGTGAATGTTCTCAACAATGTTGCAAGTATTGTGGTTTTTCTTAATTCCGTTCCATTCCTTTTTATTTTGTTTCTATTTTGAACAAAAATTAAAACCTCACCAACAGTCAAGTGGTTGCTTATAAAATTGTATAATATTCTTAAGAGGCACGAGCATTTGACAGGTTTATATTTATGAACATTTGACGGTGATTAATATCCTTTGACGCATGTGCGTAGCAAAACGAAATAAATAAAAAGATGAAACGCTTCACATCGTTTACGTTCTGATATAGTGAACTTCATTAATCAAAATTTGCATTTTGGTATTTTCAAAAAATAAAAATTGAAAGAATTTAAATGAGCTTGTATTGATTAATCTCAGGTTTGTCAAATAAACAGGATGTTATTTCATATATTTTTGCTACGCATTTTTACAGAACATTTGAAGAAATTTCTAAGGTTAGGTTAGGTTAAGGGGGTGGAGTCTGCCCTGAAGCATTTCCACACTTGAGCAAAGTTCCTTGTTAGTTGGACATCCATGAACCCTATTTCCCCCAACCCTCTGAAGGATTCTTTTCGCAATATGAGCCTCCGACTTTCGACTAATACGGGGTAGGAGCACAAGTGATGTTCCACTGTCTCCTCTTCCTCGTCTCACTCCTCACAGAGACTATCGTTTGAGAGTGAGAGACAGTGTCTTGTAATGTGATGGTTCGGACCGAGGTCTTGTTTGCTTTCAACAACCCCACCGTTCTTGGTTCCACAATTCTGGGCCGCAATTGCCTTGAGTTTAAGCAGTCATCTCTGTTCCTCCATCTCTTGCTGGGTTGTTTCCGAATTATTCTGCCGATGGTATCTGTCATATCTGTGAATTTCGGTTCCGATGCTTGCCTGTTTATCCGCCCCTTGATTTCCTTCCACATCGCTGTTTGCGAGTACCCAACAGAGGCTGACTTTGCAATTCGGCAACGCATCAAACCCTTTGACTTGATTGTCTTAGGTTCCAGTGTTCTAAGAGCAGCTTGAATGTCGTAGTAGATTGTAGCCGTGTTCTTTTGGTCATCGCTATCGAGTACAAAACAAGAGTAGCAAAAGAACGCACCGGACTTGTTCTCGATAGATTACAAACTTTTACCAACTTCAGTTCACATTTATATGAACTTTCTTAGATTTTTTTCCATTTTGTTAGCCCTAGGTTGCATACATTCCTCACATTTTACTTGAATTTAAATTTTCAAATAAAATCAAATGAAAGTTTTGAAGAAATTAAGGGTATTCATTTCACTTCGTAAGTTCGTAAACGTCGTAAATCGTAAATGTCGTAAACACAATTGATGTGAACACCCCAAACTGTTTTCTTCGTAAACTTTGTAAATATCTGTCATATTTTATGTCATTTGTCATTTCAAAATTAAAATGTTTTATTTTATTAAATTTTTTGAATAAACACAATGCAGAACTGTCAAATCCCATACATTTGTCGAGTACACAATTTGGACAGTACAGATGGCGACATGGTTAATTTTCCTTGCCACCAACCTAAATTTTGCTTTAAATTCAACAAAATTACAATTTCTTCAAAACTGTCAGATAATTTCATCTGAAAATTTAAACTCAAGTAATATATGAGGAATTTGTTTAATCGACGGCGTAACAAAATATAAAAAAGTCGAAAGTAATTCATACGAATGTCAACTGAAGTTGGTTGATTTGTAATCTATCAAGTGCAAATCCGAGCTGGTTTTTTGCTGCCAAAAATTTGGACTCGATAGTGTGTCGCAAGAAAACACGGCTATCGAGAACTAAACTTGTTCTGTTAAATGTATGGGATTTGACAGTTCTGTTCTGTTAGAGTGACCAAAAGAATACGGCTTGTGACTTTTCGAATTTCTTCATTCGTCAGCTGCGTTAGTCTTGAGAAAACTTTAAGATAATTTGAACAAAATTACCTTCTTAAAACGCAATGATAGTTAATGTGACTGAAGTAAAGATGGCCATAGATTGTGTAAGAAGCACTCAATAGCATCCACCTACTTCCCTCGGCCATGTAACAGTATTGTACAAATACGAGTAACGTCTGCTAGAAGGAAAATATATACATCTCCCACACGTGTGCAATTACTAAAAATTCCCATTAAAGAGTAATTTGAGATTTTTCTAACCTCTTGCGTAATGCAATGTAATACATTTAAAATGCACTACTGGTAAATTAAGCACTAAAAAACATTGAAGTATTTATCATTTTTCACATAGAAACAATGGTTGATTCATTTTTGTACAAATATGGGAATCTTCTGTGTTGTGTCTAATGTATAATTGATTCGAGCTAGACTGGAAGACATACCTAAATATATATAGATCCGCTATAAAATTTTCGCATTACTGTTGCTAAGAAAACTTTTCTTACTTTTTTTTAATTTAATTTTTCTTATAACACACAAAATGTATTCAATTCATACATCAAAATGCATCACTTCCATTGTGTGTAAATAGTTGGTTCTTTTAACAAAATCATTACATAATATCTTATACAAAATAGCTTGTAGTTCCCATGTTTTCGGGTAATAAATGTAAGTTTGTTACGTGTATGTGAAAAAAAGCCACATTAAAAAAAGAAGTTAGTAAAGTTAGCTGGTGTAGCATCTCATTAAGTTTAGTATTATGCAATAAAGTTTTATAATTAATTGATTAATTAACTCGTTATAACTGGAACACTATATAATTCCGACAAAAACTTGACGGGCATTTGATGTGGGTATATGTATGTACATAATAGCGGACATTCGATATCCTTGACATTTTTAACGTTACATAAAACGGGACAACTAATAATTGAACTGTAATAAATGCGATGACGATGACCTTCTGAAACTGTGTTTGATCCCAACTGACTGCCTGACTTCAGTTCAAACTTACACTATGTATACGAGCATACTCACATTTCATTGGACTTGATCAGTTAATTGATCCATTCAATTACCATGTTAAATGAAGTAAGTGAAGAGTCAATAAATGATGTCAGAAAATTGAAATTTTCCTCACAATAATTCTTCTCTTGATGGAGTTGAATTAGCATAAGTTTAAAAAAAAAACATTTTTTTGTTAAGAAATTCAGTCATAAGTCATCGCAAATTGGTCCTTAATCAGTTTTTAATTTAAGCGATATTTTTGTCATTTCTGGTTTACTTTGCTTTGCATTTTACTTCCTATAACATTTTTCTTGTTAATCTTTTTAACATAATTAATGAACATAGGTTATAAATAAATAAATTTGATCTTTAAAATCAAAATTGTTAAAAGTAACAGTGTAAATGTTGTCCCTTAAAGTTACAAAAGTCTTAAATGTATTAACTATTTAATGGTGCCGGGAATAACGATACCCCAGAGTCAAAGATGTAATTATATTTTATGTCTTTAACTCACTTTTAATGTATTCCTTCACGTTAAAGTGAAAGTCAATATGGTTCATTCGGATCATCCAAGCGACGATAAATCGAAATAAATTTTAATTTATTTTTTTGCGTTTTATAGAAGTGTCCATAATCGTAAAACTGAAAAGTTTTTAAACTTAACGTGACACTAAGAAATTCTTAGTTGTTTTGACTCAGAATATTTTTATTTCTGTTCTTATTACTCGCTATTAAAAGTCAAGTGGTTTTACTTAATTGTTTGGTTTTCTTTTGAAGAATTTGCGCGATCAGATATAATAATTGTTAAGTGTGCTATTTTGCACGAGCTAAAAATCATATATTATTCTTTCCTGTTTTGAGCTATGAAACGTTTTTGTATTTAATATTCACAACACTAGGTCAACCAAATGGAAATTATCTTTTTGATATTATAAAAGAGACTTTTATCTTTGTTAGAAAAAAGGAGATTCATAAAGATTTTCCGCTTCCATATCAACAAGTTCTTAACCCTAGATTCATAAACATTCGTCTCACAGACCGCGCAAATTACCTAAACCGTTATAACTTTTAGAGTGAAAGAGATAGAAAGTTCAACTCCTTAGTACCTTCCTATATGACTTATTGTCTCATTTTGCGCCGGTTACATGTGAGGGCACGCGTATGCAAAAGGAGCTATAGAAATTAGGTCGTCTGATAGACAAATGTTTATGAATAGTGTTACGTTTGCAGATGGCCACTTTGTTACTTGTTTGGAATTCTTAATATGGCTATAGTCAACTCATGTATTATATATGTACATAATACAATGAATAACAAAACAAAACCCATGTCCCGAAGATCGCATATAAAAGATGTATCCACAAAACTGTGTGATGCTTGGTTCCTTCAGCGCCGTGAAATGCCCACTTTAAAGCGATACCTATAAGGGAAGATTGCTGAAGAAGCTGAGCGAAACTTCGTCCACTGCTCAAGCACAACCCACAGGATCACAGAAAAAATTTTGTGGTTTCTGTGATTATAAGAAACGGTGAATGACCAGGTTTTGTTGTACTCAATGCAAAAAATTCATGTGTATGGATCAGCGAGGAATATTATGTGTTGATTTCTAAGAAAAAGAAAAGCTTTTTTTCTCATATCTATTCAATTTAATCATTGATTAATAAACAACGTTTAAAATTCAAATGTATTTTGTTTTATTTTATATCGCTGATATCTGAAATCATCAAAAAAAATATAAATAAACGTCTGAGAGACGAATCTTTATGAATAGTGTACCTGCCAAGTATGTTTATGAATCTAGGGTTAATCATCAAAATTACATTAAATAAACTTTCATTTGTACAAGTACTCAAAAAAATTATAAAACCTGCAATCACTTATAAGTTCAAGTATAGCTTAGCTATATTATGTAATCACGAGTGCATTAATTTGACCTTAAGTGAAATTGTGTAACAATTAATGCATTACATGTTATTGATCGTGAAGTACGTACCTTGACATTTAGTAGTTATTTAGTAGTTAAGCTTGCAGAATTTTCGAAATAAATAATAAAAATTGTATTTCTCTTACTTTCTAGGCTACTTTTCTCTGGTCAATGATAAAGGACTATCAACAGCTACTTTGTATACAACATTAGTGCAATTAGTTCGAGAATGCGTCCATAAATTCATTTCAGTAGACAATTTACCAGCATTTATGGAATCCCAGAGTACAGATACATTTCCACCAAGATCACATTATGTAAAGAGTACAGCACGTGGTGGACAAATATTTCGTTTATTGGCAGTATTTGAAGATGGTAAACAAGAGAATAGCAGTTCAAGTAATAAAAATACAAATACTTCAGGACGAGAAAAGGAAAAAGGACGATACGCACAATTGATAAATGAGAATCGTCAAATATTGTATGTATCTCTAACAGCAAAAGGGAAATTTTATGAAATAGAACCTGGTATACCACAAATAATACAAAAGAATTTAATTAACGATGATACACCGAAGAAACTGAATCCAGATTGTGTACATCGTTTGAATAGTATAATAACAAATGAAGTTGAGTTTCCAATAAATGTCAAATTCATATCGGGCCCATCAAATTCATCATCTCTCATTCCAGAGAATTTAACAATAAATCGTGTATCAACAGAAAATGTTTTGATTGTTTGTCCAATTGATGATGTTGAAAGTAAATCAACAGTATTGCATTTGAAAAAATTACATATTACGCCAGAAATGACATTAATTAAATGCTTTTTAGGATTTGAAAATGAACAGAGAATGTTTTCAAATCACAATGTTCAAAATATTCTTAAATATTGTCAATTTAATGCTGATAATTTTGTTAAATCAATTGAATTTGAAACAATCAATAGACCAGAACGTTCATCAAGTCGTAGTAAAGTTGATGGATTGAAAATTTTGAAGCCATTAAGTCTACCGAAATTATTACGACGTGAAAAAAGTACTATTGCTCATGAAAAAGAAGATTCGATTATATTTCTTAGTAAAAACGATTTAGCAAACCTTGAAGCTAAAGATGAACAAATGGCATCATTGCAAACATTAAACGGATTACATGGTGAAATTGGAATGTCATCAATGTCTAGTGCGAATAATTTTGTTGGTGCTTCTGCAACTTCAGCAACTTCAGCAACTTCAGCTAGTCATGATACAACAGGCAAAATGTCTGACAAAATGAAAGTATTTCAACCGACAAAGAAAAAATGGTTTCGAAGAAATGATAAACATAATTCTTTGGCTAGTTTAGATATTGATGCTCAAGCAAAACGCATGAGCATGGAAAGATATAATGATATGTCGAAATTATTACAAGAACGTTTTGGCGAAGCTCTATTAGCTGAATCCTCATCCACCGATGAACGTCCAAATTCAGAATTAGGTTGTTCAGAGAAACAAATATCAAAAATACAGAAAAGTTTAAGTTTACAAGATGTTGAATTTATTGATAAACCAGATCTAGTTCCAGTTAATTTTACTGGTGATTTACATGGCAGTAGCCATGATAGTGTAAATCATTTTAATGGAAATATTGAAGGAAATTCTAATACATTTGTTACTGATCAACAGAACAACAGCAGCGATTGTAGTGCTAGTTATAACGGTGACATTAATTGCAGTGATAACCCAAGCGGAAATCAGGAACGTTCCAATCAACAACAATCATTTATAAGTGAAAAAATGTACACAGAGTTTCATGTTAAAACACGACAGTACAGTAAATCATCATCTAGTCTACATCAATTACTTCATTTTGCAGTACCACAGCGAATGAATATTGTTGAAATGAAAAAGCATAACTTGAAATCGATGAAAGAACAACAGCATCAACAAAAACAACTTCAATTGCAGCCCACTTCTTCTTCATCACCTCAATCATCTTCATCTTTAATATTATCGAAAAAATTCGATTCTGATATCATTAATTCACTTGAAGGTGAACTGATTATGACTGATTCTTCCGCAACATCTGGCCCAGAAACGATCATCGATGATTTGCCTTATAGCAATGTACGAGATTCCCTTTTAACAACAGACAGTTCAGATAGAGATGGTGATTTCAGTGACGGTGCCAAAGCCGTTTCTTATATAAATATCGATGATGATACAAAAGAAAATATTTATGCTGAAATATGTCATGATAGTGGTGCAATTAGTCGTGTGCAAATCAATGTGATCTCTGAACCAATATTAGTTGACCATTTAAAATCATCATCAACAATATCTGCTGCCAGTAATTATAATACTACTTCTATACCAATTGCATCTACATCAACTGGCGCAGTTGTTACATCATCTACAGATAATAGTACAGTTTCACAATTGCACATTTCTGGTGCTAGCACAGACAATATATACAATACAATTAAATAATATTTAGTGATTCTTTCCACAAATTACAAACAAATAAAATAGAAATTTAAAATTACATATATGAAGAAAAATATATTAAAAACAAAATTAATTCTATTAGACAAGGCATTATAATAGTACATACATATATATGTCTCATTTTGTAGTTATTTTCTACATTCATGTTATTTTTAACTATTCGTTTTGAAATATAAAAAACAAATAAAACATATCTGTTATTTTAAAGAAATGAAATTCAACAAATAATTGTCATTGAAACACACAATCTCTTAAAAATGATTAAAATAAAACTTAAAGCAATTAATCCAAAATGAATTTGTAATATAACTAGTATAATTTAATGATTTCTTTATGCCTATGTTACAAATATGCATTTTGTTAAATTTAGTCATTATTAAGAGACTGCTGTGCGTTTCAGAATATTAATTATTAGAAAAATAACGCAAAAATTAATTCAAATACTTATCGATAATATTCAGTGAATAACCATTAAATAAATAACACTAAAAATAAATTTTTACATAGATAAAAATGCTTAGTAGAAAAATAGTTAAATTTGAACGTACAGAAATGGCTTTCATTTCATCAATGTGCAAAAGACTAACAAAATTATTTAAAACAGTAGATTCAATATAAGAATCATAATACAATATATAGTAGTATATGTATATCCTCACACATCTCAAAACAATAGTAGATAATCCGCGAGCAAAGCAACTAATATTTGAGCCAGCAACCATAAAAATACATATATTTAAAAGTTAATAATCATAAATTTATTACAGAAATATACTCTACATTTATAATTGATACATTTTACAAAGCGTTATTTTTCAAACAGTTTAATGAAATAATTTATTTACGTTTTGTTGTTTTTTTATCTGTTAATTAAGAAAATTTATATCTAAAAATATAATATTTCGAATGCAATTTTTTCAGTTGTTAGAATGTATGTAAACTACATTTTTAACGAAACGAAAAGTGAATTGTTTATACGAAAAGATAAGTGATAAACTTGAAATTCAAATCAATTTTATCAAATCAAACTGAACAATATTTTTCTAATCGCAAAACGACGAGATGAATTAAAATAAAACTATGGAATTAAAAAGCTGGTGAAAATTATAAACCAAAGTATTACCGGAGAATGTGATAGTAAAACTTTGTTTTTATTTTCTTGAAAATCTTAGGATTTAAACAAAATTCAAATTTGTATTGAATCAATTAATATAACTCAATGTGATGAAATACAAATTTTTATAATATGGAAGGAACTTAGTTATTAATGATAATTTTCACAATAAAATGAAACATACTTTAGGAAAGCGTCCCATGAACAAATTTTTTACTGACAATTTTAATTTAATAATATAAACAAAGTTTTCTAAAATAAGAAAATGAGTAGTGTGACTTAGGAATGAATATCTTAAAATTATTGGGAAACAAAAACGTCCGTTTATGGAATATTTGAATTGTAAATGCAAAACGTTGCAAAATAATTCTTTTTGATTATATGGAATAAGTCAATCATATAAGAAAATGTTAAAAATCGATTTAAAACAAGTACGTGTTGCTTCTTAAAAATCAATATATGGACATTTAACAAATAAATGCGTTTGCAATATTCAATATGCAAGGAAATATTGATCAAAATATCAATATTTTGATAAATACGAATATAACTAAAATAAGTAAGTGATGCTTGTTGATGGGATCTTTACTTGATCAAGCTCTTTCTTGTATATACTATAATATAATTATTTTAAAAATTGTTTATTTTGTATTATTTTTATTTAAAAAAAAATGAAACAATTTCATTAAATGGAAGTTAAAGTGCAAAAAACTAATAAAAATTATATTAGGATATGGAGAATCTTTTTATTATAATTTACGCAAATATGTTTGTACGTTAAGGATATTTGGAATAAAAATGAGAGCAAATGAAGTGTGTTACAAAAATATGAACATGAAAACATAAAAGCAAAATATATTTGTTACTGATTGAAAGAATTATAGTTTTTCTTTGCTGTTTTGGAGAAAACATTTCAGGAAAAATTGTCTCAATGAAAGGAAAAAGTTCTGATTTGATTCCTAGTAATATAAATCTGATATATCAAATCTTATGTAAATCCTTGCCATTATCGATATTATAAAATTATAGTAATATTAACAAAAGATTTTTAAATAACCGCCATATTCCGCTTTGTTGTTGAATCGTCGAATCGAATTTCGACTGGTAAAGTTTCAGCTAACGACTAACAGATGACCACTTTTATTTACATTCCCAGCTGTCACTTATTCGCCATTTGACATTCACGCAATAACCTTTTGTTGGTGATGTGCATTTCAGAAGTTTACAAAATTTGAGTTTAAAATAATTTGGTGTGTTTTAAACTTAAAAATGAATAATAATATAGATGGGATCACCTTAGAGGCTTTAGATATTTTATCTAGTGAAGCAAGAGGTATGTGAACTATGATAAAATTGCATCAAACAGAGGTTTGATCAATTTCTTACATCAAAGAGAAAGTAAAAATAAAATTACGTAATTTGCTATTATTAAAAGTTTTTATTCTACTTTTAGAACTCTATCTGGGTAATAAGGTGCCGGAACTCCTTGAGTTGCCAGACTCATTAGAATTTATGAGAGACTACGTTGCTAAAAATATGCCGGTTGTTATTCGAGGGGCAGCATTACAGTGGCCTGCAGTGCTCAAATGGAGTTCCAAATATTTTAGGTGCATACTTAATTCTACGTATAAAAGAAATTTGAATTCAAAGTTGAGCTTATTACAGCTCGAATACTAAGGTCTATCCTCCTATTAATCGACCTTGGCCATACAATTTACTATTAGTTACTAATTAGTTATAATCAATTTACGAAACTTGATTATATTACTCCCACCTGTAAATTGATTTTATAATTTGTCTTGTTTTAATAACATTCATCTCATTACAGTAGCTTTAATTAATATCCGTTTTATGTTCAGTTCCCTTTAAAATATAATTTACTTGAATTTATAATGCTTAGTACTACAGAAATACGATACCAGACAAGGAGATAGCAGTTGCAGTTACACCAAACGGCTATGCTGACGGAATAACCGTTCAGGGATCTCGCGAATATTTTGTATTGCCTGAAGAAAAACAAATGACGATGGCAGAATTCCTAAACAAATTAGACAAGAGCAAGTAACTACAAGATTATTTTTTATGTCACAAATGAAAGAGCTCCGTTTATCTACAGACATGTTCATTATATTCAAAAACAAAATTCAAATTTGGCGGATGATTTTCACGAGTTAATTGATGATATTGCTTGGAATGATCTGCTTTTCGCCAGAAATGCATTCAACAAACAACCAGATGCAATCAATTTTTGGATGGGAGATGAAAAAGCAGTGACATCCAGTCAGTCTCTGATCTTATTTCTCGATTTGATTGCTTTACTTATTATTTTGTTTTAGTGCATAAGGATCCATATGAAAATATTTATTGCGTCATATCAGGATATAAGGACTTTATTCTTGTACCTCCAGTAGATCTTCATTATGTACCACGTAAGAAATATCAAACAGGAATTTATAAAACAAACCAAACTGGCGATATGTTTGTGGAACCTCTAAAAAACGGTAACCAAATTATACTTTCGTGTTCGAAGTCATTCAAATATTGATAATTTCAGAAAAAAATGAAAATATATACACCGAGTGGGTTAGCATTGATCCCCTACAACCAGACTATGAAAAGTTTCCAGCATACAAACGTGCAACTGTTTTTAAAGTTCGTGTGAATTATGGAGATATATTATATCTTCCTAGCTTATGGTATCACCATGTACAACAAAGCCATAAATGTATTGCCATAAATCTTTGGTATGATATGGACTACGATGCGAGATATTGTTATTATCGGATGGTTGAAAAAATTTGCAATTATAACCAATAATCAGTAAAATAATTCGGGGAAGTTCGTGATCGTGGTACACTAATCACAAGAGAACACTATCTACATAGTTAAAGTATTCATTCTCCGAAAGACTTGAATCATGCTCTCAAACACAACAGCTAATTTATTAATCGTTTACTGTCGTTCATTGTTTGTCTATGCACAGTGCTGTTTTATGTTATCACCAATCAGTTATTTATGAAAATGCCTCAGGTTTATTGTAAATGAAGAATTATCAATACAAAATGCAGTTATAATTAATATTAGCGCTTATCCTGTATTGATCATCTTTGTCACCCGTTCATTGAAGAAAACAAGAAGCAAAAATTCCTGGTTCGTCCTGAATAAAACTTGCTTCCGTAAATAAACTTTTTTGTTGGCCAGTGATCATCTTTGTCACTCCTTCGTTCGAAATTAAATTAAAAAGAACGTTTTTTATTGATTAATTTTTGGTTATTTTTGGTTTACTGAGCAAACACCTGCTTCCAACAGAGGTTTAAGTTAACTTAGAAACTTGTCAATGTTTTTCACTTGTTCATTCAAAATAAAAGAAAAATTTCTATCAACAAAAAGGGAACATTTCGTTCCTTTTAATTTATTTTGCTTAATGGAAGTACTTAACAAGTACTGAAACAAGATCGTCCTAAATTGAATTTACATTGGTCTAAAACATAAAAATGTGTTCTATAATAGTTTACATCTGGCAATTTCTTGAGTAATTAACAAAAACCTGCCTTCTTTCTTAATTGCAGCAACTTCTCCGCAGGCACTCCCGCTGAAAGGCATATTCTTTCCAAATCTTTGCATTGTTGCTGCATGTACGCTTCCATTTGCATGTACTTCTGTGCAATCTTCCGGTCATAACGTATCTCGAATTGACACAATCTAGCCTCTATTTTCTTCTTGGTCCTGGATCTTCTCGATGACATGTTATTTTTAGCTCTTTCCTCTGCTTCAGCAGCACTGGCACATTCTCTGCGAATTCCCACTCGAGATTTGTTTATGTTGAACTGAAATTCTTGCCCAACTGCATGCAAGTTTTTCTTGATAAAAAAAGTTTTATGAATATTAGCTTGAGCTGTTATACGTCTATATTCGAACGCTGCATGATTTGGTAGACCCTCATATTCTGCACCTCCTAGCCATGGTGTAACCATCAAAGGTTCATCTAAATTAATTTTCATTGAAGGGAAGGTATATGTTGGATCTTGGATTATCTGCTTTTGCTGCCTGCCGCAATCTTTATCGCTTTCCTCGGATGTGTTGGACGGTGTTTCTATTTCCGGTGACTTACCAATAGTTTTCGCCATTAACTGGTGACGAGCCTGCCGATTAGGTTCCGCATTGTGCATGTGAATCGGTACTCTTTGATCTTCGTTTGAGGAAATAACGTGCTGCTGTATTGGCAAATTACTATGTTGAATCTGCTTTCCATTTGATCCTGAATTCTTGATAAACGTTCGTACATGTTTTTGAATCAATCGTGGATTAGATAATGACTGCTGGGTAACCGAATCTTTCTCTAACTTTTGTTTTACTGGTACTGCAGCTTTGCGCGGTATCTTAGAACTATCCGCAGCGCTATATAAAACTTGTTTACGGTACGTGGTTTGTGGTAAAGGCAACTTTGCATCAATTACATGCTGCCCGATGTGAGATGGATTACTCGGTATATTCGCTGCTCCTGATGTCTTCTTCTCTTCGATTTTGATCCATGCTTGGTTTAAATTCAAAGGTTGAGTGAGTGTACTTTGCCCAGAGTACTGATTCAAATTGTTCTGAAATCTTCCAGCACAATTTGCCCTTTGATGAATCATTTGTTGCTTATTAATCATTTCGTTTTGACTAGAAAACATATTTGTCCTAGATGCTACACCGTTCATTGGAGCTACACCAAAGTCCTTCGCTAGAATGCTAGCACTATTTGCTTCGTTGAGAAACTGATCAGGAGTTGTTATAATACGTTGTTCCTCATTCATATGACCGAAAGTGTAGTCTTCCGTTCGACGCACGTTAACCCAATTGGATCTTTCAACCAAACTCATATATTGGGCGAGTTGTAAGTACCAACTGTTATCAAAATTGGAATTAGACGGCACGTTTGTATGGTTTTGTTGCGCGATATAGCTAAGAAAAGGATTCGCCTGATATAACGGATTGCTAAGGTTATTATTGGAAAGCGTAGCGTTGCTTGTATTTGCATTTAAATATTGTTGCAGGTAATGATCTCCACCGATCGTTTCTTGTGATTGATTGTTTGACTTCAACAGCCGGGATAAAGGGGTTTCCTCTATAAACAAAAACAGAAAAAATGTATCAGTTTAAAAATTGAAATTACAATAAAGTAACAAAAACTATTATTCTACAATACAAAACATTTTGCAAAAACTAATAAAAACGTTGTAGAAAAACGAATTTCCGTAGAGTTCTAGCCGTACTACAGCTGAATTATAAAAGTGTAGGTACAGCTGAACACTACTGAAATGCAATTTTTAGGTTCATTTTGTTTAGTTCTTTGTTGTTAATAACTTTGTGGTGATGGTGCATCCTCAATCCCCATATCTCTTCCGTACTACAAGATGAATATACTGTAGTACCGGAAAGGATACAGGAAATGAAAGCGCATATACTTTCCACAAAATCACATGTAATATCACATTTATAGCCAACACCACGTTGTTAATTGAAAATTGAAAAACAAATTTACCTCCGTTAGGAGAGTAACTATTGCCTTGGTTTAGCATCTAAAGTCTACTGAAATTACAAGAAAGTATATTGTACAGAAAATGTGAACATAAATGTTACCTTTGAGTCCAGAATATTCAGCAAACTGATGAAAATTTCAAATTCAACAATATATTTATAGGTGTTTGCTAGCAGCCCCACTACTGAAATTTTCAATTATCCTGAAATTTATAATTATCCCGATACACACCTTCTAAATCTGACTAATTGATTTCCAGTAAAAACGTGCAGGTTTCATCCACCTACAAAAATTGAAAAACCGACAATTTAACGGGTTTCACGAGGGATTTACTTACAAAACTGTTTTATTGTCGGTTTTATGGCTCTGTTTTAATCCTCATGGAACAATGAATCCACTTGTATTACGATTTCTGTCTAATATGTTTTTAAAATTTCAAGTCGCATATCAACTGCAGTCGAATATCTAGCCAGGTGGTCTGCAAAAGTCTACTTCTTGTTGATAACTGATCCATGCGATCCAAAAGTATGAAAACAAAAGCATCAGATTCTGTGGCTCTGGAAAATTCAAAGGCAAAATAATTTGTGGATTTATCCCGTTTTCGTAACCAGAGAGGGAATTTTTGAGAGCAAAATGATTTTGTTAATTTGGAAATGTTATGAATTTTCTTACCTACTTTTATAGACCTGGAATTTTTATTAGCAGGACAGAATATGACTCGAATCAGATCGAAATCCATGTCGTATAAGATTTTAAGAAGGATTAACCTGCAAAAATAATAAAACGAAAAAAGGCGTTTCTTGTTGAAAGGGAAAACCTGGTAAGAAGGCGTGAATAAGATTTTTCAGATTTTTCTTTCTTAAGGTCTTGAAGTTATTGGATACGACTGTTGCTAAGGAAGAAATTTGGTAAAATTTCGATTTTGTCAATTCGAAATATGGTGATCAAAAAAACTTGTTGGTACTGTACAAGCATACTGTACAGTAATGGGAAATAATACTTGTTGCACACTTCACTGGTATAATGTTCAGCGTCATCTGTTTGAGAAATAAATAATCATCATATAATGAGACATGTACCATCGTATTATAACTAAAAACGATATTTCCCTCATATATTTTCTTTTAACGCTAAAAACTAAAATTCTGTACATTTTTTCGGAACTGAAACTTAATTCTACAATGATCATTAATCATTCAATAAGATATATTCAATCCATATCAAAGCTTAGACGGTTTGGATGCAGATTGCAGTGTATTTGACAAGAGCGAAGAACATCAATCAGTCAGCATTTGGGCAATTTTCGCGAAGTGAATAAATTGGTTCCATTCGTTTGCAACTCAAAACAGCACTAGTGATCTTACGTAAGTGACTGAAAACATAAAAACGAAACCAGATTTACATGGTTATTGTGTTTATAAAACTGTGAACATGTTGAAATTCACATCATTTTGATATTACGTAACCTATAACTAAGGTTGACAAGTTGATTTATTTTACAGAAATTCATCTGGGAAGGCAACATGTCGCACACACCAGCAGCAGAAGTACCAAAAGCCGCCAAGCCAGTCTTGCGGGGTCTTCATAACGCAACAATCAAGAGAAATTTGATTGTCGCCTTTGGACTGGTAACAGTCGTTACAACGGCATACAAATTCCTTGTAAATGAACCGAAAAAGAAGGCATACGCTGAGTTTTACAAGTAGATATTGTATTGAAAATACTGATTATGCAAATAATCTGATATGTGATTTCTTACAGAACTTATGATGCTCAGAAATCATTTGAAAGAATGAAAGCCGCTGGTGTATTCCAGGGTGTAGATAAGTGAAAGATTTCTGTGTCTATTTCATATATCTATATCTAAGATCCAGGACATTGTAACAAAATTAATATTAAATATTGTTCCAAAAATGAATTTGTTTTGCGTGAATTTTCATGTCAACCTCGGAATAAAATTTGAATTAAAACTGGTTTGATAAGCAATTACGTATTTCTCGAAAATTTCCTTCGGTCTGGTAATGTTGTTTGATGAAAACTGGTAAATTTTATAATCAGAATGTGATTTTAACTGCAATTAATTAACAATAAATATGAAATTACACTAATGCTTGAAGTATTATAAATAAATCCATAATAAATGAGTAATAAGATTGAAATATGAACAAATGCTGACATAAGTTTTAATGAAAGACATTTGTAAAAGAATTGATAGATTCATGTAGGAAATACATTTTATAAATCATTTTCGCATTTTTCCATTTGTTTTACTATAAAATGACATCATAATGATGGAAAAACGTGAATAAATTTAGTGATGAAATCAGAAAAACATGTTTAATTCGACGAACGCACGTACAACGTTGAGTGGAAACTTGGCAAAATGAAAATTTATTTACTGAAAATGCTTTGGTACTACTGAAAAAACTCTCAAGAGTGCGCATGTCAAGTTAGGAAATGCAAATGGCGGTCGTTGTTATTGTTCGTATATCGAAACTTGTACGGAATTAATGGAAATTTTTTTGATAATGGTGTAGAGTGTTGGTTTAAAATTAATAATAATTTATTGATAAGTAATTAGAACTTGCTTGGATAACACTATGTTATAAAATTTATGTGTTTAAAGTTGTGTTTTAAGCTACTCAATATCAAGTTGAGATATCGAACCCGACTCGAAAAACGGTGGCATTAAGTGTGTCATATTGCAAATGGGGTAAGCAAAAGAAGCGCCTCCACTGTGTGTTTTAATAAAATTCATAAAAAATAATTGTGTTTATACTATACCTAATTGAATGAGACAAATGTTATGAGAATTTCCATAAAAATTTGAGAAATTTAATAAAATATATATTGAGAACGACGACAAATTATTTTTGGTGTTATTTTAAATAGTTTTCTTTGATAGTGACAAATATGAAAATTTAGTGGGGCTTAATGAAAATTATAAGGAAATCTATGAAAATTAATAGTTGTGTACAATTGAAAATATATGAATAAAAGAGAAAATTAAGAGAAGAAACCGTGTGTGTTGGATTATTTGGTGGACGTCTTGTCCATTCAACCATCGGCTTCGTACCCCAGAGCCCAGAGGGTAGTACTTTGAGTTGGAAAAAAATATGGTGTGTTGATTTTCATTTTTCCCATTTAATTTATTTTGTTTTATTCAATTTTCATTAAAAATATATTAAAAAAATATAAAAAAATTTCCTATTGCATGTGTGCCGCTATATACATCCATGTGTATATAGATTTGGACAAACATATGTAATTAAATGTATATATATGCTCGATTTGATGATGGTGTAAATGTTAATGAAAAGAGATTTTATGAAAAGTTTTTCAATTGCATGAGTTACTTCTGTCAAAAAGTACATTTGATGAAGGATGAAATGAAATTGAACGAAATTTTGTTATTATGATTATGGAGGACAGTCGCCAGGAAAATTTGTAATTAATATCCCGTGGCACACTCCCCGCACACATGAGTGTGTTATGTCACTAATATATTTGCGGTAAATATACGTATGAATTCACCCACACAAACAAATGATAAACAAAAATACAGTCGGTTAAAAATTGTAAATAAAAAAATGTTTTTCCAACTTTGTGTTATCAATAGTTCAGTGGATTGTTTGGAGAGATTTTTCGTGGAAATGATAAATTATATTAATTGGAAAAATTCAATTAACTTCATCACCATTTTTGTAATCCACTCTACGAACACGTTCGCATTTCACTGCATTGATATGAGAATAATTGGAAAAATATCCTACACAACATACAGCGTTCTTTCCTTGTCACCTGTCATACGGTTGTCCCGCTTCATATTTTCACACCACACTAACCAACGAACAAATACATGTTCCTGAAACACGCAACTTCAAACACAATAATAAATATTTCAAAATGGCGACTTCCTTCAATCAAAAAATTGTTAAATCCTTTTTCTCGCTATAAAATTATTAATAATTTTTCAAATTTCATTTGATTCAATCGTACAATTTCAATTTTATCCAATTTGACATTTGATGAAAGTGTCAAAAAATCATTTGACAGAAGGTGGAAAACCATTCTTATTGGAGAAAATTTGATTACAATAGCCATCTTGACAAAAGAAATAATTTCATAACTACACGGAAAAACATTTCTGACGACTTTGGAGAAAATTTTCGTGCGAAGATTGACAGAGACAGTTATATGTTACACCATACTTGAAAAGCTTGAAACGAAATTAAACGTCAGTTTTGTAGAATGAAAATTTCGAAATGCATAAAAATAATAACAAATTATTCGATTTTAAATGTTTTTCAAAGTTGTGTACTTTTCTTATATGACGTCAAAATGTGTTTTAATGATTTACAAAACAAAAACATCTGATTTCGGGTTTGTTCTTTCATTCGGCTTCTTGAAATTATTTCTTTTTTCCCATTTCAATGGCAGTAAATACAAAAAGCAAAAATAATTAGCTGCATTTTATGAAAATATCTTCTTTTTTATAAAGGTATTAAAGAAAATTAATTATTCTTTCTGCTGTTGTCAGTGCAAACACAAATGATATCGTGATTAGAGACATGCCTTCGTAATTTTTTGAAAGGTGAGTTAATCAACATATTATATATTCTGTAATGAAATACAATATACTAAAAGTTTAGTTTCTGACTGAAATTATTATGAATTTTTGAAAATATAAAC
This sequence comes from Chrysops caecutiens, assembly GCA_963971475.1. Taxonomy (NCBI): domain Eukaryota; kingdom Metazoa; phylum Arthropoda; class Insecta; order Diptera; family Tabanidae; genus Chrysops; species Chrysops caecutiens. The sequence continues at coordinate 53,261,999 of OZ020569.1, forward strand.
TCTTTTGGCGGGATGTTCAAGAAATCTCATACAAATAAATATCAGAGAAAAAGTGCTTTCAATTCAATTTGAATGATACCAGTTGAAGTTAAATTGATCAACAGTAATCAAAATCAAAAATGATTTTCTTCTTAAACACATTGTCATTGTCAATGAAATATCGAAAAATCGGTCGGAAGATCAGTTTATTATTCTTCATTTGACAGGTGACAAAGTGTTTTTGATGATGAACTGAAAAAATTATAAATAAATAATTTGATTTATATCTGTTTTAATAAGCATTTCATTGTAGAATGGCGGCAGACAGTGATGGTACGTTGACAGCAGTTGTAATCTGTGAAGGCAACCTCCATGACCCAGACTTTCCAAAAAAGTTTCGAGCTCTTTTAGGAAAATTAAAAACAATATTAGAACAACCGAAAGCTAAAAAATTAAAAGTGAATAAGGTAAAAACGTCTGTTTAATGAGAACAATATTCTTATTAAAGTTGAAAAAATCACGATGGTTAAGGTTGAACCATGGAACAGTGTTCGTGTAACACTATCCATTCCGAAAGATGCAGCTGCAAAATTAAGGCAGTTAGCATCAGAAGGAAGCACAGCATTAAGGGCATTAGGTATACTCTCTGTTCAGTTAGAAGGCGATACTGTGATATCATTAAGACTCGTTGGTCAGGAAATTGTTCTAAGAACAGGTATGTTTCAACAGGACAAAGAAATAAAAATTATTTATATAAGATGTTCTTGCATATAATTATTTAAATTTTTTAATTTTTAGATAACACATCAACAGAAAGAGTTACAGATCAACAACAGGCTGGCCCATCTTCTGCAGTAGCAGATTTGTCAAGAGTATTGGCAAATCCATTACAAGTTGCTACTGCATCATGTTCAACGGGTTCAGCATCTTTAGCTCAAGTTATTCCAGAACCGATTGCTGGTCCTTCTCGTGTTATAACGCAATCTCCAGTTGTTAGCAATGCAATAACGGAACCATCAGTAATAAATGGTCCAATATTTGATAAACCGCCCATATTTAAATCACCAAATACAATATGTCCGATGGATGGAAAATTACCTGCACCACCTGTAACAAATGTTGAAACACGTGAATATCCATTTGAAAGTATGACACAGGCAAGAGTGATTCATAGACGTGAGAATACTTTAGCTGCGGCAGCTGCTTTAGGAGGTGGTGGTCAATCTCCTTTAACACCACAATCACCACAAATACCAACATCTCCTCAACAAGTTATAGTTGCATCAAGTCAACAAATGATATTAACACCACAAACACAATTAATACAGCCTGTGTCAGCTCCACCACCACCACTTGCAATACCATCAAAGCCTTTGGTTATTCCACCACAACAACAACAAATATCTCAAGAACAATCTGTTAAACCACAGTTTGTTCAACCACCACCCCCACCGTATCCAAATGTATCAACAAATATAATAAAAGCCTCAATTCCTCTGCAACAATCGCAGCAACATCAAACAAATATAATGTCTGTTCCAGCGAGTCCACAAGGTGTTAATGCAAATAATAATAATATGGCTATGAGCTCCCCACTTCTTGTAAATCTTTTGCAAAATGATGGTGTAAGCCAAGTGAAACCGACAGCTCAAGCAAATGAGCTCATAACACCTTCTCCAACGCAAATAGTTGTGCAACAACCATTGCAAACACAACTGCTTGCATCTAATGTTCCAAACATTATAAAACAACAATCAACAGACATTTTGCTAAATGCAACAGGAATAAGCCATTCGCATCCACAAAGGGATGCGAACATGTTGACAGGCAATCAAATAATAGTAAATAACACAAGTGGTGGTGTTGTTAGTGCTGCTAATAGTAATAGTTCCAGTACTAGCATTAGTTTAAATCCTACAATCCCAGTGCCTTCTTCACAACCAATTTCGAATATAACTGCAAATAATCACCACACTTCATTGAATCCATCACCAACAGGATCAGCAATTGGACCATCAGTTCAACCAGCGCAACCTCCACAAGCTGTTATAAATCCAAATTTATTAGGATCATTATCTCAAAATGTCAACATTCGAATGCAACGGTTTCCTCTTCAACAACAGCAGCATATGATACGGCAACAATTAGTGCATGGCGGTGTGGCTGTGGGAGCAATTCCACGTTTTCCACCACAAGTTCAACATCAACATCCAAATATATTGAATCCAGCATTGCAACAACAAGCGCAATCGCAATCACAACAACAGCAGCAACAGCAACAAACTCAATTTCGGCTTCCTCTTCAGCAGCCACCTCCTCAGCACCAAAATCCACAATACACAACTCCTCCACCTTCACCTCATCCAGGAGTATCGAATATAACATTACAACAAAACCCAATAGGTTCCCTGAATCACCATCATCCAGTTCAACAACCACAAACACAGCCACAACAACCGCCAACTCATTTACAACAGCAGCAAGCTATTGCTGGAAGTTACAATCATCCTCGATGGCCTTTCAAACCTATGGATTCGGCTACAAAATCAAGTTTTCAGGAGTTTACAAGATATCAAATGCAATATAATTTGCAACAACAACAGCAACAAATTAATCAAACTTCTGTTATAGCTCCGGTAGTTCCAAGTGCCGAAAATACAACTGAGAAACAATTGACTGGAGACCCATTGGGTTTGGGAAATTTATCTGAATTAGATGAGCTAACTAAAAATGATTTGGATTCATTGCTGCCCAGTTTTAATGTGAGTGATCTAGACTCTGCTTTAGGACTAGATTGCAAAAATTCATTAGAATCTCTGTTGGATCCTAAAGATTTAGATCTTGATTTAATAGATCAAGAAGTTGCAGCTCCATTGCCGGCAACAGAACCATCAACTGCAGCATCAACAACAAGTGGAACAACACCTTTATCAAATAGTGCAACACAAATTAAAAATGAAAATAATATCACAGGAGAAAGTAGTTCAAGTTTGGAAAGCAAACAAGAGTCACTCACAAGTAGTGGTAAAGAAAGGCAATATTTGATAAATCCATTAACTGGAGAATTGGAACCAATGCCGAGTGAAGAAAGCGATGCAGAACCAGAAGTAGAGAATACAGATGCATTTAATGAATTCAACTCGGAAGTATCAAATTCTCTTTATTCTGATGATGAAAATTCTTGTAGTACAGCATTTTCAAAAGCGTCGGATCATAGTGATACCGAACGATCCAGTAATTCGGAAGCATCCAGTCGTTCACGGCAGTCTAAATCTAGAATAAAGGACCGTAAAGATCTCAGCGGATTATTTAGTGGTGGAAGTACTAGTAATAATAGTAGTAGTAAAAAGAATAAGCTAGGATTAAAAGGTGCTTTATGGCGAGATAAATTACATCAAGGAATCAAAGATAAAGTGAGTGCAAAGTCAAAACAATCTAAGGAAAGACTCACAAAAGCAAAACTTATATCTGCAACGCATGTAACAGATAAAGATTTACCTGCTGAAAAAATAAAACTGAGATTGAAATTAGAAAAATCGGAGCCTGTAATGCCGGCATATAAAGTCGACGTTAGTTTTGTACCATCACCAAAGCGTGCTCAGACGGGAAATGTAAGTAGCAGTTTAACCAATTCATCAGCACTGGTATTAAATGATTCGAATACAACAAATCAGCAATCTCCCGCTGGCGAGGAGTTGCGAGTTCCACCGTTGCACATAAGTTTACGTGGTAAAAATTCCATTGTGATTAAGAATTCAAAGAAGGATCGAAAGAAATCACACAGTGGAGAAGAAGATGATAGTTACTCAAAGAAAAGTCAAATCAAAAGAAATAATATCAGTCAAGATGAACAAATGTCAACGAATAGTAGCATTATGAATCGATATATCAGTGGGCTGCAAGGAAATGATGATACGTTGTTAAAGAATCATCATCAACAAAATGTGGTTAACAAGTTGGCGATGCAGATTAAACCATCAAGCAGACAAACTGGGGATGATAACAATACTACAAATAGCCACAATAAATTACATCATAATCAGTCTAATATTGTAGTTGAAAACGGTGAAGAATCTAGTGACAATAATACAAATAAGACAAACACTAGCAAGCGAAATGCTGGAGATCTTATACAAAGTCTAAATGGATTAATATGTCCTGAAACGAAAAAGAGACGAATATCACAGAGTATTGAACAACATCAAAATGCACAAAATCAACAAGAAAATAATGTGAGTGATTCATACAATTATCTAAAGGGACCAATTGGTTCCACTAATGTCGGGACTTTACCGCAACATTCATCTCTGTCTAAAAATCAAAAGAACAGTAACAATAGCAACAGTAGCAATAGCAGCAGCAATTCTAGTAGTCAAATGTTTAGTAACAAAATTCATAAAAATTTATTAAAATCGGGAAAACCAATTGCTAAAAGTTGCAAATCTCCAACGAGTAGTGCATCGGCGGTTAAAGATCCCGGTAAAAGTCCTACGGTATCCAGTAGTCTTTATCATCAGTCAACAAATTTATTAGCGGGATTGGAGCTACCGACAATCGACTCAGGGGCAATTGAGCCGTCAGTTTTGTTATCTCACGGTTGTGATGATGTGATAAATGATGATAAGTTCAAACATAAATTACATGAAACTCACATTTTGGATGATATCGAAGAATGTCTTAAACCAAACGATTTTGATAGAGATATTGGTGCAAAAGGAAGTAGTGATGATAATGATATGAAATTGCAAGCAGATGAATCGAAAGTATTCGAAGCTACCTCTGGGGCATCTTCCTCTTTAATGTCATCTGGATCATTGTATACTTCATGTTCAATAACATTGACGTCGTCACCTTCTTCAGTGGCTTCAATAGCATCGTCATCATCTTCGACAATTTCATCAGCATCACCACCAGCTTCAACATCTAAAGATGTTTTTCAATCCGTACCTTCATTGCCATCAACAAATTCGAACAATACCCTTTCCTCACCTCGAGATGGTACAATGTTGAATCAAGATATTATTGATGCGTTGACTGGTGATAAATCAGATCCAACAGATGTTTTTCGATGTGAGGAAGTAATACAAACTTCAAATATTCAAAAACAGAGGCAAATGCAAACACAAGGTACAAAAGATCAGACAGAAACTAGTGGATCTCAAAATGTTGCTTCAAATTGTTTAGTTAACAATATAAACAACAACAACAATAATAATAATGTTCGTAATTCCCCAGGTTCACAAGCTCAAGGTGAAGATAGTGGAATTGAATCTATGGATGCTTTATCAGAGAAGAGTCCACATCAATCAGCGAGCCCGCAACAAGGTGATGGTCAACAAAAACAATTACGTACAGTTCATAAAGCAGAGAGCAATCTTCAAAATACAACACCATTGAAAACCGAACGACAGAAGGATATCGATAATGTTGAAGAAGAACTAACTAATATAGGTGATATTGAAGCTGCTCTTGCAAAAATGGAGGGCATTAATGAACATTTTTTAACACCGTGTGATGAGGCAATGGCAAAATTAAACGGTGATCATTTGATGAAGGAAGAATGTCTCCTTGAAAATCTAACAGATGAAAAAATTGTTCTATGTGCCTCGAGCATAGAGCACACAAATTTAACTGGTTTACTCAGTGGAAAAAGTGACTCTGTGTCTACATTAGATTGTGATATGAATGAGAATAAAGAAATCGATTCAAAATTGGAGCTTGAAAAGCAATTAATGGACGAATGTTGTAAAAATAATTTAAAATCAAGCTTAACATTAGATCCAGAAGTTGACGATAAAAATATTTTGCATATATTAAATGATGACGATGATGATGATGATGTGATAGATACAACTTCTAGCTTGGAAATGAAAACAAGAAGCAATGTGGAAGAGAAAAGTACACGTGATGGTGTTAATCGAAGAGAAGCTACTGGTAAAACTGAAAAAGAAATTGCTGGTAAAGATATTTTAACACCAATTTCTATTGAAATACCAATTCAAAACGATTCTGAGATGCCACGCATAAGAACTAGAGCCAGTAGTAAATTGGAGAGTCCTCTTGATGCAGCAAAACAAAGTCCACAGTTAGATTTACCCTCAAATAATTTGAAATCTAATTTGAAATTATCAGCACACGGTGATAAGATGAGTCCAAAGAGCAATACTGGGAAAGGTATAGGGATAAATTGCAATTCAAATGCTCAAACGGGAAATGGCAATGTTATTAGCAGCAGTAATACGAAACGGAAAAGGCAAGGATCAGAAAGTTCGGTGCAGTCAACAATAAGCGACGATCATCCAGTGAAAGGAAATTCAAACATCAGCACCTCTATAAATAATAATAATAATAAGAAAATACGTCATAATTCAAATAGTAACAATAGTAATGCTGAAACATTAAATAATAACAACAATACTAATGCTAATAATAACAATAATTCCACAAGCAATCGAAGTACATCGAATGTTGTAAAGAAAACTGCAACAGGCAGTGATTCAACAAATGTAGAAGATACGAAAAACGATGGTAAAGAAAAAAATTGTGAAGAATCTTCTGATTCTGATGAACCACTAATTGAAGTTGTTGGCAAGGTGAGAAATTCAAAGCTATCATCGAAAACAAGTGGTGAAAAGGAAAAGTCTTTACGACATAATCGTACGTCAGCAACTAATAATAACAATAACACGTCTCGTATATCGCCAGCCTCATCTAATTCCAGTTTAAACGCAAATTCTCCTACACCATCCTCGGTATCATCTTCATCCTCAACGTCATCGTCGTCAACAGTGGGATCAACGGTGTCAACTGCTTCATCTTCGAAAGGTACACGAACATCTGAGGTTCATTCCTCAAATGCCTCTATGGGTAATAATTCAACGCAAGTTGTAAGTAAAACACAAACATTAAATCACATAAAAGGGGCTACGAATCAAACACATAATGCTCTTGATGACAAAATTGGAACAAGGAGAAGTGTTAGAGCAAGTGCAGCTGCAAATAAAATCATTTACGCTAGGAGTGGTGGTGCTGATTTGCATAAGAATGTTGCACACAAAGTAAATAACTCATCATCGCATGATGCTCCAGGATCAGCACCAACTACTGATGTGAGGAGAAAAACCAGAAGTGCAGGTAAATTTTTAAAATTCAAGTTAATATGTTATTAGGTCAGAAATATTTCTGTTATCTTATATTTTGAAATAGAGATTTATTCCCGATAAATACATTAGAATCAAGCTGGTCAATCTGACTTTGAATTCATTCTGATTCTTAATCGATTTCTTATCAATTTTTCATAAATAATATTCAATTAAAAAATCAAAGTCTGAGTTACTGATAAGAACAGTCGGATAGAAATATATGGACTATGTATATTCGTTAATTATTATAATTATAAATCTTTTGTGTTTCATATAGCTGGCACAGAAACTGCTACAGAAGGACGAAGAAGAAGAGGATCACGCGACAGCAAGTGACCAAAAGCTTGCGTCCCAGCTTATTCAGTGTATGATAGAAGTCCAGTGTTGGCCGGGACGCAAAAAATGCAATATACTAGCGATGATATACCTGGTAATGATTATTATGATCAAAGACGTTTACTTCTTTCACTAAGTCAACTTGAATATGATGAAAATGACACAAATAATAGTAGTAGTGATAGCAACAAATTTAGTAATGATGAAAGAAAACATCAAAATAATAATTATTATCAAAAACAAGTGGATTCAACTGAGGATAATGATTATTGTATAAACAGAGTAAAACATGATCAACATGTTCACTTAATTAACAGCTTTAATTGCATCTCAAGCGATAGTGAAAATCAGAATAATGAAATTGAACCAAATTCAATAAGTGACTATGATCTATCAGATGATGATTTATCCCCAGTGATGACTTCAAGTGAAGAAGAAGATGAAGAGGATTCTGATAGAGATGACAATGCTGAAACGACCAGCAAAATTGTTGAAAATAATGACGAAAGAAGTGATCGCGATGATGATGAGGACCAAGCTAAGATTTCAACGTCATTAGTCAAGATTCCGGTTATAAACAAACGCTAAAAGTAAAATTTATTTTACTTTAGTCGATATGATTCTACTTAAATAAATCATGTAATTTTTATGCTATTTCTTTCAATTAATAATAATAGTTTGCTTCACAATTTTCCAATAATTAATAATATTTATTGCTCTTAATTTTTTTTATTTTGTAATCATTAACTGTTGCTGAAAACTATTGCTAATACAATTAATTAATTGTCCAAATGGAATAAAGACATATAAATGAAAATGAAAAATATAAACAAGATAAACAAATAAGTGTCTTAACTTGAGAATAAAAATGAATATAATCAGAAAAAAATAAGAATCAGATTTTTAAAATAAAACAAAAGTTAAGCAAATAAAAAAATATTTTTTTATATTTGTAAATTTAACAAAATTATAACAAACAAAGAGGACAATGTATAAATACAATATAATAATAAGTAAGGACAAATTTTTACCAGTAAAATAACAAATGTAAAATGGTACTTTTAAGATTAGTGAGAAATATGAAAAAATTAAGAAAAAAGAAGAAAAACATATTTAAAAAAAAAAATAACATAACCAAGAGTATGCATTTAGCTGTAAATTGTGAATATAAATATCAAATGTAAATATATATATGTATATACATATATATTTTTTGTTTTTATTTTTTAAATCACAAACAAAATTGTATTTATTTATTTGTTTAATTTGTTAAGATTTTTGTACGCACTTTAATTAAAGATAAAAATTAGTATTATGTTTGTCTCGGGATTTTAAAAATATTTGCCATATAACTTATATACATAAATTTTATTTTGTCAAAAATACTAAAGAAGAAGAAGAAGAAGAAATAGACTTAAAATTCTGAAATAGAAAAAAATTATTTTATGTGGGTGTTTCGTTTTTAATTAGTTAGTGCATATCGATGTCCTTATGGTTCATGTTTTGGTACATTCTTTTCAGAAGATACAATGGACTATTTATTTGAAGGCATTAACAAAACAAACGATTATGAAAATTTATTAATATAAATTTGTATATCTTATTCCTTATTGTTTCAATAGTACTCAGCAAATAATTTTTCTTTACTCTCACCTTTATTTCATTTTTAAAATGCAATAATAGTAGAAAAACATAATTTTTATAAAATTAAATCGACATCTTTTCATCAATAGCAAACGATTCACAAACATCACATTGTATCGTACTCAAGCAAAATGATTTTCTTCAAACGTGAAAATTTCTTACTTTATAGTTTTGTTTATTTAATAATGAAAATTTTTTTTTAAATTGTATAAAAATAAAAAGAGATTAATTATATTATATACAAACGAATGAATTTTTCTAAAATTTGCAAAACATTATTCGTGCTGCTTTTTATCGTTTGAATTAATTTAAGCATTTTAATTTTAATATAGTCAAGTCAGTCAAAGAAAATATGAAAAATAAAAAAAAATTAAAAATATGCATATATTTTTGCGGAAAGAAGAATTTTCTGTATTTTGTAAATAAAAGTTTAAAAAAGTGGTAGAATATTTTCTTAGTTTATTCATGAGTATGGTTAAAAAACGATTATTTGTATATAAAAATAATTTATAGTTTTAGCGGGAAAGCAATTATGTATTTAAAAACACAAAATAACGTTGCTTAAACAAACGTTGAAGTTGATATAGTCAAGTAACGTTGAAAATTATATGCAAGTAAATATATATATATATTTATTTCGGTTTTATTCTTCGATTAATTAATTAGAAACACATTTCTTCGTTATAATTAGTTTTAAACTTATTTTACGCTCTTTGTTTATTAAAAAGAAACAAATTTTTTGTAAAAAAAAACATATTCACTTTCACTGGAAAAATAAAGATAAACAAACAAAAAACTTGTTGAGTATAAAATGATTTTGAAAAGAAAGGTAAAATTAAAATAAAACTTAGTAAAGTGTAGAGGTCATATAATATATTGATACAGAAGCATGTGCACATGATGTGCCTGTTTGCATTGTATAGATCTGAACATATGTACATGTGGAAACAATATAAAGTAGAAGCATATTTTAAAGAATAATGTAATAAGTTTATTATTTATTATCATTTAAGAACAAACATACTAAGTAAAAAATAAAAAATTTAATTTTACTATTTTAATTTGATTACAAGTAAATAATTAATTTTAATGTATAATGCAATTGAGAACTAATCAAGAGAAAAGGATTATGTATTTAAAAAAATAATTTTAAATTTATCAAATAGTTATGCAACAATACGAGCAAACACGTACACATTATTATGATATACTAATTGAATATAATAAGCAAAGAATTAATTATAATTAATTGAAAATCAAAGAAATATTTTAGTTTTCGCTTTTATTGTTTTTTTTTTATTATTATTTTTTCTTTTTCCTATTTCATAATTGTGAAATTTTTAAATCCATGCGTCGATTAAAAAATTACATATAAGCAAATAAGTTGAATAAATTTGTTGAAAATTAAATTGTTTTCATTTATTTATCCCATTTTTATGATATATATTTAAAAATGACTTAAGCTTCTTGGAGTGGATGATGAAAGCGTTGTAATCTGAAAGATAAAAAATTTAATTGCAGACATTTTGCTTTCACAATGACATTTGCTTACTAAAATTATTTTAAATATAAGGATTTGTTCATATAAGAAGAAGAGGTGTGAATAAACATGAATTTTTCCTACTTTGTTTATAATTGCAGTAAAATAAAAGATTACATTACATATTAATTTAATTTTACATTACCTACAATGTTTGAAACTATTCTGCATCTCAACAACTAATGGTGGTGTAATACAGGGTTACCACTAGCTTTTAATAATTGAGTTAGATCTTTATTAGAAAATGCTGATTTACAAAAGTTCTTGTGTGTAATGTACAAAATTTATTATGCGGTTTGAACAAATTTTAGAAAACATCAGCATCTGCCTTTCCTGCAAGTTTCTTAAATATTTTAAACAGTGTGTTTTTCGAATAAATTTTTTAATTTCTTTGAATATTTGTAGAAAGCGTTTTGGATATAGCCAGAATTTAGAAAATGTACATATATAGTGCTATAAAAATTTAAGAAAATATGCATGTATGAATGTATAAACACAAAATTTAAAAAATATTTCATGTTTATTACAACAGAAATTCAAATAATTTTAAAACCTTTGTTATATCCGAGGTAATGTTGTAAAAGATGCATTGATTCATTATAACATTTGAATTGCTAAAAAATTCAATCTTTTAAAATTGTTTTCTTAGATGTTTATATTCAAAGAATTACAAATTTTATATTACAGAAACAAATAATAGTGTGAACATGAAAATTTAAATGTAAAAAATAATAGCAAATGAGCATTGTAAAAATATAAAAAAGTGTGGATGGCTAAGAGAAATGGTATGAAGGTATTACAGAATGATTTTATTTTACGATACGAATAAACTCTGCATAACAATAAAAACCTAAAATTTTATTTTTATATCATGGAAGGTTCAGTAAATTTGTAAGTTTAAATATTTTAAGTGTTTCTCACGCACAAGGAAGTATATTTTAATTTAACCTAGTGCTTAAACATTTACTTTTTTATAATTGTGAGTACTTTTTTACCCACTACCCTTAAGTCAGTCATTATCGTTCGTAAGCCTGAGTAGGTCGAGATAGGTTGTGACGTCTGTCTCTAATTCCTAACGATGTTTTAGGATGTTGGTCTACTTTATAACGTTTTTATTAGGTCGCTTTCATGACTGTCTGTCTGTTTGTTCTGTACAAATCTTGCAACCGATTTTTAACTTCCTGATGAGGACTTGAAACTTTAAACATAGCTCAGAACTGGAAGACAATGACTAATTAATAAAAAAAAAATTGAAGTCGATTTCAAAATTTCACACATACAAGACTATAAAAGCGGAACATAATTATTTAAATATAAAAATATTTTTAATATACAAGTATAAAATAACTTCTCCATACAGATCCTGTACCTCATAGAGACTGTCTTGGAAATTTGTGATTGTGAATTTTTAGTTGCTATGTTATCTATTAATTTCAGTAATTTTGTATTCCTCTATTGTCTCCCATCTTAAATCCTTATGAAAATCTGCATTCCTAACATACCATGGAATCTTGAGGATGCGTCGAATTGCCTTGTTTTGGCAAATTAATAGTCGTTTTCTAATTGATTTTGAGGTTTTATAATATGCTAAACACCTATATGCTAGACTTGGTCTTATTATTTGCTTGTATATGAGAAGTTTATTTTTTATATTTAATTTTTTGCTTTATTTTATTGAACATATTCTACGTTATTCCGAATATGTGCCGACCATGTTAGTCTTTTATCGAAAATTAAACCCAGATGTTTCGCTGTTGGTGTCCAGTTTATTGTCTCATTATTAAGGTTTTCCGGCGTTTTTTCTGTGTTTTCTTGTCATGAAAATCGCTTAAGTTTCACCCTTATATCATAGAGTTGTTTTTAATCTAAGGTTTCAGCCATGTTTAATTTGATTTTCCATCTCTCGAAATATTCCGTCACTCTGTCTATGTAGTTTTGCAGATTGCTTGTAATGCTACATGCTATTGAATTATAGTTAATGCATGCATCAAAGCTGCAAACAGGCTAAGTTTTTTTTGGAGCTTATAATTCTTAGATCATAGAGAACTTCTCTATGATCTAAGTTATAATTATAATTTCGTGTTTCAATGTTGATTTGCTCATGATTTTGTAAGACATCACTGAAAAGAAAAGATGATCCATTTTTATAACGATCGATTATTCACTTGGCGGAAACGTGAAATTTTAGTAGCAGCCTCCATTCATTTTCCTTAATTCTGTTGGTTTTTGCAAACATTTTTGGCGGTTTTAAATTTCGTTATTTTAGTTAAAAATGCTAATCCCTGATGTACAGGTCGTATAAAAATTTTCAAAGTAAATTGAAATTGCAGAAAATCTATGGTCCACGAATAGAAAACAGCAGGAATGTAGTTAACTTACACATGCACTTCACCACGAAGGTTCAATTATCAAATCACGGTTAGATTAGAGGAATCTTTCTAATTCGCTGGTCTCAGAAGCTTCTATACTTCTTGTCATTTCTATTTCCGTACTTTCTTCAATGATTTTCTTCTTGAATTGATTTAGATGGGATTAGTACAGCGGTAACCATTCGTCAAGCTGAAATTCCATCAACTTTTCTTCTTGTTGACTTTTATATCCTGTCGCTATTAGTTCGTTGGAATTTCTTTATTGTCAAAATGACATTTGCAAAACAGAAGAAAGAGCAAATTTGGTTCAAAGTGCGTTATTAGGGTTTTTCAACACAAATAAATGTAAAATTATTCAAATTTTTGTGATAACTTCGTAACATTCTCTCTGGTGAAGAGTGTTGTGAGGCATTATTTGTCAATATCCTTGGCTAAAAGAAAATTGGAAGAAAAACATGAGGTATATATGTAAAAAAAAAATCAATGTACTTCGTAGGATAAAACATATTACAAAACTTTTATTAAAGTGTAAATTTACTCATAAATATTGTTGTTAAATTTCTCTTCCAACTAGAAAATGTTCAATCGACCAAGATGTCGAGACTGGACACCACTTGCTACACAGCAATTACGTTTGCGGAATTTAATAAAAGTTGTTGGCCAAAACATCAGCTGTCAACAGAAATGTCAACTTTATTTCACCCTGCATTCAACAACAATGTCGGCACCGTTTTTTACTAGTGAAAAAGTAGAGCTACATGGAGGAACATCTGTTAACTGGGCTGAAATCAATTGCCAGATGATATCGAAGTCAAACTCCAGATATGTTTGGATACGTGTTTGGCAGCATTCTTTGGAGGACAACGACGAACATGATGACAGTTTGCGAGCTAGAGATGAACATCAAAGCAAACGGTATGATGAGGAAAGATCCCAGCATCTCGATAAAATGCTATTTATATGGGGCGTATACTTTTCTGGGTTGATACTGATAACGAAAAAGTCTGAGGCAAAATTTCATCCGAACTCATTGGCTTTCGAAATGCATGGAGGTTTCTTCGCTTCTCCAGAAACTTTGTTAATGGAAACTGTACGAGAGCAATTTAAAATGCAATGCTATGGTCATGATTTGTTTGAAGTTACAGCTAATAATGACTCGTTGCTGAATCGAGACAAAAATTATAAAAATAGCATTTCAACTAGAAAAGGAAATGAAAGAGCAGCCACTGATAGCTGTGATATATCTAACAATGTAAATTCTAGTGATATAAGTAGTTCTACAGTT